>CM019068.1:79658976-80858976 GCA_009667805.1 Leptobrachium leishanense
GAAAGAAATAAAAAAAATATATATATATATATATATATAAAAAAATCCAAACTGTTTACCTAAAAAAGCAAATAAAGAGACTTTTTGCTGTAAATGAAAAGAATAGACGGTTGAATAAATATTTAAAACAGACGGGGAATATTTTTTACATTGAAACCTATAGGATTCGCCTGTTTAAACCTGTCAAATTAAACCACCGAAAATCAGGGCATTTCACTGACATGTCGGTGCTGTTCGGTGTTCTCTGAATAGATTAACCATTGCTTCTCTATGGGGAGTTTACTGACGTAGAACAGGCGCCGTATTTCGCAGGCAATTTGTCAATATTTGGTGAATCACCAGCTTTTTGAATAGCTGAATGGCCACGAAATTGCACTGTACAGGGAAATTCACCATTGGTGCAATTCGGTACTCTTAACCCTATAGTTTCAGGAACAATCAGTGTATCCTCACCTTATAATAAGGTCGACAAGCCTACAAAACTATGTACTCGATAGAAAATTAAAAAATACAAAATATGCAGCAATACACGGCAAGGCACAACAAAGTGATGGTATGAGAAAAGCAAGCAGCGGTATATATACTGTATATAAAATAAAGTGTCCTTGGAGATGCATGAAGAAAGATAAATACAAACTTTATACAGTACAATCTTAAAACTCAAACAAACTAAGTAAAACAATGAACATCGCCTGGACATCTTAAAAATGTGTGGGAACAAAAACGCCTGTCAATACTGGGTTAAGAGAAGGAGAGGGACTTCAAAGGATGGCGGCCCTGTAATAATTTCTGCCGAAAACCACGCCATGTATTGCAGAGAGGACTGAATACGTATTCATAGGTCTGGGCCATACAAGCACACAAAGTGCATCCGTAGCGAACCCCCTCCCAACGTCCATTGTAGCATTATGACGGCTCGACTTTGAGGGCCACATGATGTAACATGCGTACTAGTATAGCTAGTTACAACGGGCATGCAGTTTTCATCCCCGTCGAGCTGCTACAACGGACGACACACAGGTCAACAAAGTGGGATCCTCCATAGGAGGCTCGCACTTCGTAGGGCTGAACGCGCTAACATGCGCACATCGAGGTGGCACTGATAAGCCAACCTTTAGCACATACAGTTATTTCAGGGCTCAAAATTTTAAGTCCCAAGCTACTAGCCAGGCCTTAAGAGTTACTCGCCACCAGTTGCCTCACCTAACGCCTACCCACCCTGCCCTTAACTCCACCCTTAAACACACCCCCTCTTGTTTTTTGTTCATTGTTTTTAAACAGTTCCTTTTTTTTGTATTTTTGTTCATTTTTTTAAGCAGATCCCCATTCATTGTTTTTAAGCAGGTCCCCCTTTTTTGTATTTTTGTTCATTGTTTTTAAGCAGGTGTTTACGAGTGTGGGAGGCATGCTACAGCGCCGACCAGTCAGCTCCGGTTTCGTACTCCCGAGAGTCCGATACCAGAGCTGTCGAATAAGGCGGCGGCGGCCGCCCACTACCAACCTGGAAGCCCGAAGGGTTAGTCCGCCACACTCACCCTTATTTAAATTTCCACTCGCCAAATACGAGCAGGCGAGTGAAAATTTTGAGGTCTGAGTTATTTTATTAGTGTATAGAATATTTTAATTTGCTTTTTATGTTATCAATGTTGACTCCACAGCAAATGACAAGGTCGGCTGTGCAGGTTAAAGCGGTTTTTCGGCACAAAGGATCGATGTCTAGAATTGAGAGTCACTCATACAGTGCTTAGTCGAGCTGACACAGCACTCGCTGAACACGTACAGCCTTTTCCTAAATCCTTTCAGTAGACAGTAATATAACGTATGTTTCCACTATCCTTCTGGTTTTACATCAGTGATTTTTAAAATTACCCTAGATGAAAGGAGAGGGGGGGGGAGGGGGGAGAGACAGATGAAAGGAATTTAATTACATTTATTGCCATACTACATTAGCACTGATCCATCAGTTGAGAATGGAGGAGTTTTATTAAGTTATAAACTTTAATTGGGACAATAAGACAAACTATAGTTGCAATCTAGAACTAGCAGAGCTGGTGTTGAAAATAAGAATATTTTTTTTTTTTTTTTAAAAAGACATTATAATGGGGGAACGCAGCGATAAGTGCCCAGTAATTGAAATGAGGGTCGTTATATACATTTATTGCAGCTTTTTCTTGATGTAGAATGCAAATGACAGCATCGTGACAAATTAATTATGACAAAAATGTAATTAAAGCTTTGAGAACTGCAAAGTGAGAGCAACCGTTACATCCCTCAATCTGACCTTCACCATCACAAAATGATATTGGATGTTGCCGATATTTAATTACCAGCTTTCTGTTAGTCAACAATTTAATTCCAGGACTCCACAACACTATAATGAGGGATATGATATCATTTTTGTGGTTTCTTTAGAAATTAATGAGATTTACCCATTCACTTCCAGGGCTCACTGTTATTTTTTATTCTCCGGTCTCCACACGTGTGGTCTTGTTTAGGCAATTTTAACTTCCCCCTCTTTTAACACCTTTCCTGTGCTCCATGAAGGAGTAACGCGTTTCCGGTACAAGAAAGCAGATCTGGTAAAAGCAAATATTAAGGATGTCCTGATTGGTATTTCTGGGTGGCTGATCCTATCCAAGTCATGCTGTATTCCGAATCAGGCAATAGAGTCCTGATCCGATACTGAATGACTGGCGTCTCCCACGCAAAGTGAATCCTGTAGCCTCTACATTCATATGTAGCACCTTCTCAACTGCACGCAGGTCACACAGCAGACGGAGGGACGCTGCAAGTGAATGTAGAGGCACCCACAGACATGCAAGGTCTTCCCCATCACCTCTTTGATTCATGGGGCGGCATGGAAAACGCTTTGAGTCAATGCCACGGTTGCAGGAGCTGGTAGGTTGGTTGCTTAGCAGGTCTCCGACTCTGGGATCAGACCAGCTTGAAAAAGTTTATCTCAAAGCCCATAAAAATGTTGCGATCAGGTTTCAATCCCAATCCTAGGGATCAGATCAGGATATCCCTCGCAGATATATTTACTAAATGATAGTAATCTTTACATTGACAAAGTCTATTTGTTTATTTGTACAGCAACATGGTATGCTACAGGGATTCCTATAAATCAGGAAGATGAATGCAATAAAAGGTGTCTCCAGCACACAATTCAATTATGAAGTTGTGGATTTATTCCTATGGTGAAAAAACAATGTTATGTTTCAACCACACTTTGTCAAGTAAGTTGACAAAGACCATGTGGTCGAAACATCACATTTTTTTACACCAGAGGAATACATTTACAACTTCATAATTAGATTTTGTATTGGTGACTCTTTTATTGCATTCACTGTCTAGAGGTCTAGGAGTGAGGTCCTCAACCAGGTGTTACCACTGGATGAGCGAATAACCTTAAACACTATGGTCTTTACTTATTAGGACAAGCCATGTTTTTTTTTATTTATTTAAGTGTATTTTTTACATATTACAGTCATGTTGGGTGCATTTGGCAAGGGCAGACTCTGGCCATTCCAATGACACCTGAACGTGTAGGACTTATGGATCCAGTGATATAGGGGTCCAAAGACCCTTGCATCTCCTGTATTGGAATTTCCCGGCCAGGCAGGGGGGAAATCCCAGTTTGTGACGTCATTGCACACATGTGCGTTGACTCCCGTAGCCTGGGGGCAGTCCCACAGAGAGGGCTGACATGGCAGCCTGCTGTAAAAAAACAGTAAAATCTGTACCACTGGCGCCACCCGGTGGTGGGATTGCAACCGTGATGTATACAATAAACAATGTAGCTTAAAAGACAGTTTAAGAGACAGTGCAAAATAGCAATAAATAGCAGCGAATGAAAGCAAATATTGTAGGAAATATAGCAGCAAATATTGTATGCAGACCTGTCCGGTATATACCAGGTTGCTAATGAGTGCAATTAATTCAAAATAAAAGCTCACATAAAAAGTTCAGAAATAGGTCTTGCAGTTTGTGGAGTCAGCTGCCTCTCCAAACCACTGAAATGGTATATCCCATTCCCACTAGAAATGACAGTGTACAAGGAGAACGTGGTGGAGGTAGCGCTTCTTGTCCTATTGAGGCCTCCCTTGTGGTGCTCTCTTGGGCTTGCTACGTGGTTCCTTAAGATGTAGAACTCCTCTGTGGGCCACAAACTACGTAGCAAGCCCAAGAGTGCACCACAAGGGAGGCCTCAATAGGACAAGAAGCGCCAACTCCACCATGTTCTCCTTGTACAATGTCAGCCACTGTGGCTGCAGCCCCTGCTCAGAGTCAGGTCGGCACCGAGCAAGGACACAACAGGACATGTGTGGGGTATCCTTGCGCTGGGGAGGGAATCCCCATGATGCTCCACGCAGTGCAAGGGCAGCAAGACAGACTGCCCGATTGCTCGATGAGTCAGTACGCCCCTGGTTTGCAGCATATTGTAAAATTATTTAAACGGGTCCAACATCTCCAGGCATGGGCGGCACATTTTCACAGTCACACATTCACAAACGATTAGTGTAGAACAGGGGAGTATCATCATGGTCCATCTTGGCTGCCTGTTATTGACAGTAATTGAACAGCAATTGAACATGAACATCAGAAACATGTTTTGTGAAGGTCCTGAAAACAAGCAACAGCAGTGGTGGCCTGCTCAGGTCTCACAAGGTTTTAGCTTGATTGTGCCATTACAGAGATGACAATTCCATATGCAAATCCGTCTGCTCTCACCCAGAAAGGGTGGCCAATACTGAAATGCCAAGGGCATTATCCTCGCATGAGAGGTGCAGCAACCCCAGACGATCGTTTCAGCCTTGTTAGGCCTCGACAGGAGGGAAAAGCCAACACACCTCTAGGGCCCTCGAGCAAGAGGTCCATGTCTGGATTACCGTGTAAACTTAAGGTGACAGAAACAATGTTTGAACCAGAAACATCAGAAGACTAAAACAAATTTATGGTAAAGCTTCACTTATATTTTATATATAGAATTAACCTTTATCATCTCAGAGTTTGTGTGGCCTTCACCACAATTCAGTATGCACCTATGCTGAATTGCTTTGTGGGAATATTCTTATTTTCTGCGATATTCAGCTTCAGAAGCAAACCATTGTGCAGTCCCAGCCTTCCAGTTTATAAAAATTGAGCAGCCAAGCGGAAAATTGTAGGATTAAAGCAATAAAACTAACCAATAAAAAAGACCTGTCAATAAAGTAGACGCCAAAACGAAAATTGTTAATGAACTATTAGATCATCTGGAACGTGAAGATAGCCTTCTAGGCCCAAATGCATCCTTACAGATTGCGATGTCCAGCAGAGCATGCAAAGCAAAGGAAACATGGGATAGGCAGAAGATGATTTAAATTAAAGAAGTAGTAAACATACTGGTGAATCTCGCTCCTAATTGAAGAATCAGGAGATAATATAGAGTACAAGTAGGAATACATTTAAATATATTCTTTCTCAACACCGCCTAATTAGGTACATGTAATTAAAAGATGCATTATATACCATTATTTTAAAACCCAGCATTTAAAACGTAAGGGGAAAATGGGACCAATAAGACATGTGTAGTTACTAAATTGTCGTGTCTTGCAGCTGATGATGCGTAAGATTGATTGGGAATATTGATTATTTGTGTATGGTAAGTCACCAGTTTTAAAGGGAAGAGGAAAGATGGAATTAACAGGTATACAGAGTCTTGCAGAAATATGATGACTTGATTGACTCTCAGACTAATGCCCTCCATGTACAATCACTTTCTCCTTGGGCTGTGTTGTCCAGCTACCCCTCCTACTTCTTGTTAGATCAAATACAAGGAAGTGCGTCTTCTATTTGTATGTATTTATGAATTGTAAAATACCCCTTATATGCATTCTTTTTGTGGTTTTATTGTATAAGCCAATTATTGTACATTATGTACTTCTGAATAAAGTTGTATTTTTGGCAACAGTTGTAGAGGTTTTTCTAACACTTTCTCTAGCCGGTTGTGACCAATTTATTTGGTTTTTACAGTTTTGGGGTTTTTTTTAACAACAACTGGTATGAAGGAGTTCGGAGGGTTGTTCAAAATTTGGGATATTTCTAATAATCCAGCCCTGATTAATGCTCCTGCAGAACGTTAACCTGGATATATATATAAACAATGGGAGGGACGGAAGAAAGAAACAAAATTCGACATCAAGCAATATTCCTAATTCCTACCACGACTTTGTACTCCTTACATTACTTGTGACACTTTACGCCACCCTTCACCTCTACCACTAAACACTACCTGAAATCCCTGTCCTAATCCTAGTCCCCAGATACTAATCCTAGACCCTAACCCTTAGACCTAATTTGACCCCTAACCTTAACCCAACCCATGATCCTACACCTAACTCTACCTACCTAAATCCTAATGATGGTTAGTGTTGTAATAAGGATTAGGGTTTCTCTTCCCCCTAACGACAGAGCCTAGAACATGCCTACGTAGATGCTCTGAGGGGTTATTTCAGGTACTTGAAGATCATGATTCCCCACACCAGCCCCCACCCCTGCAAACTAGCCAACAATGGTATTCTGTGCACTGGTCAGAATGAAATTGCAGGGATGGTGCCCATAACAATATAAATAAATACGAATTGCCTGTAGAGAACCCGTGTAAGGCTAGGGTCGAGCGCATTCTGTGCGTACTGTGTGTCTGTGCACAACAAACGTACTTTCTGACTGACGACAAGGTAGTGGCCACACAGTCAGTTTTTGTGACTGACGTTTTTTTTGACTGGCGTAGAAGGGAAAATAAATTAATATGAAAAACATTTTGTCTGTCAAAATACTGGACGTCAAAAATGTAGTCCTTCTGACTACATTCCATCACTCACACACAAAGCTATGCGGACGTTGCGCACTCCGACACGGGCCTAAGTCTATACCCATTAAGAGACTGTATTTTCTTTCTAGAAACCCTGATGTTTGACTTCAAGATGTTAAGCGCTTCGGTTTTAGAGTTTGAACCTACCAACTTCATATAGTTTAATGAATGGAAATATATTGGTCTTCCAGTTGTGGGCAGTTTATTAGTATATTCTATTGAATCCCCTAGCTGAGCACATGTTCTATTAGCAAGAAGTGTATTTTATTCTTAACAAGGCTGGGCTTTCACAGGGGTCAATATTCACTTCAATCAATAAACCTGCACACATAGTAATTAATTCCTGAAGTCCTGAATGCCATAAGCGATGTGCCATTTGCTGCTGAATTCTTAATACTGACCCTCAGAATGAATTGGTCTCTATAGAAAATGTATGTAACATAATTAGAAGCTTAGGCAGAGGACAGTTTCACAACCCACCTTTCTGACGCATCCTTCATTTGAACCTTTGCATACAAGACATCCACCATGGCTGGGTCATCGTTCATGTATTCTATTCCAGCCACTTTCACCTGCATAGGTTTTCCAGCAGCGAGCTTGCTAAAAGTCAAGTAGAAACAACAATCAGATAATTGGACAACTACCAATTGATTTTTAGAGAAAAGGTCATCGAACAATGTGTCAACAAAAAGGTGAACGTCCTCCCAAGCAATAATGGAATTACGACTGGGCAAATTACATTCAAGGGAGGTTAGTGCAACTGGTAAACTGCCTCGGCCCCGGAACTGCATCTGGAGGATGGGTTTGATTGCAATGTAACAGCCTTGTGACCTTAGACAAGTAACCAAATTATATTGCAAGCTTTCCAAAAGGCCTGAAAATGTCAATGCTAGAAAGCCGCATGCTCCAAGAATAAAGATGCTTTTATTATAGAATCAGCAACATCTCACCAGTCACTGATAAATTGTTAGATCTCCACCATAGCGATTAGGTACGGCTCTTTCTGTGGAAGAAAGCATCTCTATAGAAAAGAAACAAACATAAAAAGTCCCATACAGCGCTCAGAGCACTTTTGACCAATACCAGCATGTTGCATACTTCTACAATCTTGTAGAGCTTTAAGGAATACCTAGGATCTGGGGGTGAGTGGTCCTTGTTATTATCGAGGGATGATCTCAAAAGAGATAATGCAAAACACCATGATTCAACATTGTTTGAAACTTCTAGAGGCAGCCATGAATGTAAAAAATATAACCACTGAGGAAGCTCAAACAGCGAAACACATTTTTGGTATATTATTGTTTTAACAATAAAGTAGAGTTTAATATACTTTATTTGGCCTGTCCTGTTCACCATTTGCAGGATTTCTCTTCCAACCAACTTCGAAGGACTGCCCGAGAGTGATGGGAGGTCCAGTACTAGCTTGAAACTACTGGCTGCCTCATCTTGGGTACCTCATGTGAAAAAGGCACAAGGAAAGGTGAGTAAAATACCTAAATTTTTTAGTTCAAGCTCGTAAGAAATAGTCTGCACAAATCACTATACTTACCGTGACCGAGGTGCACTGACAAAGGAACACCGGAACCAAAGAACGGAAGATTACAGAAATGGATCGAACAGAAAGAATTACCGGATACGTGATTTACCTTTTCACACTCGCTTCAATACATCATCATTTATTGCACTATACCTTCTCATTTATCCGTGGTTACCATTTGCAAGGATAAGAAGATAAAAAAAACTCCGTACCAGCGCTGGTCTCCACAAATTTTTCTGGATACATGAATGGAAGACAGACACACTTTTTTTATGGTGTTCCCGGCTACCTCCAGAAGTTCCAAATAATGTTGCATTGTGTTTTGTTTTAATTATTTTTGATGTCACCTTGATAAGGAGGATCTCTCACCCCTAGATCCTGGGTATTTCTAAAAACTCTAGAAGACTGGTGTATAACATCACGTTGCATACTTCTACAAAAGCGCTATATGAGACCTTTTATGTTTGTATACTGTATTTGTGCATATTGCAAGGGGTTCTCTGCACTTAGCACTCATTCAAGCATGCCCGTTGCACTACCTCAGAGCTATCAGACCCAAGTTTTCTATTGTGTCCTCTCGAGTAAAGAAAGCCTGAGCGTCTTTCACATACATGTCTAGCATCCCTTACACTTAATGCCTGAGACCAAATGGATTTTGGATTTCATATTTTGCTCATAATAAAGGAGATATCTTTGGGACAGGACCCAAGTCTAAATAATAAATTAATTTAGGTTTCATATACACCTTATAGAGACTGTAGGTCCCCCCCGGTCACAAAATCAGGTGTGGAATTTTCTACTTTTTTGGCAGTCAAAAATAAATAAATCTGCATTTTGGATTATTTCAGATAAGGGGTACTCTGCACAATCACTAAACAAGCATGGAATATGCTCGTAACTCTTAAAGAAGATAATAAATGAAGACGCAGTCGGTGTTTTGGAAATGGAAAGCCCTAAAAGAGCCAGATTCAGAATCTGAAGGGCACACGTGCTCCACAAAATATTAAACAAATGAATGTTTCAATTGGTGAATCTACGACTGTGATGACATAGTTATGATGATGTCCTGTTGTAAGCACGTGCGTTACTCACTCCAGGAACAATTCCTTGCACTTGGCGAGTAGCTCAGAAGCCTGCTGGACTTCCTTTTCACTCAAGAGGACCAGAGTGCCAATGGTCAGGTGAAGCTTGGATGGGTTTTGAAAAATGGTACTTTCTATCCCATGGTCCTGTGTACAAAAAAAGATAAACATGCAACATGGTTATTAAAGAATAAACAGGGAGGAAGTGGGGTATTTTTACATTGATTTAACAAGAAAGAGAAAATTGATTTGGCTGAAAACATGTCATTGACTGCAAGATCAAAATATCTCATATAAGCCATGTGATCAGCATACTGGCTCTAATGAAATTCTTTGGAAACACAGGTATCCTTGAAAGCTGGAAAGGGATTTGAACACTATAAATTCAATTCCCTCAAAAGTGGCCCTAAAGTTCGGCAGCTCCAAAGCTACATGATGGAACAGACTTGTAATCAGGGCCAAAGAGAGTATCAGATCTATGTGATCCACAAAAGCATTCAGCACTATCACTTCCAACCTGGGTACTAGGGTAATGAGCCATATTAAATAGTGATCCTTCTCCATGGATATCGATGGGATCTACTCACTGGGCACCAAGTGTGTTTTCATTTTCAGTTCTGTTTTTGCATGGGAGGCTTTGTTCAATGCAGCTCATACTTGTCAAACTCAGGTACAGTACGGTGGCCAACATGCCTGTATCGCATACGAACAGTGCCACCTTTAAGTTGTGGATAGCAAAGTTGTGTAAAAGAAATCGCAGCAGTATAAACAACAAAATAAAATCGCAGGTAGAAAGAAATAAAAGAAAATTCGAAGTATGTAGATGCAACTATAACCAGCGTCAAAAATGTATTTGGTTCCCTAGTATACAACCCCAGTTCCGAAAAAGTTGGGACAGTATGGAAAATGCAAACAGACAAACAAAAAGTGTCAATTGAAAATTCATTCGCCCTGTACTGAAAACACATTATTTAATTATTTACTTTGTGTATTTTCCAAAAAAACATTAAATACGCAATTTCAAATCTGATGACTGCAACATACTCCATAAAAGTTGTGACAGGGGCAATTCATGACCAATAGTGACGTGGCAAGTTGAAATAAGGGGATGTGAAACAGGTAAGGCAATCGTGTAATCATAGTATATAAAAAGGAACTTCTGAAAAAGGCCTCATCGATCAAGAGCAAGAATGGGTCAACAATGTCCAGAATCGCCGCTGACTTCTCAGGGCTTGGTCTCATTGGAGATTGACGGTAGCACAGTGGAATCGTGTTTTGTGGTCCAATGAGTCAACATTTTAAATAGTTTTTGGACAAAAACAGCCATCGAGTTTTCCATCAAAAGCGAATATCAGATGAACGCAGACTGAGCGTACTCTGCGCGCATAATGTACGTACGTACTGACGGAAGATACTTTAGACACCGCACGGTCCATTTTTTTTTGACGGACGTAAAAATAAAAGGGAAATATGGGAAACAAAATTAATTAAAATTAAAAGCCAGGTACGGTCAGCCAGACCAGAAAACTTCTGAGCGTCAACGTGATGGATGTCGCAAATGCGTTGCGTCTGACGTCTTGTCGCTACTCACACAGGCCACTACGCGGACGCGGCGTACTCTAGGCGTCCGTCGTAGCGCTTTTCGTCGAGGCCTAAATGGCGTCCGTTGCCACTTGCATGGTGCGTACGCACTTCGTGTGTTGGTCTCTATTGATCACAAATCAATGCTACGATGGACGTCAAACTGTGCGGCGACATGGACGTGATGACTGCGTTCGTCTGACGCTAGCCAAAAGAGGAAAATATCATCCAAGCGGTTATCAGCATCAGGTGCAAAAGCCATCTTCTGTCAGGGCCCATGGCATGTGTCAGGGCCGCTGGCCCGTTGGCACCTGGCGCGGCTGCCTCCCCGGGTTCCCGGCGTTTTCGCCCGGGTCCCGGTAAGGCAGTCTGCGCCGGCATCCAGCTGTACCATGCGGACCCAGGCCTTACCTCGTGGTTCTCCGAGGTCCCGGGTGGATCAGGGGCTGGCTCATCCACGGGCGACATTGCCGCCGCCAAGCAGCGGCCCCCGCCGCAGCGCGAGGCTTCAGGCCTTGTCTAGGCCTCTGACAGAGTGTGCGCACGTGGTCGGGCTCCAACAAAATGGCACCCGGGGCATGGCGCACATTAATGACATCACAGGTTCTCAATTGGGCCAAAGGAGGATACAGAGTTTAAAAGGCCAGAATGCCATTACAGCCTCGCTCCAGTATTGAGATAGTTCTCCCTCTCCTAGCTCTGAGCTCACAGTATTTGTTCTATATTGACCCAAGTTTGTGACCACAGTCTCGAATCCCAGCCTGTTCCCCTTTTACTCCGTGCCTTACTACGACGTCCCTAGAGTTGTTCATCTTCTGAAGGGCAACCTGACAGCATGGGTAATTTGCAAATCTGTGAGGGCACCAATAATGCAGAAAAAGATATGTACAGGTTTTGGAGCAACATTTGTCACCATCTAGATGTCATCTTTTCCAGGGATGACCCTGCATCTCCCAGCAGGACAACGCCAAACCTCATTCTGTCCAAATGGCATGCTCATGGTTGCGTAAGCAGAGTGTGCGGGTGCTAGCATGGCCTGCCTGCTGTCCTGACCTGTCTCCGACTGAGAGTTTGCGGTGCATTATGAAGCACAACATAAGACAAAGAAGGCCCCGTGTAGTTGCGCAGCTGAAGACATGCATAATGGACTTAACCATTTAACTTAAGTGACTGGGCACTGAAGGCACCAGTTGGTTAAGTGTTATTAAAAGAATAGGTGATGTCACACAATAGTATACAGTCGACTGTCCCAACTTTTATGGAGGGTATTGCAGTCAGATTTGAAATTAGTATATATTTTCAGAAAGTCATTAAATTCATAAAGTAAAAGATCAAATAATGTGTTAATAATGTGTTTTCAATATAGTATAGGGTGAATCGACTTTTCAAGGTACTCCTTTTTTTTGCATTTTCCATACAGTCTCAACTTTTTCGGAATTGGGATTGTATACTAGATACACTCTGGTCTGAAGGCAACAACCAACATTAGTCATCAATTACATAGAGACATCTTCTCGTCTCCCTTTCTTGAGGACTACGTATAAGGTTAGATATATTGCTGCCTTTGCCTACTGCAACTACAATGGTTTTATCATGTGCCTATTCTTCACGGATCTCCCTCTGTAGAAGGCTCAAAATGTTTGCACCATATTCCCAGGTCTGTTCTTAATTGCAAACAAAGAAAAAAAAATTATATATAAAACGAGATTCCCAGTCAAGAGTAGTCGAGTGTCTGTTTAGCATGGCCAAAGCGGATCTATGAAACAACAACTGGGATAAAACATCTGGTTTGGATAAATGCTGGTAACGTTTGCATTTCGTAAAAGGGCCCCAATAACAAACACCATTTGAACGGAAATTATGGGATAAATAGTTGCCTCTGGTATATTGTTTATGAGCAACCCATGTCCCTTGATACAACTAGAAGTTGGTTTAAAAAGCCATGAAAATAAATAAATATATAAATTTTTTTATTATTATTACGAACTTCCCATCTATGCGTCAGGACAAAATCAAATGGCACGCTAACCACAGTCAGTTCTCTCAAATATCTACGTATGTGGTTAGACCGAAATTTATCCTTTGGCCCCCACATCGAAAAACTCTCATCTAAGCTTTACCCCAACTAGATGCCCTGCACAGAAACAAATGCTACCTGAGCCCCGTGGTAAGAAAGCTGATTGTATAACACATGCTTATGCCGGCTATTGAATACAGAGATGTAGTGTATGCAGCCGCCCCGTAAACACACCTTCATAAACTTAGTACATTGTGCAACAATGTAACAACATTACCCACCATTGTGATATGTTAAAAGAGCTAAATCTAGAAATTTAGCCTTTTAAAATCTAGCTGGAATCTAGACGTACCCTTCACCTTTCCAACCTGGGGTTTGAGGTTTTCTGGGAAGTTACCACCCTACCTGAATAGGCTGCTTCCCCCAGCAGTTCCCTCATCCTATAACCTCCGATCCAGGACCAGCACCTTACTTGCAATACCACAATAGAAAAATAAAGTGGCTCGATCCTCATTTTTCAACAGAGCACCGCAGTTATGGAATAACCTCTGAGACGCCATCAAATCTTCCCATAGTCTAAAGTCACTTAACCCCCTTAAGAACGGGAGTAATTTTACAACTTTGGCGCTGTTTCGAAGTAGAAGTTTGCTGAGCTCATTTTGACCGTGGTTTTAAGTGACGTATTATTATACCACCTAGACAAATTATATATCGTTCTTTCCGGCAGACTCGGCAGATTAATAATATATCATTATTATATGTATAGGTCATGCCCTGGCAAAATGCTATAAAAAAAAATAAAAAATGTGAATTTAATAAAATTTCAATCATCCACAGTGTGTAAAGTGTGTGTTTTTTTTATTTTATTATCCGAGCCTTTGCAGTCGTATGTTATGGGGTAGGCTTGTTAAAGAAATTTGAACTTTTTTTTTGGGGAGAAATTGCATTATTTTAGCTAAACCCCCCCCCCAAAAAAAAACATTAGAGAAGCATTATAATTGAAATGTGAACAATAATGCTGCATTAACAAAAAAGTTTTTATTTTTTTATTAATTAATTATTTTTATTTTTACATTATTTACACTTTTACTTTACTTTTAACATGGTCATGTTTCATATCATTGGAAATGCCATGCTCTGGCCTTTCCAGCAATATCAGACATGACCCCTAGCTGCCACCGATCAGGAGATAAAGGGGTTCAAAGAACCCCCCTATCTCCTCTATGGGATTTCCTTAGGAAATCCCTTTGCAGGTGTAAAGGTTAACTGACATCATCGCGCATGGCGCGATGAGTCAGTTGACGCGGGGGGACCCAGAGGTGGGGGCTGCCATCCAAGATGGCGGCCCCCACCGGAAAAAGGCCACTGTCTTGCACTGATTGGTGCCAGGCCACGACCAGGCAACTAAGCAGTTAACCCCCTACATCGCTGGAAAGGTCAGGCTGTGACCCTTCCAGCGATGCTGGCCACAGCCTCCTGGTCCCCAGCGATGGGGAGATAGAGGGATCCAAAAGATCCCACCCTCCCCTTCAGGTGCTTCCCCTGCTCCGGCGGGGGACGCCTGAAACTGATGTCATCGCGCCTCTGGCGCGATGACGTCAGTGCGCCGGGAGGAGGGATACACTGTGGATGATTGAAATTTTATTAAATTCATATTTTTTAATTTTTTTTAATAGCATTTTGCCAGGGCATGACCTATACATAGAATAATGATATATTATTAATCTGCCGAGTCTGCCGGAAAGAACGATATATAATTTGTCTGGGTGGTATAAATGAATGTTTACATGTTCTGTTCAATAAAAACATGAAAACATATAATGTTTGTGTTGTATTATTTTAAGCAGACTGTGTTTTTTAAATTGTTGTGACTTAGATGAAGATCAGAGCACATTTTATGACCAATTCATGCAAAACTCCACGTAATCCCAAAGGGTTCACATACTTTTTCTTGCCACTGTATATGTGTATATATAATATATATAATACGTTTCAATTAATATATCTATATAGTTCCATTTTCACTAACACGACACACACACACACTGCAATGCACATTCTTTCAGTTCAACCGACATCTCATTATACTTTATTCCTGAACCTGCTGGGTATCAGGAAATAAATAAGAATACAAATAAAAATCAATTCTTTACTTCTTCACACATCAAAAATAAAACCCAGCTGTGACAAACATTCAAAAGGAGCCATCCCTCTGATCGAGAAGGAAGGGAAGCTGGTTCATTGATTTACCACAGCTTTCTATAACTTCCACAAACAATGCTGGGTTTCCATGTAAAAGATCATTAAAAAAGGTACCAGGATCAAAAATAACATTCGTAGAGAAATATTTTCTTCTGAGAGTTTTTCAAGTAATATTACTGCGATTTTCAGAAAGCTTACCATAGGCAAGTCTACCTAATGAACATAGCATCTATTTTTTTTGTTTTTCAGTATGAAATGCTTTGACAGTTTGGGATTTAGCCTCACAGCAAGACTTAAGAACATTGTGTATCAAAGGCCTTTAGACCGCTCGAAATATACTGGTAACCAATGGGAAGTCATCGCTTTGTGGTTGAAGATTGACACAGCATTAAAGTCACCAATTGAATAGGTTTCCTGACATTTTAATGACACGAGTACCATGCAAAAATTAATTCTACTGTTAATCTTGGGGTTAGGGTTACAGTTAGGTTTACTATTTGTGCTTGTTTTATGGTTATTTTTAGGGTTAGGGCGAACGTTCGCTGGCACCTAAAGTGAAAGAAGCAGAATCTGCTTCTTATAAATGAAGCAGAATGGAGCATTATCTGTTGGATAGAGCTAGAGTTAATCTTAACTCTTTTCTATAACTGATCAGGAGTTCAGTGAATAATTTCCAGTGGAAAATTTATATTAGCAAAATGAATTTTGCCCGACATCTGTCAGATCCCCTTTCCTCCAGATCCTGTTTTGTTCGCACCATTCTTCCTTGTCTGGACCCTTGCACCAGCATCTGTTTGCAGCAATGCTCTCCATTAGCAGCCAAGCTCCAACGAAATGCTGGCTGGCAGCATGCACATTTGTCACTGCTGTTCTTTTGAAGCAAAAATGGGATCAAGATAGTCACTTTGAACTCGGGGTACCTGGACTTGCCATTACTGTTGGGAGATGCGGGACTGTGGGTTCTGGGAGATCTGAAATGTAATTTTATTCCCCAACCCTCTCCTATGTCCAAGTCACCCAGTGCCTATAATGGTAGAAGGTACCTGTGTTGTGTGTGAATATTGTTATAGCTAATATCGTATTGTCTGTATCTGTAGGTTACCGTTCTATTTTCTAAGATCAATACTGTTTGTGTGTCACTGCAGCCTCTATAGAATATGTTTTAGACCTGTGAAACGTTTGAATGGTCATTGTTTGCCAAACAATACCACTCCATTAGACTATTGCCTACTTGTGCAATCTCTTTTCTGCTATCTAACATATTCAGACAGTCTGATACTCGGGCTGTGATTACCTCGCCCTATTGTTTTACATCTGGAAAGTAAAATGGGGTATGGCTAGGGACTGGCTCACTTGAGGAGGGGGCACTAGGTTGTTATGTTCCACTGGTATCTATGTCCTTCCTTGCACTGTATATATTTGGCTGATGTGCTTCGTTAAACTCTACCTGTCTGTTTTACCCCAAGTTCTGAGTGCTGCCTCATTTCTGGGGAATGCTAAAACCTCTCTTTCATTGTACCAGTTCTTAGGCATGAAAGATTGCTGGTGGGAGAATGGGTGTCTGACAAGTGGGGGGCATTACCTGATATGTCCCAGTTGTGTTGCTGACATCTGTTACAAGCAGCTTGCCTATAAAAGCATACACGTATGTCTTCACTCCTGTACAGATTTTTTTAGAATGAGTGGGAGCTATGTTGCAGATTCTCCGGCTATGTACTGGCCTACTTTGATCTTCGACTCTGATCCTGCGCTGGCTATCCTGACCCCAGATATTTTTTGTATTCGAGATTCGTAGATTATGATTCGGTCGGTGATGTACCCACAGGGCACTTCCCTGCATGCTATACAGATCCAGAGGCTGCACTTAATTAAGCAAAATCGACAGCTGCCCAAGGCTGCACTCCCACTGGGGCCTCAAATGATGAAATCCATGTAAATGCCATTATACGAACACTGCAATCACACACACAGGTTTTTATGAAGAGAACTGAAAGAAAGGCTTCTTAATTCAAATTCATTGGGTTAATTTCTAAATTTTTGCAATGGAAGACAGGTCTTTTAGTTCAGCTTGGCCTAAGGCCTCACTAACCTTAGAGCCGCCACTGTACAGATCTTCTATCTTACCATGGAATTCACTCATACTATTCCTCTGTTTCATTAGTGCCTGAACCAATAAAGAGCTTAAAAATCCTTAACACAGGTCTGGCGCTCTGCTCATTATTATGGGAATGTTTCTTCCACCTGCCTGTACACCAATTTATTTTATGCAAAAGAACAGGCATTTCTAATGACTTCCAGGCTCGCTGTATTTCCATAGGCCGTTTGTAAGAAACAAGTCTGAAAGTGCAAAATCTACACCGGGGAAATGGAAGTGATAAATGAGAAGCGAGCGAGAATAAACATATAAAGTGTTTAGTGAGAGAAAGCATTAGCAGAGGAAACCGTGCTTTGTCCCAATAGAGCGGTTGGGAAAGCAACAGCATTGAGTCTCCTGTGCCATCTACGGATACAGCCTGTGGTGCTCAGATGGCCTCGGCACAGCAGCACGGGCATCACTTACAGCATGATTTTGATTGATGGCAGAGGATTAACAAGTATCTATGACTTATGTGGCAATGGTAAAATCCTAAGAGCTTATTTATTAATGTATGGTGTACACTAAAGCTACAATAAAAAATTAAAGTGATGCATTTTACCATCCCTGACTATCAGGGGTGGTGCTCCCACTAGGCAAGCTAGGCAACAGCCTAGGAGCGCAGCTGGCCCCAACCTAGGTTCCATTATTGTACCTGTTCTTCATTGTGCTGCTTGTGTACCCAGCTGTGGTGGCTCGCAAAGCCTACATGGTCGTCTCGCAGACCCACGCTAGTGGCGCAAACGTTGGGCGTCTTATGGTGACGCGCAGGTGCTAGATGACGTGCTGGTGCCAGAGGCAAGGGAAAGAAAAGGGAAAGAAGAGAAGAAAGGAAAGAAAGAAAGATACAGATTGTCATGGGATGGTACCCAGGAGGCAGAGAGGTTTTGGGGGTTTAGAGTCCAGTAAATCAGGAAACACACAGGATGGGTGGAGGAGGGCGAGTAGACAGAAGCTACCCAGGCTGGATATTGCAGGGTGACAAGGAAAGGTTGTGGTGTTGGAGTTGGAACAGGAACCACAGGATAAATAGGAATCTTGGTGGTAGAAAACAGGGGTGAGCTGGCAATACACAATACACAGAGGGAAACCAAGCATGTTACAAAAGGAATAATCCGGTAGTGTGATCAGGTGGGTTTCCAGGTCTTTCACAGGTAATAGCAGGAGAAATCAGGCATTTCAACAGTTCATATTTTTTTTTCGGGGGGGGGGGTGCGAAGTAGCTGGTCTTGCCTAGAGTGCAAAGTAGACTAGCACTGGCCCTGCTGACTGTTCTGATGTTCTCATTGTCTACGCTCACTTCACCACCTTAAGCAACATGTACTTAGCATAGGTTCTAGTTCTGTTGTACTAATTTAATATAGCTTGAAAACACAAAGAGGTTGGCTCTACATCTAGCAAGCCTTTATGTAGAACAGCCCCACTCATTAATTTAATGGCTCCCACCCTATACCAAAATGAGTCATAACTGCTGTTGCGGCTCAGCTTTTGCACAAGTTTACTGTATTTTTGGGCACTGAGCCAGAGAGTAAAAAGCAATTCCAAAGCTGATTGTTGTCCTCATTTCCAGTTGCCAAAATTAAAAAGTTATTGGTTCCCAAACCTGATGTTAATTAACACACACATGAAAGAAAGAAAAAAAATCCATCCAAAAATCCAGTGCTCACCTCTGGTTCCTTTGTTAAGAACAGGGTATGAAGACACAAGGGTCTATTCACCAAGCACCGAAATTGTAGTGCTTTTCACTTCGACGATTACCTTTTGCTGACAGTATGGTAAATTCACTATTTCACCGGATCGTCACCGTAGAAGAAAAGAAAAGAAAAAAAAAAAAGCCTTTTAAAAAATTGGGAAGATTTCGTCTAATAAAAATTATAAAAAAAAAATACAAAAAGGTGTTTTAACAAATAAAAAGGCTAAAAAACATTTTGCTGAAAATTATTTTTTTTAAAAATAAATAAATTGAAAATTACTTTTTTTATATTCGAAACATAGAAAATGTCGGCAGATAAGAACCTTTCAGCCCATCTAGTCTGCCCAATTACATGGATACTTTACCTGGATTTATCTTTTGTTTAGGATAGCCTTATGCCTATCCCATGCCTGCTTAAATTCAATTACTGTTTTGGCCTCTACCACTTCTACTGGAAGACTGTTCCATGTATCCACCACCCTCTCAGTAAAATACTGAAACCTATGGGATTCTCCTGTTTAAAGCCTGTCAAACAGAAACCCCAAAATTGGAGCATTTTGCCGATGCAGCTCAGCATTCTGTGAATAGACGAACCATTACTTCTCTATGGGACAATTTCGTTGCCACCGAAGATCGGCAAACTCTACCGTATTTGCTGTCAATTCATCTGTATTTGGCGAATTGACAGTTTAGTGAATAAATGAACATCCTCGAATGGTGAAATTCACCGTTCGGTGCAATTCGATGGCAAGTTAGGTGCTTGGTGAATAACCTCTTTAACCACTTGGCTGCTATGGACGCGCTGAGCGCGTCCAGCAAAGTGGTTCTCCTGTGCTATGGACGCGCTGAGCGCTTCCATGCACAGGAGGCAGCAATCGGCCGGATTCCGGCCAATTGCTGCGCCCCCCCCCCCAGTGCGGGCTGACATCTTGGATGTCAGCCCAGCACTCCGGGACCCCGGCGGGGCCATTAGATGTCATTGCGGCGGCACAGAGTTAAGGCAGGCACCGTTTGGAGGGCACAGCCTGCCCTTCCAAACAGTGGCTGGCATTAACCCCTGGGGAGCCGGATCACGATTTGGCGCTGAAAAGCGCCGGATCATGATCCTCTCCCGGAGATGGCAGACATCTTGGATGTCGGCCAAGCCTCCGGGAACTCCCCCTGAGGACTGGCGTCATCGTGCATAGCACGATGACGCCAGTCCTGGAGTTAACCCCTAGCTGCCAGCAATGGTGGAAATAGGGGGTTCCAATGAACCCCCTATCTCCCGGTCCGTGGCAGCTAGGGGTTAATGTTTGTTATCAGTGGATTGGCCAGAGAATGACCTTTCCAACGATACCAAACATGACCATGTAAATAGTTTTTTAAAAAAAATAAAAATGAAAAAAATATTTGAAAAAAAATTCTAAAAAAAAATAAACAAGTTTTTTTTGTTTTTGTTTTGTTAATGCAGCAATATTGTTCCCATTTCAATCATAATGTGAACAATGATGCTGCACTAACGATTTTTGTATCGTTTGGTAAATCTGACTGAATCCTGCAATCACTGAGCAGCAAATCATATTACCTGTGCTGAGCTTCAGATATCTGGAAAACCTGGCGAGGCGGAGGGTCCTGAGGACAGGTTTGGGAAACACTGCTTTACAGAAATATCGCTTAAACGTAAGATTCTGAGCTCTAGATGGGGTTCCATACCTTACACAATTTCAAACGGGGTCTGCATTAGTATCAATCAGAATCTGTGATAAAAATAAATGATAAAAATGGCCAGATACACTGATTATGGGGATTTGTATTGATCATAATGATATTATTAGCAATGCAGCTTCCAAAAAATAATAATATCTGTATGTGGCATAATGCCTGTGTTTGGAAATTACAGTAACACCTTGTATCTATACTGAGCAGGAATTTTCATTCATTTTAACCCCTTGAGTCGTATCCCTGTACTGCAGGGAGTGACTCCAGGATTCTACCCTCTCCCCGACAGCTGTAATGCAGCAGTAATTCATTTGAGTTTTTTGTTACAGTGAGGACCAGGGCTCTATTTGCAGATGGTTCTGTGGCTCTCCAGGGTGCTTTGAGAGCCATAAACCAAAAGGAATTTGTTTTTCCACAGGGGTAACACTAATCCGGCTTTAAAAAAAGGTGTGAAAATTGTAGTCTTTTGATATGCTAATGAGTGCTTTTCAATGCATTACAATGCAAAAATCGAGATAAGAATATATTTTACTAATCCATATGTGTCCCTGGGTGCATTCATTTTGTTGTCTTTTGTGTTGTAAACTGCACACACACACAATCTCTACATCACTTGCTCATCACTGTGTGGCATTAGCCATAGAATGGAGTCTATGGGTTGATCAATGAATCACATCATTGTACTGTGTGGGATGTATTCAAAGGACACCACCAGGGGTAGATTAGAAGTCTTTACCACTTTCGAGCCAACCATCTTCAAAAAGCACCATCAGGTGATATTACAGATCATTTAGCCTGAGTGTGAGTGTGTGTAGCCCTTACATTCATTTTCCATTGGACCACTTATAAATAAGAAGCAAACCATTATGGACCTTATTGTCCTACTATAATCCTGGTTTTATTTTTTATCAATGGGTTATATTGAATACGTTTGGTTTGGCAGCACACAAGTACAGAGGAGCAATATACGTTCCCCAAGACAGTGCCACAACTGCAGGCAATTGTAGAAGGTGGTACATGCAACATAACCAGGACAATGTGACCCTGCACATGACTCTCATATGGGTGGAACGGGGAACGTATGACAGGCAAAATTAACTGCTCCAAAGCAGAGGCGAGAATAGAATATATTACACACACACACACACTTATTGGCTGATCACCCTTCAGAGTAAATTAAATAATTTCGGGCCCTATAACATTCTTCTCGCACACGTTTGCACCTGCGCAAAAACGCATTAACATGAGGGGCAAAACCCTTTGCGCAGAACGTCGTATTACAATCTCAGTGCCACAAACGCGCATATACGTCTACCGCAGGAGAACGCTGCGCGAGCTTACTGTACTTTGCGCATCCTATACTTAACATTGTGAGAGCAAATGCGTTTGTGCGCTGGTACGCGGATGGTATTACAATCTATGCACAGTTTGTAACGCACAGCCTTTGTGCGCATAATTTTAGCAACTCCTAAGGCTGGGGTCAGACCAGCGCACTTTTAACGTGCGTTCTGGCGCACATAATTACGTCCGCACTAGCAGCAAATGACGGCCAATATACGAAGTACGGTCGCACGAAAGTCCGGCCGCGCAACGCAAGTGGAAAATGAACGCATTTTTTCGAGAACGCAGAACCTCTAGTACGGACGTACAGAGTGCGCTGCGCCCGCTAGCGGTGTGTGTGTGTGTGATTTGGAGACGTCAGACCCTGCTCGTGTCCGGCCAACATAACGTCCAGACGCAAAAAGTTTCCTGGTTTGGATTCGTAAAACATCACGCACGAACATGCGCATCGTATGACCGTTTTCGCATATTCCGTGAAAAAATACATCAATGAGTTCGGACGCACTTTTTTACGTTCGCGTGTAAAAATGCTTTCGTTTGACCCTAGCCTAAAAGCTGGTGTTAATGGCAAATTCAAATCAACCTGCCCAAAACCAAATACACCAGCCCAAAAAAAAATACGCAGCAAAGTATAGTTACACATTCTAAACATACCAAACTAATAAATTTGAGAAGTTGTGTGTGCATTTTTTATTGATGCAGCATATATGCGCAGATTGACTTTGACAGGCGTAAAAACTTAACGTGAGACAATTAAGGTTCTTAATTCTGTTTGGCTGACTCGCGTGAAAAAACAGTCCGCACACTTTTACGCGCGTTATTTTTTTTGACGGATGAAAAAATGTGCGAGGATTGTAATACCAGCGTTGATTTACACGCGTTAACATCTAAAGCTTCGCTCAAAAATTCACACGTTTACCGTGCGTTTTTGTGTGAAGAATGTAATAGGGCCCTTAGTGTTGCATTGTACGCTTTGTGTCTTTTCACTGATTGCCTTTTCTCGGCTAGAACATTCAATGCAGATGAAAAAGGTTCTGCGCTGGGGTCTTGGAAATCTTATCTTCTATTACTATGGAGATTGAAGGAGTTTATCGATTCTATGCAAATAAACAGCAGCAATATGGTTTGTAAGAGCCGGCATGAGGACTGGCAATGCTAGTGAAAGGGCTTCCTTGTCTGTTGATTAGTGTTAAGTGAATTGAAAAAGGAAAGCCACACAGGCATTCTGCATATCATATTGCATTTTATCCTGTTTATTGGATTAACGGAATAACTTATTTTATTACTCTGCATTTGTGTCTGCGTGAATGTTATTCTGCACTCTTGTACAGTAGCGATATATGAGGCATTCGTACAGCTAGATGTGGAATGCTTTAGAGCCAACAGCATGTTTTGGACAGCAAGAGACTACTACACAACATGGATGTATTTAGGGTATGGATACTGTCTTGAGAGCCAGCAGTGACATCAGAGGAAGGGGCGGCTCTAAGGGTAGTACCAGGAAGACAGCTCAGGGAGAGGAGGCAAACCGTGTGTCTCCCCTGTGTTAACTACTGAAATAAACACCTGTTGAACCCAGCTCGCTGTGTTATTTGGATCTCATGACATGGTGTCAGAAGTTCTTACTTGCGCATCCATTTTGATCTGTGAAGATGTCTAAGTTCACTCCACCGGAGCCTTTTTATTTCTCTCAGCCTGCAGCATGGCCTACCTGGAGGCAGAGGTTTGCACGCTTCAGGATTGCTTCTAAGCTGGATAAGGAGAGCGGTGAAGTACAGGTTAACTCTCTTTTATATTCTATGGGGAAAGATGTGGAGCCTGTGTACAATACGTTTACTTTCCGTGAGGGGGAAGAATTTGACTTTGAGATAGTCATGGATAAATTCAGCGCCCATTTTGTGCCCAGGAGAAATGTGATTCATGAGAGAGCCTGTTTCCACAAGCGAGCCCAGCGTGTGGGTGAATCAGTGGAATCATTTGTGCGCAGCCTGTATGAATTGGCGGAGTTCTGTGAGTTTGGTGCTGCGAAAGAGGAGCAGATCAGAGACAGAATCGTCATAGGCAGGGCCGGATTAACATAGGGGCAGATGGAGCAGCAGCTCCAGGCCCCTGCCTCTGAATAGGCCCAGGGAAAAAATAACAATGTCTGCATTGATAGACATTTGGACCTCATTATCTCCAACACCATAGCAGCTACAGAGTCATGTTAGATATCACTGGGAAAGGCCAGAGCATGGCCTTTCCAATGATACCAAATATGACCAGGTTTTATGTAACAATAAAAATAAGAAAAAATACATTTTTATTTTAACACAGCAATACTGTCCACTTTCAATTCTAAAGTAAGCAATGATCCTGCACGAACTCACCATCTCAAGTGTGGAGGTGATGGCACGATACATTATTACAAATTGTTACACCAAAAACCTAAACCCCCGCACTGCAGCAAAGTGCACTGGGAGGGACTTTGGAACCCTGCGTAAATAATCTTTACACCTCACAAGGTCAAGGGAGGTGTCATTGGACAAGACTGCGTCTGGCCTTTGCATTAATCCCAAACAACCATGTAAAATCTAAAAGAAAGGAAAACCAAAACTTTTATCTATTTTTAGTTCCAATGCATTGGCATTCTCCATCTGTCACATATGAAATGAGCAATACCACTGCCATTACTCACCTTCTCATTTCCCACGCTGGGAGTAAGATCAGTGTTTTATACATAGTCATATTATTCATAAAACACCTTCCTCGAAAACAAGGGAAATATTTCCTTTTTGGTTAAAATTGTATATTTTCTCAGAAAAATGCAGTGACAGGATCCCATTTCAATTTTAGTTTAACAAGAATTCCCTATAGAATATATAACCAGAAAAGGTTTGGACGATAAAATGTGTAAAAATAATTTTAGACGCTGTAAATGATTGAAATCTGAGTGTAAATTTCCTCACACAGTATCTGCCGGGTTGGATATACCCGTATCTGCACTATTAAATAACCTAAAATATGCTTTAAATTTCACTAAATTCCAAAAAAGCCACCAAAATTTTCAGCTCCAGGCCCCTAGAGATCTTAATCCGGCCCTGGTCATAGGTATTGCAGACTCAGAAGTTTCGCAGAAGCTGCAGCTGGAGTCTGCGTTGACGCTGGATGAGGCTATACGGATAGCGCACCAAAGTGAACTAGTAAAGAAGCAAAGTGCAGAGATGAGATCTGAAAGCATGGTGGAGGAGGTGCAGCAGTTCAGGAGAGCTGCAAGTGACAGACAGAGTGTGAACAGCAGACTGCAGGTGACAGACAGGGTCAGAAGGGGTGGGATGCTACAGGCTTGTTGCACGTGCTATAACCGCGCTCATGGAATGAAGATGGTATGCCCTGCTAAAGACAGGAGGTGCAGAAAGTGTAACAGAGTCGGCCATTTTGAGGTGGTTTACAAAGCAGAGTCTGTTAAAGAGATGCATCTGGACAGTGACCAAGAGGCTCAAGAGTTGTCCTTTGTAGGGTCTGTGATTAATCAGTCCGGCTCAGAAGAAGATTGGCGTGTTACACTCTCATTGATGGGTGCAAGGATTGCTTTTAAAATTGATACGGGAGCGGACATTACGGTTATTTCTTTTGCAACGTTCATGAAACTGCCACGACGATCGCAGCTTGAGAAGGTTTTGATAAATGTTCACAGCCCTGGAGGTCGCATCGATTGTGCCGGGAGATTTCTTGCTAGCAGTGAGTACAAAAGGAAAAAATTTACCCTGTGGGTGTACGTGATCAGAGGAAACTGCGTTAATAACCTATTGAGCCGGAATGCAGACTGTAGCCTGGGCCTTGACGTGCAAGTGCATGAGATCACGGAGGACATGTTTGGAGAACTTGGGCTGCTGAATTGTGAGCTGGTCCGCATAGAGTTAAAAGCGGATGCTATCCCGTACAGTATCGCTGCGCCTCGTAGTATTCCATTTCCACTTTTGCCCCGGGTTGAGGCCGAACTTTTGAGGATGAAGAGTATGGGCGTTATTGAGGAAGTCACTGAAGCTACTGACTGGTGTGCTCGTATTGTGCCTGTTGCTAAGAAGAATGGGAAAGTTCGTATTTGTGTGGACTTGGAGAGATTTGTACTGCCGACATTGGAAGAAATAGCTCCAAAGTTGTCAGGGGCTAAATTCTTTTCCACGCTTGATGCTTCCAGCGGCTTCTGGCAGATACCCCTCGACCCAGAGAGTCGTATGCTGACTACTTTCATTATGCCGGTAGGTTGATTTTGTTTCTGCAGACTCCCCTTCGGGATATCTTCCGCACCAGAGATCTTCCAAAGGGAAAGGAGTTTCCTTCTGAGGGACCATGAGGGCACGGTGGTAGTTATGGACGACATCCTCGTGTACGGGTCCACTGTAGAAGAGCATGATCAGTGACTGCAGCGTGTACTGCAGACCGTAAGAAAGTCAGGATTGTATCTGAACAAAGATAAATGGCACTTTGGGAAAACAGAACTGTGCTACTTCGGCCATATTATCAGCGGAGACCGTATTAAACCAAAGTTCTCGCTATTGAGCAATTGAAAAGCCCCTCCGATGTTCATGAACTGAGACAAATACTGGGCCTTGTGAATTACGTGGGCAAGTTTCTGCCGAACTGTCCTCAGTGTTGCATCCTATTACAAAATTGTTGAAGAAGGACGGTGCTTGAACCTGGGCACCTCCATAGGCGGAGGCCTTTGCACTGGTCAAGTCCATGTTGGGGTCCGCCCCGGTGCTGGGGGTTCTATGACCCTTCTAAAAAGACTGTGGTTAGCGCGAACGCTAGCAGTTATGGGCTAGGAGCAGCCCTTCTACAACTGAATGACGACAAGCTCCAGCCCATTGCCTACTGCTCTCGTACATTAACTGCGGCAGAAACAAAATACGCTCAGATAGAAAAGGAGTGTCTGGCTGGAGTTTGGGCCTGCGAGCGCTTTCAACGATATCTGGTGGGCTTGGAAGGTTTTAGGCTAGGGTCAGACTAACGCATTTTTCACGTTGTCCGTGAAAATGTGCGTTCGAAGAATGGACGTATTTTTTCACGGAATACGCAATAGCGGTCATACGATGCGCAGTTTCATCCGTGATTTTGTACGGATCTTCAATAAAACACTTTGTGCATCTGGACGTTATGTTGGCCGGACATTAGCAGGGTCTGATGTCTCCAATTCACGCACACACGCCGCTAGCGGACGCAGCGCACTCTGTACGTCAGTACTAGCGGTTTGACGTTCTAGAAAAAATGCGTTCGTTTGCCACTTGCGTTGCGCGGACGAACTTTCGTGCGGCCATTCTTCGTATGTTACCCAGCATTGGACGTCATTTGCTGCTAGCACGGCCGTGATTTCGTGCGGCAAAGGCTAGGGTCAGACTAACGCATTTTTCACGTTGTCCGTGAAAATGTGCGTTCGAAGAATGGACGTATTTTTTCACGGAATACGCAATAGCGGTCATACTATGCGCAGTTTCATCCGTGATTTTGTACGGATCATCAATAAAACACTTCTTGCATCTGGACGTTATGTTGGCCGGACATTAGCAGCGTCTGATGTCTCCAATTCACGCACACACGCCGCTAGCGGACGCAGCGCACTCTGTACGTCAGTACTAGTGGTTTAACGTTCTCGAAAAAATGCGTTCATTTTCCACTTGCGTTGCGCAGCCGGACTTTTGTGCGACCGTACTTCGTATATTGGCCGTCATTGCCCGGCATCTGCTGCTAGCACGGCCGTGATTAAGTGCGCCAGAACGCGCGTTCGCACTGCCTCAGTCTGACCCTAGCCTAAGTCTGGAGACTGACCACAAGCCACTGGTTCCATTGATAAACTCCTATGACATTGACAAGGCACCTCTGAGATGCCAGAGACTTCTGATACGGCTGCTCAGATTCAATGTTCGGGCTGTGCACGTGCCGGGGAAACAACTGGTAGTGGCAGACGCACTCTCCAAGCTCCCGCTGTCTGCAGCTGAAGAGTCATCTACAGAATCAGATGTGAAGGTGTATGTGGATTCGATTTTGGCTTCTAAGTCCATCTCTTCAGGGAGATTGGAGCTGATAAAGAGAGAGACACATCTAGGTACTGAACTCCAAGAGGTCATAAACTACATAAAGAATGGCTGGCCTGAGAGCCGGGCAGTATGGATGCCGCGGAGTGCTTTCCAGGCAGAGGGAGCGCACCTTACTGAACTAGACGGTTTGGTGCTGTTTCAAGACCGTATCGTTATACCAGTCAGTATGCGGCGAGAGATGTTGAGTAGAATTCACGATGGCCACTTGGGAATTTCTAAATTTAGAGAGAGAGCTGCCTCTGCGGTGTGGTGGCCTGGAATCAGCACTGACATTGCAGAATATGTATCAAGATGTGCCTTTTGCCGTGAACGTCGGCCTACACAGAGGAGAGAGCCTCTAATTTCTACCCCGCTGCCTGCGGGCCCCTGGCAGAAAATTGCAGCAGATTTATGTGAGCTCAACGGGAAAAAGTATCTGATTGTTGTGGACTACTACTCAAGGTATTTTGAGATTGCACCGTTAGTTGAGGCGACCAGCGTGGCTGTCATCACACGCCTAAAGAGCATGTATGCCAGGTGGGGGGTAACGGCTGAGCTGGTGAGCGACAATGGAATGCAGTTCGCTTCTATGGAGTTCAGGTCCTTCAGTGGGGACTACGATTTCCTTCATTCTACTTCCAGTCCACATTACCCACAGGCCAACGGGATGGCTGAGATGGCGATTCAGACCGCAACGTTCGTTTTGAGGCAACCAGATTCTTATTTGGCCCTCCTGGCTTATAGGGCGACTCCTATTCAGGCCACGGGATGTAGCCCTGTACAGTTGATGCTGGGGAGACAGATTCGTACCACGCTGCCTTCAGTGGGTGCATTCCAGCCTTCCTCCCCTGTTCTGTCTGAGAATGTTCGGAGGAGGGATGAAGAGGCGAAGCGGAACTACAGATAGGAGACACTCTGTGCACCATCTGCCTGAACTGTACCCGGGACAAAGTGTCAGAGTCAAACTGGGTGACGAAAAGAGGTGGAAGACACCGGCCATAGTTGTAGGGCGTGCTGCTGAGCCAAGGTCCTATGTGGTCCGCACAGAGGCAGGGACTGTTGCCCACCACAATAGACGGCACCTCCGGGTGGTTTCTGAGGAGCTAGGTGTGGAGAATTTGCAACCACAGCCGGTGGAATCTCCGGTCTTAAGAGGTACACCCGCTCTGCAACAAGATTCCGGCGAGAATACATCACTGCCTGACTTGGAGTCGCAACCACTCTCACAGGGATCTGGAGAGGGTCCTTGCAAAATGACTTCGAGTGGTAGAGTTGTGAAGCTTCCAGTGCGCGACCGAGATTAGCGCTGTAGTTAGAACAGTGACTGGAAGAATGGGCAGAATAATCCCATAGTCACTGTGGACTAGGGTAGTCTACCCCGATGTCCAAAATAGCATTGTACCTTTATCTGTATCTGTGTGTGTGCTTCTGTTTATTTGTTTATTGTCTGTTTAAGAAAAATTTATTGTTATTAAAAAGGGGGAGATGTGTTGAGAGCCAGCAGTGACATCAGAGGAATTGGCGGCTCTAAGGGTAGTACCAGGAAGACAGCTCAGAGAGAGGATGCAAACCGTGTGTCTCCCCTGTGTTAACTACTGAAATAAACACCTGTTGAACCCAGCTCGCTGTGTTCTTTGGATCTCATGACAGATACAATGCCACAAGCATAATTTTATGGTGGGGTTGGCAGGAATTGTAGAAGGTTTATGAGGCAGTTCACCTCACCGCAGGCATCACATTAGCAGCAAGCACGGAGAGCCCTAACCAGCCACCAAAACAACTTCCACATCCACCTAAACACAATGCATTGGATGTTATTATGGAGCCGCTACAGCATCACACCAACCTCTACAATGAGCCTTTATAAACCATGTGATCCGGATCCCTGCGATAAGGATTCCTGCCATTATAAACCATAATGAACTCCACCATTACAAACCATGCGATAACAATGTTTGATATTTTGAGCCATGCAATAACAATCCCTGCCATTATAAACCATAATGAACTCCTCCATTATGAACCATGCAATAACGATGCTTGATATAATGAACCATGCAATAACAGTCCCTGCCATTATAAACCCTACAATAACGAACGCCATTATAAACCATGTCCGCTATTATAAACCATGCAATAATGATCCCAGCCTTTATAAACCATGCGATAATGATCCCCGCCATTATAAACCATGCGATAATGATCTCCGCCATTATAAACCATGCGATAATGATCTCCGCCATTATAAACCATGCGATAATGATCTCCACCATTATAAACCATGCCATAATGATCCCCGCCAATATAAACCATTCGATAGTGATGCACGTCATTATAAACCATGCGATAGTGATGCCCTTCATTATAAACCATGCGATAATGATGCCCGTCATTATAAACCATGCGATACTGATGCCCGTCATTATAAACCATGCGATAATGATGCCCGTCATTATAAACCGTGCAATAATGATCCCCGCCATTATAAACCATGCAATAATGATCCCCGCCAGTATAAACCATTCGATAGTGATGCCCGTCATTATAAACCATGCAATAGTGATGCCCTTCATTATAAACTATGTGATAATGATGGCAGTCACTATAAAAACTTAATAAAATGGTGTTAACCAGTCTTGGTTTCATAGCGATCAATAATTGTAACACTTTATTCGCTCTGGAATGACATTGGGTTGCTTTAAATCCTACCCTTTATTGCCACATACATGATAAATTCAGATGGTTCTCATTTGTTTTATAAATGGTCTCTGAGCATCAAGATAAATTGTGCTTCACTTCACTTTTTTTTCCTTCTTACAGAGGCACAATGAACTAATAACATTACCTGAAACGAGAAGTAATAGTGCTATGGATCATGAGCAATTAAAGCAGATCACCTTCGAAGAGGACTTTGTATATTCAGCATTGAGAGCTAGAAGTACACTAGCTGGAGCTCCTGATTTTAGCAGAAAAGAAAAAAAAAAAAATTGTGACTGTGGCCACAATTTTGCAATCTGGGGCTAACCCAACATGAATTCGAGCAGGCAAAAATGTCTCTGCCAAATTCTGCTATTCACTAGTTTTGAATAGACAAATAGGTCTATTCAAAGAAAGGTGAAACTCAGGAGAATTGACTGAAGAAGTGAAAATTCTAGGTCAAAATAGCCAAGCCAGGAAAAGTCCCCCATTTAGGCTAGGGTCAGACAATCGCATTTTTCGCATCGTCCATAAAAAAGTGCGTCCGAACGCATGGACGTACTTTTTCATGGAATACGCGATAGCAGTCATACGATGCGCAATTACGGCCGTGATTTTTTACAGATCCAAACGAGGAAACTTTGGCGTCTGGACGTTATGTTGGCCGGACATGAGCAGCGTCTGACGTCTCCTAATCACGCACACACGCCGCTATGCAGACGCAGCGCACTCTGTACGTCAGTACTAGCGGTTCGGCGTTCTTGCGAAAATGCGTTCATTTGCCGCTTTTTTTTTTTTTTGTGAAAGGATTTTACCAGGAAGGATACATTGAGATTTCTCTCGTTTTCAAGTATGTCCTGGGTGGCGAGTATGTACCGTTAGGTGTCTTGCCAAGGACACTTACTGGCAGTGGCGTAACTAGAAACCTGAGGGCCCCGGTGCAAGAATCCATGAAGGGCCCCCCCAACCCCCCAAAAAAGATCCATATTTTTACCTTTTTTTTTTCTGCAATATAAAAAAGATAGTATTGCCCCCAGCTCACATGGACATATATTGCCCCAAGACCACACATGGATATATTTGCCCCCAGCTCATGGAAATACTGCCCCAACACATGGATATACTGCCCCAACACATGGATATGCTGCCCCAGCACATGGATATACTGCCCCAGCACATGGATATACTGCCCCAGCACATGGATATACTGCCCCAGCACATGGATATACTGCCCCAGCACATGGATATACTGCCCCAGCACATGGATATACTGCCCCAGCACATGGATATACTGCCCCAGCACATGGATATACTGCCCCAGCTCATGGATATACTGCCCCAGCTCATGGAAATACTGCCCCAGCTCTGCCCCCCAGCTCATGGATATACTGCCCCAGCTCTGACCTCCAGCTCATGGATATATTGCCCCAGCTCTGACCACCAGCTCATGGATATACTGCCCCAGCTCTGACCCCCAGCTCATGGATATACTGCCCCAGCTCTGACCCCCAGCTCATGGATATACTGCCCCAGCTCTGACCCCCAGCTCATGATATACTGCCCCAGCTCTGACCCCCAGCTCATGGATATACTGCCCCAGCTCTGACCCCCAGCTCATGGATATATTGCCCCCAGCTCTGCCCCTCCCCCCCAGCTCATGGATATATTGCCCCAGCTCTGCCCCCCCAGCTCATGGATATACTGCCCCAGCTCTGCCCCCCAGCTCATGGATATACTGTCCCAGCTCTGACCCCCAGCTCATGGATATATTGCCCCAGCTCTGACCCCCAGCTCATGAATATACTGCCCCAGCTCTGACCCCCAGCTCATGGATATATTGCCCCAGCTCTGCCCCCCCCAGCTCATGGATATATTGCCCCAGCTCTGCCCCCCAGCTCATGGATATACTGCCCCAGCTCTGCCCCCCAGCTCATGGATATACTGCCCCAGCTCTGCCCCCCCAGCTCATGGATATATTGCCCCAGCTCTGCCCCCCAGCTCATGGATATACTGCCCCAGCTCTGCCCCCCAGCTCATGGATATATTGCCCCAGCTCTGCCCCACCAGCTCATGGATATACTGCCCCCAGCCCAGCTCTTACCTGCTCTGGGGGGGCCCCAGGCCCAGGCCAGGCTCCGTCGGCGTCTTCTCCTTCCTTGGCGAGCGGCCGCTGGAAACATCCAGCTTGGCCGCTCGCCGGAAACCACCTGATCAGCGCGAGGTCTCGTGCGCTGGTCAGGTGGTTTCCCTCCCACGTGAGCGGCCAAGCTGCATGTCAGTGGCCGCTCGCGTAGGGAGAGGGACGGCCAGCGTGCGGCTCCCAGATTCCGGCGCTTTTTGCCGGAATCTGGCGGCGGCGCTGGGCCCCCCTCCAGTGGCGGAAGGCCAGGGCCCGGTCGCAGCTGCGACCGCTGCGACCCTGGTACTTCCGCCACTGCTTACTGGAGAGGTTGCTCGTTGGGATCGAACCCATGACTCCACAGGCTCTCTCCATGCAGAGCGGTGACATTACCTCTACTCCACCCAGCCGGTGGAGCGTTGCGCGGCCTAACTTTCGTGCAGCCATACTTCGTGTGTGGGCCTGCGTTGGACCTCATTTGCTGCTACCACGGCCGTAATAAAGTGCGGCTAAACGCACGTTCGCACTGCGTTCGTCTGTCCCTAGCCTTATCCCACTTTCTAAATTGTTCTCTTCTAACAATTCTCCTGATTTTCACTTTTGTTTGAATAGACCTGAAAATATCTTTGTAGAATACAAATACAAAGACCCCATACAGAACTCAAAACAATACAAAGCAATAAAATGACTTCAATAAAATTAAAGGAATGAAACGTACTTCTGAGTAAAGTGGAGACTGATGAAGCCCATGCAAGGGGTGAAATGTGTTTTATAATTTTATATGTGACTATTACATTAGATAAAAATTTATAAATAATCTATATAAATAATATATATATAAAAGCAAAATACCACTCCTCGCGCAACATCACGATATCGCCAGAACCGTAAAGCCTACCAACTTGAAATTCGGCAGGTATGTTCCGCTCGGCTTCTAGGTGATCACTAAGAAAGGATTTTTCGAAATGACCGTCGGAGTATCAGTTATGAACACGCTCTGATGTTAAGGAGTTATACTCCCCCCTCTCCCACCTGAAAATAAATCTGACACTTGCCTCACATGCCGTTATGTCAGTTCAAACTGGCAGACGTTGCTCTCCTTCACTCAGGAGCGTCTGGGGATCCTTACAGCACTAAACCTAAGCTACCTCACTCAACCTTCCACCTATGGAACTGCTGCCGAAATCAAGATGGCGGGGGATATATTCCCTTATGAGTTTCAATCATCCATCAGCACTGAACTAAATTTCTCCTGTTCATTCATCAGGCTGGAGTGGATTGCGGTTCATGGATGAGGGAAAGAGCTATTCTCATGCCAACAAATGACTCAGCCATCAGCATCAACAACTTTCTGCTGGAGAAGTTGCCCACTGAGCATATGAAGTTTGAATCTACTTGGTAATGGAGATTGAGGATGCTATACTTTACCCTGTGAAGTTCTTGCACACTCTCAACCCACCAGGATTACCACCTCATGTCCTCTTCCTCAAGGTTGGCGCTCCAATCATGCGGTTACGCAATCTAACCCCTCAGAAACTGTGCAGTGGCATCAGACTTCAGGTGAAGACTCTGTACCAACACTTAAATCAAAGCCATGATTTTCACATGTGTAAATAAGGGAGAAATCGTTTTCATACCCAGAATTCCTTTGATCCCATCAGACTACCACTTCGAATTCAAACATCTACAATTTCCTGTTAAGATGTTGTAACGTGGGGGTTTCCGTCCATGTGCAGCATACTCCCCTTCAAGTCAGTATTCCGCAGAGGTACCGCTTCTGGCCCAGACGCAGGCAATAACACACAGAAGATCCTTGCAGTTTCAACCCAAAATTGAGAAGAAGTTTATTTTCCCTTTAGAGTAGGAAAAACAAACACACAGTGGGAAGGTACAGAAACAATGGCTTAGGAGTCAGATAACAATCATGTGAGTGATTTAGTTGCTGGGGGGAGGTGTGGATTGATGGGAGCATGTGAAGACAAAGGAATCCATTACTTACAGGGGGGGGGGGTAGAAGCAGACAAAAGGTTAGATTGCAAGCTCTTGAGCAGGGTCCTCTCCTACTGTTCTGTGAGTGCAACTTGCATGAACTGGCTATTCTGTTTTACCCATTTCACAGTGCCATGGAACTTGTTGGTGCTTTATAACAACTTTTAACTGTAACATACAGATACACACTTTGACAACAGCACATCACACAACAATCTACCCTATATACAGCGTAATGAAAGGCAAGGAAAAACAAATGCAAATAAACATTGAAGCGGCCGTTTCGTCACAGGTGTGCTACGTCATCACCATCAATAAGGCACAGGGACTGGGGTGCATCTGACGAATGACTGTTTCTCCCATGGCCAGTTCACCGGTCGGCCTGGTCATCCTCCAGCCAGAGAGTAAAACCAGGAATGTTGTTTACAAGGAGGTCCTGAGCAAATCATCCGAGTGACAAATTGAAAGTCTATGCTATGCAAGTAATTAGCCCGGCTACATAAACAAAAAACCCAGGGTTGCTGGTGGGATTAAAGTGCTTAATCCCATCTATTTTATTGTTTAATATTATTATTATCATCATCCCTTATGTGTTTCAACTGTGACTTTACCAAATAAAATGTGATAACTAGTGTGAGCACATAAAACATCAAGCTGATATGCGGGCCTGACAAAACAACATTTGTTTTATACTTTACACGGTTTTCCTTATGAATAGAATACTGTTGCTTGCCAATCAGAAAGACCTGTCACTACACTGAAACAGAGGTTTGTTTGTTTTCCCCTTCAAAGAGTAATCAGAAGAGACACACATCTAATGCAGGTGGCACAGACCACTCTATTCTATTCCACTCCAACATCAGGGAAAAGTAGCTTCATTCCTTCCTCGGAAAACCAGATCGGTCCAGAGAGATATTTGGAGTTTGGACAGAATGACAGTGGAGCATAGAGGCAGATAGGCGGTTAGACCAAGCTACAGTAACAAGTATTTATAAAGCGCCAACAAGTTCCGTAGTGCTGTACAATGGGAGAGACAGAATAACAAATATACATGTTGCACACACAGAACAGTAGGAGAGAGGACCCTGCTCCAGAGCTTACAATCTAAGAGGAGAGGGGTGACGCACTAGGTGAGGGTAAAAAGCAGAGTATGTGAAGTAGCGGGAGTGCGTGTGGGCTGAATGGGAAGATAGCGTTTGCAATGTACAGTGGGGGATTATGGAGTGAGCCAATAGGCTTCTCTAAAGTAATGTGTTTTCAGAGACTTCTTGAAAGACTGGAGAGATGGGGAGAGGGAACTCCATAAAAAAGGTGCAGCTCAGGAGAATACCTGAAGGCGAGAGTTGGGGGTGCAGGTACGAGGAACTGATCGCACTGCCAATGATCTCATGCTAAGTGGTCAGAATGGGATGTACAACCTGTTAAGTGTGTGTGTGTGTGTGTGTGTGTGTGTGTGTGTGTGTGTGTTGTGTGTGTGTGTCTCCAATATTTTGAATTGGATTCTAAAGGAAACAGGGAGCCAGTGTACAGATTGACAAAGGGGTGAGGTGTGTTGAGGTCTCGAAGAAAAAGGACCAATGATTCGATTGCACATGATCCCACACCACACATTCATCTAAAGCAGAGGATCACTGATGCCATTGCCACCATTGATGAGGGTATGCTACAGTGAACATGGCACGACATCGAGTACCGTCTTTATGTGCTTTGTGCAACTAATGGTGCCCATATAGAGGTATTAAATGAGGGGAAAAAAAAACACCTTAAATATATAGGTCTCATTTTGTAATCATTTTCACTTATCGGTCTTTTCATTTGCCTTTGTAATACATTTTTGAAATGGTAAAGAGACTTTAAGGACACCCTGTATAACTCAGCCAAGAGAATGGTCAGTAAATGGAGCCAAGATCAACACGTTGAATCAGGAATAGCAAGGGTTAATGACGACAGTGGTCAGAAAAGAGCCAGGGTCAATACACAGTAAATCAGAATAATGGTGAACAAGAACACGCTATCTGGTAGGAACCATGACAGTACAATGTGGCAAACTCACTTCCCGGCTTTTGAATCCTGTGGGCAGCGCGTCATTGGCCAGCGAGAGATGGCAATATCTTTCGGCAGCTGGCCAGCGAACACGGCGCAGTGACACATAACACTTGGTTGTGCCATAATATCATGAGGAAAAACATTGACAAATCAATAATTATAAGCCCACAAAAGAGCAATTAGCCCTGCACAGGTGAAACTCTTTTCAAACACTGTGACAGGCACTGGCTACTTATTATTTATTCATTTTTAGTTCTTGAGATCAGGTAAAACAAGCTCGACTCCTGAATGCGTTCATGAAATGAGAACTATGTAACAATGATGAGGAGAGAAAAATAAGCAAAATTTGCCAAACTGGTGACTCTCCAGCTCAATATTTTACCTAAAATTGTTGTATTTGACCACAGATAAAATAAATCCGTCATGGGCAGTAGCAAGCGCTCGAAGACACGAAAGCACCAATCCATCATTCTGCGCAGGCACTGTGAAACTATAACATTAATTGCACCAGGGTATATGTTGGCAGAGCCCAGATGTTGGGGTTACACGGCGAGCATGCAGGTTATGGTGCAGAGTCAGGCAAGTATTTATTCAAAACAGGAAACAGGTTAACCTCCCGGGCGGTCTAATTTTTGTGAAAAACAGCGTCTAAAAGCGGTCTATTTTTTTTTGCCCCCCCTCGCGGTATTCCCGAGTGTGGCTCGGGGTTAAATTCCTACGCTGGAAGCGGTAACCCCGAGCAACACTTGGGATGCCGCTGGATACATCACCTCTCGCTGCGCTCCCTCGATGTCCCCAGTTGCCTCCTCCTCCACCTTATACTTCCTGGTTTCCTCCTCGCGAGAAGGAATCCAGGAAATAAAACGCTGCGATCGTTTGAGGAGACTACAGAGATCATCGAGGGAGCGCATGGAGAGGTGATGTATACAGCCCGAGTGTGTCTCAGGGTTACCGCTCTCAGCGGTGAAATTTAATCCCGACACACATTCAGGAGAACCGTCACGGAGGTTAAACAACACAAGTCGGGGAAGGCAATGAAAACAAACAATGGGCCCTATTCTAAAGTTGGCGCTAACATAGCCAGAGCTGTTGTAAACTTAACAACTCCATAGACTATAATGGCTCTGGTAAGATTACAACAGCTCTGGTTAAATTAGCACCAATTTTGGAATATTGCACAAGGTGAGGCAGGATATACAGACTGCAAGTGATGCATTCAACTGAAAATATCTATGCATCTGAGATTAGGGGCGACTCCCTTCAAATATGGATTCCAGAATTAAAGGAACACCGACACATAAACTGTAACTAGATTACTTGTGCACTACAAATAAAACGACTTTCATAAAAACTCTTGCAGCTGTTTATTTTCCTTTGTTTGAAGTAATTGCATGTAAAAAGGAATATATAAGGTTAGGGTTTTTTTTATCTCCTGTTTCAATTTTGTGATTTTTTTTCCCATGATGCAACATTTACTTTTACTGCTGTGGTTAATCTTCTACAGTATTTAAATTAATGAGGTGGAGGCAGCAGGGGGTCTATTGTCCTGCCTCTGCTACTTGAGATAAGAGCTGGCAGCTGAATGAGAGAAGACAGGAAGTTTAAAGACTTCTAATCTGCACACCTAGTGATGTCCCTTGAATACATCCCACACAATACAACGATTAGAGTTGGTGATCAACCCATTCACTCCATTCTATGGCCTTTGCCCCACAGTGAGGAGCAAGTAATGTGTAGATACTGAGGGGGGAGGCAGTTTAAAACACAAAATATCATTATATGTGTCACTGGGTGCATCCATTTTGAGTAAAATATTTTCTTAACTAAACAAGAGAAAAACAAAGCACATGTATGACATCAACAACATAAAATAAAACACAATAAGGTATTTAATTTTTTGGTGGTAGGGTCCCTTAAAAAAGTGCCAACGATTTCTCTCAGGCCTAGTGGAAAACCAGGACAGGAAAAGAACATTGCATGAAAGATGCTGCCAGAGGTCATCTCATGGCAGCACTGGCTTGGACATGAGCTTTTTTTTTTTATGGATATTACGAGACCCGAGATTTGCGCACGACAGTGTTTTGTATTTGCAAGTACAATAATCAAACTGTATAGAAGAAGCTGCAGGGACTTCTGCATTTTGGAAGCCCTGAGCGAAGACGAGGAGAAGCAGCATGGAAGGAGTAAGGTGCTTTTTTTTCCCACCTAAACAAATTATTTACATAAATAATTGGGCAGAAGCTGTTGGGAGGGGGGGGGGGTTCTGTAGAGTGGCCCTTTAATGCCTTAGATTTGTGAAAAATAAATCAGACGTAAATTCAAGTTAACAAAACGGTCAATTTATGTAATTTAAAGAAATATGAAGCATAAAGAGTGATTTTACACATTCTCAGTATCTTTGGCCTTGTTTAACAAAGTCCCATTAGTCTCACAGGAACAAGGAGATAAAACATTTAATCTATTGTTTTCCGACTATCTTGGTCAAATGAAACTTCATTAAGACAGTCAAGTCATTAGTGTGAATTTATCCAGCACAGAAGAGAAGCTGTTTACACATCAGTTAAATTGGTGTAAATTGTTTTCCAAGTGTTTGGATGACTAAGCAAACTGTAACTCCCTGCTGTTTGCTGTACTTGACACGGTTTTACTGAAGTCACGCTCTCATTTGCCTAAACTGCCTTTTTACAAGGCTCTTCGATTTTCAGAGAAATAGTTGCAGATTTCAAATGACTTGAAAATATCCCCAAAACCTGTTAAAGGTAGAACAATTCAATAACCTTTTTAGATCAGATGTTGTGTCTTTTGACCTCTTTAACACGCGCACTTTCCAGATATGCTCAAGTGTCATAGCACAGAAGAAAGAAAAAAAAAAGGATTTAACTAGAGCTGAAACAACTAATCGATTAATCGACAACTAATCGATGATTAAAATTTGTTGTCAACTATTTCCATAATTGATTAATCAGTGTAGATTAATCGTCCTGTGTACAGCACACACTGTTTAGAGTCAGACTAAGTTAAACGTAAATAACCTCAGCTTCGGAGCTGATTGGAGAAGACGCGCCGCTGCTTTACTAGGTAGGATTTAGTTCTAGGGTTATGTCAGACACAACCAGTTTGTTTTTATTCCATTTACAACAGTAGAACTATAACACAAACAATATACTGCCACTGGGTGAAGGAGCTGTATGCCTGTGTTTTATCCCTACTTGAAGCTAGAGTCCTGTGCAACCACCCCACCCTCCCTGCCACACCCTCTTTGTTCGGGAACTGCCATTCCCTCCCTTTGGTCTGGTCCCTTTCCCAAAACTCACTCAGATCCGATCTTTTGTCCATACCCATTCCCTCTCACACTCAGGTCAAGTGAGAAAAGTCACTCCCTTTCACTTCCAGTCCCTCCTCCCACTCAGTTTGTTCACGGAATTATCTAAAAGGGACACTCTACGCACCCTGACCACGTTAGCTTATTAACCCCGATTTCATGCTGACATCATCATCTATGACCAAGTGCTTGTAGCTGCGTTCATTTGAGAAAGCAAACAAGAGCTTAAGCCGCGCATGCAGCATCAACCCATCCCTCTGCCCAAGCACTCGCATACCTTGTGTGAAAAGTGCACAAGATACGCAATTTGCGTATGTACGTACGAAAGTTACATACACTACGCAAATTACTTATGAAAAAAGGGGGAGGGTTTTTTTTTTTTTTTTACACAAAATTCCTCCTACGTAAACAAATTTTATACTTTTTTTTTATCCGATGCATCGAGTAATCAAAATAATAAAATCGACCAACTAATCGATTATGAGAATAATCGTTAGTTGCAGCCCTAGATTTAACTCAAAACAGCGGCCATTGTGTTATGAAGGATAGGACCTTCCATGGTGGAGTACATTGATGTTGTAGCAGGCGTTTTCTTCAGCGCACTAGCGCGAGTTATGACGCTCTTTATGACGTGCGCTGTAGCATATAATTACGCGGATAGAGGAGAACACACGTAGTACGTGCGCGACGCATAACGCGCACTGAAGACGTCTGTCATGGAAACATCAAGGCTGTTGCGCTAGGATTGACGCAACGTTGGCCGCGTGCTGAACGTCAAATGCCCAGCTTTTTTTTTTTCAGTCAACTCAAATTCAGTTTTTACGACGTACGTCAAAATTAACGCATCGTTTGTCGTCTACCGATCTCTTCCGTCATAAAGTGCGTCCTTTTTAACGCACGCTAGTGCACAGAAGGAAACTCCTAGTGTGCACTGGCCTTAGTCTTACGCTGCGTACATACCTGTGTGTGACCGCACCTCCCTGGGTCCGTCGCAACTTTGTGACGGTTCGACAGGGAGGGTTTCGGACGTAGATGGGCTACAAAGCGCTGAACACACTAATTGCGCTCAGTGAGGTGGCCACACGGGTGTCAGAGTGGAAGGACTGTCCACTCTCACAGACGTTCCTTCCGCTCTCAGGGAACTCGTGTGACCACAGCCTAAAGATCTCAATTCATCAAATACAGGCAAATTGACAGCAAACAACAGTGCAGTTCGCCGATCTTTGGCAGTCGCAAAATTATTCCATAGAAGTAATGGTCCGACTATTCACAGTACTCCGAACTGCACCGAAGGGGTCAGGTGAAATGTCCCAATTTTCAGTGATACAGTTCGACGGGTTGAAACAGGTGAATCCTTTAGGTTTCCACATAAAAAAAGTAAAAGCTATTTTTTTTTTTAAAAAAAAAAAGAAGATTTTCATTTTCAGCAAAACCCTTTTTTTTTTTTTTTTAAAGAACACCTTTGTGCTTTTTTTTTTTTTTTTAGACGAAATTTGTTTCCCAATTCTTTTAAAAAGGTGTTTTTTTATTCTGTAATAGACCTTTTTATTATTTAGACACATTTTAATACATTTTTATTGGTTTAAACACCTATTAGGAGAATAGGAGACTTACGGGTTGTTGTTGTTTGTTTTTTTTGCAGTTGGGTGGATTTCTCCAAGGCCAGTTTGTGGCTCTTCGATGATGTTTGCCAACTTTTTCAGGAGTCTTTGGAGACTTCATCTTCGGTGCAATACAGTGAATGTGCTATTCGAAATGGAATCGCCAAAGTACACCAACATTTTGGTGCTTTTTGAATAACCCTCAAATCGCCATTTGTTTATTCCCAAGTTGGGTGTAATATATATATATATATATATATAGTTTTATTTTATTTAAACTTTGAAAAGAAGTCTCCGTGTGCTTCTGGATTTTGGTCTCTTATCTACCTGCAGCTGGATTGACTGCACCGGAGCAAGAAATTTTCGGTATGTGGAGTGCGGGACCTCTTGACCCTTATATATATATATATAGATTTTGATTCTATATTAATATTATCACTATATTAACTACAGGAATATGGAGTACACCGAATTTTGTATGTTGTAATAAAAAAAGTAGCAGTCATACATGAAGGTGAAAACATTCCAAGCATTTGAAACAAAGAAATAATTGGAATCTCTCCATGTGTTTATTGGTATTTTCATAAACCAGATACGTGTCATGCTTATAAAACCTCCACATTACAGCAAGGAAGTTACAAAATATGATATCTGGGTATAGAATAAAAGGGATGTAATTTACAGTATGTTATTACAATTACTTGCAAGTTCTTGGAATTAAAAAGGTGAAAAGGACCTGAGATAAATTAACACCTTCCGCTGCGTAGCACAGTATCACAGCCAAGTCAGCAGACCCTGAAGGCTGCAGAATAAACTGAATTAAAGCACACCTGTCATAATACCTACAGGGTGCGGTGATCTTGGTAAAGGCATTGGCCCCAGCAATCTGTGGTTCAATTAGAGCTGCCTATGTCCACCTGTTAGGTGAGACCAGAAGAGCGCCCTATAAGAGAGACAAGTAATAGTGGCATCCAGCAGGTGGGTAACAACTCCTTGAGGGACACAATAAAGTAAGAAAGAAATAGTTCCAGTAGATATTCTTATTTTACCAGACGGGGACTCCATTCCAAGCCTGGGGTAAATGTAAGTAAAGCTATGGTTCACTGGTGCAAAACGCCCACTTTATGGAACCTGTTTGAGATGTCATTGCCTCTACTTTCTGAGATGTCATTGCCTTATGGTGCAGGCTGTAACCATAAGCAGGAGATAAAACTGATCATAAAAGGGGATAAACGTAGTTGGCAACAGTAGGTAGCGTTTGGCATTTACATCATGCTCAATTGTTATAAAAGGGGCTCAATTTGCCCCAAGAAAATATTCTTTATACCAGTACACCACCACCATTGGGTTCATGAGACATGGACTACCATTTCCATGTCACAGACTAAATCAGGGAATGGTGTTCCAATCTTATGTCCAGTTTTGGTGAAACTATAACAATGCAGCCTTCATGTCCGGGTTTCAAGTGAACGTAGTGGAACCAAGTGTGGTCGTCTGCTGCAGAAACCCATGAGCCGCATGGCTGATGATATGAGCATGCTCTTCCATATAGTGTTGGGTGGTTGTCCTTTACGGTCAACTTCTTCAAACCTCAAACAAGTATAGCTCCAATCTTTAACGGATTTCTCCCATTAGGGAGACATTTTCTCATCACCAATTTATATACTATATGGCAAAATGGCGGAGAAATGCAAATTTTAACCCATAATGGCTGCATATGAACCCCCTTTTCCTAACTTTAATGTATTGACCAAAAAATTCAAATTCCCTTTCAATTTTCAACGCTTCACCCATTATTGAATAACTAATCTGTAAAAGCTAGAGACTGGTGTTCATGAAAATCCCAATGAACCAGCAGTTTCTGACATACTCCAATCACCATGTTTGGCACAAATATTCTATATACAAGTCATTAAAGTGACCCTGTCATGCTGAACAGGAGTTTGGCTCATTTGATATGGTGTTTGAGTTATTCGCCAACAATATAAATGTGAAATTTTTGATTAATCTCCAATCAAAACTTTGCTGTCATTCTGTTGGCATTGAAAACACTGGACGTCATTGACAGAAAGGAGAGGAAGAGGTGTGCTATAGGACAACCCTCCACGCTTTCCAGGCAAACGTGCAATGCCCTTCAATGTGCACCGCCTGGCCCTGAAGCAGTAAGTAGTGGTGAGTGTGATCAAATCAAGGAATTGAGAGAGATCACGTTGATCTTTGAGATACTGCTTCAAAAGTGACATGTTCACTTTGAAAATCACATTCTCTCACCATTTTGAGGTTTGGTTTCAATAGTAATTAATAAAATACCCCCCCCCCTTTTCCCCCTTAAATAATTGGGCAGGTGGTGCTGACAGCATCTGCCCAAATTTATATATACATTTTCTCTGCACATTTGGTCATCCTTTCATAGATGACGCCCACATAAATGCTCCATACGACATCATAAAATATCCCTGGTTGGCACTCTGGTGATGCGGAGCCTTGACTTGTCAGTCCATCACATATAGTGAATTGCGAAAACAACAAAAAAAATATATATATTTTGCTGGGGAAATTTTTTTTTTTTTTTTTTTTACACAAAAATATTGTGACATTATACATAATATGTATGATATGTTCTATGAAACCAGGACTTAGAAGCCTTAACATTGGAGTTTTGTGAATATCTAACTTCTGTTTCCTTAGATGCAGACGATAAAACTTAAAAAAAAAGTATAACCGCATGACAACGCTATAAAACTTTAACAACTTTATATTGTTCTTTAGTTAAGTCTGAAAGAAGATCTTGGTTTCGGGTCTATAATTCTAGATTAACACTGATGAAGATGACATTTTTTTCTCTTGTATTTATATATTCATCTGTGGCATCAGCCCACGAATCATGGTTTTGTGAACAACCATCACTTGTGCCCATTCTTTTAGAAAAATGATAGACCATCATCAACATTGTAACCCAGCGTGTAGTAAAAATTCATGGTTTTCAATTTCCAACCTGACACAGCCCAACACATCAATATATCCATTTCCATCTTTATATCTACAACTTTGTCGAAAATTAATGTACAGAGAGACATTAAATATTCATGTGCCAGAGAGGTTCAAGAAATATATGACATCAATGTTTCCATAGAGATATTTATATTTTAATTAACGTGCAACTGTCACACAAAAAACACAAGTTGGGCTAACTTGATAGTTAATGTATAGGAAATAATTCCCTATCACCAGGTCGCCCTCTTGTGGCTGCGGATAATATAGCCACATAAATATGTCTCCTTTTCAATATTGTAGCTAACAATTGTCCTTGTATTCATATTTCAGTACTGGATGAAAGATGAATTCATGCACTAGATTCCAAGTCTGGTGTAAACGTATCCAGAGGCATTAAAGTCTGTAGTTGCTGAGAGAGAGACTAAAGTGAAAAATATTATACTTTGGATTTATTGTGACAGCAGATGTCACTTGACAAAGACCAGTCAGGGTCGAAACGTCTTTTTTATTATGCTGAGGAATAAAATCCATCATTAATACTGAAGAGCGCCACATTTATTTATTTGATCGCTGTCAGTTTAAATAGCACACATAAGGAATGAAGCCCCATGAGGTTAGTGGCTAGTCCATTACGCACAATATTGGACATTTCTCCAGATTGGGGGAGCTGGGGGCACTCCTCACATCAACTCAGGAGGAGTAGAGTGTTCCTTTTAAAATGTGTCTATCGGCCAGTTTTCTGCTATGTGGTGATCTTACAGGGATTGTGGTTTCCTACCTTAGAGCATTTTGCCAACACCTCCTCCTTGAATTGCAAAAATCTCTCCTGAATCTCTGGATGGTTGAGTGGAAAGGACAAGAAGTGGGTGAAAGGCTGCTTTTTACGAAACGTCTCTGCCAACAACTCAATGCGGGTCCTCGCCGAGACAACTCCATTACGGTGCTGACCTGTAATGACTGAAATCAAATACAATATTACTAGATCTTAAGGTTTTAACAATTACCTGCGGGGGGGGGGGGGGTAATTCATCAGTATGATGCTGTATGTGCCACAGTCTACAATAAAGGGTAGACACGGCTTCCTAGTGACACTTGAAGGCAGTAGGACATACCTAGCAGCCATTTAAAAGTAGGACATACCTAGCAGCCATTTAAAAGTAGGACATACCTAGCAGCCATTTAAAATAAGGTTTGCACCTAATGAGTAGAGGCAGACTGTGCATTATCTTACACAACTAATCAATGAGATTATCAAATACATCCAATCCAGGCACATTAACCCCTTAGTGACCAGGCACATTAACCAGCAACTCACATTTGATGAAAAGTTCAGCATTTCCATAGAGCATGCAAATAAATGCGGAGGGTAATAAGCATAAGTCAAAAAAATTATATAACTTAGGTGGGAAAATTGTTGTCAGACCCCTCCCCCGATACTTTAGGCAATTCATTGGGAGCACACAAGTCCCACACATGCTATAATTTGTGTGGTTATTGTGATTATTTCATTGGATAATCAGTGTTGAAGCCATTACTGCTCTCAACGGTGATGAGGAGCACTCTGGACATACCATCCATTGCAACACATTCTTCATACAGAAGGTGTCCTTCTTAGGTGGTCACCATAATCCCTGGAATTCACATCACCATGGCAGGGAGATCCTCCCCATGCAGCATTGAGATTCCGGGTGCATGTGTGGTCTCCGGTGAAACGTGTCCAGATAAGGCTTCTGCAAAATGACAGTCGATCCCGGGTGAGCTCTGAGAAGGTCACCAGTCTCCGATCACATTGGGTTCCCTGTAAATTTTGAATTATCCTAAAAAGGTTTGTGTGCTAGACTATTACCGCTGAGCACTAGTGTTGCATATTGTATTATTTTATTAAATCTCCTGACTTCTAATCCAGTTATTCAGCTTAACCTTCGACCCTGAGCTCCATTCCCTGACCCTGGGTTTTAGTTTGAGCACAGATTACTATGGATTTGGCTTCATACTGTCACGTTTCCAGCCCTGCCCCCTGGTGGTGAGAGCAATCCGGGCCAGCTCTTACTCATGTTTGCATTACCCCTTCCGCTCCCTCCGTTCCCGGATTCCCCTGTGGCCGGTCTGGTCCAGGATCACCTAATCTGCTAAAGGCAGCCTCGTCCATTGCCCTGTGTTCCTGCATAGGAGCTGTTTCTAGGTTGCTTTGCTCCCTGAGGTTCTGCGTAATGCTCCCTGATCTGTGCGTAATGCAGCCAGCAGCTAACCTACCTAAAGGGCTATCTAATGAATATAATGGGCCCACCTTGACTCATGCCCGGTGCGCTCTGATACATAATCAGGAGGTGCTATTCTGCATTCAGATTTGCACCCCTCACTATCCTGCAAAGCCTCAAAACACAGGAAACTAGGATTGATCTATTGTAGATATCGCTAGATTTTGGTAACAAAAATTTACCGGTACCTTAAAATTGGAGGGATCGTGTTATATTCGAGACATCTCCATCGCGTGTAAAAAAAAAAAAAATAAACTTGCCTTGCTCTGGATCCCAAGTCTCCTGGAAGTTCCGTTAGTCTCGCTGAAGTGAATGCGGGCTCCCTGATGCTTGCAAACACTTCAGGAACTCCCGGGTTTGGGAAAGGTCAGATCCATCATGTCCAGAGGTCACGCTCAGTTTAAGCCAATCATTCACCTTGCTCGCCTTCGCCAGCCATCTAATCACTAGTAAAGACGACAGATGGCCAGCAGCTTCATACTTCATAACAATTGCAATCATTCTAGAGCAGAACACCCTGGCCTGAAGGGGAGCCTGACTGTGTTGAGAGAAACTGGAAGGAGTATAATTGTTTACCGGTACAGCATAATTTTGTTCCTCGCGTTATAGTCGAGTCTTGAGTATTCTCTCATTTCCATAATAAATCTCTATCCATCGCGTTATATTTGGGTCGCACTATACTCGAGTATCTACGGGTACTTTCTGTATCAGGATTAATATGATGGGGTAATAAAGAAAAAATTATGGGAGATTAAGAAGGTAAGTTTTAATGCGAAAGGGAAGCAGCAGGAGTTAATAGTTAACCTTTTTATTCTCCTTTAAGTACGGTATGTTTAGAACACTTACGTGTGTTCATGCACACAATTCATCCTGACAATAAGGCCACATAACGTGTAATTTTTGCAGTAGAATATCCCTTTAAGGACTCCTCTCTGAGCACCTCCTGACTCCAGCAAACCACATTACGCAACGGCTCTGCTATTGCTGTAATAGTTAAAATGAGCAACATTTCTGAACAACACTTATTGTTCGTATGCACAGTCAAATTGGTCTGTAAACCTTACAATGGAATTTAATTAATGTCTAATTAAGCTGAGAAGTTCTGACAGCAGGACGAGGAAGATAATTATGCATTTGGTGCTGACAGCAGAAAAATGTTTCTTTGAAAAAAATATATTACAGTGTATTTTTTTAAACTTTTAAATACCTTTCTCTTTTTTAAAAAAGGAGGCAATTAAATTGTAAAAATAATAATGATGAAGAAAAAAAAAAAATAACCCTCCTCCCAGTTTCAATGGAAATAAATTTTCCAGAGCTGGAGTTTCATGCAGAACTGCAATTATTACAGAACTTATTTATTTTATTAAATCATAAAAGCAAAATCCCCAAATAATTCATCTAGTACAAAAATGTGTAGCGGTGTTAAGGTCGTCAGATCTCCAGGACAGAGACTAGCCCAGGGCATCGCTAGAGGGCCAGCAGGGGTGGGCTAGCAACTTTTAGCCTGGAGGGCAAGTACGTGCTTCTAGACCCTTCGCGACCAAACCAGTAAACTCATTTCAACCCAATAAGAATTTTATACACTGTTTAAGTAATTCTGTGAAAGCGAACAGGACCCTAGAATTTATATTTAAAAACAATACAAATACAGAATATATAACAGTATAAAAGAATAAATGAACCCCATGGAAGCCTTGCTCTTGCAGTGTTGGGTGTATAGACCACCAGGCACAACTCACACTGGATCTAATCTGTAGTGTAGAGGAGGCCGGTTGGGCCCCATAACAACCGTATGCCATGAGCAATATTTACCCTTACCAGTCATCACTCCATTGTCACCACCTTCGCAAATTGATAGGCTGGAAATATCAGGGCCTTGGTAAAATCTGACAAGATAGGTTGTTCGATGTATTAATCCAAGGGATACAAGTTGTGGGGAGCTGTCGGGGTAGCCAGAATAGTTGAAGCAAAGGAACCGTAGGAGTAACCGTGCAAAATTACTGCACACGAGGTTAACACAGACACCACATCACGCTATATTAAAAACAACAGCGTTATTCAGAGAAAGGTGAAACTGGAGAACTTTTGGAGAACTGAAAATTCTAGGTCCAAATAGCGGATTTGGAAAGTGAGATAAATGGGAGAATTTTTCTGGTTTGGTTATTTTGACCTAGAATTTTCACTTCTCCAAAAGTTCTCCAGAGTTACACCTTTCTCTGAATAACCCTGAAAGAATCCACTGTTACCTTTCTAGGCCACCAGAACCTGTCCACTTTGATGGTGACTCCAAGCTGGCATTTTCCGGGTCAGTCCTAACCTGGCAGTCTTGTGTGCATGTAGTAGGACCTTTAGTGCATGTGTCGCGTTTTGACCCGCCTCTGGGTGCTTTGTCAAATTTGACATATGTTGCCAGAAAGAGAATAAACCTGATATGTCTATCAGAATGGAACACCGTGTAAATTAGTGTGAGGGTTGTGAACTTGTTGTGTAAGGAAAGCAATCTAATGTAGGGATGTCCTGATCCGATCCCTAAGATTGGAACATGATTGCGGCATTCGCAAAGCATTCAAGATCGGTGGGGAGGCGAGACTCCCAGTCAAAGCCCTGTACCGTCTTTCATGCCTGCTAGCGAGTCATGGAAGAGGCAGGGAAAACACTTTGAATCTCTGATTAGCTATGTATTCATACGCATCATTTTTCCTGCCTGCTGGATGACCTGCAAGCAGGCAGCGAATGCCAAGGTCTCAGGATTCACTTTCCCGATGGAACTGACGTAATGCAGCATGGGATCGGGACTCATATTGGCCCAATCCCAAATACTGGAAGACTCAGATCAGGGGTCCAGAAAGAGAGATCGAGACATTATTCCTATGTTGTCATAAAGCAAACTGCTCAAGCCGTACAGCATAATGGCTCAAGCTCTGTGCTTTTTTACCGTCATATTCCATCGGAGACGTAAGCGTCTCAGATTAAGTCTCGGATGTAGCGCCAGGTTACTGTACATTAGCGTCTCCTACACTTTGTGTTGGAGATGTTAATGTGCCCCCAGCAGATGGAGCTATTCTAAGCAGCCCGTTCTCCATCTGCATCTAACGCTATTCTAAAAACATCTTTCAGACCCTGGTGTTAAGTGATTTCACTTCTGCACAATCACCTAACATTTTAGGGAAACGCCACCAAAAAAAAAAAAAAAAACATACTCATCTTAGATCCTTCTGTGGTGAAAGCAGCACAATCTGCCACGTCCTCGCTATACCGGAAGAGGAACACTGGAAACAAATAGTTCCATAAAAACTTTACCTGGCTGGGGGCCTTCCAAGGAGCGCACGCGCGAAGACTTTACCGGTGTCGCTCAGGAAGGTAAGTATGAAAGAACGTGGAGAGCTCCAGGTGCCTGTCCGAATGCTGATAGGACGACTGTCCGAATGCTCTATGTCTGGTCTGGGGTCTGTGTGTATATACACATACACACAGCTGGTGGGCATATCCATGAGCTGGGGGGCATAATCCATGAGAGCTGGGGGCAATATCCATGAGCTGGGGGGCAATATCCATGAGAGCTGGGGGGCAATATCCATGAGAGCTGGGGGGCAATATCCATGAGAGCTGGGGGCAATATCCATGAGAGCTGGGGGGCAATATCCATGAGAGCTGGGGGCAATATCCATGAGAGCTGGGGGCAATATCCATGAGAGCTGGGGGCATATCTATGAGAGCTATGGGCAATATCCATGAGAGCTATGGGCAATATCCATGAGAGCTGGGGGGCATATCCATGAGAGCTGGGGGGCATATCCATGAGAGCTGGGGGGCATATCCATGAGAGCTGGGGGGCATATCCATGAGAGCTGGGGGCATTATCCATGAGCTGGGGGGCAATATCCATGAGCTGGGGGGCAATATCCATGAGAGCTATGGGCAATATCCATGAGAGCTGGGGGCAATATCCATGAGAGCTGGGGGCAATATCCATGAGAGCTGGGGGCAATATCCATGAGAGCTGGGGGCAATATCCATGAGAGCTATGGGGCAATAACCATGAGAGCTGGGGGCAATATCCATGAGAGCTGGGGGCAATATCCATGAGAGCTGGGGGCAATATCCATGAGAGCTGGGGGCAATATCCATGAGAGCTGGGGGCAATATCCATGAGAGCTGGGGGCAATATCCATGAGAGCTGGGGGCAATATCCATGAGAGCTGGGGGCAATATCCATGAGAGCTAGGGGCAATATCCATGAGAGCTGGGGGCAATATCCATGAGAGCTCGGGGCAATATCCATGAGAGCTCGGGGCAATATCCATGAGAGCTGGGGGCAATATCCATGAGAGCTGGGGGCATATCTATGAGAGCTAGGGGCAATATCCATGAGAGCTCGGGGCAATATCCATGAGAGCTCGGGGCAATATCCATGAGAGCTCGGGGCAATATCCATGAGAGCTGGAGGAATATCTATGAGAGCTAGGGGCAATATCCATGAGCTGGAGGCAATATCCATGAGAGCTGGGGGCAATATCCATGAGAGCTGGGGGCAATATCCATGAGAGCTGGGGGTAATATCCATGAGAGCTAGGGGCAATATCCATGAGCTGGGGGCAATATCCATGAGAGCTCGGGGCAATATCCATGAGAGCTATGGGGCAATAACCATGAGAGCTGGGGGCAATATCCATGAGAGCTGGGGGCAATATCCATGAGAGCTGGGGGCAATATCCATGAGAGCTGGGGGTAATATCCATGAGAGCTGGGGGCAATATCCATGAGAGCTGGGGGCATATCTATGAGAGCTAGGGGCAATATCCATGAGAGCTCGGGGCAATATCCATGAGAGCTCGGGGCAATATCCATGAGAGCTCGGGGCAATATCCATGAGAGCTGGAGGCATATCTATGAGAGCTGGGGGCAATATCCATGAGCTGGGGGCAATATCCATGAGAGCTGGGGGCAATATCCATGAGAGCTGGGGGCAATATCCATGAGAGCTAGGGGCAATATCCATGAGCTGGGGGCAATATCCATGAGAGCTATGGGGCAATAACCATGAGAGCTGGGGGCAATATCCATGAGAGCTGGGGGCAATATCCATGAGAGCTGGGGGCAATATCCATGAGAGCTCGGGGCAATATCCATGAGCTCGGGGCAATATCCATGAGAGCTCGGGGCAATATCCATGAGAGCTCGGGGCAATATCCATGAGAGCTCGGGGCAATATCCATGAGAGCTCGGGGCAATATCCATGAGAGCTCAGGGCAATATCCATGAGAGCTCGGGGCATATCTATGAGAGCTGGGGGGCATATCTATGAGAGCTGGGGGGGCATATCTATGAGAGCTAGGGGGGCATATCTATGAGAGCTGGGGGGCATATCCATGAGCTGGGGGCAATTTTATATGAGGTCTGTTCTTATTGGAAAGCATCACATGACATAAAATAAAAGTATCGGTACTCGGTCTTAAAAAAGTGGTATCGGTGCATCCCTAGTTATAGCTGCAAAGGGTGGACCGACGTCATACTGAACCCTATGGATTAGGAATGGGATGTCACTTAAATTCATATGCGAGTCAAGGCAGGTGAGCGAATACTTTTGGCAATATAGTGTATCTTGCTCCTCTTCCCATTCAGCACTCCTGCAACCCACTACTCCACCTATCCTATTCACACTCACCTAATGGGTCACCCCTCTCCTCTTAGATTGTAAGCTCTTGAGCAGGGTCCTCCCTCCTTCTGTTCCGTTTGTGTAACGTGTATGTATATTTGTTATTCGGTCTCTCCCATTGTACAGTGCTAAGGAATTTGTTGGCGCTTAATTATTTTATTATTATTCTTTATTTATAAAGCGCCAGCATATTCCGCAGCGCTGTACAATAAGCACAGTATAGACAGGTTTACAATACATTGAACAACATTTGACAAACAGTACAGGAGGAGATGAGGGCCCTATTCCCGTAGGAACTCACAATCTGGGAGGGTTGGGGTTGGAAACAGGAGGAGAGGACTGCAAGGTGAGAGTGATTGATGGTTGCGTCAGTGAGTTGGGTGGTAGGCTTCCCTAAATAGGAACGTTTTAAGGGAGCGTTTGAAGGAAGAGAAGTTAGGGGAAAGTCTGACAGTACGAGGGAGAGCGTTCCAGAGAATGGGGGCTGCGCGTGAGAAATCCTGCAGTCTATCATGGGAAGAGGTGATGCGGGGAGAAGCTAGGCGCAGGGACCTTAGGGAGCGGGCTGGGGTGTATTTGGTGATTAGTGAGGACAGGTAGTGGGGAGCTGAGTTAGTGAGGGTTTTGTAGGTAAGGATAAGGATTTTGAACTTAATTCTGCAGTGGATGGGGAGCCAGTGAAGGGACTCTCAGAGGGGAGCGGCAGAGACAGAGCGGCGGGTGAGGGGAATTAGCCTGGCGGAGGCGTTCAGGATGGATTGTAGGGAGGAGAGGCGGGACAGAGGGAGGCCAGATAAGAGATTATTGCAATAGTCGAGTCGGGAGATTACCAGGACGTGTATTAGTTGTTTTGTGGTGACAGCGGTAAGAAATGGCCGAATTCTGGAAATATTACGCAATTGGTATCGGCAGGAGGAGGAAAGAGACTGGATGTGGGGGATGACGGAAAGAGCAGAGTCCAGTGTAACTCCAAGACAGCAAACTTGGTTTGATGGGGAGATGGTGATACCCTCCCCCGTGATAGAGAAGTCAGGAGGTGGGGAGGCATTGGAGGGAGGAATACTTGTAACTGTATATAAAGTAAGAAGCTGGCAGCATATCAAGCACGGAGGATGTCGGCTTCTGGAGGCATCCCTAGCGCTGGATAATAAGCAAGTTTTGAAATTATCAAATGGGTTAAAACGAGAAGGGGGTACAGAGGGGTTAATGTTTAACTCCTCATTCTTTCTCTGTCTTTAGCTCTTTAAGACAAATGTTTACGATCTATTGAAGCCATTTATAAAAAAAAATATATAATTTAAAAACAAATGCAAAATATTTACATCAAATGATTTCTAACAACATTTATTATTGTTTAGAGACTCATTTCTGGAATTTTTATTAGTAGAACTAATTCTGCACCTGTAGAATTTAACTATCTGCTTTTAAATTAAGGGACATTAGGGAAAAATGAGGGAATGAGATACCAACTGTCCTTTCATACAGCAAGTATTACACACAAAAAGCTGCCTCCCCAACTAGTGTATGAAATAATACTCCCATGGTATACCTGCAATAAGGAAGGGAGTCAAATTCTGATATATGTGAGAAAGTGTGCGCGCAGGGGGGGGACGGGGGGGGGGGTTTACAGTTCAGGTCAGACCTGGACAGTTCCCAGAATACCAGATTAACAAAACATGCCTTGTCTTTCTCCAGGAAACATTTAATAAATGTAATGCATGAGCAATGAACGTAATCCCATTGTACATAATTAGTTAATTCATATTGTCTGTTGCAAAATGAACAATGATCGCATAGAAGGTTATCAGACTCCTCAATAAAGTTTAGCATGAATACGTCGATTTCAAGGTGAAAATACTGCACTGTAGACTGACAAAAGGAGTATTAATACAGATTAAGAGATGAGCCAGACAGGTCAATGCAGGATTGTGCAATACAAGGTCGCCACCTAGTGCTGGGAGAATGAAATAACACCCAAGGAAATATAGCAGAGCTGATCGATAACAATATCTCTTTAAATAGTCTGTTACATTAAATATTCTATTTCTCCTTAACTATGAGAGAATATGTTCATAAGCCACCTCTAAGCATGCTGACTGTCTAGTGCTCACTGAAAGTGAAAACGGAAGCCTTAAAGTTTGCGTGATTTGTGAAATGTAAATTATTCATTGTATCATTGCCAGGGCTGGTGTGCCTAAACTGCTTTCTGCAGCTAGATGTTGTGAGTCCATGGCACATCTAAATATCTAAGAAAATAAATAAGGGATGGGGTTAGCAGAGGTTAATAATGAACCTCATTAGGCGTCCACATCCACTTTTTTCCCTTCGAGGTTACCTTGACACTACGGTGTGGATTAAAATCCACGCCGCCACCGAACAGGCATGTCGGAGTGACATGTTGTTTTGACTAGCATTTTCTCAGGTTGTTTTCTCCTTGGTGTATATAAAGTAATATGTGTACCTGTTCACACTTATGATGTGTAGGTGGTACCAGTGTTATAAGAAATGTCGGCAAAGGAAAAGAAACAAGACAGCACTCAGCAAAAAAGAACAGATTAACAACTTGGTACAGCAAGGTATAGGGTTTTTCGAAGTCCATGCACTGTAGCAGTAACAGGAAATATACCAGCACAGCATGGGCTCCGGTGAAGTGTTTAGCAGGATGCTTGAGAAAGGCTCTTCTGGAACAAAAACATTGTCGGCATCCCCTTGTGAGCAGCAAATGAAGGACACTTCACCAGATCTCACGCTGTATTATTGCAACTGTATGATTACAAGCTACGCTTATTGTAATTGATATAAATCAATGGTAAGACGCACCTTGAATATGCCGTGCAATTTTGGGCACCTGTCTTAAGAAAGGATATTATATCGCTACAAAAAGTGCAGAGAAGGGGCGACTAAATTAATAAGTGGAATGGAAGGGTTAAGTTATGAGGAAAGACTAACAAGCTTAAACCTGTTTAGTTTAGAGAAACGGCACCTTAAAGAGGATCTGATAACCTTATATAAATATATACGGGGCCATTATAAACCATTGTCTGGAAACCCATTCATTAACAGGACTATACATAGGACACGAGGTCACCCATTTAGACTGGACAAAGGGAAATTCAGCCTAAAGCATAGGAAGGGTTATTTTACGGTGAGAACAATAAAGCTGTGGAATTCTCTGCCTGTTGAGGTGGTTGGGTCAGAGACTGTACAGACGTTTAAACAATGACTGGATGACTTCCTGCAGACACAGAATATTAAGGGTTATAATGTTTAATATGTGGGTAAAAGCTTCTTGATCCAAGGAGAAATCTGATGCCATTCTGGGGTCAAGAAGGAATTTTTCCCCAGTGTGTTGCATATTGGTGAGCATTTCAGACTGGTTTTTTTTGCCTCTTTTGGATCAACAGCAGTAGGTGATGTGTGAGAGGCTCAGGGCCGGTGCTTCCACTAGGCAAACTAGGCAACCGCCTAGAGCACACTACCACCTAGGGGCGCAGACGGCCCCAACCCAGGTTCCATGATTGTACCCCCTTCCTCATTGTTTGCTTGTGTAGCCGACAGCGGCAGCTTGCAAAGCGGACCCTCGCTAGTGACACAGAAGGTGGGCGTCTTATGCTGATGTGCAGGCGCCACCAGATGATGTGCGATGCCACAAGAGGCAGATGAAAGAAAGGCACAGAAGAAAGAAAGGAAAAAGAAAAGCACGATAGAAAGAGAGAAAGAAAAAAGAGGCACAGAGTAAAGAAAGAAAAAAAAGGATGCAGATGCAAGAAAGAAAGAAAGAGGTAGATGAAAGAAAAGAAAGAGGCAGAGGAAAGAAAAGAAAAAAAGGCAGAGGAAGGAAAGGCAGAGGAAAGAAAATAAAGAGGTACAGGAAAAAGAGGCAGTGGAAAGAAAGAGGCAGAGGAAACAAAGAGGCAAAAGAAAGAGGCACAGAAGAAAGAGGCACAAACTGATCCTGGGCCCGACCAGCGGAGGGGTAAGATGGGCACTGAACTACCGTGTGCGGCCCCCGTGCACAGTGTGTGTCCCCCCCTCCCCGCAGTGTGTGTGCCCATGCACAGTGTGTGTCAACCCCCCGTGCACACAGTGTGTGTGTTCCTTCCACATTTCAACAGTTGACAATTTTTTCTGGGGGTGGGACGCAAGTAGCTGGTCTTGCCTAGGGCGCAATATAGTCTAGCACCGGCCCTGGAGAGGCTGAACCCGATGGACGCATGTCTTTTTTCAGCCTATGTAACTATGTAATGTAACCAAAAATGTATACAAGCAAATCCAACTGGTAAAGTGCAGATATAGATTTTACAAAACCAAGGTTCTTCACATGGCTCAATATTATAATGAGAATGTAAAACCGGTATGCCTTATATGAGACCGCGGTTATATATTCGGCACAAGCATTTGGTGTGAGATACTATACCTACCAACATAGAAACTCCGTACTAAGCAGCACACATTACTCCAGTGTCTGCTGGATGCCATCACATAAATCGGGGTATGAATGCATGCTTCACATACGTGCGTGCAGGTTCCAAACTATATAGTATAGTTTGCAATGGGACTAGCACACCAACACTGGGATAACATCATGTGTCACTTCATGTTCACACAACATTGCCCCATAAGAATAAACAGACAGCACTGAACCTATACAATGAATTTGAATCACTGATAACGGCCTTGCTCACCTATGTCGCCTTCCATTCCAGGTCGAGGGATGCTGATTGATGTGCGAGTGTCAGATTCAAGGTTTCTCTTAGTCTCCCCCTTTTTCCCAATAATGTACCTAAGACACAGTGCAGAAAAATAAAGAATCAGAGAGATGTGCTCTTCATTTACATCTGAAATAAGAAACACGCCAACAGATTATACGAGATTCTGGCACTGGCTCGTACCAGGTAATCTTAAAGTGCCGCTGTCATGGGTAAAACAAGCTTTGCCCAATTGATAGGGCATCCCTGCTGGTTTGTAGAGTCACGTGTGAAAGGGACAGCACCGAGCAGAGTACGATCCTACAGATCGGCCCCCAGTCAGTCATTGTTCTGTGTTAGATGTCAGTCACGAGCTGATTGACAGCAGCTCAGCACACTGACTGAGCATAGGGCCTTCCTGTAGGACAGCGCTCTGTGAGCAGAGAACCTTAGTCTAATCAATGCAGTATGTGAAAAACAAGCATTTTCCTGATTTCTAGCCAATATTTACTTCCTTCTTTTAGCAAGTTATTTCTAGCCGAAGGACATGTCCGCAGACTTCTCCCTCCTGACCTGTCCTGGACACATGTGCTTTACTTACATGTCACTGCACAAACACCGTATTCGGAATCAGTGACTCACACTGGAGCTGATGCAAGAAAAACACACAGATACAGGTCAGGAGAGAAAGGATTGCTGGACTCTGTTAAATAGAAGTAATTTAAAATCTAGGAAAATTAACATTGGTTGTAAATAACAGAATACCTGGTTTTACACATTTATTTTATTTATAACAGGATTTTACCAGGAAGGATACATTGAGATTTCTCTCGTTTTCAAGTATGTCCTGGAATTGATTTGGATATAAATTCACAAGTAACTATTGAAACAAACAAACAAACACACACACACACAAACTTGAATGTGCTATAAAAAGTTGCGTCTTAGACCAGTGGGCAAAAGAATACATAATTCAGAGATCGCCACTTTGCTCTGAATTGTTAAAGTGATGTATTAGATATATCTGTTACACAGTGAGGGCAGCACTCAACCTTTACCAAGTACAAAGTGTGGGTGCTTCTGAAGACAATGTAATTCAACAAACCAAGAAGAAAGCACTACAGTCAAAGAATTCAACAGCACTTTCATACATTTAAACATAATCCCTGTTTTCAACCCCAACCCTTCTAGGATTGTCAGTTCCTACGGGAATAGGGCCTCATCTCCTCCTGTACTGTTTGTCAAATGTTGTTCAATATATTGTAACCCTGTCTATACTGTGCCTATTGTACAGCGCTGCGGAATATGCTGGCGCTTTATAAATAATAATCAGGGTTATTCAGAGAAAGGTGAAACTCTGGAGAACTTTTGGAGAAGTGAAAATTCTAGGTCAAAATAGCTGATTTGGAAAGTGAGATAAATGGGAGAATTTTTCTGCTTTGGCTATTTTGACCTAGAAATTTCACCTTTCTCTGAATAACCCTGTAAAAGATTTTACCAAATTTTAACCCTTCAAAAGATTCCAACAGCTATTACCCCTTTCAGGATTACAACAGGTCTTTACTCTTTCAAGACTTTCTACAAGGTTTTTAACCCTAAGCTCTGTTGAAAAATAATGGAAATTTAGTTCACAATATATGGCCATAAATTGCTTAAACCTGTCAACACCGACAATGTATCCCATCCTTGGCAGGTCCTATCCTTATTACCTAATGACTGCTCTTAAAGGATCAACTCACTTACCGAGGACTGAGTCCTTTCTTGAGCTCCCTGCGGCTCAAGGTTAAACAGATCCATCCATGATGTCACCTCAGGTTCAGATGATTCTCAGCTTGCTTTATAAACTCATAGAAACCTGACACATACTCTCACAGTTTATTTTTTAACGCTTGTGGAACCCGGGGGGGGGAGGGGGGCACCACTGCCGAAATCCTGCATGGCGTGTTGTCATCGATACAGATGCATGGTTAATAAAGCTTTCTGAAGCCTGGGGGTGGTCAATTTTAAGCCTGGTGTGACGTATACACCAAAAAGCGGTCGGTTGGAGGCATTTCTATACGTTCTTTTTTTTTTTAGTTTGGCGCTCTATAAGGGGTGTGGGTTTTGTATTGGCAGAGGGGTTTGTCCTATTTTAAACACTCTTTTATGGCAGTATGTATATAGTGTGAGCAGTTACTTTTTTTTGGATTCTCTTAATGTGCAACTTTTTTGTTTTCGAATAAAGCCATAACAGTGTTAAAAAAAAAAAAAGTTAAACAGATCCTGTGAGGCAAAAACCTGTGACTGGGAGGGGTGCTTACCCAAGGGGAGTCAGCCCTTTTCATACAGAATACACAAACAGGGTAGCAATCTAGCTGCTGTTCAGTCTTTGTTTTGATTGGAATGCTGTCTTCCGGGTCTGTTGTATTACATTGTCTTGAGAAGCACCACATTCTGAACTTAGTAAAGGTTGAGTGCTAACCTCCTTGTGTATTCTGTATGAAAAGGGCTGACACCCCTGTCAGAGGTGTTCATCCCACAGGATCTATGTAACCTTGAACCGCAGGTAGCTCCAGAAAGGATTCAGTTCTCGGTAAGTGAGTTGATACCATAATAGCAGTCATTAGGTGCGTGGGATAGGACCTGCCAAAAGGTGGAATACATTGGTGCTGTTGGCAGGCTTAAGCAATTCATGGCCATATATTGTGAACAAAATTTCCATCATTTTCAACAGAGCTTAGGTTTAAAAACCTTGTAAAAAGTCTTGAATGGGTTAAGAACTGTTGTAATCCTGAAAGGAGTAAGAGTTGTTGGAAGCTTTGAAAGGTTAAAATCTGGTAAAATGTGTAAATGTATAAAGTTGCTATTGAAGTCTTTCAATGTGTTAAATGGAGTGCTCTCTTTCTGGTTTGAGATATATATATATCTTAGCTTTTGCCCGTGGCTTCGCTCGCGTGGATTTTAGGATTTGTTAAAATTGTTTTTAAAAGAAACATTTTTTTTTTCGTTAGAACCCCCCCCCCCCATGGGATTTTTGGAAAATGGTAAAACACGTGTGTTTGTTTTTGCACAAGGATTGTAAATATCGAATTTCACACCTGTAACATCATTGGTTTTTGAAATATAGGTATATATGCCCCCCCCACTGGATTTTTGGAAAATGGTAAAATACGTGTTTATATATTTTTCAAGACGTATCTAAATACCCATTTTCACGTCTGTTTTTGAGATATAGGTGTCCTGTTGAAAAGTATTCACCCCCTTTTTTCACACTCCACGTGGGATTTTTGGAAAATGGTAAAACACATGTTTTTATTTTTCAAGAAGATTGTAAGTGCCAAATTTCACACCTGTAACATCTTTGGTTTTTGAAATATAGGTATACTGATAAAAGTATTCAACCCCCACTTCCCCCCCCCCTCACACTGAATTTTTGGAAAAACGGTAAAATAGGTGTTTTTTTTGTTTCTCAAGACGAATCTAAATACCAATTTTCACGTCTGTAACATCTTCTGTTTTTGAGATACAGGTATCCTGTTTAAAAGTATTCATCCACCCCCCTTTTTTTCACCCCCCACTTGGGTTTCTTGGAAAATGGTAAAACACCTGTTTTTTTATTTTTCAAGAAGATTGTAAATACCAAATTTCACGTCTAACATCTTTGGTTTTTGAAATATAGGTATACTGATAAAAGTATTCAGACCCCTTTCCCCCGACCCCCCTTAATTGGATTTGTGGAAAATGGCAAAACACATGTTTGTTTTTTATCACCAAGATTGTAAATACCAAATTTCACACCTATAACATCTTTGGTTTTTGAAATATAGGTATACTGATAAAAGTATTCAACCCCCCTTTTTGCCCCCCAAGGGATTTTCAGAACATGGTAAAATATGTGTTGTTTTATTTTTCAAGATGAATCTAAATACCAATTTTCAGGCCTGTAACATCTTCTGTTTTGGAGATATAGGTATCCTGTTTAAAATATTCAACCCCCTGTTTTTCCCCCCCAACTTGGATTTTTGAAAAACGGTAAAATAGGAGTTTTTTTATTTTTCAAGACAAATCTAAATACCGATTTTCACATCTGTAGCATCTTCTGTTTTTGAGCTATAGGTATCCTGTTTGAAATATTCAACCCCCTTTTTCACCCCCTTAGGGGCGGAGTTTCCAAAAATCCTTCCTTAGTGGGTGCCTACGTCATAAAAACAGTGCACCTTCAAAATTTCACATTCCTAGGTTAACCACTTCAATGCGGAGGACGCGCTCAGCGCGTCCTCCGCATTACCGCTGGTATGCGGAGGACGCGCTGAGCGCGTCCTCCCATTGGGGTCAGCGTTCGGCCGGGTTCCGGCCGATCGCTGGCCCCTCCGGTGCGGGCTGACATCCTCGATGTCAGCCCGGCATCCGGAACCGCAGCCGCCGGAATTAGGTGTCATCGCGGCAGCGCGATGACACCTAATTCAGGCGCCCCCCCCGCATGTGCGGAGGAGGCGCCTGAAAGGGAGGGGGGGGGGAGGTCCTTCGGACCTCTCTCCCTCCCGATCGGCGGCGTTGCGGGGGTTAACCCAGGCACCATTTGGAAGGGCACAGCCTGCCCTTCCAAATGGTGCCTGGCATTAACCCCTGGGGAGCTGGATCCCGAATCGGCGCTGAAAAGCGCCGATTCGCGATCCTTTCCCGGAGCTGGCCGACATCTTGGATGTCGGCCAAGCCTCCGGGAACTCCGATGACGCACGATGACGCCAGTCCTGGACTTAACCCCTAACTGCCACCAACGGTGGAGATAGGGAGTTCATTGGAACTCCCTATCTCCCGATCCGTGGCAGCTAGGGGTTAAAGTCTGGTATGGTTGGATCGGCCAGAGCAAGGCCGTTCCAACGATACCAAACACTACTGTGAAAAATTTTGTCAAAAAAAAAAAAAAAATGAAAAATAAAAATAAAAAAAAATTTAAAAAATAAAAAAAATAAACACTTTTTTTTGGTTTGTTAATGCAGCAATATTGTTCCCATTTCATTTATAATGTGAACAATGATGCTGCACTAACGATTTTTGTATGCGGTGCGTTTGTTAAAAATCGCGTAATTTTCCCCAAAAAAAATGTAACGAGACCCCATCTCTAATTTTTTTAACAAGCGCACCCCATACAAAATATAACCGCAATTGCTCGCATGTTAAAATGTGAAAAAAAACACTTTACACGTTGTAAATTATTGAAAATACATATTTTATTGCATTTTTTGTTATAATATACAGACATGACATAACGTATACATATAATAATGACATATTATGAATCTACCGAGTCTGACGGAAAGAACGATATATAATATGTCTGGGTAATATACTAAAATAAGCCTTCAAAACACGTTTAAACATGATGAGCAAAAACGGTAAAAATGACCTCAGCACAGAGGCGGGAAAAGCCTCAGCAGCGAAAGGGTTAAACGGTTTCAGCTGGGCGCTGATGAGTCAGTCAGTCAGGACTTTTGCGTTATATATGTTACGGGTAAAGCCAGGAGTGCAGTTAATCCTAGGAGTACCCGGGTAATCCTTATATAACCCAAAACCGCTGGGTAAAGCTGCAAAAAAAATGAAAATTTCGGACTTTACCCGGGTAATTTTAGGACTAACCAACTGCCCTTGGCTAACAGTCTGGAAGAGCTGAAAAAATGCGCACTTTACCCGGATAATGTGCAAGTCTGAAGCTTCACCCGGGTAATCTGAGGACTATCCACAGCTTCACCTGGGTAATCTGCAGAGCATCCAACCTCGCTTGGGTAAAAGTGAATTTTACTATTATTATGTGTCATATGTGCTTATATATCATTTATAAAACATAATAACCATCAGGTTACTCTTTATATAATATCTTTATCTTCATAAATTAATTTTCAGACAATTAATGCATAGAGTAAACTTATGGTTATTTAGTGTGGTTTGTGACCGTGGTTACAATTTCATTAAAAATAACCAAAAACACTATTTTGTTATCAGTCAGATAACAGTTTGCAGCTTTATCCGGGTAATCCTCGGAATTCAGTCACCTGTAACCTGCTGAAAACCCAAGAAAAGCGGAGTACCCAGAGGCGTTTGGATAATTTGCAGATTACCCGAATAAATTCTGATGCGTCGTTGCGCATGACACTTTATCCAACAACACTAGGGTAATGTGCGTATTACCCGGTTAAAATACAGCAGAAAAGCAGGGTACCCAGAGGCCTCTGGATACTTTGCAGATTACCCGGGTAAAGTCCGAAATTTCATTTCACTTTTGCTAATGGAGCCTGGATAATGTCAGGATTACCCGGGTACTCCTAGGATTAACCGCACTCCTGGCTTTACCCGTAACATATATATATATATCACAGAAAAACTCTTACTTAAAAAGCTGACTGGGAAGATCTATGACACATCTGAAACCAGCCTCCATCTCTTCTACGGTGAAGTCATCACAAGGCTCATCCAAGCACTGCGTGGGCTCTGTAGGATACAGAAAAAAAAAAGAGCATTATATTTCACTTTACTATGGTGAAGACATCAAAATCACATTTGTGCCACAGACAAACATTCAAACATAATAAAGGGTGCAGCAGTTAAGGCCGGGGTCAGATGATCGTTTTGCAGAGAGGTAGGAACGTCTATGAGATTGGACGTTCCTTCCACTCTGACGCCCGTCTGGCCACCTCACTGAGTGCAGTTAGTGCACGCAACGCTGCAAGGCTTGATCCTCCTATGGAAGATCGTGATTTGCAGCCCTGTTGAACGCACGTCGTAGCTCTTCAAAGGGGAGGCTTTTAGGATGGCCGCAGCAGGTCCCTTGTTGCGCGTGCAATTCGTCCGAGTGCTACAGCATGAGGCTGGCCCCAAAGCGTCACAACGCTGCGACGGATGCCTGGAGGAACGTCAGTACGGGTGCATAGTGCGCTCGTCTGACCCCGGTCTTAGAGGTATTTTTGGTCATAAGACTAAAATTACAGAAATTAGGTGCAATTTACATGAAATGTCCTCAATGGAAAAACAGCCAAGAAAACATACAGAGAAATGCGTGTTCTGTTTCAATTTTTTTTTAAATCCGCCCAAACCATTTTCCAATTTGTACAAATAAAATGAATATTAATTCATCCGGAGTGCACATGAGCAGTATAATTTACGCTATTATGCCCTGCACGTTCGCTTCAGTTGTGCACCAGCCGTGCGAGCACCTCCGTCACCAAATTCCTACTGCGGTTATTAAAAATCATTTCAAAAGAATATGGGGCCCAAATTTAAGCACAATTTCAGTGCTTTGCTGTTTGCCGCATTTCGGGCTCACCTTGGTGTTTCCATTTACTTAAATTCACTATTTATTGAATGGTGACCGTATTTTGCCGAAATTGAAAGCGCTGAATTGTGCTAACGGCCGAAATGCAACGGCCACTTCCACCAAACTGGGGGAAAAAAAAAGTCTCCTATAAATAATAAAAATGTCCTTTAAAAACATAAAAAGATAAGAATTAATGCGGAAAAATGCATTAATTACCTTAACTGTAATTTTGTCTCACCTTTTGACTTCCAGATTTCACATTTCCAGGTTTCGTTCAGCCTTTCCTCTGGGCCCCCTACTTTCTTGAATTATTTTCTCTCTGCCCTCTGTCCCTTTCTTGCATTCATTTCTCTGTGCCCTCTGCCACTTCCTTGCATTCTGTCACCATGTGTCAGGCGGGCCCGGGAGGCCAAGCGACTACTGCACTAGGTGTGTCGCTCTCTGACCGACACGAAGAGGGACGTACCACTGAGCGAGGGAGGGGAGTGACGCAGGGGCATCATCAGATTGCGCCTGCTAGTCACTCCCCTCCATAGCTCAGTGGTACGCCTCTCCCTCACTCAGTGGTACGCCCCTCTCTGCACTGGTCAGATAGTGACACACCTCTAGTGCAGTAGTCTTCCGGCCCCACCTGACACTCATGGTGACACCCTTTCGCATGCACATACAGGAAGTTCCCCGAGCCATTTCTCCCGACCCCAAGAAACATACACACCCTGCCTGATCGCGAGTGCCTTGGCTATGCAGGCCATGCGCCGCCACTCCCGGCAACGTGAGGCACGCAATGAGGAATCGTGCTTTAAAGTAACGGGTGTACATATAGAATCTATTAGAATAGAAGGGGTTACGATTCCTTTGTAACTACTGTAATTTGTTGTATTAGACAGGTTTGTCAGAATCAAAGTTTTATAAATCAGTATTTCTGGTTATTAATACGTTTCCTTTTACAATCTCTGCTGAATGGAGTAGGATTTTATTTTCATATTTATAAACAAGTTGTTATATTTGTAACGCTAGATAACTTCTGCAGAAAACACGGGGGAAAGGACGGTGAAAACAACAGTAGCAGTTCCCTTAACCCCTTCACTGCTGAGCCATTTCACGGCTTAAAATAACACATTTTTCTTTTTTGTATTATTGCTATTTTTTTTTTCTTTACTTTAGACATGGTCATGTGTCATATCATTGGAAAGGCCATGTTCTGGCCTTTCTAATGATACCAAACATGACCCTGCTAGCTGAAAACAGTCGGGAGATATCGGGGTTCAAACGAACCCTTATCTCCACCCCTATCTTTCCTTAGGAGTCAATGAGGACGTTCCCCACACGTCCTCAGCAGTGAAAGGGTTAATAGACAATTAACCTTAGTTTCACCGTATATGATCCACTGTAGTTTCAAAAAGTTAATGGAATACGCTTTAACCTCCCTGGCGGTCTGATTTTTGTGAGGAAACCCATCTAAAAGCGGTCTATTCCCCCCCAGCAGTATTCCCGAGTGTGGCTCCCCCCCCGCAGTATTCCCGAGTGTGGCTCATCCCCCCCCGCAGTATTCCCGAGTGTGGCTCATCCCCCCCCCGCAGTATTCCCGAGTGTGCTCATCCCCCCCCCGCAGTATTCCCGAGTGTGGCTCATCCCCCCCCCGCAGTATTCCCAAGTGTGGCTCATCCCCCCCCCGCAGTATTCCCAAGTGTGGCTATCCCCCCCCCCCCGCAGTATTCCCGAGTGTGGCTAATCCCCCCCCGCAGTATTCCCGAGTGTGGCCCCCCCCCTATTCCGAGTCTAATCCCCCCCCCGCAGTATTCCCGAGTGTGGCTAATCCCCCCCCCCAGTATTCCCGAGTGTGGCTAATCCCCCCCCCGCAGTATTCCCGAGTGTGGCTAATCCCCCCCCGCAGTATTCCCGAGTGTGGCTCGGGGTTAAATTCCTATGTTGGAAGCAGTAACCCTGAGTAACACTCGGGATGCCGCTGGATACATCACCTCTCCCTGCGCTCCCTCGATGTCCCCAGCTGCCTCCTCCGGCGACCGCGACCTTATACTTCCTGGTTTCCTCCTCACAAGAAGGAATCCAGAACCCCGTTCAATACCTCAGCAGCTGCTGAATTGCTGCAGCGCAGCAATTCAGTTTGCTGCAGCAGTGTCATTGAACGCTTTGGATGCAAATTTCGAATCCAAAATGGCCGACGATTTCTTAATGAAAGATTCAGATTGTTTTTCGTATCACTCGGACAACTGTTGAGGTATATATGATAAAGGAAAGCAGTCAGCACAATTCCGTTTTGTATGTACACACCACAAATGATAGTTTTTATTGAATAAAAGTTATGTTTACCTCTGAAACAAAATATAAGTTGAACCGTAATATATGTCTATGTGCATGGGGTAAAAAATAAATAAATATTTTGTGCTTTGGTGAACAAAAACCTCAAAATTAACATTGCCGTACGGAATTGTTACTTGCTTCATGGCGGCGGCCATCTTTACTACGTCACACTCAGCTACTCGCAGCATCTCCTCGGGTCGCTGCAAGTGCTAAGTTAGCAGTGCTGAGCGCTGAGCGGCAGAACGGCGTTCAATGGCAAGTTGCTAACTTTGAACGCGCCTCAGAAAGTAAAATGCTGCGATCGCTGGAGGAGGCTGCAGAGATCATCGAGGGAGCGCACGGAGAGGTAATGTATACAGCCCGAGTGTGTCTCGGGGTTACCGCTCTCAGCGGTGAAATTTAACCCTGAGACACACTCTGGATAACCGTCAGGGAGTTTAAAGCCACAGATGAGACAATGGGAGGAGTGGGTTGGGGCCACTGTCCACACCCTATCATGCAGAAACAGAGGACCATAAACCATATTCTTGCTAGATTACATGACACAACTAGATAGCCTTCATGCTGTGGTCTTGCACATTTTTAACACTATAGGGGTTATTCAGAGAGCGCCAAATTTTCTGAGGTGCTTTCTCATTTGGGGCATTTCGACGATTTCAAATTTGCCAACCCTGCAGTGAATTCAGCATTCACTGCAGGGTCCCTGAAGTGTGCCGAAGGGATCCACTGATCAACCCTGAGCCGGGACCCACCAATGAGCAGGCCACATGCTGCTGTCCATTCCCAGTGTTCTCACAATTTTGTTTTGGTTAAAATGCTGAGAACACACAAATTATCTTCATGCGTCACATTCACTACCTCTATAGAACTCATCCTCCTCTTCCTCGTTTTGGTAGGTCGTCTCCTGGATTGTGTTCTTCCGATATATTCGGCCTCCAATGTTAATTAAAGGCGGACGTAAAACTTCCATGTTCAGTAACCTCTACAATTAAACATATAGGAAACAATGTAAATATATCTGACATCGTAACCAGTTGTGGAGCAGCAATGTAAAAAAGGTCATCTCCCTTGTAGAGGATCAATGATCTCCTGCAGGTTTCCCTGGTGTCTATTTACAGAAGGTTTTGTTAGTATTCATGGACAGACTGTAAGAGTCTTGAAGACCACCCAGAGTCATGAGCTACGTGTGCTAATACGGAACAGAAAAACTCTAACTTCACCTGGTTCTCAATACCCATTGTTCTTTAGAAACACAGGCTGAGTAAACAGGAGGAAAATAGGACACTGGGGACCAACAGGACCAAATGGAGAGAGGTCACGGCCTACTCTGCACCATATTAATTAGGGTCTTCTAATAATGAACTGTTTACACAGATGAGCACACAAGATTAGGAATAGAAACATAGAAAAATGTCGGCAGATAAGAACCTTTTGGCCCATCTAGTCTGCCCAATTACATGGATATTTACCTGGATTTATCTTTTGTTTAGGATAGCCTTATGCCTATCCCATGCCTGCTTAAATTCAATTACTGTTTTGGCCTCTACCACTTCTACTGGAAGACTGTTCCATGTATCCACCACCCTCTCAGTAAAATAATGCTTTCTGATGTTACTTTTAAACCTTTGCCCCTCTAATCTAAGACTATGTCCTCTTGTTTTGCTACTTTGTTTCCTTTTAAATCTACTCCCTTCCTCTACCTTGTGGATTCCCTTTACGTATTCCGTATTCCCTTTATTTATTTACGAATAAAAACCCACCTCTTAATCAAACTCGATCTGTAAACGGAACTGGAGGAACCTTGATGTATGGGCTTGTTATGAAACACTAAAAGGTAGTTATTCAGAAAACGCCAGTGTTTGCGGATGTTACACCAACAAAATCACTTTCCAACTGTGCAAATGCCGGCACGTCTCAGAAGAAACATCTGAAGAGTGGCAGAAGCTTCACTGCGAATCATTAATTATTCAAAATTGACAGCTTCTATTATTTATTTTATATATTGCTCACCTTTTGTTCCTCGCCGCGCACAGCTCCTGCTCGTCTGCTCGGGGACTCCAGAACCTGGACGTCCCTGAGCCTTTTCTGCGCAATTTGCGGTTCCTTGCATTACTTATGCAGTGTAGGGAACACAAATTGCGCAACGCAACCAGACTTGCGAACTTTATGAACGCAAGTCCCATAGCGCTTGTGTACGACGATGGATCGGGGCTGCGCTCACACGAGCAGATCAAATCCATCGGCTTTCCCCTTGACAACCGCGGTGGTCTCAGGGAGGAGACGTCAGTATAAATGCGCATGCGGACGTCTCCAGTGACCGACAGCATGGAAGTTCAAACCTTCTGGCTGCCTGGTCCTTGAGGGGGGGGATCTCTCCACTTTACTCCGCATTTTACAGAGTTTGGGGAACGATACTCCACACACCCGGACCACTTTAACCTCCCTGGCGGTATTCCCGAGTGTGACTCGGGGTTAAATTTCGCTACTGCGAACGGTAACCCCGAGCCACACTCGGGCTGGATACATACTCACCTCCTCCTGGCTCCCTCCCTCGCGGTCCCCGCAGTGTGATCGCAGCGAGCTGCTTCCTGGATGGCTCCCTGTGAGTCGCATGATGCAGAGGGGCTGGACCGCAGCAAATTTCATTCACAAAACTCACTGAATACAAATGGAAAGGTTTATGAACGGCCACTAGGTGGCAGTACAGGATAAGAAATGGACCATACATCCTCTCACCCTTGTTTTCAGACAGATTTCAGTGTTTTTTGTTGTATTTTATTGAATAGCATTTATTTGCATTATTTTGGATAATTATTTTTGGTATAATAAATTATTATTTCGTGTTTCAAACTTTATCGGACTCCGTGTATTTACTATTTTTTTTTTAAATTAATTAATTAATTTATAAAAGGATTTTACCAGTAAGAACTCTTGATTGCACGGATTCAGTGCGTGATTCCTATTTATTACAGGCTAACTATGTACAAAAACACGTTTCCTTTAAAAAAAAAATTGATACGCTTTTAGACACAAAATTTTGAAAAAATTAGACCGCCAGGGAGGTTAAAAAGCTAAAGAGGTCAGGTCAGGTGTATAGAATATCTCTTTAAGTCTGCATGGCAGGTTAGAGAGTGATCACTCTACAAGGTAAAACAGCGAACACTCTCCAACTGCAACATCATAAACTGATCTGCGTAAATAAGGTTCTTTGGTTTTCATCTAAAAGTGAACTTTCACCCAGAACATACAGAATTCAGCACAGTCCAATGTCAATATACCCAATCACGACAGACCCGATCCCAGATGAGACACAGTGAGACATGGCCTGTGCAATGTATCATCTGATTTTGTAACCAAATCCTAATGGTTTATTCCTGTTAGGGGTTTTTAAATCTATACACTATATCGAAAGTGGCATACTCGGAAATGTTTATGTTGATTTCATTAGTCTCACATGCAACCTTATGAAAAGCGCATGTTCAGGTTGAGCTCAGCCAGTCTGATATATAAATGTATGAAATTTAGAAGAAAAAAAAACTTCTTTACAGATATGCAGTAAATGTATGTGTATATGTGTATATATATATATATATATATATATCATAGAGTGATGGTGGAAGGGTATTGTGGTATCATCTTCACATGTACCGAATGCTCTTTGCTCCTGTACACCTGCCAGCGGTGATATACGTATAGATTATGGGAGCTATCCTGATCGCTGCAAATTCTTACAAATATAGAGCTTTGTGCCACCTTAAGTTTGATGTCCCACCTCTTGGGACACACAAACATTAAAATACGCCGGTGTCGAAGCATTTCTACATACATGTGGGTCCATGGTCCTATTCTGGTCATGGGCTGCTGGGCACAATGATGATCAGCTTGTTGTGATGTGTATGCACACACCTATTTAGCATATCGCCAATGAAAATGAGGGCATCGCCAGACACATCACAAACTTGCACTGGCACCAACCATGCCTGTGCCCATTCCCTCCAGTATTGGTACCCAATGTGCCAGTAGTACCGGGATGTCAAACACCCCAGCCCCACATTTGTCGATGGCATACATTTCCCAGAATTCTTTGAAAGGAATAGATGGGCAGGGAAATCAAAGGAGTTGTATCCTAGAAACACCTGGTGGCTAGAGTTTGACAGCCCTGGGCTAGAAGGTCTCAAGACTGACAATACAGTTACATCTCTTGTACTAGAAAGGGGGACAGAGCACAAGTTGCATTGCAATGGTAACAGAATTCAATATTTAATAACATTTGTTCACATGAAGGCAGAGCAATACCTACACACACAGTGCACTCCTTAAGTGCTCATCTGTGCAGAAAACCCATGGAATAGAAACTCATTAAATAAGACTAATGGGCTTAAATGGAGCTCTATGGAGTTTTTCTCCCCCACTAGTATCCCTACAAATTGGGAGTACACATGTTTTAGGGTGACAGCTGCAAACCATGACTGTCCCACATGATTCAAGACTACTGGCAGGTATGCACCATTAATTAATAATGTGCTACTCTGCAACATGAGGTCACAGAACAGGGCTGAATCTCATGGACAGGAATGCCTGTGACGTAAGAACTCTGTATGCTCATCACACCTCAATGGAAACCCTCTGTTGGCACAGCCACACAGACATGGTCAGAATCAGGGCCAGGGCACTGGCGTCACCCTCCTTTCTTACCAGCCTGGCTGTCAGTGAGTTAAGCCGTGGGATGCTGAAACGTCTGCATTAGCCTATAACACGCAAATCAGGAACCGGGGGTGTAAAAGCGGCGCGCCATGTTTCCTATGGGCAAACAGCTAATTAGACGCTATATTAGACATATAACTTTTATTTCACTCCGTCCAGCAGATATGCGAAAACACGGATAGTTTCTGCAAAGTGATTAGTTCGATATGTCTACACTGGAAACCTAACCAGATACAAAAGTAGCATTTGAGTAAACAGTGGCAATGCCCACATCCAATATGGCGGCACGGTGTCTCCGTCTCGTCGTGGGTGCGAAACACTAGAGCGGAAATACTCTGTTCCGTAGCGTGATTTTTCCCTGTGTTTGTAGATCAACGTCATAAAGCGTGAGTGCGTCACTTTCTTTGGCTAGCCGGTGTGAGAGCAGAGCAGGTGAGTTACTATATGGAGTCAAAATCATGTGAGAGTGCAGAGAGCGGGTTACTAGTCACCAGAAGGATTTGGTCTCTTAGTTATGGCGTACTTGGATGTTCTTATTTTTATTTGAAAAAGCACAATAATCAGTGGGAGTCAAGGGTTTCCTATTCCTGCGAACAAGGAGTCTGACACACACACACACAGCCACCTCTCCTACACTGAATCCCCTCCCCAACACTGAATCCACACTAACAGAGCTCCCTCCCCAACACTGAATCCGCACGTACAGAGCTCCCTCCCCAACACTGAATCCGCACGTACAGAGCTCCCTCCCCAACACTGAATCCGCACGTACAGAGCTCCCTCCCCAGCACTGAATCCGCACGTACAGCGCGCCCTCCCCAGCACTGAATCCGCACGTACAGCGCGCCCTCCCCAGCACTGAATCCGCACGTACAGCGCGCCCTCCCCAGCACTGAATCCGCACGTACAGCGCGCCCTCCCCAGCACTGAATCCGCACGTACAGAGCTCCCTCCCCAGCACTGAATCCGCACGTACAGAGCTCCCTCCCCAGCACTGAATCCGCACGTACAGAGCTCCCTCCCCAGCACTGAATCCGCACGTACAGAGCTCCCTCCCCAGCACTGAATCCGCACGTACAGAGCTCCCTCCCCAGCACTGAATCCGCACGTACAGAGCTCCCTCCCCAGCACTGAATCCGCACGTACAGAGCTCCCTCCCCAGCACTGAATCCGCACGTACAGAGCTCCTCCCCAGCACTGAATCCGCACGTACAGAGCTCCCTCCCCAGCACTGAATCCGCACGTACAGAGCTCCCTCCCCAGCACTGAATCCGCACGTACAGAGCTCCCTCCCCAGCACTGAATCCGCACGTACAGAGCTCCCTCCCCAGCACTGAATCCGCACGTACAGAGCTCCCTCCCCAGCACTGAATCCGCAGATTCAATCAGCGGATCTGGCCCGGTTTGAAAGCGAAGTGGATCTGGTTTGGGAGCAGATCTGGTTTGGAAGTGGAGCGGATCTGGTTCAGAAGCAAAGCAGATTCACTTTGAAAGTGGATCCGGTTTGAAAGCCGGCACCACGCAGGTGGCAACGGACGCCATTTAGGCCTCGACGTAAACGCGCTAGGACGGATGCCCAGAGTGCGCCGCGGCCTGTGTGCGTGATGAAGCGAAGTCCATCACGTTGACGCTCAAAAGTTTTTTTGGTCTGGCTGACTATCTGTCTTTTTAAATTTTTAATTAATTTTGTTTCCCATATTTCCTTTTTTTTTTTCTCTACATCCATCAAAAAACCCAGACCGTGTGGTGTCTACAGTATCTTCCGTCAGTATGTACGTCCGCTATGCACCAGGGGTGTGGAAATTTTAAAAAAATCTACTTTTCCAATGGACTAAGTAGTAGTCCAATCTACTTGTTCCTCAGGACGATCAACTTGTCCTGATGATTTCAACAAAATAGTGTTTACATATAGGTCTTTATTCATAACAGCCTAGGGAGGCAGCGTCAGATACATGTGGTGAATAAAGACCTTTTATTTAAACACTATTTTGTTGTATGTATGTATGTATAAATAATATATATGTGTATAATATAGATATATATCGTTAGGAAAGGACGCACTCCAGGGTTTAAGTAAATAGCTAAAATTTGATGCTTTATTAAGACGACATTCAAAAGTGCCTGTACTAGTACTAGGTACTAGTAAGTTTTAATGTCGTCTTAATAAAGCATCGCATTTTAGCTCTTTACATAAGCCCTGGAGTGCGTCCTTTCCTAACGATTTTTACATAGATGATTTCCGGATTTTGCACCCAGGCATGTATATTTTGAGTGGATTATTTGCATGTTGCCACTGTAGATATACGGTAATCTCTCAGCCCTGTGTGTGTGTGTGTGTATTTACATATACACATGTATGTACCGTGTGTGTGTATACATACACATTGTATGTATACACACACATGGCTGCAATGTGTGTGTATGTATGTAAATACACACACGCAGGGCTGCAGTGTGTGTGTGTGTACATATGTTTTTAAATGAATACATACACACCGAGGGTTGCAGTGTGTGTACATACTGAGTTTTGAAGTATATAATATAATATAAATACAGAAAAAATGGCGTTGCGCCCATACTCACCGGAGCGTCAGCAACTGCCAGGAGTAACAGCCCAGTTAATGTATAAAACATAACAAGGAAAAAAGGTGTCATCTGCGCTCGTTTCTATGTGTTCCATGTACAACAAAACTGAGGTTTTTGTTTGTTTCAATGGCCATTGCAACGTAAGCTCACTCGCCACTTCACGGCACCTCTTTACAGAGTGAGTACCTAACATGTACCAAAAGGCCGCTCTACTGAGCAGCTCCAAGCCCCTCCTGCTGCTTTTCAGCCAAGGAGAGGCAAAGATATCGTGGGTTTTATTTATACACGCACCAAACACTACTCACTCTGTAAAGAGGTGCCGTGAAGTGGCGAGTGAGCTTACGTTGCAATGGCCATTGAAACAAACAAAAACCTCAGTTTTGTTGTACATAGAAACGAGCGCAGATGACACCTTTTTTCCTTGTTGTTATATATATATATATATATAACAACAACATCTTCAAAACTCAGTATGTATATACATACATTGCAGCCCTCAGTGTATAGAATTATACACACTGAGGGCTGCTGTGTGTGTGTATATATTCATGTGTATATATAATCTCTCAGCCCTGTGTGTGTGTATTTACATACATATTGCAGCCCTGTGTGTATACATACACATAGGGCTGCAATGTGTATGTATGTAAATACACACACACACAGGGCTGATCGATCGATCACTGAGGGCAGCCGTGTGTGTGTGTGTGTGTGTGTGTGTGTGTGTATATACACACACACAGGCATGTTTCAGACATAGGGCGCTGTCCGAACGCTCTAACGCGTTTCGTACCTTCTACCGAGTGCCACGTGCAAAGTCTACCAGCGGCCGCTCGTTGCTAAGCTCCCAGCTCAATCTCGCGAACTCCGAGATCTCACGAGATCGCCCCTGGAGGCTTCCCAATGAGCGGCCGCTGGAAGACTTTGCACGCGGTGCTCGTTAGAAGGTACGAAACGCGGTAAGCTGGTGGGGCCTGTCCGAATGCCGTTAGAGCGTTCGGACAGCCGTCCCAGCGCCTCAGATGCCGGCAAGCCAGCTCAATGCTGGCTTCTGGTATTGGGGGCGTCCTTGGAATTAGTCCGCAGTCTGTCGGGCTTGTAGCCCGCCGGACTGCATCTCAAAAAAAACTACTCGCCCGGATCTTCATGTCCCGGGCGTCGGGCGATACAATTCCCACACCCCTGATGCACGCGCTCAGATTGCGTTCGTCTGACATTAGCCTAAATTGTGGCTCGACATCTGCTGCTGATTTTTTTCCATGTGTTATCTGATCCATTAAAATGAAGGAATGTTTTAAGACTGTATGGCATGTAATCCTTTCTTTCCAGCCATGTCCGGTTTGTTATGTTGCTATCAGTATCGCATACACAGGCAGCTGGTGATGTCACAATAAGTCGGTTACATCAAAAATTCTCATTTGCTGAAAAGCATCTGCAGGTGGAAGCTGAAGCCTTTTGGCAGATAAACCCAGGAGACGTTGTCTAACGTTCCCTGCTATGTTTATCTGCCAGTGGCTTCACTTTCCATTAATAGATACTTGTACAGCAGCAGGGTGTTTGTGATGCAATGTGCATATTGTGACATCACCAGCTGCCTGTGTATGGGATATGCATAGACACATGGCTCACAAATGGAAACAAATGACCTGAGATGATTAACTGCTATAATGCAGCATGGAGGATACTTCAATCTTAAATGTCATCATGTTTTTTTTGCGCTTATGTACATAAACCTTTGCATAAAATAATGTAACAAAAAGCTGTATAATGACATACTTGGCAGGCGTAAGAAGTAGTTGACTTTCAGCCACTCAGCGCTCTGCTACAAATATTGAACAGAAATGAAAAATACAACAAATCTTTTAATCCTTTTGATTTTAAGTATTTTACCAACATCCTCGAAGGTGTATATTCTCAACCCGACCTGGGGCAGCATTCCAAGTCGAGCGATACAGACTGCATGAGGTTTGGTAATTGCTGCAGCTCCCTATGCCGTCATTGACGCTCCACCAGCTGTTCCCTGCAGAAGTTACCACTTAGCATCTTCGTGGAGTTGCTTCGTATCTGAGCATCCTGTAATTTGTACAAGATGCAAATATACCGCTAGAACGTATTAGCAATTCCAAGCCGTTCAGTATTTTTGATGTTTAGTGTATGAAAAATCAGCATCTGCTCTGAAATCTTATCGCTTGAGATCAAATAGTTCCTTGGTGCCCTTCTGCTGGAACTACTGTTCATGATCTCCTTTTCATGATCTCCTTAACGCCTTCGATAACATACACTGGGGTCCTGTGTATTCCTTGCTGTGAACCACAAGCAGCTCATGGTGTTAGTTCTTGGTGTAAAATGTCCTGTACTAGATGAGGTGCTTCAGGCGGCACCTTATATCGCAATGGAGGCTGTGGTTGATGACCGGTTACTGCCATTAGAGATATTGACGGCTTCTGCCGCCACTAGTAAGCTGATGTTTTGGTTCCAATATACACAATTGCAACATTTTTTCTGCTACCTGTTTGGGACAGGCTTTGCCCCCCTCTCATCCCGTTTGAGACCTTTTGTACTAATAACTCCTGAAATGGTCACTTGGTCTCGAATGTTTATTTTCTTTTACAGGGGGCTTATAGTGAAGACTCCCCACTGCTCGCTAAATGGGAGGACTTTGGGATAGACGCGCTGCCCCCATCCTCTGGAACACTCTCCCTCATACTGTCAGACTCTCTCCTAGTTTCCCTTCCTTCAAACGCTCCCTTAAGACTTTCCTTTTTAGGGAAGCCTACCACCCGACTCACTGATACACCTCTCACTGACGCAACCAGTCCATCACTCTCACCTTGCAGTCCTCTCCTCCTGTTTACACCCCCATCCCTTCTAGATTGTGAGTTCCTGCGGGAATAGGGCCCTCATCTCCTCCTGTACTGGTTTGTCAATTGTTCAATGTATTGTAACCCTGTCTATATTGCGCACATTGTACAGCGCTGTGGAATATGCTGGCGCTTTATAAATAAAGAATAATAATATACATACCGGCAGCTCATTGGGTTAGGGTCTTCGAACTTACCTATTTTGGCTCTAGTAGTCAGGCAATTCGGGAAACTAATTGTAAATTGTTTGAGATGGTGCCTCCCCTACGACCTTACATAACATTTAACCCTGCCTTACCAGACACCTGCTGGAGATGCTTGAGGATCCGAGGGGACTATGTCCATGCGTACCCTCGTCCACGACCGCCCTAAACTTGGTAGCTTTTGGGCAGGCATTGCTCGACACCTGTCCTTGTCTCTGGGTGTAGAACTTTTTTATGCTTGCCATCTATTTACTGAAGTTGTTGCCCTACTCCCCGAATGCCTACTGGAATTCCCTTTCAGTTCTGTTGTCCGCGGTGAGAGCTTTGAATCCAGTGAACTGGAGGGGGGGGGAATGTCCGCTTTCACTGTGGGACTGGGTGGTGCGGGTGGATGGGGTCAGGATGCTGGAGGAGGCTCATTATTCAGCCTTGGGCAAATACGATCAATACTATGTGATTTGGTGACCGTGGTTGGCACATCAATCCTCGATTTGACATACGTCTTTCAGTGGATACTGATGGTAGGGATGCTCCTAACCCAGCCGTGGGTGATGCATGAGTCGGAAGGATCGCTCTGGCACCCTCTTGTCTGATTCAGACTGTCCAGAATCAAATGTCTGTTGTGCTATCCTATGTCGAAAGGTTTGAGTGTGTCTTGCACTGTATTTTGGTTTTATTCTTATGTTTTTCTTTTCTGTTTTCTTAATGTTTTTGTTTTTCTCACTCGGAAAAATTGCATCCTTGATGGGTTCGCGTGAAAATTTTTTTACTGACCCCTGACTGATTCTGTGATTATATTGTGTATACCATGTACGTGACATTTTTGCTCTGCAAAGCCGGCAAAACAGATTTTACCCCAAAAAATGACCTGTAAATAGGAGACCATCAGTAACTCACTAGTGATAGCAGATTAGCGCTCTTAGAATAGGGCCCCAGGTTATTGTTAAAGGGTCCCTCGTCCACAGGGATACACACGTTCATGTAATTCCAAGGAATATGGATTCCACTACTCTGCACACGGTCTGTAGGACTACCTTATCGTTCTTCTACTTTTTTTCTAAACCGGTGAATGTAATATAACCTTGGAAAGGTAACTGTGATGCATACATACTGTATCATCTAGATTTTCTCCACCAGTGTCTTGCAGTAGAGTGAGTGGACTGATATTTTATAGTCCACTATAATGGGTGCCTCAATAAGCCGTCAATGTCTTTGGAATTGTAATCGTGAAACGTAAACCCTTGACCGTGTTGTGACAGACACAGATTCCCCCACCCAGGAGAAGGCTCCCACCATTGGTGTTGGTGAGACAAGTGACTGTTTTCCCCATTGCTGGCTGACACAAATGAGTGAACTTTCTAACATGCTTTGTAGCAAAATAAAGCGCTCATCACAATCAGCTCCCCATGGAGAGAGGGCCAACACATTTGTTTTCATGTTTCGGGGAGGAGAAGGTATCCATAGAATTGATGGCATTAGAGAATAAGCCTAGTGTCTCCGTCTCTGCAAACATTTTTAGGTTGGATTCTGGATAAGTGTTTGTTCCTCAGGTGACCATTACTGATAGGAAAGTGAAGAGGTCCATTACTGAGCCAATAATTAACATAATGAAGTGAGTTGTAAAGAACTCGTCCGGGAATTGGGTTGTTTCTTGTTGGATCAGGTTTCTTGTCCTTTTATTTACAAACTTTTCATTGTGTTTGTGCATTTTGTTTCTTTCAGCTTATTCAGTAATTACAGGCTATACTCCAAGTCAGGTGTAAACGTAAACAAAACCTTGGTAATTGCGATACTTTGAGCCGTTAACAAGAGGGGACCTTATAGTTAATGGTTCCATTCGTTAATGTGGCAGATATTTACTGTAAGTTAAGGCTTCTTGTTTCTGGCCAGCCAGAGAATATCGAGCCATTCCCCGGTAGCTCATTATTCTTGAATACCATCTTGAGACAAGAATAAAGTGTCTTCCTGCTTTGAACAGCGTGCTTTGTGTTGAGTTGCACATTTTAATGATTGGAGATTTATTACATAAACTGTTTTTTTTTATTTTTTTTATTTTATGGGCGAGAAATCAAAGAAAGTGATTACACAGTTGTCATACTTTATAGTTTAGTCGCTCTGCGAAGTGACTTCATCTCTCTGTCACATAATATTATTGGATTCTTTTGGTACATGTGCCCGGAATTGTAATTACTAGGCTCTCTGACGGGCTTCTGGGTGGAGTTATTTGTTCTTTTTATGAAAGAGAAAATATATACACACTATCAGGGTTATTCAAAGAAAGAAGAAACTCGGGAGAATGACTGGAGAAGTGAAAATTCTAGGTCAAAATAGCCAAACCAGAAAAATGCTCCCATTTATCACACTTTCCAAATCGGCTATTTGGTCTAGATTGTTCTCTTCTCCAGCCATTCTCCTGGTTTTCACCTTTCTCTGAATAACCCTGATAGAGATACAGGGTTATTCAGAGAGGTGAAAACCAAGAGAATTGCCAGGAGAGTGAACAATCTAGACCAAATAGCCAAACCAGAAAAATGCTCCCATTTATCTCACTTTCCAAATCGGCTATTTGGTCTAGATTGTTCATTCTCCTGGCAATTCTCTTGGTTTTCACCTCTCTGAATAACCCTGTATCGCTATCAGGGTTATTCAGAGAAAGGTGAAAACCAGGAGAATGGCTGGAGAAGAGAACAATCTAGACCAAATAGCCGATTTGGAAAGTGTGATAAGTGGGAGAATTTTTCTGGTTTGGCTATTTTGCCCTAGAATTTTCACTTCTCCAGTCATTCTCCTGAGTTTCTTCTTTCTTTGACTAGACCGGTTAGTCTTTGCGCTACATGCAATCCAGGGAGAGCAAGTGTTCGTTTTGTGGGAAATCTGCTGCACTCCTGCCATGTTTTATCTGTAACCGGGCATCATACCATTCCCTCACATTTGCTAATAAATTGACCATTATGTTTTCCAGGAGTTCCTATATTTTTTTTACATGTATTTATCAAGGTTTGAAACTAACTTTTTTTTTATTTTTTTTATTTCCTTTTCCTCTTTTTTAAAGCTTGAACGATGGCCGCCTCATCATCATCGTCTTCAGCGGGTGGGGTGAGCGGGAGCTCTGTCACAGGATCAAGTTTCAGGGTATCGGATATGGCTCCTCCACGCAAAGTGCTTTTTACCTGTCCCAAGGTAGCTGGGGAGATGCTGGAAGGTAAGCGCTGTTACTGATGGGGCTCCTTAAGGCTGGGCGTCCACTGGCACCATATTTGTGCGATGGTGCGATCATCCGTTATTGTCTGTCCGATCCAACAGCATGCAGGTGAATGGACCATCGTCCATTGCGTCCGACGTCCGTCTTCCTGCGACGGGTAACGATGGCATCGGATGTGCGATCAGAACCAAATCACTCGTTTGCATCGCATGTATTTCAGCAGATCAGAGAAGATGGATGTGGAGAAACTGATATGGGGAGTTAGAAATAGTTTATTTTAAATGATTTTATATCAGAGATCTCAAACTCTGGCCCCCCAGATGTTTCTGAACTACACCTCCCATTAATCTCTGGCCATTTATTGCATTCAAAGAATTCTGGGATTTGTAGGCAATATACATCTGTGAGGCCAGAGTTTGAGATCCCTGATATACAGTCATGGCTGAAATTGTTGGCACCCCAGACATTTTTCCAGAAAATCAAGTATTTCTCACAGAAAAGTAATGCAGTAATACATGTTTTGCTATACACATGTTTATTCCCTTTGTGTGTATTGGAACAAAACAAAAAAAGGGAGGAAAAAAAGCAAATTGGACATAATGTCACACAAAACTCCAAAAACGGTCTGGACAAAATTCTTGGCACTCTTTCAAAATTGTGGATAAATAAGATTGTTTCAAGCATGTGATGCTCCTGTAAACTCACCTGGGGCAAGTAACAGGTGTGGGCAATATAAAAATCACACCTGAAAGCAGATAAAAAGGAGAGAAGTTCACTTAGTCTTTGCATTGTGTGTCTGTGTGTGCCACACTAAGCATGGTCAACAGAAAGCGGTGAAGAGAACTGTCTGAGGACTTGAGAACCAAAATTGTGGAAAATATCAACAATCTCAAGGTTAAAAGTCCATCTCCAGAGATCTAGATTTTCCTTTGTCCACAGTGCGCAACATTATCAAGAAGTTTGCAACCCATGGCACTGTAGCTAATCTCTCTGTGGGTGGACGGAAGAGAAAAATTGATGAAAGGTTGCAACGCAGGATCGTCCGGATGGTGGATAAGCGCCCCCAAACAAGTTCCAAAGAAATTCAAGCTGTCCTGCAGGCTCAGGGAGCATCAGTGTCAGCGCAAACTATCCGTCGACATGTAAATGAAATGAAACGCTATGGCAGGAGACCCAGGAGGACTCCACTGCTGACACAGAGACCTAAAAAAGCAAGACGACCGTTTGCCAAAATGTACTTGAGTAAGCCAAAATCCTTCTGGGAAAACGTCTTGTGGACAGATGAGACCAGATAGAGAGCTTTTTGGTAAAGCACGTCGTTCTACTGTTTACCGAAAATGGAATGAGGCCTACAAAGAAAAGAACACAGTGAAATATGGTGGAGGTTCAATGATGTTATGGGGTTGTTTTGCTGCCTCTGACACTGGGTGCCTTGAATGTGTGCAAGGCATCATGAAATCTGAGGATTACCAAAGGATTTTGGGTTGCACTGTAGAGCCCAGTGTCAGAAAGCTGGGTTTGCATCCGAGATCTTGGGTCTTCCAGCAGGACAATGACCACAAACATACGTCAAAAAGCACCCAGAAATGGATGACAACAAAGCGCTGGAGAGTTCTGAAGTGGCCAGCAATGAGTCTAGATCTAAATCCCATGGAACACCTGTGGAGAGATCTTAAAATTGCTGTTGGGAAAAGGCGCCCTTCCAATAAGAGAGACCTGGAGCAGTTTGCAAAGAAAGTGGTCCAAAATTCCAGGTGAGAGGTGTAAGAAGCTTATTGATGGTTATAGGAAGCGACTGATTTCAGTTATTTTTTCCAAAGGGTGTGCAACCAAATATTAAGTTAAGGGTGCCAATAATTTTGTCCAGCCCATTTTTGGAGTTTTGTGTGACATTATGTCCAATTTGCTTTTTTTCCTCCTTTTTGTTTTGTTCCAATACACACAAAGGGAATAAACATGTGTATAGCAAAACATGTGTTACTGCAATACTTTTCTGTGAGAAATATTTGATTTTCTGGAAAAATGTCTGAGGTGCCAACAATTTCGGCCATGACTATATGTATGTGAGATGTGTGGGACTAGTCCTGTTTGTGTAGGGGTGAGGGGTAGGGCAGGGAAGGCTCCTTGGTTGATTGTAAGCTCTTGGGTCCTCTCTGCTACTGTTCTGTGTGTACTTGTATGTATATTTGTATTCTGTCTCCCCCATTGTCCCACAAAGGACTGCAGTGTTTAAAAAAGCAGAATGAACTGTGTTTTATATGTAAAACCAGTTCATCCTGGTTTTGGCAGCCTCTGCATTCCACCTCTTCAGAAATCTGATCTATCCCATCGTCCGACGGATCGCTTGCAGTGGACGACCCTCGTCGGACGTATGACGTCGCACATAGTCGGATGAACGCATCGGTCGTCCGACTACGGTGCCAGTGGACGCTCAGCCGAAGGCTGCAGTCCCTGACTAAACATCAGCCAGCAACAATGTTGTTACTTAGATTAGCTAACTTGTTTTTTAGGCTGGGTTCACACCTCCAGCATTTTTCATATGCGTGCAATACGTGCGTTTTCTTGACGCACGTATCACGCAAACGTGAAATACGTGCAAACACGCATTGCAGCACGTTCACGCTGCAGTCTATGGTGTGAACGTGCTGCAATATGCCCCAAAGAAGCTCCTGTACTTCTTTGGGCGTATGGCGTTTTACAGCGTGTTCCTACAACACCCAGGTGTGAACGGGGCCCCATAGCAAATCATGGGATTTCCGTGTTTGGGCATTTTACAGCACGCAGGAACGCGCTGTAAAACGCCCAGTTGCGAACGGGGCCTAAAGGTTATGTCTGTTGTACCATCATATGAGGCCTATTCAGTTCCTCAGCTGCTGCTGAATTGCTAGCTACATTGCAGCAGTTCAGTTTGTTGCAGCAGTCTCACTGAACGCTTTGACTGTGAATATTGAAGCAAAAGGGCAGAGGATTGCTTCAATGAAAGGTGCGGATTCTGCAATATCCATTTTATTACCACTTTATTGTTGAAGTTTACCTTGTTCCAATAAATATTTGGTGTTTTGTTCCACCAAAACTTCAAACTGAACATATATTGGATTGTTATTTGCAGGGTTGCACCGATACCGATACTAGTATCGGTATCGGGGCCGATACTGGGTACTGCAGGAGTACTTGGTACTCGTGCAGTACCCCCGATATTTTTTCAGATGCCGGCTTGCCGGCATCCGAGGGGCTGCGGCGGCTGTCCGAATGCTCTATCGGCATTCGGACAGCCGCCCCTGGAGCTGCTCACCGCAATACTTACCTTCCTGAGCGCCGCCGGGAATGTCTCCGCGCGTGCGCTCGTTGGAAGGACCCCAGCCGCGACCACGTGGGCCACGTGGGACCACGTGGGACCATGTGATCGCGGCTGGGGTCCTTCCAACGAGCGCGCGCGCAGAAACTTTCCCGGCGTCAACCAGGAAGGTAAGTATGAACACAGTGAGCAGCTGCAGGGCCTGTCCGAATGCTGATAGAGCATTCGGACAGGCCCTGCAGCTGCTCTCCGCGATGATACTTACCTCCTGAGCGACGCCAGGAAAGTTTCCCCGCGTGCGCTTGTTGGAAGGACCCCAGCCGCGATCACATGGTCCCACGTGGTCGCGGCTGGGGTCCTTCCAACGAGCGCACGCGCGGAGACATTCCCGGCGTCGCCCAGGAAGGTAAGTATTGTCGCGGGGGGGGGGGGGATCCATGAGCTGGGGCCATACCCATGTGTGAGCTGTGGGGGCCATACCCATGTGTGAGCTGGGGGGGGCCATACCCATGTGTGACTGGGGGGGGGGCCATACCCATGTGTGAGCTGGGGGGGGCCATACCCATGTGTGAGCTGGGGGGGGCATACCCATGTGTGAGCTGGGGGGGGCCATACCCATGTGTGAGCTGGGGGGCAGTGCATGGATAGATAGATGGATGGATGAGCTGGGGGCATTTTTATATGGTCTGTTCTTATTGGAAAGCGTCACATGACATTAAAGAAAAGTATCGGTGAGTACTTTTAAAAAGTATCGGTACTCGGTCTTAAAAAAGTGGTATCGGTGCATCCCTAGTTATTTGCTTTGTGGAGTGTGCCACGTCACAATCGGCTTCTCTGCACCACTTCTCTACTTAGCTGCAAGTGCTAAGTTGGTAGTGTTGAGCGCTGAATTGCAGCACAGCGTTCAGTGCCAAAGTTGCTAACTTAGCACTTGCTGCTGCTGCTGATGAACTGAACGCGCCTCTGATTCATGCCGACCTATTCTTGTCCCAGTTTTGAATTCAAATGTGGTGTAAAAAAAAACAAACAAATCCTGCCTTTCTGTCATATATGTATGTACATTATTACCTCTGGGTTATGACGTGATGATTTTGCAGGTACATACATATGTTTTTTTTCAGTGTATAAAAAAAATAGGTTGTTCATCCTCAGTACAAGTTGTCTTGCGATTTAAAGTTAGTTGGTAAAATTAAATCTTAAATGATGCAAATAAGCATGACCCTTGTATGTTAAGCTTGGCTGCTGTGGAACATGCTATGTGTGATTCGATGAGATGTTTATATAGACACACACACACACCATGTGTTGGAAACCAGACATGATGCTTGTTTCTCAAGCTTAGCTTATGTGGACGTTACTATCAAAAAAAATAGGGAATAGGTATATTTTAATGTATAAAAGGGGGGGGGGATTTTTAGCCTAGAGTGTTCCTTTAATGAATTTCTGCAAATAAGCCAGTGATGAAATTACAGGGACCCTCAGGACGTCAAAACTCAGTAAGCTGTATATCGAATAGACATTGCAGAAAACCATTGTTGTCTTTTTCTGTAGACTGGCCTGTAATTCTACAGATGGAGTATCCCTCCTCTGAAATGCTTGGAACCTGAAGTCTGGATTTTAGGAATTTACAACATTTCGAAATTATTGGCTGAAATGGTGCTATCGGTCGAAAAATCAGTCATCCGAACCTGGGCCTGGAGGTCCTGCTGAGCCGGGGGCTCGTCTGAGCCTGGAGGCCGTCCAAGCTGCCTGCTTGGCCGGCCTCCAAGCTCAGGCGAGTCCCCGGCTCGGCTGGGCCTCCAGGCCCAGGTTCGGTTGACTGATTTTTGGTATCGGGTTTCAGCTGAGCTGATCCTGAATTTTCGGTAGTCACCGGAAATTTTAATTTCAGTGCATCACTAACATTTACATATAATATTGAGCTCTTGCGTATGGGACTCGGGTCCAAACACAAAATTCATTCGTATTTCATGTAATACCTTATACACATTGCTGGAAGGTGATTTTATACAATATTTTTTTAATAATTGTTCCCTATTACTTGAGGTCAGGCGTGCGATTTTCCTCTTGTGTTATGTTTTTTTTATATTTTTAAGCTTTTCTTTCTGTATGAGGGATACTCAACCTGTAGTGAGAAAGCGGTTTGTGAGGGTCCTGACAACGAGCAACAGCACTAATGGCCTGCTCTACGGTGGGGCCCGCTCAGGTCTCACAAGGTTTTAGCTCGATTGCGCCATTATTGGGAGGAATGCTCCATATGCAAATCAGACAGCAACCACCCAGAAAGGCCACTCGCAAACCTACTTTTTTTTTTTCCTCACTTTAATTTTACAGGGTAATTCAGACGTGGACCCCTTGCTTGATGTGCCTAGAGGGGTGTCAGCTATACCCTCCTGACGAGGCCTAACAAGGCCAAAACGATCCTCTGGAGTTTCTGCACCTCTTGTGCAGTGATGGCATCCTTGACATTTCAGTACTGGCCACCCTTTCCGGGTGTTAGCGTCTGATTTGCATTTTGAGCAGGTGTCCCTATAATGGCACAATCAAGCTGAAACCTTGTGAGATCTGAGCAGGCCCCACCGTAGAGCAGATCACTAGTGTTGTTTCTTGTCCTCGGGACCCTCACAAACCTTTTTTTTTTTATACTCCTTTTGTAGTTCGTTTTCCTGTTGCTGGTTTGTAAATTCCTTGTGAAAGAGATCAATGGATGCTCTGCAGCTGTTTGTTTACAGTAAAAAATTATATAGCTCCAACATACTTACAAAAGGTGTACAATGGTTTGGATTAAACAAACATAGAAATAACGAATAGGTTAACAAGTAGAGGATCTTGCTCAGATGAGTTTACAATCTAAGAAGTGGGGGGTGATGCGCAGAGGTGAGGGGAAATGTCTGAAAATAAGAAAAATAAAGCGAAATCTCCCCTTTAAACCACTCTGTAGATTGTGGGAAAAACCAATTCCCGTTGATGAGCTTTGTTAGGTCGTGCCTTCAGCCTGGAAGTGATTTTACCATGGTCTTAAATGGTTACATAAAATTATGTATCTAATATGTCATAAAATAAAAGCCTTCACACTTTTCTGTGCTCCAGCCTGTGTTACTTGTCACTTAGGCTAGGGTCAGACGAACGCATTTTCACGTTGTCTGTGAAAAAGTGCGTTCGAACGAATGGACGCATTTTTTCACGGAGTACGCGATAGCGGTCATACGATGCGCATTTGCATCCGTGATTTTGTACGGATCATCAATAAAACACTTTGTGCATCTGGACGTTATGTTGGCCGGACATTAGCAATGTCTGACATCTCCAATTCACGCACACACGTTGCTAGCGGACGCAGCGCACTCTGTACGTCAGTACTAGCAGTTTAACGTTCTCGAAAAAATGCGTTCGTTTGCCACTTGCGTTGCGCAGCCGGACTTTTGTGCGACCGTACTTCGTATATTGGCCGTCATTGCCTGGCACTTGCTGCTAGTGCGGCCGTGATTAAGTGCGCCTGCACGCGCGTTCGCACTGCGCTCGTCTGACCCTAGCCTAAGCAGGAAGGTCACAGCAGGTGAATCATCACCTAAACCATGCATTCCAAGTCTGTGATGTCACTTGGATACAGATGCAACAGTTATGACATCAGTCACGTGCACATTTGTAAATTTGTCTATGTAGAACAATACAGAAAATAAAGAGCCAGTGCCTTTCTGGCTCCTGTAGTTTTCTAAGCCTGCTAAAGTGAAGCATCACAATGTTTTTTACTTGAGTCTTAATCTTGGGAAATCAGGCCAAGCCCCCTTGAATTTGTCATTTTTATAGGAATAGCATGAAGTACTTTTTAAAGGAACTAACATCATTAAATATATTCTGTTTTCTAATCCGTTCCATTGAAGAGAAATATTCTTTTAACAATAGTTTTTTATAAAATTTTATTTTATATGTACCTACAATGATGATGATAGCATGGCATATTTTCTTATTCCTTCCACTTGCACCACTCCAAAATGACCAGCAGAGGACGCTCACTGACTTCATCAGGCCTCAAAATCCTTCTGCCCTCTGCATGCTGGTTGACATATGAGCCGTCTATGTTTACAGTTGAATTGTTATTGTAAGCAGTTTGTCATATTATGCAACAAGAGGACTCCACAAAAGCAGAATGTAAGGAGAAATTAGAGAGTTGCAAATATTAGGACAAAATAGTTTAAAAGAACATTACCACTAAAGTGTCCTTGGGCAAGACACCTAACGGTACATACTCGCCACCCACCCAGGACATACTTGAAAACGAGAGAAATCTCCACGTATCCATCCTGGTAAAATACATTCTCAAAAAAAAAAAAACTAACTAGATTAATTGTGCATTTCAAAACCTAAAACTGTCTTGCATTTATTACTTTGTGTTTCTGTAACAACTGTTTAATTTCAATGTTCTTGAACCCAGAACATACTTAAACTGTAAAATTTCAATGTTCTTGAACCCAGGACATACTTGAAAACGACAAATCGCAGTGTATCCTTCCTGGTAAAATACTTTGCAAATAAATAAACACCTGCTACAGTCTTCTTTTTTTTTTTTTTTTTTTCCCTTTTACATACAATTTAAGTTAGGCTTTTTTACTTCCTGTTTACCGTTTGGATTTCTTCCCATGATACAAAATTTACCAAAATCTTACAAGAAATGTCATTTTACTGCTGTGGCTTAGGATAAAACCCTAGTGAAGAGGGAATGTTTAGTCAAGGCTGCAGGATAAGAGATGGCAACTAAATGAGATCTGGTAGTGGACTAACACTCAGTAGTACCCCCTGGTGATGTTATGTCACGATTTCACAAGTTCAGCCAGGCCCCCTGGTGGTGAGAGCGACGCTCATCAGCTCTTGTGGATATTGTTTCTGATACCTGTGTACTTTTTGGCTTATTGTTCTAGACCCTTCTCTTGTCTGCTCCCTGGAACCTGTATTCTGATTTCCTGTGCACTGTCCTCAGCTTGTATTACTTACTCTTCTGGCTCCTGATCCCTGGTTTTTCGCCGACATTCCTCTCTGATGTCTAGACCTGGCTTTTCCCTGATGATTCTTGTATATTCCTGTTTATGTTCTGTATGTCTTATTTCCTTGTCTTTGTCCAGCAGCATAGTGTAGTCTGTGTGATAGAGGCCAACTATATGGACCTCATTCATAGTTCAGGGTTCTGTGTTGCTGCTGGGCATATTGTTTGTTGTTACTTGCTTACTCCTGTTACTTATTGTGGTGTTTATCCCTGGCCCTATAACCTGTATAGATTAGTAGACCACTACAAGGATCCCCCCCCCCCAGTGCAGGGTCTCCTCTTGTGTCTATTTCCTGTTCTGTGTTTTATTCTGTGTCCTCTGGAGTTTCTGCACCTCTTGTGCAGTGATGGCGTCCTTGACATTTCAGTACTGGCCACCCTTTCCGGGTGGTAGTGTCTGATTTGCATATTGAGCAGGTGTCCCTGTAATGGCACTATCAAGCTGAAACCTTGTGAGATCTGAGCAGGCCCCACCATAGAGCAGATCACTAGTGCTGTGTCTTGTCCTCGGGACCCTCACAAACCTTATTTTTTTTTTTCTGCTGGGTTCTGCATCATGCAGCAAACCACAAACCTGCCTAAGGGCTTAAAGACACTTGGGCATGTTATTTGCATACATCCAGCATAATGCAAGTCAATAGGTCGGTTTTCAGGACTGCTGACCCACAGACTCCATTCTATGCGCAATGACAAACAGTGAGGAGTGTGTGCTGTAAAGACACTGTGGAGGGCAGTTTCCAACACAAAATAGATACACCCAGTGACACAGAGGAAATTTGTTTAACAAACATGAGAAAAACAAAAGTACATGTAAGGCTCATGTCAGACGAACGCAGTCTGAGCGCACTCTGCGTGCGTGCATAACGAGCGTACGTACTGACGGAAGATACTGTAGACACCACACGGTCGTTCCTTTTTTTTTTCTACATCCGTTAAAAAAAAAAAAAGTATGGGAATTAAAATTAAATGACCGGTACAGTCAGCCAGTCAAAAACCTCTGAGCGTCAACGTGATGGACGTCGCAAATGCGCTGCGTCTGACGTCACATCATCATGCACACCGGCCGCTACGTGGATGCGGCGCATTCTGGACGTCTGTCGTAGCGCTTTTACGTCGAGGCATAAATGTCGTCCTTTGCCACCTGCGTGGTGCGTGCGCACTTCGTGTGTTAGTCCCTATTGATCACAAATCAATGCTACGAAGGACGTTAAACTGTGCGGCGACACAGACGTGATGACTGCGTTCATCTGACGCTAGCCTAATATATCAGCAACATAACACCCCCCCCCCAAATGTTATTTTAATACATATTTTTCCAACCTGCATAGTCCCTTTAAGCTACATTGTGCAATTACTGATGGGTTTTATCAACACAACATGTGTTCACTGTGTGTCGGTGGGCATAGAATGGAATCTATTAGGGATGCACCGATACCACTTTTTTAAGACCGAGTACCGATACTTTTATTTAATGTCATGTGACGCTTTCCAATAAGAACAGACCTCATATAAAAATTTATGAGATTTGCCCCCAGCTCACATGGATTTGCCCCCAGCTCACATGGATTTGCCCCAGCTCACATCCAGCTCACATGGATTTGCCCCCAGCTCACATGGATTTGCCCCCAGCTCACATGGATTTGCCCCCAGCTCACATGGATTTGCCCCCGCTCACATGGATTTGCCCCCAGCTCACATGGATTTGCCCCCAGCTCTCATGGATTTGCCCCCAGCTCTCATGGATTTGCCCCAGCTCTCATGGATTTGCCCCCAGCTCTCATGGATTTGCCCCCAGCTCTCATGGATTTGCCCCCAGCTCTCATGGATTTGCCCCCAGCTCTCATGGATTTGCCCCCAGCTCTCATGGATTTGCCCCCAGCTCACATGGATTTGCCCCAGCTCACATCCAGCTCACATGGATTTGCCCCAGCTCTCATGGATTTGCCCCCAGCTCTCATGGATTTGCCCCCGCTCTCATGGATTTGCCCCCAGCTCTCATGGATTTGCCCCAGCTCTCATGGATTTGCCCCCAGCTCTCATGGATTTGCCCCCAGCTCTCATGGATTTGCCCCCAGCTCACATGGATTTGCCCCCAGCTCACATGGATTTGCCCCCAGCTCACATGGATTTGGCCCCCAGCTCACATGGATTTGCCCCCAGCTCACATGGATTTGGCCCCCAGCTCACATGGATTTGGCCCCCAGCTCACATGGATTTGGCCCCCAGCTCACATGGATTTGGCCCCCAGCTCACATGGATTTGGCCACCAGCTCACATGGATTTGGCCCCCAGCTCACATGGATTTGGCCCCCAGCTCACATGGATTTGGCCCCCAGCTCACATGGATTTGGCCCCCAGCTCACATGGATTTGGCCCCCAGCTCACATGGATTTGGCCCCCAGCTCTGGATAAATGGAAGAATTTTTCTGGTTTGTCTATTTTGGCCTAGAATTTTCACTTCTCTTTTTAGTGAATAGACCTGTTACTTTCACATATAAAAAGGAAAATAAAATTAATTCAAAGGAAAAAAAACATGTGTTTTTTTTTTTATTTATTTATAAGTAGTGTTCCTTTAATTTAACTTTCTATGTTTCCCCCATTCTGTTTTGCACTACATTTTACAAGCTAGTTGTCGCCTTGTGTGATGAATTAATAACTAGTTTTTCCCCATTAGTGTTTTATTGCTGAACCAATCTTCACCTGTCTTTTTGTATATATGTACATACACATCCTGGGTCTGTCCCAAGCATCCTCTGCAACTGGTCATCATGCCTGCCTAACTCCTAGCTGATGAGGGTCCAACAAACCTGAAACAGCGCTGTCCTAGGAGTGGTTTTGACCAGTTGCATAACCTTATCTTTGCTACAAAGCCACAGTGTGGCATAGCATTGATTTTAGGGTTCTGTGTAATAACAGATCCAGGATGCATAAAAGTGAGACAGATGTCATTTGCATATCCTACCCAGAATTCCTTGCTGCAAATGGGGAATGTGGCACAGGAGCTCTGGGATGCAATTCATCAAATTGCTCTGATGTGCGAGTGGCTTCTGCAATAATAAACACACTTCTTATAGTGTGGAGGCTTTTTTTTCTCCCTTTTTGTCCTCCACTACAATAATATATATATATTTATATATGATTTCTTTTTACAGATTTTTATTGTTCTCATGCTTTATGCAACAAAATGGAAGTCTACCTTTGTACAGACCCGTACGTATACGTTTTTCTTATTTCTTGCAGCACATGACTTTACAGACGCCGCTCGTTTATTGGTTCAGTTTCTTTGTGCAGCGGTTTATGGTCCATTATCGGACCTTGGCCTTTAAATTCAGTCTAGTGAAACAATAATACATTTTTTTTCTATCAGCGTATTTTTCACAATCAGGTATTTAGTACAAGAATCCCCTGTACAAAGCAGGAGTGAACTGTGATGATTGCAGGACTTAATGCCATAATGTAGAGCAGGTATTGGGATGCTAAAGCTGAACTGCTAGTCTTCACTTTCGTCACTAGAGGGCACTAACAGCCACTCGGACAGTGATACAGACTGGTTCTGCAGCAGTTACGTGCATTTCAGCACCTTAAACATCTGGGGGGAGAAATCAATCCTTTTTTTCTGTTGTTTGGCAGAGTATGCATCTTACGACACGTTTACCTTTTTATCTTTTTTTTTTTTTTTATCGTATCAAATTTCCTTGCGTTAATGTGCACAATGCCAACAGCACCGGTCTGGGCACTTTTGTTGTGGGGTTTGTTTCTGTGTTTAATACTTATAGGAAGAAAACCTTTTAAAACATGGTAATTGTAGACAAGAGTGAAAATCATCTTCAGCTCCTTTACATATTCTCCATTTATCTGTTGTGGCTTATAACTTGTAAGCCAGTTCTTGAAGAAACCAAGCAGAGAGATTGGCATGATGAGTGGGGATCGCCAAGGATACTATTCATGATACAGGTGGCATATGGAGCTCAGAGACAAGTTTATAGGAATGTCGGGCACGTACATGTCTAGACTAACAAGCAGCCTTGCAAGGCAGATAATTATGATCACGTGAACACCTTTCCCTCCCTGTCTTTTGGGATTGTGAACTGTTGTAAGGTCCATGGCAACAAAATTCCCAAATTTTCCTACTCCCGATGACGGAAAGTTTGGATTTTAATAAGGACTCGTAGGCGAGTATTTGCAATCTCCTTTATTACACCAACAGCAGTAAAGAACAGTGATAAAAGACCAACGTGGGGTACCCTACTCCTCTGTAAGCCCCGCCCCCAAGCCCATAAATCGTCTGAGCCGGAGCAGTAACGCCCTCTTTCTTCATGTGACAGACAATGCCAGACCAAGGAACATCCAACAGGAACCCCGTCCAGGGCGCACGTCAGTTCTACGTGAAAGTGCAGTCCGTAGACCATCAAGCAGCTGCAAGAAAACAGAATACGAAACCAAACATTAGGAAATGAAGACACCGACCCACCGGTTTCCCACAGAGTACTATGAGTAAACCAAAACTTAAGTATGCGCTGCGCCCAAACACAAGCGAATCAGCCGGTCTAGAACACACACACACACCCCCCCCCCCCCCCGGGCGGGAGAGGTGGGAAATACTCACCTCCGAGTCCTTATTAAAATCCAAACTTTCCGTCATCGGGAGTAGGAAAATTTGGGAATTTTAAGGCAGGGCTCGGAGGCTTCGTATTTGCATGTTCAACGCATCAGTGCCTGTGACCAATGAGAGACCGGCTTAAAGTAAAACGTACGAAACGTAGACTCATGGGACCAATCCGCAGACTTCATAATGTCCTCAAGGTGGCAACCTGCCAGGAAAGCATTAGAAGCCGCCGCACTATGAATGGAGTGAGCGCAAAAAAGTGAAACATCCACACCAGCCAGAGCACACAGTCAACGAGCCCACCGAGGCAGTGTAGGAGAACTAACTGGATTATGTGGGACCTTTTAAAGGAAACAAATAGCGGAGGCACGGGACGGAGAGCCAGTGTACGACTCTCATACTCTTTGAGGCAAAGAACCAGACATAACTCTGGAAAAACACCGTACGAATAGCCGTCTAGGTCCGTCGTGAGACGTCAAAACACACCTTCCGGTTGAAACGACCGCCAAAATCCAGTGCCCTGACATCTCCGACACGTTTACAGGATATAAGGCAAAACAAAACCAACAATTTTGCAGATAATTGCCATAAGGACAACGAGGTATTAACCAGCCATGAGAGAAGGAAATCCACCACCATAGTTACATCCCACGTAGAGGAATAGCGCGGGGTCGGAGGTCGAGACAGGCGTACCCCCTTTAAGGAGACGACAAACCAAAGGGTGTCGACCTAGCGGGGAACCATCAAAACCGCGGTGACCCGCGGACAAAGCTGACCTATACACATTGATGGTCCGAAAAGCCAAACCCGAGTCAAACAAGGAAGACAGAAAATCCAAAACCGAATCTAGAGGGGCAGAAGCAGGATCCTCACCCCGTCGCAAACACCATCCGTGCCAAGCTGTCCATGCCGAGCGATAGGACCCCCTTGTGCCCGGGGCCCAAGCGTGTTGCAGCAATTCCTCAGTCCTTGACGAAACGTCAGTGGCCCGCCATGAGAACCGGAAACCAGCCAGACCACCAGGGACAACCGACCCTCCCACAATAGCGGGTGAGGGAGGCCGAGTCCGGAATCCAACAGTAGGGGAAACCACTGCTGGCACTGCCACAACGGTGTCACGAAGACCAATTCCGACCCGTGTCGGAGAGACTCCTCAAAACACGCAACAACATCTGAAACGGAGGGAAGGCATAAAGACGACCCTCTGGCCACAACTGAATGAAGGCGTCCGTGCTTTCCAGATCCGGACGCCAACTGTAAAATCCCGGCAGCTGCCGATTTCAGCCTGGAAGCAAACGGATCCATCCGGAGAGGACCCCACAACCCATCGATGGTGGCGAACACAGACGGTAGCAGACGCCAATCCCCCGAATCCGTCGGGTGGTGTGAATTCCAGTCGGCCACTGTGTTGGCAAGACCTGGAAGATATTGAGCCACCACAAACAGACCGCGGGGAAGACAAAAATTCCACAGGTCCGTCCCAACCGACGTCAGAGCCATCGAACGAGGACCCCCCAGGGCATTGATGTATCTGACAGCCGACAAGTTGTCTAATTTGAGGAGAAAACAGCGATGATCGGTCCCCCTGGAGAAGCATTTCAGGGCGAAGAACGCCGCCATCAGTTCCAGAGCATTGATGTGGAGATGCAACTCCTGAATCGACCAAACCACCTCCTGTCTTCATCTCGGCGTAACGCGCCCCCCCCCCAACCCGAACAACTCGCGTCGGATTCTATGGTCTCGTTGAAATGTTCACCCAATACGGCCGCCCGTACCAACGTTGACCAATCTGTCAACCACCATTCCAAGTCCGATTTTGCGTCGTCCGAGAGGGGAACCCTTTGTGAATAATCTGTCACCGACCGGAGAGAACGGGCCTTCAATCTCTGGAGGGCCCTGTAGTGTAAAGGAGCAGGGAGAACCTCCAATCACCCTCGCCAACTCCCTCAGCGTGGGTGAGGGGTCCCCTAGGAGGGACCGCACCTCCTTGCGAATGGAACGAATCTTGTGAGGTGGGACACTGAGTGACATCGCGCGGAATCAAGCCTGAAACCCAGAAACTCCAAGCATCGGGTGGGTACCAACAGAGACTTTTCCACATTTATCAGGAAGCCCAAGACAAGTGTGGGAGAAGGGACTCCGAGGAATCCGACATGAACAGGACGTCGTCCAAGTAAATAACTAGGCGCACACCCCGCACCCAAAGTGACTCCACGACCAGTTTCATGAGCTTCGTGAAGCATCACGGTGCAGATGAAAGGCCGAAAGGTAGACACACGAAGCGCCACATGCGATCGCGACATGGGAAGCACAGGAAATCTCTGGAAGCTGGCGCCATGGGGACGGAGAGGTATGCGTCCTTCAAATCTAGTTTGACAAGCCAATCGTTGTCGTTGAGGATATCCCGGAGAGTGTGAAAGCCTTCCATCTGGAAATGGCGGCAAGACACCCATACATTGAGGTCTCTGAGGTTTATAACTGGACGCGACCCCCCCTCCCTTTCTTTGCAACGAGAAACAAGTGGCTCACAAACTTGGGGGAGCCCCAGGCGACTTCCTCTATGGCCCCTTTTTAATGCTAGGGCCGCGACTTCTGCTTGAACTGATAGTTCCTGATCCACAGAAAAGCAGAGGGGTCGTGGTGGAATTGACTATCTCGAACCCCCTGACCATTCAAACCCCATGGGTCTGCAGTAATCATTTCCCATTTCTCAAGAAAAAATTGTATACAGCCTCCAACCCGAACTGACGAATGAGGAATAATGTAAGGAAGTCTTACCAGTTTGTCGTCGGGCACGGAACGAGCCTCTACCACCTCGGAATCCGTGGCCTCTCCTGGCCTGAGCTCGGGCCGAGGGTCCGTAAGCGGAGGGACCAGAGTCAGTGGTGTTAGAGGTACGGAAGGAGCCTCTGGTAATGCCCACCGACCTGGCAGAGCGGCCCCTTCCTCTGCCAGCCCTGTCGCAAACCTTTTTTGGGAAACGCCTTCTTGATGGCGGTTTCCACTTTATCCAGAGCTGTAAAGGCGCTGGTGTACGTGCCCATATTTTTAATAAAACCGTCACCAAAAAGAAGGCCTTGAGCCTTGGCGCCTTTTTTGTCTTTATTGGCCATGGAGGTCAATTGAGGATCCATCCTCAGAATCATAGACCTTCGTCTCTCGGCGGCCAAAGCCGCATTCGCACCACCCAACAGGCATAACTAACGTTGGATCCAGCCAGTGGCATCCTCCAGATCTAAAGGTATCGTGCAAGTGAACATCTTCCACCATATCAACGGAGGTGCAACATCCAGCACCTTATCTTCAGACTCTGAAAGCCATATCAACCCCCTTCTTGGGGGACCAACCTTTTTATTGGTCATAAATTTTACAAAATAGTCATCTACAACCGGGGTGAGACAAGTCTTGCCCGCGGTGGTTGGACGAGGGCATTCCGCACGCATATTCACCCTAGTCTCCTTATCCATGGGAAGCCGCATATGGGCGTCAACCCACATCTCCACGTGCGGCAAAGGAGACCACGCAGTAGAGCGTGGATGCAGTACCCCTGCCGGGGAAAACATTGGGCGTCCCTGAGGATCACACACAACCTCTTTGGTAGACAACAGAGGTGGTGGGGGCCTTTCCTCCTCGGCCAACAGGCCAACATCATGCGGAGCGTAATAATTCTATAGCTCCGTCATCCTCCCCGTACTCGGGTTCCTCACTCTCCGAGTCAGTGTGTCTGGGGAGCTGGCCAGAACCCTTAGGTTGAGGCCTATCGTTAGAGACCACCACCAGTGCCCTGCGGTCAGAGGCTCTTTTGCGCGAGGACACCTCGCCATCATCAGAAGGCAGAGTATCGGGGATGCCAGCCCCTCTTGGAGGAATATCAGTGTGCTTGGTTTTAGCATGTTTTTTGGAACCCTGCTGTGCTGGACCAGAAGGTACAGCTGGTTCTAGAGGGGGAGCAGGATCTGCATTAGAAGAGGGAACAGCCTTGACAGAAGCCACTGCTTCATCCATAGTCCTCCTGAAGGACAGAGCGAGTGTGGAGACTGCAGATGACAGGGAGCGTGAAATTGATGCCTGGAGTGCAGCCTCCATGGCAGCAAAACGGGCTGCCGTTTTGGAGCGTTTCCTCGGGGGGGGCAAAAGCCTCTTATTGCTCCGATTGTCGGGAACTCCCAGCGGAGTCTGATTCCCCAGCATGGGAAGACCCGGAACCCCAGATTGATTCTCAAGGGACATAATGTTGAATTGATCCGTCCGGAGCTGCACGCGGTCATGTGTTATTTAAAATGGCTGCCGAGAGTTCTCGCGGGACTCCCACGATATCCCGGGCGGCCGCTAGGACAGGAAGGCAGTATGGAGCGAGAAAGTCTTGCGAGCGCTGTAAAGCTGCGGACAAAGTGTGTGTGTGTGTAATTATATATATATATATATATTACACTTTAGTATAGAGGTCTTAAAGTATAGGACGCACTCCAGGACTTAGGTCACAGAATAAAAAAAAACGATTTATTGAGTATGCATTAAAATATTGTGCCCAATGGCACCAGCCGACATTTCGGCCCCCACAGGGGCTATAATATATATATATATATATATATAATAGCCCCTGTGGGGGCCGAAACGTCGGCTGGTGCCATTGGGCACAATATTTTAATGCATACTCAATAAATCGTTTTTTTTTATTCTGTGACCTAAGTCCTGGAGTGCGTCCTATACTTGAAGACCTCTATACTAAAATGTATGTATGGGCGGGAACCCCAGGAAGATCCTACCGGATCAAAAGAGATTTACCCGCCGGGCGGGCGCTGACCCCCGTGGTTAAGGCTGGATTAAGTCGGCACCCGTCCAAACAAACCAGAATCAATAGATTATAATCAAATAAAAACATAACTCAAAACAGTAAGAGGAGAGAAAATGTATACTTATCTGGAGCAGTAAAGAAAGAGGGCGTTACTGCGCAGACGATTTATGGGCTTGGGCGGGGCTTACAGAGGAAGAGGGTACATGTTGGGATTGTTTTTTCATGTTCTTTTATCACTGTTCTTTACTGCTGTTGGTGTAATAAAGAAGGAGATTGCAAATATGAAGCCTCCGAGCCCTGCCTTAGAATTCTAGATCAGGGCATGACAAATTTATATCGATCTTGGAAACAAAGAAAATCTGTTCGCCAATTACAAGGCTGTAGGAGCCGAGCGACACGTTCTTGCCTGCCTCCTAAAATAGAAAAAAATCTGAAATTTACAAGTTAGCTGCCACTTTACTCATGGGTTTCTATTGCCCTCTTCAAACTTCCATTTGATTTTGATCTTCTCCCTCCTGACCTAAATGCATGTGCTGTATTGACCTCTGGGCGGTTATGCCGAATCCTGCGCGACTTACAGGGACATGGGAAGTAAATAGGGTTGGCACCTTTTCAACACTCTAGTGTTGGGCTTGGGCGGCAATTTTTTGTTTTTGTAGTGTATACATTATGCGTATATATTATGGGGCGTGGTATGCCTGTCAGGCTGGTAATTACAGCACACTGGTGGAAGGTCAGGCTGGTAATTACAGCACACTGCTGGTGAGAGGGGGGTGGTTACATTTCATGATCGCGATCAGATTAATTAGTTGTCAATCAAGCAGGCACAGCAGACAGCACAGCACAGAGCAGCTGCTGCTACGCTCACTGCTCGTCTCAAGAGTCCGGTCGGTCCTGCTGCGGCCTCTCCAAAGTAAGCTCCGCGTGGTCCCCGAAACTTTGTCACGTGTGCCTGAGCAGTAGCAAGTCACGTGGCTTATGGGAGGAGTCGTACCTAGCTTCCGGAGTGGGGAGGAAAAGACGTCACCACACCACTCTCACGTGTCAGTGAGTGACCGGTGGTGCTTAGCGTCTCTCACTCACGAGTGAACATTTAAGGAGTGAGCTGCACCGCCAGGGCGGCGCACAGCACGGTCTGCTCTTCAGTCCTCTGTGCAGGGCTGCGAAGGACGCGGCCGGTTTGGAAACGAGTCTAGGGTTGTCAGTCATGTGTCTGGGTGGCAGAGCACTCGAAACCCGGACTGTCCGGGTGAAACCCAGATGGGTGGCAACCCTAGAAGTAAAGCTCATACGCTTAGGTCTGGAGGGAGAAGTCCACAGATTGTTAAATAGGAATATTTCCATAAAGGCAGAATGTGATATTTACATTTATCCTAACAATTTTTTTTTCAAAATTGTAAAAAAAAAAAAAAAATTACAAAAATCAGGATTTTGCTTTCTCATTATGGGATATTAAGTGTAAATTGATGTGGAATAAAAATATTTAAACAATTTTAACATACAATTATAGTGTAAAGGGGCCTGAATACTTTCTGAATGATATGGAACCAAACGAATATGCTTAAACACTAGAGATGTGCATTCGTTTCGGAAAAATTCAGAATTTGGAATGAAATTTGATAATTCGTATTCGGAAGTACTTCTGCATAACAAATCGAAACGGTATATAACAAATTTTATTTCATTTTACACGGTGTCCTCATAAATGAGAAATTTGAGTACTATCGAATCTGAAATGAACTATCGAATTGATCTTAACTTACAATACATGTATAATAGTAAGCAAAGGACTTTATGAAGCAAATTTTTGTTTCACTGTTTAATTTGACTCAAATACTAAATCTGTGACACCGCTTAAATTTTAACCCTAGCTTTTCTTTTAACCGCAAAATTTGAATTATTGAAGTTTTATCTAGTGATCCAAAATTTAAATTGATGTCAACTATCGAATTGATATATGAAAATCGATTCGAAATTTCAAATCTATACGAAACGAAATTAGTTCCCAAAAACGAAATGATTTAAAAACGTAAAACTAAACGATACAAATTTTTCAGCCATTCACATCACTATTAAACACACACATACATAGATTCTAATGTATTTATTTATATACACACTTTTGGCTTCTTGCGCATTCCACATTCACAAATCCATGCGTGTATACATGAATTCTATTTGGCATGGTAAATCTGTTACCAAGAGTCGATTTAAGACAAAACAATTACTGTAACCCATGTTGTTTTTTTTTTTCTTAGAAGTAATTGCAAGTATGCCCCGCTAGCGGCTGCTGCTGCAGGCCTGCCCACGCAGCGGACACACGTCATTGGCTACTGGGGGACAGCCTGAACCAGTCCGTCCCGCAACATCGAATGGCGCGTGCTGTGTGCCAACTTTGGGGGAGGGGCCGGGGAAGGCACATTGACGTCGATGGGGCGTACTAGTACACCCCGCGGATTCAAGGCCCACCCGCCGCAAGGACTGCATAGTACGTCCTGTGGCAGGAAAGGGTTAAATAAGGTTTAGATAAGGTGACAGGAGGGGTGTTGTTCTCGAGGCAAACTGAGATAAGTCAAACTGAGATGAGTCGTCACAGAAGACTGGAAATTAGCAAATGTTGTGCCCATTTACAAGAAGGGTAGTAGGGAGGAATCTGAACTATAGGCCAATTAGTCTCATGTCAGTAGTGGGGAAATTAATGGAAACCATGTTAAAGGAAAGGATTGTTTGACATCTAAAAACACATAGATTACAGGATCAGAAACAACATGGGTTTACCTCAGGGAGATCATGCCAAACTCATCTTATTGATTTTTTTTGATTGGGTAACAAAAATAATAGACACAGGTGGTGCAGTAGACATTGCTTATTTAGATTTCAGTAAGGCTTTTGATACTGTTCCGCATAGAAGGCTTATCAATAAATTGCAATCTTTGAGTTTGGATTCCAATATTGTTGACTGGATTAGGCAGTGGCTGAGTGACAGGCAACAGAGGGTTGTGGTAAATGGAGTTTATTCGGCGCAAGGTCTTGTTACCAGTGGGGTTACCTCAGGGGTCAGTACTTGGACGCATTCTCTTTAATATTTTTATTAGTGATATTGCAGAAGGTATTAATGGAAAAGTATGTCTTTTTGCTGATGACACAAAGATTTGCAACAGGGTTGACGTTCCTGGAGGGATCAGACAAATGATTTAGGTAAACTAAATAAATGGTCGGAGCTGTGGCAATTGCGTTTTAATGTGGATAATTGCAAGATCATGCACCTGGGACGTAAAAACCCAAGGGCTGACTATAGAATATTTGATACAGTCTAGGGATGCACCGTAACCAGTATCGGTATCGGGGCCGATATTGCCGTTTGCACGAGTACTTGTTACTCGTGCAAACGGCCCGATACATCCCGCCAATACCGGAAGCCGGTGCTGGGCCGGCTTGCCGGTATCCGCGGGGCTGGGGAAGCTGTCCGCGTGCATGAAAAGCACACGGCCAGCGTTCCCCTCCGGCGCGCAGCGATACTCACCCATCCTGAAGGTCCGGTTGCTGGGCAGTGATGCGTTCCCGCGGCCGCTGGGCACTCCTGTGACGCTGCCTCTCGGTTGGAGGCAGCGTCACAGATGTGCCCGGCGGCCACGTGATCGCATCACTGCCAACAAGCGGCCGGACCTTCAGGATGGGTGAGTATCGCGCTGGCCGCGTGCTTTTCATGCACGCGGCCAGCTTCCCCAGCGTTCGAGCTGGTGGCAAATCCATGAGAGCTGGTGGCAAATCCATGAGAGCTGGTGGCAAATCCATGAGAGCTGGTGGCAAATCCATGAGAGCTGGTGGCAAATCCATGAGAGCTGGTGGCAAATCCATGAGACCTGGTGGCAAATCCATGAGTGCTGGGGCAAATCTCAAATTTTTATGAGGTCTGTTCTTATTGGAAAGCGTCACATGACATTAAATAAAAGTATCGGTACTCGTACTCGGTCTTTAAAAAAAGTGGTATCGGTGCATCCCTAATACAGTCCTAACCTCAACATCTGAGGAAAGGGATTTAGGGGTTATTATTGCAGAGGATCTAAGGGTAAGTAGTCAATGTAATAGAGCAGCAGAAAATGCTAGCAGAATGCTTGGTTGTGTAGGGAGAGGTATTAGCAGTAGGAAAAGGGAAGTGCTCATACCACTGTACAGAGCACTGGTGAGACCTCACTTGGAGTACTGTGTGCAGTACTGGAGACCGTATCTCCAGAAGGATATAGACCTCTTAGAGAGAGTTCAGAGAAGGGCTACTAAAATGGTGAACGGCTTGAAGGATAAAAGTTACCAGGAAAGGCTTAATGATCTTAACATGTACAGCTTGGAAAAAAGACGAGACAGAGGAGATATGATAGACACATTTAAATACGTAAAGGGAATCCACAAGGTAGAGGAAGGGAGTATATTTAAAAGGAAACAAAGTAGCAAAACAAGAGGACATAGTCTTAGATTAGAGGGGCAAAGGTTTAAAAGTAACATCAGGAAGCATTATTTTACTGAGAGGGTGGTGGATACATGGAACAGCCTTCCAGTAGAAGTGGTAGAGGCCAAAACAGTAATTGAATTTAAGCAAGCATGGGATAGGCATAAGGCTATCCTAAACAAAAGATAAATCCAGGTAAAGTATCCATGTAATTGGGCAGACTAGATGGGCCGAAAGGTTCTTAAGAGATGACGGCTGAATGAGATGTGACGGGGAGCTTAAAAGACTTCTAATATACCCCCCTCCCGGTGATGTCCATTGAATACATCCCACACAATAAAATGATGTGAGTCAGTCGACCCACAGGCATTCTATGGCCATTGCCAAACAGTGAGCACCAAGGGATTTAAAGATAGTGGGGGGGGGGGGTAGAGCTAACACAAAAGCTCACACAATGGATGCACTCAGTGACACCTATTGTGTAAAATATTTTCTTAACTAAACAAGAGGACAACAAAGCACATGTAAGATATCGGCCACATAAAATAAACACAATAAGGACATTTCATATTTTGATGGTAGTGGCCCTTTAAGCAGTTGCTTGAAATAAATCAAGTTGCGGTTTATCTCAGTCCAGTGCCAGGCACAGCATACGGCCAGCTAACTGGTCCATTGGATTTCTTTAATAGAATCCAATCAATCTGGAGTTCTGCCAACTTGGTGACGTCTGCAACAATGCAGAGGGACGAGATGCGTCGACTAAGGCTAGGGTCAGACTAACGCATCTTTCGCGTTGTCCGTGAAAAAGTGCGTTCGCATGAATGGACGCATTTTTTCCCGGAATACGTGATAGCGGTCATACGATGCGCATTTTCGTCCGTGATTTTGTACGGATCATCAATAAAACACTTTGTGTCTGGACGTTATGTTGGCCGGACATTAGCAGCGTCTGATGTCTCCCAAACACGCCGCTATGCGGACGCAGCGCGCTCTGTACGTCAGTAGTAGCGGTTTGACGTTCTAGAAAAAATGCGTTCGTTTGCCACTTGCGTTGCGCGGACGAACTTTCGTGCGGCCGTTCTTCGTATGTTACCTGGCATTGGACGTCATTTGCTGCTAGCACGGCCGTGATTTCGTGCGGTTAAACGCACGTTAAAAATGCTTTCATCTAACCTTAGCCTTAATTGAAATTATTAACTGTTTTTAGCTATAGTAACTCTACAGGTGGATTTATATTGAGATTTGTCAACTGACTGAAATTATATATATTTTTAAATGAATATAATATGTAATATTCCCCCCCCCTCTTCCCGAGTGTTCCTTTAAAATCCCTATATTCCATGTTGCTGTACATTTTGCTCCAGTTTTTTTTCTCATGTCCCCCTGCCTTATGGTTGATTCGTTGAATTGGAAAACTTCTTATAAAAATCAAATAAACCCAGGTTTAGTAAAGAAGGCTCTATTGAATATCCCCAAATCTTGTGCCAGCAGTGGCTTTATGAGAGCCCAGGATATTTTGGATATGGTTGGCGATCTTCTACACTTGAGGGCTACTATAGGGATACTTTGCAGCGTATCTTGGGGATCACATTAGTATCTGGTCTTCAAGCTTCCCAGCATGATGGTGCAGACACACTTGTTACTGTGTGCTTTGGGGTCGCAGCCAGTGTTTATAAATCGCTTTGGTTTTGTCACTCTGCTGTAACAGCTGCATTATAACACCTTCTATCTTCTGTTTACACGTGCATTTCTTTTCTGCCATTGATTGGATCTAGGGTCATTACGTTGCAATTTTGGAGAATTAAAATTATGAAAGTCATGTCATTCGTTATGGTAAAACAAGACCATCTTTTATGATTTTTACAAAAAAAATATATATTTTATTTGTATTGTTTAATAAACACAAAACATGCACATACATTTTTTTTTAAGTCCTTCCTATATCTTATCCTGTGATCTCCAGATTGCACCTCTCATGTCTGTATGGCTTGTCCAGCAACAAAAATCATGTTTCTCAACCCCTTTTTATCATTACGGTCCGTCCTTGTTGCTGTAAATGCCTATACCCCGGTGCATTGGGTTGACGGGGCTTATCTTATCAACAGCGTTGAACACATAGTGGAGTGATGGCCATGCGGACCTGTGACATTGCACCCTAGATTATGCTGCAAACCTGAAATGTACACAGATAATAAGCAATTAATAGGTTTACCAGCAGTATCCAAATTTTTACACCACACAGACACATCTGGGTCATCATTTTTTTTTAGTTTAAATGAGAATACAATTTTATAACCTTTGTAATCACTGGGTAGTCAGGGCTGCAGGATTCTGGATGGTAAAAATGAAAACGTGCAATCACACATTATCCTTTGCCAGCAGCAGGTATTGGGGCACACAGCTTCCTCAAGAATTGTTGTAAATCTATTAATAAATTGAATAAATGGGCATGGTGCAATGTTTAAAATGTTATTAAACCTATACGAAAAGGTTCACCCCAATAGAATTAAATATAACTTTTATTAGAAATCATAAATGCACGCTGTTATCTCCACACTAAATTATTTCCAAAAATATCACAAATGTACAATATTCCACAAAAATACTCAAAATAAATCAATACAGACACTTAGAACCAGATGCTCCTGTACAAGAAAAAATATAAACCCATATATAAACCCAATACATATACCTGAAAAGAAAAATTAGATATTCTCAACAGAATGGATAACGTAATCTGAAAATTCGTAAAAACAACAAAACTATATTAGGAGCCTCTAAACAATGTGACCAGACAGAAAGCCGGTGTGCTTAGTTTCAGCAGTAAAGGCTTTATCAAGGGTTACAATACAACTTTTTCATGGTATGAGATATATATAAAGGCTTTACTGCTGAAACTAAGCATACCGGCTTTCTGTCTGGTCAGATTGTTTAGAGGCTCCTAACATAGTTTTGTTTTTACGGATTTTCAGATTACGTTATCCATTCTGTTGAGAATATCAAATTTTTCTTTTCATGAAAAGCACTCGGCCAGCATTCCCCTCCGGCGCCCGCAATACTCACCCTCCGAAGTTCCGGTCGCACGGCTGTGATGCGTTCACGTGGCCGTCGGGCGCCTCTGTGACGCTGCCTCTCGGCTGGAGGCAGCGTCACAGAGGCGCCCTGCGGCCACATGAACGCATCACAGCCGTGCGACCGGAACTTTGGCAGCCGCAATACTCACCCTCCAGAGGGGAACGCTGGCAGAGTGCTTTTCAAACATGCGGTCAGCGTTCGATATAGGTCTGTGAGACCTGGGGGCATATCCATGTGAGCTGGGGGCATTCTGTATATACAGTCAGGTCCAGAAATATTGGGACATCGACACAATTCTAACATCTTTGGCACTATACACCATCACAATGGAGTTGGAATGAAACAAACCCAATGTGCTTTAACTGCAGACTGTCAGCTTTAATTTGAGGGTATGTACATCCAACTCCGGTGAACGGTGTAGGACTTACAACAGTTTGCAGATGTGCCTCCCACTTGTTAAGGGACCAAAGGTAATGGGACAATTGGCTTCTCAGCTGTTCCATGGCCAGGTGTGTGATATTCCCTCATTACCCCAGAGTTCATTTCAAGTGTGCTATTTGCATTTGGAATCTGTTGCTGTCAACTCTCAAGGTGAGATCCAAAGAGCTGTCACTATCAGTGAAGCAAGCCATCATTAGACTGAAGAAACAAAACAAACCCATCAGAGAGATAGCAAGAACATTAGGCGTGGCCAAAACCACTCTTTGGAGCCTTCTCAAAAAGAAGGCATGCACCGGTGAGCTCAGCAACACCAAAAGACCCGGGAGACCACGGTAAACTGTGGTGGATGACCGAAGAATTCTTTCCCTGGTGAAGAAAACACCCTTCATAACAGTTGGCCAGATCAAGAACACTCTCCAGGAGGTAGGTGTATGTGTGTCAAGGTCAACAATCGAAGACTTCACCAGCGTGAATACAGAGGGTTCACCACAAGATGTAAACCGTTGGTGAGCCTCAAAAACAGGAAGGCCAGATTAGAGTTTGCCAAACAACACCTAACAAAGCCTTCACAGTTCTGGAACAAGATCCTATGGACAGATGAGACCAAGATCAACGTGTACCAGAGTGCTGGGAAGAGAAGAGTATGGAGAAGGAAAGGAACTGCTCATAATCCTAACCATACCACCTCATCAGTGAAGCATGGTGGTGGTATTGTCATGGCGTGGGCATGTATGGCTGCCAATGGAACTGGTTCTCTTGTATTTATTGATGTGACTGCTGACAAAAGCAGCAGGATGAATTCTGAAGTGTTTCGGGCAATATCTGCTCACATTCAGCCAAATGCTGCAGAACTCATTGGACGGCGCTTCAGTGCAGATGGACAATGACCCAAAGCATACTGCAAAAGCAACAAAAGAGTTTTTGAAGGGACAGAAGTGGAATGTTATGCAATGGCCAAGTCAATCACCTGACCTGAATCCCATTGAGCATGCATTTCACTTGCTGAAGACAAAACTGAAGGGAAAATGCCCCAAGAACAAGCAGGAACTGAAGACCGTTGCAGTAGAGGCCTGGCAGAGCATCACCAGGGATGAAACCCAGCATCTGCTGATGTCTATGCGTTCCAGACTTCAGGCTGTGAATGACTGCAAAGGATTTGCAACCAAGTATTAAGAAGGGAAAGTTTGATTTATGATTATTATTCTGTCCCATTACCTTTGGTCCCTTAACAAGTGGGAGGCACATCTGCAAACTGCTGTAAGTCCTACACCGCTCACCTGAGTTGGATGTACATACCCTCAAATTAAAGCTGACAGTCTGCAGTTAAAGCACATTGTGTTTGTATCATCCCATTGTGGTGGTGTATAGAGCCAAAGATGTTAGAATTGTGTCGCTGTCCCAATATTTATGGACCGGACTGTATATATTGGGGGGATATATACATGTGAGCTGGGGGCATTTTTATATGCGGTCTGTTCTTATTGAAAAGTGTTCACATGACCTAAAATAAAAGTATCTGTACTCGGTATCGGTGAGTACTTTTAAAAAGTATCGGTACTGTCTTAAAGTGGTATCGGTGCATCCCCATCTGTAACAGATCACAGTACCCCGACCGGTTCACTTCTGTCAATGCCACTTCTTTCCTGGACCCCCGCGCTCTCCACAGCAGACTCTCGTGCCTTCTTCCAGTCCTCAGACGAAGCTTAAGGAACGAAACCTGTAGAGAGCCTGCTAGCATCCCCAGAAATAAGACAAGGCCGTATATATCTGGAGGTTTTCAGGGTCAAGATGGAACTCGTTTAATTGGACAGGCACACCTATTTATGTGGGTTATTTACATATATACGAAAATGTTGTGAGACATAATTAGACTAGGACAGCTAATGGAACAAACATTTGTTCAACATTCCTAGATGGACAGGACAATGACAATAGTTAATGGTAAACAGATTAGTCTAAAACAGATAATGGGGCAGTGTTTGTCTGACAATGCATATTAACAAAACTACTTAAATATACAGCAGATATCAACAGACAATACCATTATTCGTACATAACAGATTACACAAACACCCTGCGCCCACTCTACAGGTACAGGGTGACAATATCATGGGTAAATTCTGTTGCGAATATCTGCTTTTCTTTTCAGGTATATGTATTATATATATTCTCCTTGTACGGGAACATCTGTGATGCTCTGGTTTTAAGCGTCTGTATTGAATTTGATTTGAGTATTTTTATGGGATATTTTTGTAAATCATTTAATGTGTGGAGACAATGGCATGCTTTTATGATTTCTATTACGGTAAGTTATATTTTATTCTATTGAAGTGCATCTTTTTGTATATGTTCGATCTATTCTGGGTAGGCTCTATTGATGATAGCAACCTGCATTATTGTTTCTTTACGGCCAGTGTGCAGTACAGCTAATATTTATTTAAAATATTATCAAACACCTTCAGTTAATGGCGTAATGTCAGATTTATGTGAGAAATTGTTACTTTTTCACAAGTTTCAATGTACAGAATAGTGTCCAGAAAGGCTACCGATAATCTGTATCGGCTCTGGAAAAATTACAGTCTATCCCTACATTTTATAATTTTGTGATCCTGTGTAAAGTGTTCTGTTAGTCGTTGCGTCCTGAGATGATACTGTGGCCTTTTCATACACACAGTTATGCTGTATCCCACACAAGGCTGTGTTCTTCCAAATACAAACTGATTATAGGACATGTGGACGATGACTTGTACAGATTAAATGGAGACTTGGCAGGGCGAGCAGCGTGGGGCGCTTTACCATCACATGTCACGGTGCCCCTGTTTATTCACAGAGCCTTTTCCTTACTTGATAAACTTTTATCAGGGCAAACTCTTCGCTTTAACCTTCTTGAATATTTAAATAATTAAAATAAAATCCTTCTGTCTCCCTTAGACACTCGTCAGCCAGACTGCCATAATTGGTTGGTATCCAGGGGGCAAAGCTCATTTCTTTCCTATCCTTGTGTATTGGGCCTGACAAATTTGTGACCGTTGTAGGAACCTGAAAAAACATGTCTGAGCCAGGCAAAGTTTCGCTTGTAGCATATAAAGAATAATTCCAAAATTTAGGAGCCGTTGGTTAATAATATACTGTACTATATATAATTAGTAAACGACTGCAAATTTTATAATGTGTGTGTTTTATGAAAGCGAATGATTATGCAAAATGATTTAAGCTACCTAATTCCAAAACCATTAAAATAAAACAATAAAACTGAGAATGACGACTGCAATGAAAGCACCCAGTATGCGTGATATCCAGGTTATGTAAGCGATACACTTACTGAAGAACCCCTATGAGAAAGTAACTGCTGGTGTTTGTTGAAGTTGCAATCACTAGTAAAACTCTCAACAAAAGCTGTAGTTTCACAACAGAAAAATCCAAACACCCAGGGCCGGCCCAAGCCACTGTGCTGCCTGGAGCGATGGACGAATTGCTGCCCCCCCTCCCCTAAAAAAACATGCAACGTGTACGAGCTTATTTCAAAGCTCCACAGCAATAAAACTCAGTAATGTGCGCTGTGTATGAGCGTTACAGAGCTCCACAGCAATCAAACTCACTGGCTGCAAGCAGCTGTGACAGGCTGCAAAATAACAACACGCACAGTGAGTGTTATATAGAGATTTGATCTGTCAGTCTGGAAATTGATAGCTGTGTCTGGTAAATGACCCCTCCCCCCAGACAGTGTGAGTGTTATACACAGGTCTGACCTCCCTGCTTGGTACAGTTAAAGGCAGTAGTAGGTGCGACAGGGCCTCTCTCCATGGAACCTGGCATCACTCCCCAGCTCGTCTCCATACGAAAAGACTTAGCCATGGAGCCCTGAGCCTGCAGCATCCCGGATCCTGGCCAGCACCGCATTCCCTGCAGTGACCAGACGTAAAGTCCATCGCACAGAAACAGGTCTAGCTCAAAACCTGTTCTCCCAGAAACAACCAACACATTAAACAGAGCCCCCTGGATACACACGGACTGGCACCAATATTCTCCAGGGGGTCAGACAGGTCTGAAGCACCTCCATATCTCTAATCCAAGATCCAGGGTATCACTCGTTGGGCAGAAGAAGCAGCCAGTCTCTCCCTAATAATAGGTGGGCGAGGCCTGCTGAAAGGGGTGGGCACAGTCTGCTAGAGGGGTGGGCGCGGCTTGCGTTCTCCACGAAACACCAGCCTTCTGGAGGGCCGTGCCTTGTTTGGGCCGAGCGCTCTCCATGCCACGGCCTTTGCCAGGGTGGCAAAATGCTGCCCCTTATAAAGGGCTGCCTGGAGCGGCTGCTCCACCCTGCTCCATGGAAGGGCCGGCCCTGCAAACACCTACACCGGATTCACAGGGAAGCTTCTCAAACTGCTCTTCTGTGAAATGCCAGTGATTTTATATGTGGTTTTCAATGGTGTTTGCAACTTAAGCCAAATGCTGTCAGTTTTTGAATAATGATAGTTTTAAGTTACTAAAATATATATTTATTTGTTTTTATCCAGACTGCGGGCCCTATTCCAATGTTGTTAAGTGAAGTGCTCAAGCCGTACAAAATAATGGTTCAAGCACTCGGCTTAATTTTTCCTCGTTCTATTCCAAATGAGACAGTCACGGCCTACCCATGGGGCACCGTGACGGTCCTTCGGGCACACAGTCCTCTCATGCACTTCCTCCCTCCCGCAGCAGCTGGACTCAGGTAGCCAGGCGGACAACGATATTTCTCCCCCCTGCATTGGACGGCGGGTGGTTGCGCTTGTGGCTCTGACGCTCAGTAGTTCCTTTGGCAACCGAGTACGCCGGAGCATGCGGGGCTCAGCCGGGTCATCCAATAGCGAACAAGGAGCCCTTCGAGTGGGGGGCATTTCCACCTCTACCCCACCAAATATACCATCTCCCCTTGCTTCATTATTGAGCGCCATCTTGGTTTAAGGTCTGCTTTCTTACCTTAAACTTTCCTTTTGTTGTTTATTTCTGTGTGCTGAATCCCTTGGCCTGTTCCTTGCCACCGTTTGCCACCTGCCTCGACCTTCGGACTACCTTTCTCGGACTGCGCTTTTGGATTTGCTCCTTTTATGGATACCACGCTTCGGATTTACCTTGGTGACCAACTCAGGGGTGTGGGAATTGTATCGCCCGACGCCTGGGACGTGAAGATCCGGGCGAGTAGTTTTTTTTTTTAGATGCAGTCCGGCAGGCTAGAAGCCCGCCGGACTGTGGACTTAATTCCATGGACGCCCCCAATACCGGAAGCCAGCATTGAGCTGGCTTGCTGGCATCTGAGGGGCTGGGGCGCCTGTCTGAACGCTCTAACGGCATTCGGACAGGCCCCAGCAGCTTACCGTGTTTCGTACCGTCTAACGAGAGCCGCGTGCAAAGTCGCTGATTGGGAATCCCCCAGGTGCGATCTCGCGAGATCCCGGAGTTCGCGCTGGGAGCAATCTCACGAGATTGTGGCTGGGGGCTTAGCAACGAGCGGCAGCTGGGAGACTTTGCACGCGGCACTCGTTAGAAGGTACGAATCGCGGTAAACTGCAGGGGCTTGTCCGAACGCCGATAGAGCGTTCGGACAGCGCCCCATGTCTGGTCTGAGGTCTGAAACATGCCTGTGTGTGTATATACACACACACACGGCTGCCCTCAGTGTTGGATAGATATCTATCAGCCCTGTTTGTGTGTATTTACAAACCTACACATTGCAGCCCTGTTTGTGTGTGTGTATACACACACATTGTATGTATACAGACAGGGCTGCAATGTTTATGTAAACACACACACACATTGCAGCCCTCAGTGTGTGTATATACATACATTGCAGCCCTCTGTGTATAATTATATACACTGATGGCTGCAATGTGTGGTATGTAAATACACACACAAGCAGGGTTGCAGTGTGTGTATACATACTGAGTTTTGAAGTGTGTGTATACACACGTTTCAGAACTCTGATATACAAACACATTGCATATATACACACACCTGCAATGTGTATATATGTATACATATATATATACATAATTCTGACATTGTGTGTGTATAATATATATATATTACACACTGCAGCCCTGCGTGTGTATTTACATACATACACATTGCAGCCGTGTGTGTATACATACATAAAATGTGTATGTACACACACACACCCTGCAATGTGTGTATATATATGTACATACATATACATACACATATACACACACACCCCCTGCAATGTATGTATGTGTGTGTGTGTATATATATATATATATATATATGTGTGTGTGTTTTAAATAAAGGTCTTTTTTCATCACCTGTATCTGACGCTGCCACACGCCTGCCAACTGCCCTGGGTTCCAGCTCCCTTTACCTTACTCAGGTGTGACAGACCAACATTACCGTCTCCCTTCTTTTACATAGGATCTGTTAATGTGCAGCTAGCAGATAAAGAACATGCTATTCCAACCTTGCTCATGCTTCGATTGTTATTCAGCGATGAATAACAACTTCTAGACGATGGTTTTAAGTGATTTTGCAGAAGTGAAATCACTTAACATGTTAATTTAAAGATGGTGAGAAATCTTTTCGAATCCCTCGGTGAAGAAAGTGTTGCAATCCGCCACTTCCTCTCTCCAGTTTCCAGTGTTGTTCTGTGAATCCTTTTGCTGCCTGAGGGTGACCCTGGTCTCGTGCAAGCTCCTGCAGAGCTCAAGCGGGGTTGTGCCTGGCTCATTGAAGCCTTACGGACTCCTGGAGTTGATAACAGCAGGGGCACGCAGCGCCGCTGCTGTTACCCACCTTTGGTTCTAAAGTATTACCCTTTTGAGCTGCCGTCAAAGCTGTTCGGTCAGAATACAGTAGTCAATGGCTAGCTGCAAATGGAAAACAGCTTTTGAATGACTGTGCGGCTGTCCGTTAATGCCTAGGTTGGAATCAGGCCTTGAATTTAAGCTGTAATTTAAAAACTAAGATTGGCACAGCATTATGGGAGGTAGATATTTTGCCAGCTGGGGGTCAGCCTTCTTAGCCAGCCCAATTACAGAACACTTCTATAGGTTACATAGTTGCATAGGCTGAAAAAAAGCATGCGTCCATCGGGTTTAGCCTCTCACACATCACCTACTGCTGTTGATCCAAAAGAAGACAAACCCAGTCTGAAGCGCTCGCCAATATGCAACACACTGGAAAAAATTCCTTCTTGACCCCAGAATGGCCTTGGATTTCTCCTTGGATCAATAAGCTTTTACCCACATATTAAATATTATAACCCTTAATATTCTGTGTCTGCAGGAAGTCATCCAGTCGCTTTTTAAAAGTCTGTTCAGTCTCTGACCCAGCCACCTCAATAGGCAGAGAATTCCACAGCTTTATTGTTCTCACCGTAAAATAACCCTTCCTATGCTTTAGGCTGAATTTCCTTTCGTCCAGTCTAAATGGGTGACCTCGTGTCCTGTGTATAGTCCTGTTAATGAATGGGTTTCCAGACAATGGTTTATAATGGCCCCGTATATATTTATATAAGGTTATCAGATCCTCTTTAAGGTGCCGTTTCTCTAAACTAAACAGGTTTAAGCTTGTTAGTCTTTCCTCATAACTTAACCCTTCCATTCCCCTTATTAATTTAGTTGCCCGTCTCTGCACTTTTTCTAACGCTATAATATCCTTTATACACAGGTGCCCAAAATTGCACGGCATATTCAAGGTGCGTCTTACCATTGATTTATACAGAGGCAAAATTATGCTTTCATCCCGAGAGTGAATTGCTCTTTTAATGCCAATACCTTGCTGGCCTTGGCGGCTGCTTTTTGACATTGCACATTGTTACTTAGCTTGAAGTCTATGATTATTCCCAAATCCTTCTCTTGCTTGGATTTCCCCAACTCTGTACCATTTAGGGTATAAGTTGCTTGTGTGTTCTTCACTCCAAAGTGCATAACCTTGCGTTTATCTACATTAAATTTCATCTGCCATTTAAGTGCCCAGTCCCCCAATCTAAATCCCTCTGCAGCGAAGTAACATCCTGCTCACATTGCAGATGACACAAAACTAGGAAAAGTAATACAAACACTGATACATGACTTTCAAGGTCATTTTATAAATTAATTGAATAGGTTCTGTATATGTACCCTGACAGTCCTTTATCCCTCTCTGTGTTTGCTTGTACAATAACTCATCACCACTATATATGAATGTGTCTCCTTGGTACTAGGACACCTCCTGACCAAGCTCAGCTTATGGACATTGAAGCCCCTGCCACCATTGTGTCCAATCGTCGACTCTGATACAATTCCTGTAGAATGCATTCATACTTTTTTTTTTTTTATTGGGTGGGGGGGGTATTTTACTAGGATTTTGAAACCGCTGGCATTGGAGATTCTTGGGTTCACATGAGGATGCTACGCCAAAACCCCAAACCAGCACAGTCTTATCTTTAAATGTGAGTCCTGCTTATCTGCAGTAAAACATATCTGTGCCTTAAGGTCAATGTTCTGAAACAATGTTCTCTCTTGTCAACAACACAGGCCTGCGATCCCGTGGATCATCAAGACCTTTTTCAAAATTTATGGTCTTTTTATATGAATTTGGGGTGCTGAAGGCAATAATGAGCTCAGATTTGCTCCATCACGTACAGTTTATTCACAGCGGGCTTTGATGTTTTTAGGCTGGATAATGAGATTGAATGAAATGAGCAAAAAATTCCAATTGAAACCTATTTTGTGTCCAGTTCTGCATATATTTACGTACTAGAAATATGCAAGTTTTGTTGACTGGACTGCGGAGAGGTATCTCGCAACTGACAACCGTACGCTGAACACAAGAGTCCGACCTTTTCAGAATCATAAGGAATAGGGGTGAATGTCTTCTAATAGACTCACAAAATGCTTTAATTCGCTGATATGAAGCACAGAAATCAGTTTAAAGCCATCCAAATTGTGCAAAATACTGCGTGTGATGAAACATTTCTATTGTGATTTTCAAATTCTTTTTTTTCTCTTATGCAAATAAACATATATTTACAAATCAATAAAACATTTCAAGCCATTGTCAATACAGTTGCAGGAGTTTTCCTGGTCACGCAGGACCGAAATGTCAGTAATCAAACATGCAAGTTTGTGATGACACAACATGTAAAAGCAGAAAGGCAGGTGGAGATGGAAGGGGTGAGGCGAGGGGTCGGCTCGGGGGTCAACGGGGAGCATTGGAGGAGTGTGCGGCATCTAGAGGTGAGGGAGAACAGAAGCCACCTTGTCCAGATTAATAGAAAGCGGAGCATTCTATTGGTCGCGGAGTAGTTAAGTTGTTCCACGGAGCAGAGGTCATTCATGACATGACATGGTATGATATGATGAGAGTTGGACAAACAGGCTGTTTCCAGAGAAGGGGGATTAAGCCCTTAGTCGTGTTCAGTATACAGATGGCTACAGATCGTCTGTATACAGTGGCGGGGAAACGTGTGTGGTGTAAGAGCGTCGTGCTCCCCCGGGTCAAAGGGTGGTATTGTGTCCAGAAATTCCCCCAAGATCACATTAATCTGTCATCAAAAAGGTTGCAAAGTTGGGCATTCCTACCAGATACGTAACATCGGCCCTCCAGACACCTCCAACAGGTATCGAGATATTTTCAAATTCATCGGCCAAAAATACATTAAAAACAGCTAATCATTTGCAAAAAGCTTCCTCCTTGCAGACCTTTGTAGTCATTATGTGACTGCGTGTGTGTTTTCTATATTATACACTCAGACCACGATTAATATTTTTTTGTTCCCAATAACGAGAGGAATCTGATCTCAAACTGTGGCCCTCCAGATGTTGGCTGCCTACAATTTCTTGAATTCTTTGAATGCAACAGATGTCCAGACAATCGTGGGAGTTGTAGTTTCATAAACATGGGGGGGGGGGGGGTTGGCAGTGATTGACATCTCTGCTCAAGACTCCTAACAACCTCTCCTCTATTTTTTTTCCGACACCTTAGCTTTAAGGGTTGTCTGGATTTTTGTTTGTTTGTTTTCACCATTTAGTGACTTTTAAAGAGACCGTTTGCTTGTATTACCTGTATTATAGTAACTACTATAAAGCTGTACCTGTACTAGATTGGTTGTTCTAGCCCCCTGTGAATTCTAAAGCAGACTGTGTAAACACGGGGAGCTTTGGGGGTGTTTGTTCTTTCTACTTTTGCTCCCTCCCCCTTCTCTTCCTTTTTCTTATACTTTGTAAAGTGCATATAAGATAAAGAACTGGTACCACCTATCCAGGATAAAGGCACAGATTAGAGACACATAAGATCATATATCTAGTGCTAAAGATAATGCAATCATCATTTGTTTTCATGGTTTAAGCAATGTTTGATCTGTTTTTGTATTGTTAACCTGATTTTCTTTAATCCTTAATCATGTGGAAGAGATGTTCCACAGGGGACGATCGGCATGTTAGGTATTGTTAGATTATTGGGGCTGTTTTGTTTGATACTGGAATGAATCTTTTATTTCATTCTAGCCCCCCAGATTAGGGATCCCTGCATGTAAATAGTGTCCCCAGCATTAAACGGTCTCTTTTATTTGCAGATGGCTCCGATAGATTCCTGTGCGAGTCGGTTTTCAGCTATCAAGTTGCATCCACTCTGAAGCAGGTGAAGCATGGTAAGTGGGTAATGGAATACACATTTATGTGGAAAATTACATTGGGGAGTCTGATAAACGGGAAGACAGCTGTAGTGTATGTTTGTTTTACTATTTATGTGCTAGATCTGTGTGAAAGCAATCTAGCCTTTCGTGAAGAGTCATCAAGCTCCTTAAATGCCCCCTGTAAATGTGGGGTTAGCTCTTGTTACCCCCATGATTCACACGCTGAACCCCAAGAATTGCTGAATGCTTAACCTGAACTTTGATGGGCTGATATCTTCTGGGGTGTTTTTGTTTTTTTTACCTCCTCTTGGGAATTCTCGTTACAAACTCCCCAGAACAAATCTGTTGTTTTTAATGCATTGTTTAGGCCCCGTTCACACCTGGGCGTTTTACAGCGCGTTCCTATGCGCTGTAAAACGCCCAGACACGGAAATCCCATGATTTCCTATGGGGCCCGTTCACACCTGGGCGTTTTACAGCGCGTAGGAACGTGCTGTAAAACGCCCTACGCCCAAAGAAGTACATGAGCTTCTTTTGGGGTGTATCGCAGCGCGTTCGCAGCCATAGACTGCAGCGTGAACGCGCTGCAATGCGCGTTAGCGTGTTTTTCACGTTTGCGCGACACGCGCGACAAAAAGGCGCGTATTACGCACATATGAAAAACACTGAGGTGTGAACGGGCCTAAGAGTCAAAGGGTGAGGTTGCAGAGGCGGCCTCTCTAAATCTCTGCAACCTAGGACCTTGTGTGCAGGGAGAGGATTAGTTAATAGCTTTCCTTTCGTAACCTGTGAGGGGAGTATTTATTGTCCTCAGCTTGTCCCTTTTAAGTCAGTGTTTTCCCAAACCTGCCCTCAGGATCCTTTTAACAGGCCAGATTTTACAGATCACCTTGGAGAAATGCAGACTGAATCCTGCAATCACTATGCAGCAAATCATATCACCTGTGCTGTGCTTCAAATATCTGCAAACCTGACCCATCAGCGGGTCCTGAGGACAGGTTTGGGAAACACTGCTTTAAGTAGACGTGCTATGGGTCAGACATATCTTCTGCATCTAAGGATGTATTTGAGAAGATGCATATATGTTTTAGCCACTCTGCTGCATATCTTGCTAAACTCACTGAAGCTGGATCTACCTTCATAATACTGTCTTAGCCCCTTGTCTTGTGTTTGGCACTTTTCTAGTTACATGTTTTGGGCTATAGCAGCCAGATTGTAATCAGTTTGTATACACAGTAACCCAGGGCTTGACAAACCTGTGAGCTTTAAAAACACATAAAATCAGTCCCACGCTCCACTCCCTATGGTTTTGGATGGCAGCCTGTAGTTTTAGTATTCAGCCCCGCTTGACACACAAAATCACAAAACAATGTCAAATCCCATATATCCACGATAAACAAAAACATGTTTTTAGATTGCTTAAATGGCCATTAAGTATTAGGCCACCTGCCAAGGCAAACCTGGGAGCTTAATGAGCCTCAAAAATGTCCCCGGCGCTTACAATGTTGTATTTTCTTATCTGCTGACAGCTACCTGCTGCCCAAATGCATGTGCAAGTGTGTATGTGCAGATTGAGATGGGACACTGCAAGCAGATGCACATGGGTGGTGGGTGTGCAGATAAGTGTATGTAAGGATGCATTAGTAGGTGTGTGCACTCGCATGTGCAGAGACACTTGTGTATTGGTGCATGGGCACGAGTAAGTGTGTGTGTATATCCTTCCATTGGTGTGTATGTAGGTGCATGGATAGGTATATTTTTACATACACTGTATATAAATTATTATATGAATTACATTTAAGAGAAAACAAAGTCCCTTGCCCAGCATATCCGCTAACCAGGTGAGGAGTGAATATTAATGCAGGTGTTAAACTCCATTACAGCCAAATAAATTGATAAAAGCAGAGTGTGTTGTTCATGTGTACCGTATGTAATATACTGTGTGCATCACAATGTTTATTCTTGTCACAGAAAAGTAAAATCCAAAGAGCAACATAAACTGCACCAAATAACCCCCTTTCCCTCTATCTGCTCATATCAGTACAATGTCCATTTCCTGATTGCAGCTAAATCCCCCATTTATACAAATATATTGCAATCCTGATAGAAAATATGTTGCAGAAACAATGTTTGTGCAATATAGTGCATTGAGAAGGGGTCTAAGGAAAAAAACATTGATTTATTCTACAATGAAGTGTTAAGGATTTTAGAGACCTGGGAGTGTGCATCGATTGGTCAAAATAAATATATATAATCTAAAAATACAGTGTGTGTGTGTGTGTGTGTGTGTGTGTGTGTGTGTGTGTGTGTGATATATATATATATGTATCTATATCCGATACCGGGACCTGCACGAGTACTTGGTACTCGTACAGGGGCCCCCGATACCGGAAGCCAGCGCTGGGCTGGCTTGCCGGCCGGTTTTGTCACGGTCAGGCTCCCCCGGTGTCTTCTTTCTTCGAGCAGACGCAGGCAGAGGTTGTAGCCCGCCCGCTCGTTGAGAACCACGTGCACAGCCGCAGTCACGTGAACTCCGTGGCTGTGCACGTGGTTCTCAATGAGCGGGCGGGCTACAACCTCTGCCTGCGTCTGCTCGAAGACAGGATACTCACCCAGCCAGGATCCTCCGGCGCTGTCAGGCTCCCCCGGTGTCTTTTGTCTTCGAGTGGCGCAGGCAGAGGTTGTAGCCCGCCCACCCTTTGAGAACCATGTGCACAGCCGTGGAGTTCACGTGACTGTGGCTGTGCACGTGGTTCTCAGCGGGCGGGCTACAACCTCTGCCTGCGGCCGCTTGACCACAGAAGACACCGGGGGGGGGGGCGGCACACTGAGCTGGGGGCATATCTATCCCCAGCTCACATGTAGATATTCCCCCCCCAGAGATGTATAAATCCCCCCCCCCCCGAGATATATATATATATATATATATATGAATGAGCTGGGGGCATTTTTATATGAGGTCTGTTCTTATTGAAAAGCTGTCACATGACATAAAATAAACGTATCGGTACTCGGTCTTAAAGTGGTATCGGTGCAATATATATATATATATATATATTTCCAAAAATATTTGATACTAAAACCCAATGAAATGTTTTAGTCTGGTTCCTAGTTTTTGAACAGGTTGGTTAGACCCGATCATTGCACACTTTGTTGGGGTCACATAATTAATTCACTGAATAAAACAATGTGCGTGATCAAACACGGCTCTAGTTACACAATCTGAGTTAATGAACAATGCCTTTTTAAGAAGTTATTGTGAAGTACAGATCTTATCCTTATGTCACTCTTACAGGTCTATTCACAATCATCAAGGCCGAGTTTTACATCTCTAGCAATGCTTCTGGCAGTTCCCCAGCCGCTGCAAGTGCTAAATTAGCAACTTCTTATTCACAGCCAAAGCATTCAGTGAGACGGCTGCAGCAAACTGAACTGCTGCATTGTAACAATTCAGCAGCTGCGGAGGCACTGAACACACCTGGCTTCATCGTCACTCAGCAGATCACACAGCTCTTTTGCATTTGCGGATTCCAAGCTGAAGCCGCGGGTAATTGGCTAGAGCCGCTTTTACTTAGCTTCAGCTTGGACTTTAGTGAACAGAGGCCTCGGTGTCTGTTTTCTGTCCCTGTCTGCAGCCTCCCTCTCCTCGGCTCTTCTTCTGTGCTTTCTGCTTGACTATCCTCTTTGTTCGAGTTAGAATATGTAATCGATGAGCAGGCTGATGTTTTCATCCTAGGGAAGACTAGGCAAAGAAATGTTCCCATGGCAACTGTACACAAACCCCTCCATGGAAATCCAATGTGCAGTCAGCAACACTGCAGCCAATCACCACTGAAAGTTCTACTGCACAATGGAACTCTCTCCATGGCAACAGCACACATTTCAGTTCAGATGACGTGATGTGTCTGACCTGGATACAGGGAAAATGTGCAGAGGTTTCTGAAGGAGCCAGAAGTAGGCTGAAGATGGAGAGGTCCAAGGTGAGCAAGCAATGGTGCACAGAGCCCTTAGGGGAGTTTAGTGACCACTCATGAAAAGGGCAAGATCTAGCCTGAAATACTCAGGGTTCCTCTTGCCTGCCATATCTTCATAAATGAATGTCAATTGCTAGGAAATTCCACCCCTACTTCTGCCTGCTAGGTGTGTGTCCAAAGCTGTAATGCCTCTTGTCCCGTGAGATTTGCAGATCCCTCATGTAGGGAACAGGGCTGCTTTTCTTGAACTAGACGCTCCAGTACTAGACACACAACACACACTGTTAGATTGGCAGGTTATCAACTAATAGTGTGATGTCATATACGTTCCTTCTACAGATTGATTATTCCATATCTAAAATGCTTGGTACCAGAAGTGTTTTGGATTCTACCTTTTACAATATTTGCTTATTGTAATGACATGTCATATTGTGATTGGGACTAAATAATTAAAAATCTAACATAAAAAGACCCTCCGGCTGTGTGTATAGAATCTTATGTTTACACTTGTATCATGACTCAATCTGTACACACAGCCGAGGGTCTTTTTATGTTATATTTTTAATTATTTAGTCTCAATCACATTAGATAAGGTGTGGAGTTTTCCACTTTTGTTTTCATGTCAGCACCCCAAAAAAAAATTTGGTTTTGGAATTTATTCGATTTGTGGATAAGGTATAGGTAACCCATATAATCAAATATTTAGCTGTCCAAAAGTTGATTGTATAGCTGATTATATATGCATTCCTGTAGTATGTTTGCCCTGGCCCCCACACTTAGTCTGCTGGTGTCATCTGTCCTTTACACTTCCAGGAACCTTTTATGGATTAAGGCTGTCTATTCCAGGTCTGTGGTTTGGTTATTTGAGCTCTATCACATACCACAACCCGTTGTCTCCATGTTGCTGGTGTTTGCTGCTCATAGCTGCATCCTTGCCAAACAGTACATATTGCTCAGTTCGCAGAGCTGCGAGTTGTCTGGTTACATGCAATCCTGCATGGAATTACTCTCGTGCTTTGGTTTGACCTGATTTTTTATTTTACTCTGTTTCAGTCACTCTTGGCTACCTCAATGATGTCTGTGCTGTCCTCCAGCTGACTTTTGTTATGCTGTCTCTCGACTTTATATTCGGAATGCAATTGTGTCCCCAATGTGCAGCGAAGTCTCTCTCCAATCTCCATGTATCTCCGACATATCCATACACTACTACATACTCAATGGTCTCCAAAGACCTAATTGGGGTAAAGAAGATTCGATAGTTCACAATTTAGGCCCAAGTAATCAAGCTAGGAAACGTTTCAGCTATTTTGGCCTAAAACATGTAGTTCTCCCCTATACACCAGTAAGTTCTGTGTGTCGAGAAGGTTGGACCTATATAGCACTGTAGTTTTTCTGCAGCAGTTTTTTTATGTGTTCTCTTCTCATCGGTACAAAGGACGGCATTTTGTGGGATGACTTTGTCTTTTGAGGATTCCCTGGTGGAAAGGGCCAGTTGCTACTGCAGTGCTACTCGCCTGCTATCTCTAGTTCGCGTAACTGATCTCATGTGTTTTGTCCACCTTTCCCCATTGAACAGCTACAAAACATAAATCAAATAGATACTCCAAATAATCAAGCAATGGTTGTCACGGAACCCTGTGCACAGACTGTGGACTGTACTGAAACCTTGCTCCACCGCTATTCCCCTCAAGCTATTGGTCTGTTTGTTTTCATGTTAAAAGTGGTGTTTTGTGACCCCCCCCCCCCATCAGAACATAATCCAAATGCCCTTAAGCCTGTCCCTCGTGTTCTCTGTGTTAACTGATACCCAGTAGCCTGGTTTTAAAACTCCAGCCAATCACCATCCAGGAGCCAGGCGTGCCAACCAATCCCATTCAAGGACTGCACAGCATTCACTTTAATGGAAACCTCTGCAGAAACGTTAAGCCCTGTTGCCCCGGAAATCCTTTGGCCCAGCAGTGCGCTCTTCTGGGGTTAGGGTGCCCCTCCTGGGAGCTGCAGTTGGGGTGATTTTTTTTTTTTTTTCAGGAGGCGGCTCCATTGGATATTGGAGTTTCTGAGCCTTTCTCGATCCCAGGGGCTCACGCAGCAGCGGCTATGCGGCATCAACCTGGGAAACTTTCCCACGCTGCCGCTCTGGGCCCCGCCTGCGGATCTGGGCTCTTTGTGGACTGTGACACCATAGGGGCCCGAGCTAGCAAATGGTACCCCCGAATTGCCGCTGCTCTCCTGAAATCCCCCCAAAGACCCTTGCTCTGTATGACTGTAGTTAGTTATTTATAAAGTGCCACCAAGGTTTGTAGCACTCTATCTTGTATGTATATTTGTTATTCGGTCTCTCCCATTGTAAACACATAGAACAGTAAAAGAGAGGAATCTTCTCAAGAGCTTACAATCTAAGTCACTGCAGTGACTGAGCGAGGTGGACCTATTAGGAACTTGGTGGGCTGGGTTGTTAACTGTTAGCTGATTCTGCACCAAATAAAAGGAGGCCTGCTGAAATGGCCAGTGAGTCTGCTTAACCCAATATGACTAGTGTCTGCTTTATTGGGAGAAATTAAGAACTGACATTGATTCAGCGCTGCTTGCTGTGGGAAGAATACAGGAATGCTCCCATAACAATGGTGCTGAGTTTTGTTGCTTTACCTGGGGCCAAGAAGTTATGTTTAATTGGAAATGTACACGGGGCTGAGTGAATGATCTTCTTTAATATAAGAAGTTTATTGAAGTTTTCAGTAAGGCATAAAAAATAAACACAGAACAGGTGTTATACATCGTCATGTTATGTCATGATACAATATCAACAATATCGGCCATAACAAGAGACTGAGTGATTTGATCTTAATGAAACAATCATTTTCTAGTAGGAAAATCCATAAGGCGCAATACATTTATTTTTCAGCGATTGTTGGGCAATAATATCAACATATACATGGAACAGATGCTAAATGACCATGCAGAGTATTAGAATGTGTATCATGCAGCAACGATGTTAACATCTATCGAATATCACTGTTCACACATAAGATGGTAGTCCACGTGTTCTATAGATATCTGCCCAGTGACACATTGGGTTAAAGCACCTTGTTAGTAAGGAAGAGATCATAAGATTGAATCTTAGCAGGACATTTCTACCACGTGGACTAACATCCTATATGTGAACAGTGATATTCAATAGATGTTAACATCGTTGTTGCATGATACACATTCTTTATATATCACATGCTAATACTTTGCCTGGTCATTTAGCATCTGTTCCATGTATATGTGGATGTTATTGCTCAACATCGCGGAAAAATAACTGTATTGCGCTTATTGATTATCCTCTCGAAGTGTTTCTTTGTGTTTTTCCAGTGAGGAAGCAGAGGTCATTTACTGATTCCATTATAAGAGACACCTAGATTAAGATCTCCCCTAATACATTAGTGATTAAACTATTACTATTGTTTTGGAGCGCCTTCACTTGATATATATATCCCCTTTTTGTATGATCATTTTATAGTAGCCTATTTACTTCAGGAATACATATATTCTTATCTGTATCATATGTATTTATCTTACGAGAAATTCTATTTTTATCACACAGCTGTTTGTTTGCCAAGATGGATCTGTTCTCAGTTTTGGGGGTTCTATATGAAACATAGTTACATAGGCCGAAAAAAAGATGTGCGTCCATAGAGTTCAGCCTTTCACACAACAGCTACCGCTGTTGATCCAAATGAGGGCAAAAAAAGACCAGTCTGACACGCTCACCAAAATGCAACATACTGGGAAAAATTCCTTTTTGACCCCAGAATGGCAGCCAGCTTTCTCCTTGGATCAAGAAGCTTTTACCCACATATTAAATATTACAACCCTTAATATTATGTTTTTGCAGGAAGTCATCCAGTCATTGTTCAAAAGTCTGTACGGTCTCTGACCCAACCACCTCAACAGGCCGAGAATTCCACAGCTTTATTGTACTCCCTGTAAAAAAAAAAATCTATGCTTTAGACTGAATTTCCTTTCGTATAGTCTAACTGGGTGACTTAGTGTCCTGTGTATAGTCCTATTAATAAATAGGTTTCCAGACAATGGTTTATAATTGCCCCGTGTATATTTATATAAAGTTATCAGATCCCTCTCTAAGGCGTTGATTTTCGAAACCAAACCGGTTTACGCTGGTTAGCCTTTCCTCATAACTTAAATCTTCAATTCCCCTTATATCTTTTTTTAAAAAAACACAGATGCCCGAAATTGGACAGCATCTTCAAGGTGCACCTTATCATTGCTTTATAAAAGGGCAAAATTATGTTTGCATCCTGAGAGTGAATTCCCCTAATGCATGCCAATACCTTGCTGGCCATGGAGCTGCTGTTTGTCATTGGACAGTGTGGCCGTGTTTGGAGTCTATGACTATTGCCAAATCCTTCTCTTGCCTTGATTTCCATAACTCTGTACCATTTGGAGTGTAGAACAAACAAGCAACTTATACCCTAAAGTGCATAACCTTGCATTTATCTACATTAAATTTCATCTGCCATTTGATTACGCAGTCCCTCAACCTTTCTAAATCCCTCTGCAGGGATTTTTAACCCTTTTTTTGCATATAGAGGACACATCAGCTTTTCTCCAATTCTCTGGTACAATTCCTGAAAGAAAAGAATCCTGAAATATTAAAAACAGAGGTTTGCATATTTCCACACTTTCCCTTAGTACTCGTGGGTGAATGCCATCCGCCCCTGGGGCTTTGATCACATTCACTTTGTTTAGTTGCTGCAGCTTATTTTCTTGAGTCAGCCAGTCACATTTTACTAGTAAGTTTTTATCAGTGATCTGCATGTCTCTTGTCATAGGCTGCTCTTTGATATATATACTCAAAAAATAAGCATTCAACATTTCTGCCTTTTCTTGATCTTCAGTTACTGTCTTGCTCGCTTTGGCTATTGCTTTTTCATGTTCTAGTTTAGCCCATCTAATCGCTTTTTTCATGCTTTATTGGCTACCTTATATGCTTTATAGGATGCATCAGATTTAAAAGCTTTAAATGCCTTTTTATTTTCCTTGGTTATCTTCCTACTGAGCCACATTAGTTTCAGTCTATTTCTTTTATATTTATTACCCAGTGGAATATATTGGCTTGTACTTTTCTTGTGTTCGTTTGAAGATCCTCTGTTGACTTCTCCTGTGTTTTTCCCATGAAAGAGTTTCTGCCAGTCAATGACATTGAGAGCTTCCCTTATATTAATGAAGTTGACCTTTCTAAAATCAAATGTTTTAGCATGCCCCCAATGAATTTACTTTTTGAGTTTATTTCAAAGACCCCATATTGTGGGCCCTTTTTCCCAACTGCTCCCTTACTTGTAAATTTTACAAAAAATTCACATTGTTTGTTATAAACAGATCCAGAGAGGTATCCTTTCTAGTTGGTGCTTTACCATTTGTGACATGAAGGTATAATTTAACAGGTTCAGAAACTGGATTCCCCTAGCTTAATCACTAATCCCATTTAATGTCCTGGTAATTAAAATCTCCACTTGTGGGTAGCTTTCACCCTCCAGAAGCTACGACTCTAATATTCTGTTTTTGGTGTCAGTATTTACCCTTAAAACGCCACAAGGATCACATGATGGGGATCCTTCTTGGTTTAGGTTTTATTGCGTTAAAACTTAGCATTTTGTTTCTAATAAAGGTTATCGGTTACCTGGACAGTCTTTGCACTTCCTTCACTTTCCATGCATATTTCGGGGTTAACCCCCCCCCCCCCCCGCAAGTAATTTCGGGCAAGGATTGTCCAATAATCTTTTGACATGCATGCTACTTAGGTTGTCACTCTTTACTTAATCTTGGTGCAGGCTAGAGAAATTGGTGGTATCTATCAAAATAGTATTTGTCCCTGAGCTAGGAGCAGTTGGTATATTAACCACTTTACACCAACTATGCTAACTGGAGCATCAGCAAGGCCTACAGCTGTCCTGTGAACCTTTTGCGTCTCAGGAATGACCTAGCATGATTGTACAGTAGAGTAAACCAAGGCATCGAAAGTCCATGGGAGGCTGGGGTGGAACCTTGTTATAATTACAGTAACATTTGTTTAGTTTCATCTTTTCAGATCAACAAGTAGCTCGAATGGAGAAGTTGGCCGGGTTGGTGGAAGAGCTGGAAGCCGATGAATGGAGATACACGCCTATAGAGCAGCTCCTGGGCTTCACTCCTTCAGGAGGAAAGTGAAGATTCTTCTACAGAAATGGAATTCGCTGAAACTCTGTAAATACGTTTGGGATTGTGGCAGCAGTGGGTCTTCATAGGACATTTCAGTAGAAGAATAAAGTAATTTATAAACAGAATGCACCATCATTCTTTGTGAGAATGGAGGAAGATGTGACCTAATGAAAGGCTCCATAAAAAGCCTTTATACAATGTGTCTTTCTCCTAACCCACCTTCATGAGGTTTATATTGGTAGTGCTTATGTTTACTATTGACAGTAATTGCACAGACCTCCCTTCCTCTGGTTCCTTTAATTTTTGTACTTAATCCTGGTATCCATTCAGCGGTGCCAGCACATTAATGGAGGTGTGTGTCTGACCAAAATACCTTTTCTTCTTCATTCATTCATTTTTATTATTTTTTTAAATCTTTTTCTTGAAAATAAATTTATCTTCTGACACGTTTTTTTTCTGTGTGCTCACACCATTTTACTTCCAGGCCCTGATGTGTACATTTGCAGTAGTTCTGCCCCAGACTCCGTTCTCTTTGTGTCTTGATAAGGCATGAGCTATATATGCTGTATAATAAACTCAAATGTGAGGAATTCTCTGTATTTTAATGTATTACAGTGTTGTCTGTATAACATTTCCCTTTTAAACCCCTGTTTTCTAGCAATGTTTCCTTTGTGCCCTTTTTTTGTAATAAAGATTTTTTCCCCCAGTTATTAGAATCTGATGTTGATACTCACTGCAGTGCTGCTGCATTCCGGGGCGAGGTACTGAGATAGCACCTTCCCCATTATACGACTATAACATGATGACAGTAAGGGAAAATCTGCATGCGCACATTATCCTGCGTACCGTCTCCATGTTGGCGTCCGCTATGGAATAGGGCTCTTAGTAAAAATGTGTCTAAATAATAAAAACGTCTAGTTAAAAAAAATACAAAAGTCTTTTTAAAAATTAAAACTTTTTTTGATATTAATAAATGGTCTTTAAAAAAATGATATAAAAAAAAAAAGATTTATTACATTGGAACACTAGAACTATGCTGGGCCTGGCTGAGGCCACTGCGGCCTACCACGCCATCCAAGCGTCCGCAGCCCTAGAGTTCACACACCTGGCATTCCCCCCCCCCCCTCCTTGTGCATGGCTATGTATGGTGTGCATCTAATTTATTCATCTGTGGGTTACAAAACCAGGGTATATTCATATAAAGGTTTCAGGTGGTATGTGTATTGTGTTTGTTTTAAAATTCATTAAATTTGATTGTGTTCTTATCAGGGAGACCTCTGAATTCTGGACTGTGTTGAAATACTTTTTTTTTTCTTTTTTCTATGCGGGTGGCAAAGGGCACTGGTTAAATAAAGAACATCTATTAACCACAAACGGAATTATTTTTAGCTGCTTTAAAGCACACTTGTATTCTAAAACTGAAGCTCTCGTTCGCTGCTGGTGGATGTTTTGGAAAATACTGCAGCAGATCTGAAGCAAAAGGTTACGGAAGCATCTGTCCGTGGGAGGTGATTGTAGCTTCGGGTTCAGTGTGGGATGTGTGGCTGCTAGGAGTATGTAATCTGCATGTTCGAGTCTTACATCTCCTCTACCTGACTTTATTTATTCCAAATCCTAAGCAACACAATGACGAACGTGCCCGTTTGAAGACTCCATAAAATACTGCTTCCAATAAAAACATGGGATGGAAAAGTAGAGCCAGCTCGTTAAAACATTGCATAAAGGCTGACAAAATCTATTTTTCCCTTTTACTTTAACCCCTTCATGACAAGTGTTTTTTTTTTTTGTGTTTTTTACATTTTTGATGTCTCCTTTGCACTAGCTCACACTGTTTTAAGAGCACTTCTAAACCTGACGTGGTATCTTAATCTCCTCCATTTTCCGTGGGGGGTGAGGGAACAATTTAAAACTGAAAAGTGGTTTCTTTGGCTTCTTTTGTTTTATGATTTGTCTATGTCCTATAGCAAGAGTAATGCATTCCGGTTGTTGTTATTATCCTTTATATAGCTCCACAGATTCCACCGCAAGACCCGTGTACAAGGGGTTGATACATTGGAATACCACACATGGATGATACAGCCTGATTCAGGGGGACACTGAAGAACTTAAGTCTATATGAGAAGTACAAGTATTTTATGAGGTAGGTGCATCCATATCGTGGTGTCTTGACAGACAGTTGCATCGATCACTTGGATGTGGAGACATCAGTTGGCTGTTGACAATCTGCTAATATCAGAAGCAGTCGACAACAGTGATTTCATCACATGCATCCTTTAAGGACAGTCTTGTGGCAGTCATTGTCTCTTGCCACGAAGGGGTTAATAGAAAGGGAACTGTACTCAGGAATGGTTGTGGATTAAACATAATGCAAAGCCCTTTTCCAACCCAGACATTATACGTAGAGCAGTGGCGACTCGAGGAACAGTATTTAGGGGGGGGGGCACATAAGATACCGCAGTCAAAATTGGGGGGGCACTAATAATTTTCACCTCTAAATCATACCACTGAATAAAACTAAGGGCCCTATCACCTGGTGTGAGCTAAAACACCATCACTAAAGGAAAAGTTTTGCGCGTGTCGCTAAAACGTAGTGCCTGAAGACCTACTAACAGATCACCTTGTCCACGGTAGTCCATGAACAAGGTTGTTTAGCGCACACTAGGGAAACTAATGCAGTTGTGTACAGGATAGAACCTTTTTTTTCCAGTGCAGAGTGCCGGGCCATACCTATCCGCCGCCCTCACAAGCTTGAATATGAACACAGCCAGTGAATAACTCTCACCCCTGCATTATTAAAATCCTCCACGGTGGTCGTATCATCCATGTTTTGATGCACACATATTAAGGCTGATGGGCATTGCATGATAAATGCCACCCAGCAGCTTGTAGAATCATTACACTGCATTTAATAGATCCAAAAGGAAGGCCAGGTGAGCCACAATAACTTCCCTGCTGCAGCATATAAAGAATACATGTTTCAGGGCAAGACTTATTCATGTGTCCCTTTTAAACATGGTCCACACAGTCACCCTAATAATCAACTGCTTACATACTAATAAATAACCCCCAGCATAAAATGTTTAAAATTAGGCAATATATTAGGATATATGTGGATAAAGGTTAAATTTATAATAGAGCCTACTGCAACAGCAACAACACTGCTGTCCAGATCCATTACTATGGTGTAGGGGGCCTAGAGAACACATGTGCTGTATTCCTTTCAATTGCCTGTTAATTTTGGGTGAGGACCTGTTTTTTTCTGTGTTTTTTTTTTTGGAGTTAGCACAAGGGTTGAGCAGTAGGTAAAATGTTGCAATTAGCTTCCCTCAAAAAAATCAACGCAGGCACCGAGTGATCTGTTAGCTGCAAAAGTGCTAGAGATCTCTTGCGCTCTCCGTGTTAAGTAAAGGATGTGAAAGTACAGTAAGCTTGCGCTACAAATCGCTAATAGCAACGCGCTAAGTGATTTTTCCCATTTGTAGCGGGAGGAAAACAATCTGTTGGTCAGACGCTAGACTCAATTAACCTGGCGCTAACGCAAAACCAAGCCGACGCAAGGGTTAGCTCACACCAGGTAATAGTGCCCTAAATAAGTATATACAAGATTCCAAAACCCCAGAGTAATGTGATGCAATGATACCTTTTTATTGTACTAACCTAATGCTTAAATTCAATATTTTATTTGCCGCAATTCGTCAGTTTACGCTGAATGTCTGATAGCTGCTTCAGCGACTCCACTTTTAGCAAATTACAGTGACCATTCGCTAAATGGGTCACCTTATTTTCGGCAAAATAAATTCCCCAAAATGTGATGAAAAGCATAGGACCTAAAGATCATTAGACCCTTTCGATTCTAACTTCCATAATAACCCCTAAAATGCCATAAACCCAGGGAAATAATAAACAATGTGGCATTTAGCCTACCCCTTAACCCCTAATATGCAATTGATCAAGGGAAAACATGAAATGAATACACTGAGGTATGTAGCCAACCCATTAACCCTTAAAATGCCATTAATCAAGTAAAAAATAAACTGTATACTGTGAGGGATGAAGCCTACCCATTAACCCTTAATATACAACTAAAACAAGACAAAAACTAATGTAATACATAATGTAATGTATAGTCTGAACATTATCCACTTCACTGCTGAGCCATTTCAACCTGTGACAATGTTTAAGTGCACGTTATTGTTTAATGACTTTTACTTTACACTGAATATGGTCATATGGTCAGAATCTGCCCTTTCCAATGACACATAGAACGTCCATATACGATGCAGAGGAACGGAGCTACTGCAGTCCGAAAAGTGTGGGAAGCTGGATACTGATTTTTGGTGGGGGGGGGCAAGGAATAACCTAGGGGGGGGGGCAATTTCCCCCCCCCTCGTAGAGACGCCTATGACGTAGAAACTCTAGCCCTTAATAGAGTCGATATTCCGATACAGCTTTAGTGACTCCTTACTGTAAATTGATGCTTGCTACACTTTGTATAGGAGCCATTAATGAGTTGGTGCGAGAATAACAAGTTATTCCCTGGTAGCTCACTATTCCCCGTAAGGCTGGGGTCAGACCAGCGCACTTTTAACGTGCGTTCTGGCACACATAATTACGGCCGCACTAGCAGCAGATGACGGGCAATGACTGCCAATATACGATGTACGGCCGCACAAAAGTCCGGCCGTGCAAAGCAAGTGGAATTTGAACGCATTTTTCTGAGAACGCTGAACCGCTAGTACTGACGTGCGCAGCTGCGACATAGCGGCGTGTTTGCATGATTAGGAGATGTCAGACACTGCTAATGTCTGGCCTACATAACGTCCAGACGCAAAAAGAGTTTTATTGACGATCCGTACAAAATCACGCCCGAAAATGCACGTTGTCTGACCGTTTTTGCGCATTCCGTGATAAAATACGTCAATGCGTTCAGACGCACTTTTTCACGTTCGCGGGGAAAAATGCTTTCGTCTGACCCTAGCCTTAAAGCTGATATTCGGAAATGTCATGGACACCTTTAATGTGTTTTGGTTCTGCTAAAGCAATTCACATTTGAAACAAACCAGCTTAAAAGTCCATTTCTTGCCTCTTATCCCAAATGGTACAAACCACTGCGTCCTCTGGTTGTATGCCGAGGAACCTTGGAAACCAATAGCTTGTTCAGGGTCATGCTTGTCCCTATGGAGCCTTATGGACTCCAGGAGACGGTACCAGTGGGAATGTGCACTGCCACATAAGGCCCAGAATCAAAAGTTCCTACTTTTATCTTGAAATCTGTGAAAATGATCGTTTCTGTAGATCACTTCAAGTTCGTATTTCAACATTTTTTGTACCAGTTTAGTTTTAGCCTTGTCAACAAGACAGTCATAAACTATCAAAGTCTTCTGACTTGTAGCCATGTGATCGTCATGCTTGTGTAGAACATTGAGATTTTTTCTTCGTTATATCTGTGCTGGATTGATCTTCTATCTGCTGTGCTGTATACATCTACACGGCAACAAAAAAATGAACGCTCTTCCATAATTCTTTCAAATGCCCCAAGTATAATGCAAATATACACACATTTACAAACACAGCCATTGTCACTGTCAAGATTTCTATCCTATGTTTGCCCTTGCTGTGATTTGCTGTCCAAACAAAGACCCCATATAAGGCCGGAGTCAGATCAGTGTCTTTGGAGAGCGGAAGGAACGTCTGAGAGTGGACGTTCCTTCCACTCGACGCCCATCTGGCCACGTCGCTGAGCTCAGTGCGCTCAGCGCTACAAGGCTCGATTTTATTTTTATATATTTTCTTCACTCCCCCCCTTCCTATGGAGTATCGCACTTTGCAGCCCCGTCAATGCGCGTCTGGCGTTTTGACAGGGAGGCTTTATGTACGGACGCTTGTAGTGTGCGCACTACAGAATGTGACTGGCCCTGTCGCTGCAACAGACGCCGGTAGACATGTCCGTATGAGCGTAACATAGTGCGCTCGTCTGACACCGGCCTAAGTTCTCATGTAAGTGCATGCAGGACAGAACATGGACACAGTCACTGACCTTGAAGAGCAAACAAAGCCTAGGACAGTAACACAATTCTGTTACCTAAGTTGTGCAATCTGAACAAAAATGCTATAGCAAAAAAATAAAGATGAGCCACTCGCATGGACCAGAGCCGAATATAGTTTCTATTTAGTATTTGATGAAGGGCTGTCAAACACGTGGACCCAGATGTTGAGCCTTGCAATAACCAGAATTCTTTCACTGCAATATATTGCCAGTGAATCCTGGGAGTTGTAGTTCAGAAACATCTGGGGGCCTGGAGTTTGACAGCCCTGCTTTAGGCTGGTGTCAGACGAGTGCATTTTGTACGGACTGTGCGTCCGTGCAGTACGGACGTACTTTCTGACGGAAGACGCGGTAGTGACCACACAGTCCATTATTCTGACTGACGTTATTTTTGACGGATGTAGAAGGGAAAATAAATTGAGAACCATTTTTTGTCCGTCAAAAATGCTCCCCGCACAAATGCAGTCCGTCTGACCTTGTTCAACACTCACACACAAAGCGTTGCGGACGTGGCACACTCTGTGCACCCGTTCTAGCGGATTTACTTTCTTGCCTGCCTTGCGTCCGTTTGCCGCGTCCGTTGTGCATCCGCACTTCTGTGCGGGTCTCTATTGATCATAATTTTATGCTACCACGGACGTTAAAATGTGCAGCAACACGGATGTGTACACTGCGCTCGTCTGACACGGGCCTTAGAGTGTCCAACCTTGACAATCAATGTTATCTCTTTATGAAAGAAAAATGTACAAAGCTTGTACCGAATCAAAGATTTAATTTTAATTAAAACAATTGCAACTCCCATTGAAGATGTAATACACCGAGTTTAGGAGAGTGTCCTTTAAAATAGATTCCAGATCAGTGAGGCATGTTCTTCACTTTGTAGATCAGGTGGAAATTTTCTCCCTCCACTGACACTCTTTCACCAAGTGTGTGTCCACCCCACTCTTACAGTGTAACCTCACCAGAGCAGGGTCCTCTTTTCCGATCCTTCTGTGTCAGAATTATTTATTTTGAATATTTTGTCCAACTCATTGTACGTATTGCAGAATATATTACTCTATATATTACACACATAATTACAATTATTTACAAACCCATAACAAATCGTTATAAGGCACTCACCAGCTGAAACCTTCAGCCACAGTGCTATATATTATACGTATACTTTATATATGCAAAATCACTCCCGAGAAATTATGATAGTCCTAAAGAAATAGTGCCTAGTGCTGAGGTCCATGGAAAAAAAAATATAAACAGAACTTGAGGACACCCTCAAGGACTTGTAAATAAAGAAATACATAGATTCTTATTAAAAACCTCAGCAGAAACACCAACATTTACACCAAAAAAGTGTCTTTTATCGAGGGTTTATTGATAAAGACCAATTTTGGTCGCAACGTCTGTGTTTCTTGTATGTGGATACCTAAACCCTGTTGAGAACTTGTGGGCCGTTCTTAAACGCTAGGATTACGATGTCGGGGAGGCTGTGGTTGCTGCTTCGCAAAAAGTTGAGAGTCAACAGATAAAGAAACTGATCGACTCCATCGATGGACGGCTTATATTGATCACTGTTTTTGTTTTGAAAATGTCAGAAATGTTGTAAATTGAGTTTTGTGTTTATTAATCCCACTTTAACAAATGAAAATGAACAAGTGAGATGGGAAAATTTTCATTTAGTTACATAATAATTCTGCACACTAATAGCTCCCCTATAATTGTGCACACATAGATATTCTCCTAAGAAAGTCAAAACCTCACTTTTACTTTCTTAATAAACCTCCAACCTGAATATTTAACATTTTGATTGACCGAGAGCACTGTAGTTGTTCAATAATGTAATTGACCCTCAAAGACACTACTTGCATACACAGTGTATTCTTTTCTACACTAACTGCAGAGCAATTCATCGTTTCTTTGGCTATCACAGTTGAATGCACAAGTCCAATGCGACTTGGGCTTTCGTGAGCACGTGCCTAAATGAAGCTGATCTCCACACTTTATTCCATCATTGTGCATCATCCGCCTGTTACTATGCAGTCTACATCACACACCACTTAGATGGATTTCAAAAATGATTTCAAGATCAAGAAAAAAATGTTACATTTGATGTGACCGTTTTAGAGCGTATGACAATGTTTCTTCTGGTTAGTTCCCGAATCTGTCTGATAGGAATGTTCACATGACGGCACTTTGGATTTTTTTTTACCATTACAGTTATGTTTGCACACACTCACGCAGGACACGTGTTGCGACAGATGACAGGCATGATAACAGTTAGCCTTGGTATTTACCCACCAGTAGTGGCAGCTGCTCGTGTCGTGCCACCTCCTCCGCCATGAGCGCATCCTGAAGGTCCGATCCCACGTCTGTTTTCCTTGTGAAAACAACACATGTTGCTGTTCACACTAGAAATCCCAAACTATGACTTTATGACGTACTGTTTTTCCCGTTTATCAAACTAATTACTATGAAACCCTCCTGATGCACTCGTACTGCTGGACCGCTTTTAAAAATGAACTGTTTTTCGGTACACAACATGACGTTCTCTCTCGGTATGTGTAATAATTGCCTGTACAGCCCCCACAAGCACATGAGAACACTGCAGGTTTACCAAGAAGAATCAACATACGATGCTTATTCATTGCATCGGGTTACAGTAAGAAAAAAAAAATTATCCTTCGATTTGCTTTGCTGAAGCATTTTCTGTGTAAAATATCCAAGAAATAAGTATTTTATTATAATATTATAAATAAGTATATATTAAATACAAATGCATCGAACAACTTTTTTGGGGTATAATGTGAATGACCTCTTGATGTAAATGCATTTAAATTACAGACCAGATAAGTACCTGATGTGTGGCCTCCTGCCATGTGTTATTTCTGAGGTTTTCCTGGGTCGATTTTTGTCATTTGCGGCACGGGGACTTGGCTGATTAAATAAAGAAGCACGTGAATGGCCAGCCATAGACCTTTAGGCACCCTTTGGGAAAATCGTACCAGCACCCCTCTTGACTGCACCGTTTAGTAGTCGCACCTTATCACCCAATACCTTCCACCATATAAAACCTCCCATTCTTATCAACTTAAAGCAAAACGTTTGGAAAGCTTGATGATTTAATATGTATATAAGCATGACGGTTAAATAAAACCGCACATCAGATTAGGATCCAGCTAACATACTGACACATAAGACATTGCCAGAGACATAGCTATAGACACTGACAAGCTTGGAGAACAACCAAGACCCTCAAAACACAGAGTCAATGGCAGATACACACACATGTCAAAAGGGGCACCGACAGACAAGAATGCTGACATACTCCTACATTGACTGAGGCTATGCAAAATGACAGACACTGACTGAGATGCACAGAATTTCAAAGGTACACTGAAAATCACTGAGTGAAAGACTGCAAGATGAGCACTGATGATCCAACCCACACACACTGTTCCACCCACCACTGCTCCAGGTTCCATTCTGTGCTGCGCTTACTAGGTATGGGGAGGGTCCGCCAGGTGTAAGGAACGTCCGTGAGAGTGGACGTTCCTTCCACTCTGTCAAGCCTCACCCTGCCGACCGCTTGTCTTGGTCTCACGGGGGGTCGATGCTGTGCTCCGGACCGTCGGGCCGCAGTGCTCCTGGAGGTCGGCAGGCAGGGAAGAGGTCGATGGGCGGCCGTGTCGTCCCAGCACCCGACTTCCGGTCCATGGCAATAACGTGCCTGGCGCCGGCTCTTCCTCTGGTAGCCCCCGGGATTTATCCCGGCTCACCTGGGGGAGAGTGGAGCTGACCGGACTCACAGCCCTGGCACCAGTGAAGGGAGACAGACCCGGCGTGGTGCTCCCTGTTCAGGGTCTGGCCCTGGCTCCGCTTCTGTTTGTAGAGTTCCCCAACAGGGATTGGGTTGGTAGACAGTGATAGCGGCCGGGTAGCTGAGCCAGGGTGCTGCATCCCCAGACTGAATGACCAGGGTTCCCCCACTCCAGAGCTGCACCCACCCCTGGGGGTGGAGCAAGTGATCACTGGGCCGAACATCCAATATAAAAGCCTGGTCCACCCCTACCTGATTGATTGCTCAGTAGTTGTCTGACTTTCCTAAGAGACACTGCATAGCTTTTTGCCTGATGCCTTGGATTCGACCCTTCTTTTCCTGTTTTAACAGTTTATGAACCTTTGCCGCCTGCACCGACCCCTAGCCTGATACCGACTACGAGATTACCTTTTAAGATACCTGTTACCTTGCCACGATTGCCTTCCTGCACATTGAGACCCAACCTTGGGAACCCTTGACACACTCTGACACCCATGTGGCCATCTCGCTGAGTGCAGTTAGTGCACTCAACGTGTGACCCCAGCCTAAGTTGGCTGGAGCACTGAAGAACATGGAGTTGGGCTACGACATGCAGTGTACCCTGGTGAGAGCGCTCTATCCACAATGGGGTGATCAGATGTGCTTGGCGCGCTTTTTGCTATGGTGCCCCTCGCAGCCCCTTAGCTCACACTCTTCAAAAGCCTGAGTGCTGCAAAGGGAAGGCTCAAATAAATGAGTTAAAATCTTCAAACTATGTTTTTAAGACACATCACTGTGCATTTTACTACCAAGTAGCTGTAAAACATTAATACACAACAAACATCTTGAATCCTGGGAAAAGGGATAGCAAGAGACCAGAAGGATTAGGATGTATTGTAACCGAGGCTTCTACTGAGACTACAAACCGTATAAAACTCTTACATTTTTAACAACGCTTAATAAAAGACAAAAGAGAAACTCTAGGGAGGTATGTCTTTTTTGTTTTTTAAACCGGAATTTATAACTTCTGAATTTGCACACAATGTGAATGTGGGTATGCGATTTCCCAATATCTGAACCCTCACTAATTCATTTCTACAACGTACCTACTGGGCTAAAATACAATGACTTGATGCTATGGAGTTTAACCTAAAAATAGAAGAAACGGTTAAAGAATTTGTACTGGAAACATTGTTTTATGGCAGCTCGAATATGAGGTCTCCGAGGTCCATTATCAGACGGGAGGTCCAATATTTATGGTTTTCTTATTGTGATGTTGATGGACCTTTGGAATGTTGCTTTTAAGCTGGTAAAGTGATATTATATTGAAAAAAAAATCACCTGGCAATCACCTTATTCATATGAAGTTGAAGCATGTGCTTTATCCCCCTCCGTCCAATCCGATACCACCAGTCAGTGGTGTTTTTTTTAACCCAGAGGTCTACAGGGTTATTCAGAGAGCGGTGAAAAGCAGGAGAATGACTGGAGAATGGAAAATTCTAGGTCAAAATAGCCGATTTGGAAAGTGAGATGAAAGGGAGAATTTTTCTGGTTTGGATATTTTGACCTAGATTTTTCCATTCTCCAGTCATTCTCCTGCTTTTCACCTCTCTTTGAATGACCCTGCTAGTCTTAAATAAGTGTGGGAACTCTCCAAGATTTCTGCTTCCCAATGAACTGTTTCTGGGTTGTAGGGAATCATGATAATTGTAATGACTTTACTACACGTCTGGTGACCTTTCAGTGTGTGGGCCAAAAAAGGAGCTCTTCTTCTGAAAAAATAGTGGAGGTACTGTATACCCAAGCAGGATGCTCGACTTGACCCCTGATTTTATCCAACGGATGATGGTCGATCAGTGCTTCCACTGAGTCCGCAGCCTGGAGAGATCCTCACTTATACACCATAGATAGGCAAGAAATTAAAGGGATACTCCATTAAAAATAAAGTTCCCTATTTTGCCTTTAAGTAATTGGGCAGATTTTGCTCCAGGCATGTGCCCAATTATTATTATTTTTTTAATATCTTTTTTATTTTGGGTGGTTTTAGTCACCTTTTGCCCCTCGTGCCACACTTTTGAACCTGGAAGTCCCTGAAGCTTTTTTACGCAATTTGCACTCATACACAATTTTCCTCGCATAGGCTCTGAAAATCGTGCTCCGCTACAGACTTCGTGTTTACATACGCAAGTTCCGTAGGGCCTTAGCTGAACAATGGATCAAAGCTGCGAGCGCATGCATGGTGATGTCACTATTGACCAATCTGGTGGCCGCAGCCAGGAAATTCAAAAATCCCAGCTGCTGGTGTTGCTGTGTGGGGTGGAGGAAACACCTCTTCACTCAGCGATTTAACCAGATCAGGAGGAGCAGGATAGAGAAAGGGCGCACTCCCAAAAAGCTAAAGTGCTTGGGATGAGTTGAGCGTTCCCTTAATACATTATTCCACCACCTTAACATGTTTCATGGGTGTGTGTTCCTGGTGTATTTTCGTTTGGCTCCTACTCCCTTGACAATTTATGTCAATAAAAATTTAATTTAGGACAAAACAACTTATTTGTAACATTTATTATACTGTAGTTTAAAGACTTATTATTGAGAAATGTATTTATTTGTTGTTCTGTGATACACAGAATATTAGAGGGGGGAAAAATGTACCACAAGCCCCATCTTCTGCCCTAGACTCCTCTGCAAGAATACACCCCCCGTCCAAGCCCAGCTTGTTCCAAAACATCTGGTGGACCATGGTTGCTAATCCCTGATCTATAATATGGAAGCTGAACATTTGATTTTGAATACGCCCTCAAATAAGGTGGAAATTGTTGTTTTCTGAGTCCTAAATTACCAGCTCCGGCCATGAGAAGGCGTGTAATTTGAAGAGTTGGGAGAGAAAGAGATGACAACGGGATAAGGCAGGAGGACATATTCAGGGTTATTCAAAGAGATATGCTTGAGAAAAGTAACCGAACGCTGAAAATCAGCGTTCGGTTACCTTTCCTGGCCATTCGGCTATCCAGAGAGCAGGCAATTCGCCAAATCCTAGCGAATTGTCTGAACATACGGTGCCTGTTCGGTGCCTGTTCGGAGGCCGTGAAATCCCCATGAAAAAGCACTGCTTCGTCTATTCAGAGAACACAAACCAGCAGTGAAAGGTTCCCCTAATGCCCTGCCATTCGGTGGTTTAATTCGGCAGATTTAGTCAGGAGAATCCCATAGGCTTCAATGTTAAAAATATTCCCGTTTTAATTCAATATCTAATAAACCGTTCATTATAAAATTCTGCAGTAAAGAGTCTCTTTATTTATATTTTTTTTTAGGATATTTTAAGCATTTTTTTTTTTTTTTTTTTAAGTTTTCTTCTTTTTTCTGTAACAGCCCTTTTTATTATCATTCCCTGGACCTCGTATGCAAATTTCAGACCTTTTCGCTCAGTAGTTTCTTTGCAAACAGCGTTTCACTTTCACACATTCATACAAACTGTTTTGCTAATTTATTCACTGCCTCTTCTGCTGTGTTGAAGGCTGCGATCAGCTCCTGTGGTTTTCGGCTGGTTAATCCAGATGTTTTTGCGGGTTTTCGGCGTGCATTCGGTGGGTTTTGCGGTGAGTTTTCGTCGGGTTTGCGGCAGCTTTTCCCTGCAATTCGGGGACCCTGTGGTGTTTGCTGAATACACCGCAGGGTCACCGAAATGGGATCGGCAAAAGGAACCGAATTGAAGAGAACGAAAAGTCACCGAACGTGCAGGGATTTTTCTAATCTCTTTGAATTACCCTGTATGTAATTCCTATTCAGGGTAATTTTATTTGAGGTATACAGGCTATTCTTTATGTTCTCTGTTGTCCATTAGAAGTTCAGAGTGTTTAAAGCTCGCTGCTCCATCTTTATCACTTGTAATAAAGATTTACAGTTGAGATGTTATTGTCATGGGTTCAGTATTGGATCTCCAGTGATATGTAATGTATTAACGGGGCTGGTAACGCTAATTAGATAAAGGACACAAGGAAGAGATATCACAGGATGCCTCGTGTTAGAGGAGTAAACCGTCATTCATTATAGATCAGGGACATGACTCTTGGCAAGGTGTACATCATTTCATAAAAACTCTACAATGAAAAAACATGGCTTGATGGTTTGTCCGCTCTTCCAGTGCATAGCCATCTAGCTGCTGGAACAAGACTAGGGCTTTTTGCCAGAAAGCCTTTTGCCCTGTCCCATACCCTCTTCTGGTTTTGTGCCATAGCCCCCTTGTGCCAGCTGCCAATTTCCCCTACTGACTTGTATCATGCCCCATTCCTCTTGTGCTTCGTCATATTGTCCCCTTTTTCCTGTCTCTCACCCACATTTTGCCTTTTCTATACACCTTCTTGCCTTGTGCCATAACCGCTTGTGCCCTGCTTCATAACCACGTCTAACAGTTTTCTGACTATTGCCCTCTACCTTGCCCCCTTGTACTCTGTCCCTTTCACTTCAACTTTATTTCACATCTTTGGGGTGGCAGAAACGGATAATTCGAGCTGCCGTTTTAGTCCTCTCCATGATCCTGGACCTCCGAGTGTTAGGTAATTATAACCGGCAATGCCAGTTACTAGGGCTGCTAGGGAGTGACCTCACCCACTGCTGTGACATCACCACAGTTTAGTTGAATGCTGCCCTTGAGTGTCCCTATCATAGGGGTAATGCTCATTTTATTCAGCTGACAGCTTGGCACTAGCTGAAGGTGCTGGGAAGAGAGTGGTTAACACTCCATCAGTTTTGTCAGCACACATTAGCAAAATATAGACAACAAGAAAAGGAATAGGCACAAGCGCTTGCTGTAATAGGGCACACTATTCTGACTCTTTTTATTACACAGAAGAGCAGTATATTCATGGATTTGCCCCTTATATCCATGCTACATGCCCTGCTGGTTACGTTGATAAGGCATGTTGGGACATCCACCTTATTGGTAAATCGGCTTGGAGCAAGTCTCGGCTTGTACAATCTTTCCTTTCTACTTCATTTAGCATGAATACATCCATTCTAATTCCAGCCAGACTGAGCAAGCTCCTGATGAGTGTCGGGGCCTGGGGCAGATTCCCTTCCATAAGTAAACTGCTAGCCTGGGCAGGAGTTCCTTTAAAAGTTTCTGATTCCTATAGCTTGAGCTCCTTCTTCTTCTGGATGCTAAACCAGTTGTCCCATAAGCAAGGGTTTATGGGAAATGCTCAGCACACTAATTGAAAATAATCCGAAGATTATGATTGGCTGACATGCTTCATCTTATTCCTGTTTTATTTCCGAGCTCTCACTTCAAATCTGATTAAATAGTGTTTTTTTGCATCTATATTAGATTTATCTTTTACTTGTTTAGTGCATATGCTTTTAGGATTATGTAATATGCATGTTTATATCATGCTTGTATACAATCAGGGTCATTGTAAGTACAGAGGTTTTTAAAGACAGCCTTAATGATTCCAGTCTGGATAAAGAAGCATTGTAGCAAACTATCTCCATATTTCCTGCTTATAAGGACTTGATCCTATTTATTCATCAGCCTTCAGGATATTTCAAACTCTGCTCTTTGCTCCTTATCCCCCTTAATCACTGTAGGGGGTTATTAACATCTGTACAGGGGTATTGACATCAGGTTAAAGAGTAAAGAGACAGACAAAGGTACATGCATGTTGATTCTGGGCTCTGCGAGAGGTGCATGTGGAGCAGGCCAAGAGTGTTTTCTTAGGCCCCGTTCACACCTAAGCGTTTCACAGCGCGCTCCTGCACGGTGTAAAACGCATAAAGAAGGAAATCCCATGATTTCCTATGTGGGCTGTTCACACCTGGGCGTTTCACAGCGCGCAGGAGCGCGCTGCAAAACGTCCTACGTCCAAAGAAGTACGGGAGCTTCTTTGGGGCATATATCTGCATGTTCGCGGCCATACACTTTGACGAGAACGCGCGTTTGCGCGTTTTCATATTCAAAAACGTGCGTTTTCGGCCAGCGCGCGTTCTGCACATGGCAGGCACATGGCAGGAAAAGACCACACCCCCGGGGAATTCAGACGCCACTTTGCACGAACGCTGAAGAAAGATGGATGCTGGCGTGGGCCTGGGCGACACCGAGGTGTTCATTCGTCAGGTGCATGGGAAACCATGCATCTATGACCAGAGGAGAAGTGACTTTAAAAACAGAACAGCAAGGCTGCGAGTATGGCAGGAGATCGGGGAGAAGTTGTGGGCAGATTGGAAGACCTGCAGCAACCGAGAACGTGATACGAGAGGTACATAAAATAATAAATACCCATGTGTGACCTAGGGGCAATAAATACCCATGATTGACCTAGGGGCAATATATACCCATGTGTGACCTAGGGGCAATATATACCCATATGTGACCTAGGAGCAATAAATACCCATGTTTGACCTAGGGGCAATAAATACCCACGTTTGACCTAGGGGCAATAAATACCCATGTGTGACCTAGGGGCAATATATACCCATGTGTGACCTAGGGGCAATAAATACCCATGTGTGACCTAGGGGCAATATATACCCATATGTGACCAAGGGGCAATATATACCCAAGTTTGACCTAGGGGCAATCTATACCCATGACAGCTGCTGTGGTCACAGCTATAAAAACCAGAGAACCATGCAGCATGCATGCATTTTTTTATTTTAACCCCTAAGGCTGGGGTCAGACCAGCGCACTTTTAACGTGCGTTCTGGCGCACATAATTACGGCCGCACTAGCAGCAGATGACGGGCAATGACGGCCAATATACGAAGTACGGTCGCACGAAAGTCCGGCCGCGCAACGCAAGTGGAAAACGAACGCATTTTTTCGAGAACGCCGAACCGCTAGTACTGACGTACAGAGTGCGCAGATGCGGCATAGCGGCGTGTTTGCGTGATTAGGAGATGTCAGACGCTGCTAATGTCCAGCCTACATAACGTCCAGATGCAAAAAGAGTTTTATTGACGATCTGAAAAAATCACGCACGAAAAATGCGCATCGTATGACCGTTTTCGCGCACTCTGTGAAAAAATACGTCAATTCGTTCGGACGCACTTTTTTACGTTCGCGTGTAAAAATGCTTTCGTTTGACCCTAGCCTTAGTGACCGGGCGGTTTTACACAAATACGTCTTTTAGTGACCGATGCTGTTTTTACGTTTCTGCGCTGTTAGTGTTTAGGTCAAATTTTCCTCTTACTCGTTTATTCAACCCGCACATATTATACACCCTTTTTCCCGCCATTAAATGGACTTTCTAGAAATACCATTATTTCCATCATATCCAATAATTTACTATAAAAAAAATATGAAATATGAGGAAAAAAATGGTAAAAACACACTTTTTTGTAATTTAATCCCCAAAATCTACAACCACCCAAAACGACCCCGGCTAAATAGGTTCAAAATTTTGTCCCGAGACTAGAAATACCCAATTTTTACATGCGTTTGCTTTTTAACCCCTTCACTGCTGAGACAGTTCACCTATGTGCGCTGCGCTCATTCTGACCATTTTGTGCTAATTATTTTTAGATGACAGCCTAGGTCCTATTTAATTAAACCCCCCCAGACAAAAAAAACTTTTAAAAAAAAAAAACTTTTTTTATTTTATTTAATTTTTTTATTATTTTTTTTTTATTTAATTTTTAAAAAAAAAATTTTAAAACCAGACCTGGTCATGTTTGGTATCATTTGAAAGGCCATAATCATCTAGCTGCCATGGATCGGGAGATAAAGGGATCCTTAGGATCCCCTTATCTCTACATGGCAGCTAGATAGTTAACTGGCCCACTGACATCCTCACACATATGGTGAGGTTGTCAGTGGGTGGGGGGGGACCTGGAGGCTTGGCTGACATCCAAGATGTCAGCCCCCCTCCAGGTTTGAATCGCGTTTTGGCGCCAATTGGCGCCGCAACGTGATCCGGCTGCGAAACGGTTAATGCCATACACCGCTGGAAAGGGGAGGCTCTCCCCTCTCCAGCGGTGCAAAGGTTCAATGGTTGGGGAGATAGAGGGCTCCGAAGGAGCCCCCCCCTCCCCTCCATTGAAATCCATGGGGGCGCCTGCTGATGACGTCACCACGCAGCGTGGCGACGTCATCAGCCTTGCCTGCCCATGTAAATCACATGGGCAGGCTTCCTCCCTGCCAGATCGCCGTGGGATCCAGCGAGGGAGGTGAGTATCGGGCGGGAGGGGGATTAGGCGCCGCTGACGTACCCTGTACGTCCGCGGGTCTAAGGGAGACCCGAGGACAAGACGTACAGGGTACGTCAGCGGCCCTTAAGGGGTTAAAAAATACAAAAGGGCTGAAATCCGTTATATACAAAGTTTATTAACCTCCCTGGCGGTATTCCCGAGTGTGACTCGGGGTTAAGTTTCGCTGCCGCGAACGGTAACCCCGAGCCACACTCGGGCTGGATGTTTACTCACCTCCTCCTGGCTCCCTCCCTCGCTGTCCCCCGCAGTGTGATGCAGTGAGCTGCTTGCTGGATGGCTCCCTGTGAGTCACATGATGCAGAGGGGCTGGACCGCAGCAAATTTCATTCACAAAACTCACTGAATACAAATGGAAATGTTTATGAACGACCACTAGGTGGCAGTACAGGATAAGAAATAGACCATACATCGTATCACCCTTGTTCTCAGACAGATTTCAGTGTTTTTTGTTGTATTTTATTGAATATCATTTATTTGCATTATTTTGGATAATTATTTTTGGGATAATAAATTATTATGTCGTGTTTCAAACTTTATCGGACTCCGTGTATTTACTATTTTTTTTAAATTAATTAATTAATTAATTTATAAAGGATTTTGCCAGTAAGAACTCTTGATTGCACGGATTTCAGTGCGTGATTCCTAATTATTAGAGGCTAACTATGTACAAAAACACGTTTCCTTTAAAAAAAAATTGATATGCTTTTAGACACAAAATTTTGAAAAAATTAGACCGCCAGGGAGGTTAATCAAAGCATCAACTTTTCAAACGAAGAAACGGATTGTTTTTTTAAAAAAAGTTGTTACTATTTATTCATTATTGATGGCTTGCAACTGCCAAGACAGCTCACCCTCTGGTGACATGAAATATGCTGCGAACTTGTCCCGGACAGAGGCACCATGTCTGCTACCACGGCTGGCAAGCAGATCAGTACTCTCCATACTTCGTCCGCCCATCTCTGTGGCGGACGAAATTGTGCAGTACACAAACTGCCTTCACCACAGAGATGGCGTTCTCCAATTGTAAATTTATAGGACAGTGTAGAATGCGCAACTTATTGCTGAGGATCCCAAAGGCACATTCCACCACCCTGCGTGCTCGGGTCAGTCTGTAGTTGAACACCCTCTTCTCCACACTGAGTCCACGGTTCGAGTAGGGCCTCATCACATGCTCACCGAGAGCAAATGCCTCGTCTCCCACAAAGGCAAAAGGCATAGGATCAGCGGTGCCAGGCAGCGTGGTGTTCGCTGGAAGGTCTAGTTCATCCCGCTGCAGCATTTGCCCAAATTCAGAATGGGCAAATACATCCGCGTCCGAGCTGCTCCCGTAGGATCCGATGTCTATGTATGTGAAGCAGTAATTTGCATCGGATACCGCAAACAGGTCAAAAGAAAAATATTTTTTATAATTGAAAATACGGCTACCACTACCCTTTGGCTTAATTATCCGTATATGTTTCCCATCCAGCGCTCCCACACAATTTGGAAAATTGCATGTTTTGGCAAAAATGTCTGCAATTGCCATCCACTCCTCTTTGTTGGGTTTCTTCATAACGACATCATGAAGGATATCCCATAGGGCACAGCATGTTTCCAGAATGATGTTGCTAGCTGTGGATTTTCCGATCATGAAGGCATAGTGCAGACTGACCAACGACTGTCCGGTTGCTAAATACCTATGAAAATTCGGGGAAAAAAATTAGTTCTTGCTTACATTTTGTTTCAACAGTCGGTAACATGAAGCAAAAATGGAAAAGCATCAAGGATGCTTTCATCCGCCACAGGCGTAAGGAGAAGGAATACCACAGTGGAGCGGCTGCCAGTGCGCCATCACGCTATATACATGCGGACCAGCTTGCATTTCTTATCCCATGCGTGGAAATGCGTAGGTAAGACAAACCAATAACAATGTTTATGAGGGTCGTGGATATTGTTTTACAGAACATGTAAATAATAATAATATAATGCACACACTAATGTATTATCTTCTATTGACAGCACTGACAGTAGCTGGGAAAGGCAGGAGGACGACAATGAGGAGGAGGACACGGCCACCCAAGATCCACAGCCATGCACCTCCACAGACATGCCGGAAACTCAACCCTCACCGTCACCGTCACAAACCGAGACAGAGGCACCAACGACATCTGTCACAACATCTGCCCTAACAGCCCTGGCACCTCCTGTACAGAGACTTACAATTTTAAGGGTCCGGAGACAGAGGACCGAGCGGGAGGAGGACAGACTGATCAACGTCATGGAGGAAATGGCACATACTGTCCCAAAACTGTCCTGTGAGGCCCATTTCCTCCTCAGCTTGGAGGACAAAATGAAAAGGGTGCCTGGGAGTCAACAGACAGAGGCACGTGACGCCGTCACACGTGCCATCGACTCCTTCCTTCTACCTGAAGAACGCTCCTCCCAACACCAACATACACTAGCTACAACACAAACACCTCTACATACCACACACTTGCGCACACACACACTCCTCCACCTACTACCCACAAACACCCATGCACCACCCCCCTGAAACATGGCACGCACACACACATTTCCCTTACGGATATCCCACAACCAGCCGTGGAAGGAGGGAGGAGATGCAGGGTGACGAGCATCACTACCAAAATTTATAAAGGAAATGTCTGTAACCCTAGGCACCTTTTTAATTTTTCCTATTTCTTTACCTTGCTGGGGAAGGAAAATGCCTTGCCCGTTGGCTGTTTTTTGTTTTGTTAGCCAATAGTTGTCGAACTGCCCTGCCATTATGTGGTTTAATTTGTTCAGGAGCATCCCGTATGCTTCAATGTTGAACATATTACCCTTTTTTCTACATATATATATAGAATAAACCGTTCTTTATTTAACGCAACAGGAAAAAGTCTCTTTATTTATTTTATTGACTATTTAAGATATTTTAGGCATTAATTGTGATTTTTGTCAACATTAGATTTTAATAATTGTTTTCTTTTTTCTGACCGCCCTTTTTCATTCATTGGATCTTATGTGTAAATTTCAGACTTTTTTGCTCTGTAGTTTCTTTGCAAACAGCGTTTCACTTTTCAAACATTGACAAGCGTAATGTTTTTCTTTTTTTATTAATTCCATTCGTCTGCGGTGTCTGGTTCTTCCGGCGGCTGCTCTGCGTTCTGATCGGCTCCTGCTCGGGTTTCTCCGGTGTGTTCGGCGGGGTTAATCCAGATGTTTTTGCGGGGTTTGGGCAAGCAATCGCCGGTTATGCAGTGAGTGTTCAGCAGGTTTGCGGCGGCTTTTCCCTGCACTACGTCGGCCCTGTGGCGCTTGCTGAAAACACCGCAGGGTCGGTGTAAAGGGATCGCCAAACTGCTCCGTATTGGACGAAAAGTCACCAAACGTGCAGTGACTGCTTGATTCTCTTTGAATAACCCTGACCGCACATCACACTGTATTATGTGTGTAGTGACGTTCGTTGACTTACCGCAACGTGATCAACAATCTTTCCACTGATGCAATGCTCTCACGCATGAAGGTGTCCTGCCGTTGCAAGGTGGGGGACATCAAGTCCAGCAGCTCATCGAAACTATTGGCAAAAAAAATAAATAAATGTGAGAGTTAATAGCAATGAAACGATGCTTATGGGCCATGTCGTCAGAACAACATACCATCTTACACAGGTTAATTTGATGCTAGCTTTATTTTCTATCTTGCTATCCCGCCTGTTTCCCAATCAAATCTATGATGGTACTGTCATATGGGACACAACCACAATAAAAGCAGGGTACATGTACTAACCTCTTTATGGACTTACGTGTGTATTGCATAAACTTCTCCTCGTGTGCACGCAGAGTTGCAAACAAGGCCCAGACCTGACCTCGTTGTCGGTCTGCGATGATGGGATGCACCCTGTAGCGTCGCCTGTCCATCGCCTGCCTCCTTCTCCTCAAGCGCAGTAGGTGGAAAGCTGCGACTGCTGCAATAGTGCGTCTTGTGCGGATGTCCATTTTGCAAATCTGGTTCCCTCAGGATGCACAGGAAGTCTTTTTCATTGGACGCGTCCGTAATTAAGACAGTGAATTTTCTATTGGACACCTCCGTAGTCAATCAAAAAAACGCGCGTACAACGCAAGACAAACGCATGGGAAAAACGCGCGTTAAACGCGCATATTAAAAACGCTTAGGTGTGAACCCAGCCTTAATGCTGGATGTGTTCAGCAATAATTGAATCTGCTTGGAACTCTAGCCAGCAGCAGTAAAACTCAAGCTCCCGGCTTCAACCAGGCGCTAGGCCGCAATCCCAAAATGCCTTCAAAACCCAGGGAAAAGCGCATGTTTTTATTTTTTAGAAATTCTACAATCATTATCTCTGTCGTTATATAAATTTCTTAAGTAACCAGTTTAAAATGAGCTGGATTTTAATAATTAATACCTAATATCTCTGTAATTATGAGATCTAATGTAAAAGTTACACAATTTTAACGGATCTAACAAATATCTGTCTGTTAACCCAAAATTTGCGATCTTCTTCAGCTCTCACAACATCCGGCTTTGCGGCTAAACCTCTTTTCTCTTTTTCTTTCCTAAAGGGCTTGCTTGAGGTTTTGTTTGCTTTTGTTTGGAACACTCTGTACTTTCTGTTCAGGGCTGCAAGCGTACTGAGCGCCTTTCAGATCATACCACAGACCAGCCGCCTCATTTTCCCCATCAGCTGCCTCCGCACAGAACATGCAGAATAGTCAAACAATGCTACCGTGGAATCCAAGCCCTATTAAACTCAGCCAGGTTGTGCAAAGGGACCGGTGTTACCTGCAAGCTTGTGTAATGTATGGATTATCATTATCATTGATTATTCATTATCAATAAATTAATTTACTTGAAAGCTGGCTAGATGGAGTCCTATGGACTCCAGGAAATGATAGTAGTGGTGGCAAGTGGCGCCGCTATCAGTACTCTTCAGCTCCCCTACGAGTCGCCCACTAAGGCCGCGGGTCACACGAGCACACTTGAGAGCGGAAGAAACGTCTGTGAGAGTGGATGTTCCTTCCACTCTGACGCCCGTGTGCCGACCTTGCTGAGCGCAGTTAGTGCGCTCAGCGCTGCAAAGCTCGATCCTCCTATGCAGGGCTGGACTGGGACAAAAAATTAGCCCTGGACTTCATCCAGACCGACCCACTTTAATTATGCAAACACACACACAAGAATAGTATATAAACCAACCGGATCACTCAACCAATCGAACTACAGATACCGGAGTTGCTGTAGAGCGACTGGGTAAAGCAACACAGCGGCACTGAGGTTGATCGCATACAGCGCCTTAAGGTGAGGCAGATGCGCAGCAGGTCTCACCGTCACGGTGGCCCCAATATGAGAATGCATATGTCTTACAGATGGTGAGGAAGATCTCACCCATTAAAGGCAGTGCGAGCTGGGGGTGAACCAGTATTCACACTGAGCCATCGGCCCACCGGGAATCTCCCTGTAGTCCCTATGGCCAGTACATGCCTGCTCCTATGGAGGATCATGCTTTGTAGCCCCATCCTGCGTCCATCGTAGCTTTTTGACGGGTAGGGTTTCAGCTCTTCTGGTGTGGTGTGCGCACGCTACACCATGTGGCCCTCCCAATCGAGCCGTCAGCAAGCTGCGCCTGGATGCAGGGATGAGGGGTCACACGGACACGCTCATGTGACCGCAGCCTAACACAGCAAACCACTTGTAACTTTGCTGAATTGCTGTCAATCTGAAGTGGTTTCCTTTGGTAACGATGCCAGTTGAAAAACGACACCAACTGAAAAACACGCTCCAGTTTAAACACTTTCGAATTTGACACCTCCTGTAATTTTTTCAAAGCATTTTTCGAGAGCAATCAAAACTTTTTTGGGCACATACAAATTTGAGTTTTTTTGGAAGCTTTCAAATGGTAAGGTCAGCCCAAATTCTAAGATTTTACTCCTTTTTTGCTTTTTTTTAATTGTAAATCACTAAAGGGGTTATTCAGAGAGAGGTGAAAACCAGGAGAAAGATTGGAGAAGTGAAAATTCCAGGTCAAAATAGTCGATTTGGAAAGTGAGATAAATGTGAGAATTTTTCTGGTTTCGCTACTTTGACCTAGAATTTTCACTTCTCCAGTCATTCTGGTTTTCACCTCTCTCTGAATAACCCTGTAAATTGTGAATTGTGCCAAATAAAAAAAAAAGAGTTACAGGGTTATTCAGTGAGAGGTGAAACTCGGGAGAATAACTGGAGAAGTGAAAATTCTAGGTCAAAATAGCCAAACCACAAAAATTCTCCCATTTATCTCACTTTCCAAATCGACTATTTGGTCTAGATTGTTCTTTCACCTGCCAATTCTCCTGGTTTTCACCTCTCTCTGAATAACCCTGACAGTTGTTTTATCTTGACAACTTGTTTCATTTGTTTTGGTTAGAAATTTCCCACTTAATGAATAACTCACTATACAGTAACCCCAAAGGTAACCCTAAAACAAGCACCAACCATAATCTAACCTTAAAATTTGATAGTAATCAGAAAAATGTTGCAATTTGAATTTGATTGCTATTTAAAAACTTCTTATTACTCATGGCAAATGATTCCGAAAAACCACACAAGGTTGGAAGTGTCCAAATTGTGGTGTCATTTTTTTGAAGCAACCACAAGGTGGCAACATGGTTATAGTAACATACAATAAGGGACAATGTTATAGTAAAGCCCCTGGCGCGATAGAGGGTAAACAGGTCATGCCTCATTTAACCTTTTAGAGGCTCCCTATTCATGGCTGAGCCAGAACAGGGACCAAGGAAGGGACTAAATGCAATTTTATTTACTCTTATTGCGCTGGTTTTAGGCTAGGGTCAGACGAAAGCATTTTCCCCGCGAACGTGAAAAAGTGCGTCCGAACGCATTGACGTATTTTTTCACGGAATGCGCAAAAACGGTCAGACGACGCGCATTTTCGGGCGTGATTTTGTACGAATCATCAATAAAACACTTTTTGCGTCTGGACGTTATGTAGGCTGGACATTAGCAGCGTCTGACATCTCCTAATCACGCAAACACGCCGCTATGCCGCAGCTGCGCACTCAGTACGTCAGTACTAGCGGTTCAGCGTTCTCAGAAAAATGCGTTCAAATTCCACTTGCGTTGCACGGCCGGACCTCAGATGCAAATCCGGCCCTGCTGGTTTGCGAACGCAGCTGCTGCAACAATAAATAAAGCTGAAAATGAAAAATAAATATAAAATAGCATAGAGAGCGCCAACTTATAGTCAAATCAACTACGTACTAAAACTGACACAAACTAGGTTAAGAAGCAAAAAAACGCATAGAACATAAAATGAAGACTATAAGGAAAATAGATTCAACATGATGTTACACAATTTTGGGCTACAAAATCTATAATACTCCGTATCGGTGATTTAGTGTTTGCTTGATAAATGAAAGCCTATGTTGGGCATATTTTATTTAGAAATGGGCAAACAATTTAAAATGATTTTGTTGGGTGACTGTGACGGATTCCTGCCATTAGACGTAGCGTTACAGTAAGGTAGAGTTGTTGGGTACATAATGGCGCAGCTTCATTAAAGGCGCAGGCCAGCATTCTTTTCTTTGTGACATCATTTTATTTTTTTTTGAGAAAGGATTTTACCAGGAAGGATACATTGAGATTTCGCTCGTTTTCAAGTATGTCCTGGGTGGCGAGTATGTCCCGTTAGGTGTCTTGCCCAAGGACACTAAGGCTAAGGTCAGACTAACGCATTTTTCACGTTGTCCGTGAAAATGTGCGTTCGAAGAATGGACGTATTTTTTCACGGAATACGCAATAGCGGTCATACTATGCGCAGTTTCATCCGTGATTTTGTACGGATCATCAATAAAACACTTCTTGCATCTGGACGTTATGTAGGCCGGACATTAGCAGCGTCTGATGTCTCCAATTCACGCACACACGCCGCTAGCGGACGCAGCGCACTCTGTACGTCAGTACTAGTGGTTTAACGTTCTCGAAAAAATGCGTTCATTTTCCACTTGCGTTGCGCAGCCGGACTTTTGTGCGACCGTACTTCGCATATTGGCCGTCATTGCCCGGCATCTGCTGCTAGCACGGCCGTGATTAAGTGCGCCAGAACGCGCGTTCGCACTGCCTCAGTCTGACCCTAGCCTTACTGGAGAGGTTGCTCGCTGGGATCGAACCCGTGACTCCACAGGCTCTCTCCACGCAGAGCAGTGATCGGTAACTGTTCTTGAGTTCATTGGAACAATCTGTACAAGCGTGAGTTCAGGGCTAAGAACATTGCTAACAGACGGCGCAATCCTCCCACATAGCAGACCCTTCATTTTTTTATAAAAAAAAATTTACAGTGCGCATACGGGCCAGATCAAGGTTAATCAACCGCAGCTACACTACAACTCCCAGCAGGTTCAACCAGATGGATGGCAGCATTTGGCAGGCAAGATGGAAAATGGGGAATTGCAAGTCAAAATAAAATAGATTTAGTCAATTTTTTTAATGATTCATCACAATTCACCATTTAGTAATTGACTCCTTTTTAGTGCAGAGTTTGTGTGTTTTAATTAACATTATTAGCTGGCTTTCTAACAACTGGCATTGTTTGATGGGGGTCAGTACACTGCAGTTATTCCGCCCGCTGTAGCCGCTCATTGAACCGTAGGTGAACATGGAATATTTCAGGGTTGCTGCAGGAATTTGAATACCCATTTTTTCCCCATTGTGCGTTATTCATCAGCAAGTTATTTAACGGAGCTAAAAGGAAAAATCTGTGAGTATTGAAAAGGATGCTGGGAATGTCAGGCTTAGGAGAATAGGACCAAAACATATTATTCTCTCTCCGTGCATGACAAACTTAATTCCATCTTTAAATGATGGCGAAAACAGAAAAATGGCCGTTCTGTCTTATGAAGATAGATGAGGGTTCAGAAGTTCAGTGTGTTTTATGGCCCATTAATGGGGCTGCCCCTGATACAGAGAAAAAGCACATAGGGCTCATACTCACTCCAGCACGTTATGTGATGCACAGCCAGTCATTAGGCTTTGTTATAGTGGCCCACAATACCCAGCCAGCCATTCGACTTACTTCGTTATATGAAAAACATATTTTTTTGTGAAAGGATTTTACCAGGAAGGATACGTTGAGATTTCTCTCGTTTTCAAGTATGTCCTGGGTGGCGAGTATGTACCGTTAGGTGTCTTGCCCAAGGACACTTACTGGAGAGGTGCTCTTGCCGGGATTCGAACCTGTGTCTCCACGGTCATAGAGCAGTGATGTTAACTCTATTCCACCCAGCTGGATTTGGGGTTTTATTCACTACATAAGTCACTTTTACTGGAAAAAATGTGTTCTTTTATGATCACATGACTCCAGCTTGCTTTGTCTTCACCTATTTTGGGCTGAAATCTGCAGATCCCCCTCATCAATTCCATAGAATTCATTAGTTAGCAGAAGAACCCAAACGTTAGCCAAGATAACATGATAATCTACTGATGCCAGGCCGTTAGCCAATGATTTCCAGTATAATGGCTGTTTACAGCGGTTACATTAAACAGATTGCATTTTACATTCAAATTAATTTGATGGTACATATCTGTTAAAACTGAATCCCCTTCGTGCCAACCTACGCTCAACACATGGGGTTTAATAGATGAGTACTCTGCAGGTTGCCATCTTAGTATACATTCTTGTTACGTCATCGGCCATAGACGTTACCAGTAGTGATGAATTAACCTTGGAACCTCAAAATTTCCAGATATATACAGTCTTATGGCAGGCTATGCATTATGGGATATGGAGTTCTTAAACAATGGTACATGGTTAGCCATCAATACCTCAGAATATGCAAATAAGTAAAGACAGTGAGGATCTGCGTTAATTAAAGACGTGGGGAGCAATGGTGAGGTAGCATGGGTACGGGGGTCATCAGATAGGCCATGTTTCCAGGAAATATACAACTTCTATATTCTAAAGCAGGGCTGCTCAACCTAGGCACTCCAGATGTTTCAGAACTACATGTCTTACAAAACTCTGTTGTCCTATAGAGAGGTTTAGTGTCATGGGAGTTGTAGCTTCAAAACATCTGATTGTCCGTGGTTGAGCACCTCTGTTCTAATGGGTAGCCCATGAAAGTGCTTCCATTCAGTATGTAGGCGTCATATGCTGCAGGAAGGAAACAACACCACCATCTAAGGCTAGGGTCAGTAGAACGCAGTGCAAACGCGCGTGCAGCCGCACTTTATCACGGCCGTAGTAGCAGCAAATGACGGGCAATGTACGAAGTACGGCCGCACAAAAGTGCGGCCGTGCAACGCAAGCGGCACACAAACGCATTTTTTTTGAGAACATGATACTGCTAGTACTGACTTACAGAGTGCGCTGCGTCCGCTAGCGGCATGTGTGCGTGATAAGGAGACGTCAGACGCTGCTAATGTCCGGCCAACATGACGTCCAGACGCAAAAAGGGTTTTATTGATGATCCGTACAAAATCACGGATGCAAATGCGCATCGTATGACCGCTATCGCGTACTCCGTGAAAAAATACGTCCATTTGTTCGAACGCACTTTTTCACGGACAACGCGAAAAATGCGTTAGTCTGACCTTAGCCTTAATTAGTGATCTGGTTTCTCTCCTGCAGCATATGAGTTCTACACGTTTAAGGACAGCACTTTCATGTGCTGCCCATCTCCATGGAGAAGCTGCATGTGTCTGGGACAACATGGATGAATTAGAAACCCTAGATGGCTCTAACCTATATGTTGATCACTGTTACACAGGGCTACTGGAACTGGTACTTGTATCAGCCTCAACCAGTTGAGAAAAAACTTGGGCACCACAGCCTAGTGCAGAGATCAGCAACATTGGCTCCCTGATGTTTCAGGAAATACATTTCCCATTTGGCTCACTCAACCTAATGGGTGACTGATCATCATGGGAGATGTAGTTCCCAAAACATCAGGGAGCCAAGGTTGCTGACCCCTGGCCTAGTGTGAACCAATGAAAATTAATATTTAACCCCTTATGATCCACTTTTACTTACTGCCACCAGTAGAGTGTGCCCACCATGCGGTTCCTGCGTCCACGTGGCACACACTATGTAGCATGGGAAGCACGACACATCCAAGCGTTCATTAAATGATTCTGGAATAGTGTGTTTTCCTTTTTTTGTCTGGATTGTTACAACATAATTTTGACGTCATGGGGTTAAATAGCACCCTGTCAGGATAATTTTTTTAAGGTCACACACCTTCGTATAAACAAACAGGGGAATGACCCCAGGCCTGTGTTGATGTTTTTAGTCTTTCTTAGAAAGCGGGTCACGTGGCTGGAAATGTTGGCGCTCAGCCTGGTGTGCTGAATATTCCATGTGTGAGAAGGACAGACTCTCTGTACTATGAAGAATTGATGTGAACAACAAGTTGCAGAAGCATGCACACACGGAGAAATATCTGGGAGGCCAGTGTTCTGACTCATTAATACAATACGCGTGGCGATCTTCACTACACAGACTCACTAGGACATTGCTGCAGCTGCTTGCATCAGCCGCACAACAGTCCTTCATCAAAAAAGGAATGATAGGAATTTATTGCTGTGTAGATACATGGAAAAAAAGTACTTTCCGTGAGTTATAATATTGTTCGATGGCCAGTGCATTCTGACGCAGAGCAGTGTGTGCGCTTTAAGTTTCAGATTGAGATACTCCATCTCAATCAATGGATAAACATCTGTGAGGGTAACATCAAAGGCAGGGCTGTCAAACTCACAGCCCCCCCCCCCCCAGATGTTGATGCCTACAATTCCCAGAATTCTTTCAATACAATAAATGGCCAGGGAATAATGGGAGTTGCAGTTTATTTATTTATTTATAAAGGATTTTACCAGGAAGGATACATTGAGATTTCTCTCGTTTTCAAGTATGTCCTGGATTCAAGAACATTGAAGTGTTACAGTTACAGAAATACAAAGTAATACAATGCAAGATATTAAAAAAAACCCACAAATATACAGATTAACAGAAAATAAATATGTAGGAAATATAGTCACTAGGTTACATGTTTACAGGTGCATTCTGTATTGAGGTATGTTAATATGGAGCTCTTGAGTGACTTAAGACTGGGGGAAGATTTGATGGTGTCTGGGAGGTTGTTCCATAATTGTGGTGCTCTGTAGGAAAAGGAGGATCGAGCCGCTGTCTTTTTGTATTGTGGTATTGCAAGTAAGGTGCTGGTCCTGGATCGGAGGTTATAGGATGAGGGAGCTGCTGGGGGAAGCAGTCTATTCAGGTAGGGTGGCAGCTTCCCAGAAATGCTCTTAGACACCAGGCTGGAGAGGTGAAGGGTGCGTTTAGACTCAAGCGATGGCCAGTTTAGCTCTTTTAACATGTCACAATGGTGGGTCATGTAGTTACATTGTACAGCAAAGCGGCAGAAGGAGTTATACAATGTAGTAAGTTTCTGAAGGTGTGTTTGTGGGGCCGCTGCATACACTACATCTCCGTAATCAATAGCTGGCATAAGCATTTGTTGTACAATCTGCTTTCTTACCGCGGGGCTCAGGCAGGATTTGTTTCTGTACAGGGCACCTAGTTTGGGGTAAACATCTGGGGGCTTAGTTCAGAAACATCTGGGGGCTGGCTTTTGATAGCCCTGATCTAATGCACGGGTCTGCAATCTTGGCTCTCCAGATGTTTCGAAACTACATCTCCCATGATGCTCAGCTACTTATTAGGTTTCTAAAGACTCATGAGAAATGTAGTTTGAAAACACCTGGAGGGCCAAGATAGCTGATCCCTGATCTAAAGGGTTAGAGGTTCTCATAAGTGCCCTCTAGTTTAAAAAAATCATATGACATTCAGTGTCGCAGTCTCAGAGTTCTTCCAGTTGAACGGATCCTGCTACAAGAGCATCAGGCGCTTTCCCCCTGACAGTCACAACTGATTGACAGCCTTCAGGAACAGCTGGGGGTGGCTCTCAGCTCACCATGATGAATGGTTGATGGGTCAGCACTGCAAGTGGTGTGTAGTGAATTTCCTGGTACACACTCCTCTCACAGAAATTTGAGAAAATCCCCATTGGCTCACTCACTTCCGGGTCTGAGCAGAGCTTGCTGTGGGAGCTGCAGATATACCTTTCCACAGTTGGTAGATATTTTGGTACTTGGGAGGATTGAAGTGGTACTAAAAATTTTGACCGACCACATGGACGCAGCATAAGTCTTTGAAAGTGGTCAAATGTCCAAACCAGTCTTAACGCATCATTAATGCTCCTGGTTTTGGTGATTGGAGCAGTAAATAACCCCTAAATCCCAGGGATATAAGGAGAACCTGTTTAGGAATCGGAGCCGCGGGACATTGCAAGATTCCACTTTGTAAAACGGTTGAATTCTGCCGACAGTTTTATTGAATCTCCGAACTGAATCTGTGACGTAATGGCCAATCTACCCTTATCTGGGTGTTTTGGTCTTGGTTTTGCAAAATGAATACTATAAGTAGTGCGCTGTCTCATCTGAAATTTGTTTGATTCATTAAGAATCAAACTTTCACAGAACCACAATTTTTGGTGATAGCTATTTAAAAACTTTACCGAATGCCTACCCTCTTCTTTCAGCTTGATTATTTTAACCTAAATCGGTTAATTCCCTTTTCATTCCCACCCTGTGCTTTATATGCAGCACCTGGTCTCAGTGGCTCTGGTCCGCCATTCTTTCTACGTGCCATACGTGCTGGCAACCCACTATGGTTTGTACGGACACAGTTGGCTCAGTGTTCTACGTGTTGTTTGTGCGTTACGAATGTCAGGACACGTGTTTTCAAAACATTTTCACACAAAGCAATCCTTTCAGACGCCAATTAAAAGTGGATATTTGTGGGCAAAACATGAGCACGTTAACCCCTTTGTGAGCACGGTTGTCAAAATTTAGACACATTTTGATGTCCCCAAATCGGTTCTACAAGGCTCTCTGCAATATTTAGCATTCTTCTTTTGCAGGAGTATAGTCCATCATCGAGCATAGAAACATAGAAAATGTCGGCAGATAAGAACCTTTCGGCCCATCTAGTCTGCCCAATTACATGGATACTTTACCTGGATTTATCTTTTGTTTAGGATAACCTTATGCCTATCCCATGCTTGCTTAAATTCAATCACTGTTTTGGCCTCTACCACTTCAACTGGAAGACTGTTCCATGTATCCATCACCCTCTCAGTAAAATAATGCTTCCTGATGTTACTTTTAAACCTTTGCCCCTCTAATCTAAGACTATGTCCTCTTGTTTTGCTACTTTGTTTCCTTTTAATTATACTCCCTTCCTCTACCTTGTGGATTCCCTTTACGTATTTAAATGTTTCTATCATAACTCCTCTGTCTCGTCTTTTTTCCAAGCTGTACATGTTAAGATCATTAAGCCTTTCCTGGTAACTTTTCTCCTTCAAGCCGTACACCATTTTAGTAGTCCTTCTCTGAACTCTCTCTAAGATGTCTATATTTATTTTATTTATTTATTTATTTATAAAGGATTTTACCAGGAAGGATACATTGAGATTTCTCTCGTTTTCAAGTATGTCCTGGGTTCAAGAACATGGTTACAGAAATACAAAGTAGTAAAATGCAATAAATTAACACAAAACAAATATACAGATTAACAGAAAATAAATATGTAGGAAATATAGTCATTATGTTACATGTTTACAGGTGCATTCCTTATTGAGGTATGTTAATATGGAGCTCTTAAGGGACTTTAGACTGGGGGAAGATTTGATGGCGTCCTTCTGGAGATACGGTCTCCAGTACTGCACACAGTACTCCAAGTGAGGTCTCACCAGTGCTCTGTACAGTGGCATGAGCAAGTCCCATTTAGATCCTCCCTGGTTTCTCTTTTAAATTAAAGGGATATTCTATTAAAAAATAGAATTCCCTTTTTTGCCCTGCTGACAGCCCCTGCCCAATTATTTTCTTTTTTCTATTCCGGTCGATTTTTGCTTACCTTTTCTCCCTCGTGGCGCAAAGCTTCTCCTCTTCAGCTCAGGGACTCCCAAACCTGGAAGTCCCTGAAGCTTTTCTATGCAATTTGTTCTCCTAAGCAACTTACGTAGCATTAAGAACTGCAAATTACGCATCGCTACGGGACTTGCTCACTTTACGTACACACGTTCCATACCTCTTGCACATAACGATGGACTGAAGCTGCGCGCATGTGCAGATCCAATCCATCGGCCGCCTCTCTGAGACCGCTCGCTACATCGATTGGTCTCAGAGAGGGTGATGTCGACATTGATCTCTGCGTGCTGACTTCCCTGATGTCCAGCAGCCAGGATATTCAAAAATCCCTGCTGCTGGTAATGCTGGGTGGGGTAGAGTAAACATCACTCGTTGTTTGTGCCAGATCAGGGGAGCTAGGAGGGAGGAGAAGGGGGTTAGGATGAGTAGAGTGTCCCTTTTGTATACTTCTAAGTGCAAGACCGCACAAAGAATAAACACAAGGGAAAAAATAACAGCGACTCTTACTCATCTCTGACAGAATCCAGTGAAATACTACAGATCCCCCACTCCTTGTTACAAAATCCAATCCACTTGAAGGGATATACACATTTCCGCTAATCAAAGTAACACAACTGTTGTGTTCTGTAAAACACCTGATATGTTCATACCTCTAGATTGTAAATTCCTATGAGCAGGGTCCTCTACACCTCGTGTTTCCATCCTATGTCCGCTTATCTGCCTATCTTGTTCCCTTTGGTTATTGTAAAGCACTGCGGAAACTGTTGGCACTATATAAATGATGACGATAATAATACTCATAGGGCTCTATTACACTCTTCGCGTTAAAACGTGGGCGCAGGGCGGAAAAACAGCGCCCGCAGTTTCCCCCCCTTGCGCCCGCGTTTTAACACTGGATTACAATGCATGTGCAAAAAATGCTCCCTGCAATGTTTCCGACCGTAAAATTCCGGGATGCTCGCGGCAGCGCTGGGCGCAGCAGCGAACATCCACTCGATGGAGTCCATAGGACTCCATTGAGTTCCTCCCTTCATAACACAAATCCATGCAACCCCTCTTCCAATTACTAGAGGTCTAAGAAAGACGCACTTGACGAGGACACATGTTTGTGTTTTTCATCAACTTGAGAACACTCTGTTCCTAGAGAAGAGGACTGAGCTGAGCACAGGCACGTCAGCCACCACCACCCACCAAGACACTCCCACTGGCGAGCTCTCCTTACCACACCATCCACATCATGTAAACAGCAGGGTCTGCAGAGAAATGCAATGGATTCCTTTGTCCAGTCTCTGCCTATGATCATCTCATCTTAGGTAATCATTATAAATGCTACTTGCCACTTGTTTTGCAAAGAAAAAGTGATTTGAGCGTTGAGCATTTATTTTCCACAAGAGTTAGACATTTACATGGAAAACTTTGGGGGTTATAAAGATGGCACCAAAATGTCACCGACATTTCGGTGCTCTCTCGTTCCCCGCACTTTGGGGAATAAAATTTCTCCATCCTGCAGTGAATTCAGCATTCACCGAAGGGTTCCGGAAGTGCAGGGTATCGGTTGCTGAATGCCACCGCAAACCCGCCGAACATCAGCCGCAAACCTGCCGGAGGGCTGCCAAACGCAGCTGACAAGCCCCCGGAAGGGAAAAAAAAAATCAAAAAAACATATCAGGGTTATTCAGAGAGCATGAAAAGCAGGAGAATGACTGGAGAATGAAAAATTCGAGGTCAAAATAGCCAAACCAGAAAAATTCTCCCATTCATCTCACTTTCCAAATCGGCTATTTTGACCTAGAATTTTTCATTCTCCAGTCATTCTCCTGCTTTTCACGCTCTCTGAATAACCCTGTATGATTCAAGGATCAAAATTGAATCGCTGTTTTCAAAAAAACCTACTGAACGAAAATGCCTGGAATTTACATATAAGGTCCTATGAATGATAATAAAAAGGCCCGTTACAGAAAAAAGAAAAAACCCTTTTGAACAAAAAAATGGAAAATAAATTGCCGAAAAAAAAAAGATCCTAAAAAAAATCAATAAATAAAGAGACTTTTTACTGCAGATTAAAATAATAAACGTAACAAGAACAAAGATGTAATCTGCGTTTATCCCTAAAACGCCATGGGAAACAAAACCCAATTAGAGGTTTTTGTTTACTTGATGGACATGCCACGCCAAGGCACCTCCAGTACGGCGAGTCCTATCTAATGAAGCCAAAAAGCTGCCTCCTGAGCAACCATATACGCTCATGCTGTTTCTCAGTCATGAGACAAGCTTGTGGGTTCTTTTATACCCTTCCCAGAAAAATTCCACTTTGGGATTGAAAACAAAACCACGGTACGGCACAGCTGCAAAGATGACCTTGCTGGAAACACGACAAAAAATACATTGATACAGGAAAATGGTGTCGCGCCTGAGCCCTCCCGGGGCGGCTGCAACAACCAGACGTATCCAGCCCAGTATATATGGTTGCTCAGGAAGCATCTTTTTGGCTTCATTAGATAAGACTCGCCTTACTAGAGGTGCCTTGGCATGGCAGGCGGACTAAAATCTTCAATGGCCATTCAAGTAAACAAAAACCTCTAATTTTGTTTTGTTTCCCATGGTGTTATAGGGATGACGCGCAGATGACATCTTTTTTTCTTGTTATGTTTTGTACATGTTACTGGGCTGGATACGTCTGGTGGTTGCAGCCGCCCCAGTAGGGCTCAGGCTAGACACCATTTTCCTGTATCAATGTAAAATAATAAACGGTTTAATAGATATTGAATAAAAACTGGAATATTTTTAACATTGAAGCCTATGGGGTACGTCTGAATAAACCTGCCGAATGAAACCACCGACCAGCAGGGCACTTCGGCAACTTTTCACTGCTGTTCGATATTCTCTGCAGGGATGCACCGAAATTTCAGCCACTGAAATTATCGGCTGAAAACGGTGCTTTCGGTCTCGGCCGAAATGGAAACTGCAGCCGAAAAAAAATCGCCTGAAATCGGGCCTGAAAGCTTGGCCGAGCTGGGGGGGCTTGCCTGAGCCTGGAGGCAGGCCGAGCAGGGGGCGATGCGGTCCTCCAGGCCCAGGTGACGGATTTTGTTGGGAGAGCAAGAGAGTTATACATTCTCACCTACATCAGCCCTGAGCCTTTTTCTGCGTTGGCAGTCCTCCTGCATCCAGTGTCCACTGTCTGTCAGACGCCGGTCGCCGGGATGACTTCACGGAAGCCTTTGACCCAGGACAGCGGACACCATATGCAGTAGGACTGCCACCGCTGGAGGAGCACCGGGCCGCTATAGGTGAGTATGTGTAGGCAACATATTCACCTACATCCTCCTACTTCGGCCCTGAGCTTCTCCAGCGGTGGCAGTCCTGTGGTGACAGTCCTCCGGTAGCCGGTTCCCACTCTCCATCAGACACAGGGATGACGTCGCAGAGGTGGAAGCCTTTGACCCTGCTGTCTGCAGGGTCAAAGGCTTCCGCCTTGGTGACATCATCCCTGCGTCTCACGTAGAGCGGGAACCAGCTGCCGGAGGACTGTCACCACGGGACTGCCAGCGCTGGAGGAGCTCTGGGCTGAAGTAGGAGGATGTAGGAGAGTATGTAGGTGCAACGTGTTCTCACACCCCCCCCCCCCAATCAGTCATCCGAACCTGGGCCTGGAGGCCCGGTCGAGCAGACTGCTTGGCCAGTCTCCATGCTCAGACGAGCCCCCAGCTAAGCCGGAAGCCGGCCGAGCAGCCTGCGCGGTTGACCTACGGGCTTAGGTGAGTCCCCAGCTCGTCTGACCTCCAAGCCCAGGTTTTCATAACTGATTTTCGGTATCGGTTTTCGACTGAACCGATCCCGAATTTTCAATATCGGCTGGAAATTTCCACTGCGGTGCACCACTAAGTCTCTGAATAGATTAACCATTGCTTCTCTATGGGGGATTTAATTGATTTAGAACAGGCACCATACTTGCTGGCAGTTTGCCAATATTTGTGAATAGCCAAATGGCTCCGAAATAGCACTGTACGGGGAAATTTCCTGTTTGGTGACATTTCGGGGCTAGATCGACTCTCTCTGAATAACCCCTTATGACAAAACCGCCAGATTCTGTGAAGACTTGTTTAGATGGGAAATGAGAATACATTTTATATATATATATAAAATATATATACGCCATGTTTAAATAACAGTGTTCCATGTTGGGGTCATATATACAGTATATATTATATACACATTTATGGTTCTGTTTTGTACATTTTTATTCATTTTGTACTGTCATTTTCCTCACCTTTTTTGTTCAAATGTATCGATTGCAGGAGATATAATATAAAATGATCTCATATACTTTGTCATAGGAATAAAATATGCCTGATAATTACTGAAAAGAATAGCATTAATAAACAATTAATGTGCATTTAAATATTTTCAAGACTTTCATGTTGCTGTGTACATTAGAAGGAAGCTTTATTACAGCGACAATAAGGCCGCCATGATCAGGGTGTTGCCACTTTGTGAAGGTTAGAGTTGTTGGTAGGTATGGGAGGGACGAGAATTAGAAAATAAACTTATTATTATTAGTCATTTGTATCGCACCAAAGGGGTCATTCATTAGGCTAATGTCAGATGAACGCAGTGATCACGTCTGTGTCACCGCACAGTTTAACGTCCGTCGTAGCATAGAATCATGATCAATAGAGACCCACACACGAAGTACGTGCACACCGAACTGCGCACGCACAACGCACGTGGCAAACGGACGCAAGTTAGGCAGGAACGTAAAACCGCTACCACGGACGCGCAGAGTGCGCCACGTCCGCGTAGCGTTCTGTGTGAGTGATGAGAAGATGTCAGATGCAGCGCATTTGAAATGTCCAGCACCTTGACACACACAATGGCTTTTCATATCCTTTTCACATTTTTATCATTTTTCATATTAATTTTGTTTCCCATAATTCCCTTTTTTTCCTACGTCCGTCAAAAACACACGGACCGTGTGGTGTCTACAGTATCTTCCGTCAGTACGTCTGTCCGTTATGCACGCACGCAGAGTGCGCTCAGACTGCGTTCATCTGACATTAGCCTAAAGCACCATATTTTCATTGAAATTACAGTGCTCGTTCATTCAGCACACTTCGGCGATTCCAGTTCGCCGATCCTGCGGTTAATTCACTATTCCCCACAGAGAAAATAGCTCAGTCAGTAAAAAAGGGGGACAAAACATTTTTTAGATATATAAACGAGAAAAGAAAAGTAAAACAAGGATTATTTAGATTAAAAACAAAGGAAGGAAGGTATGTAGAAGAGGATAAAAGTCTCGCTGACTGCCTCAATGAATATTTTTGTTCAGTCTTTGCAGAAGAAAAGGAAGGAAAGGGACCTCAGTTAGGAGGAAACACTAACGAGACATTTACATATCAGTTTTCAGAGGAGGAGGTTCTACAGCAGCTGTCTAAAGTAAAGACAAATAAGTCAATGAGGCCTGATGGGATCCACCCTAAATTATTAAAAGAGCTCAGTGATGTAAAAGCAAAACCGTTCACAGATTTATTTAACCAATCCTTGCTAACGGGAGTCGTCCCAGAAGACTGGAAATTAGCAAATGTTGTGCCCATTTACAAGAAGGGTAGTAGGGAGGAATCGGGGAACTATAGGCCAGTTAGTCTTACGTCAGTAGTGGGGAAATTAATGGAAACCATGTTAAAGGAAAGGATTGTTGAACATCTAAAAACACATAGATTACAGGATCAGAAACAACATGGGTTTACCTCCGGGAGATCATGCCAAACTAATCTTATTGATTTTTTTGATTGGGTAACAAAAATAATAGGCACAGGTGGTGCAGTAGACATTGCTTATTTAGATTTCAGTAAGGCTTTTGATACTGTTCCGCATAGAAGGCTTATCAATAAATTGCAATCTTTGAGCTTGGATTCCAATATTGTTGAATGGATTAGGCAGTGGCTGAGTGACAGGCAACAGAGGGTTGTGGTAAATGGAGTTTATTCGGCGCAAAGGTCTTGTTACCATTGGGGTACCTCAGGGGTCAGTACTTGGACCCATTCTCTTTAATATTTTTATTAGTGATATTGCAGAAGGTATTAATGGAAAAGTATGTCTTTTTGCTGATGACACAAAGATTTGCAACAGGGTTGACGTTCCTGGAGGGATCAACCAAATGACAAATGATTTAGGTAAACTAAAAAAATGGTCGGAGCTGTGGCAATTGAGTTTTAATGTGGATAAGTGCAGGATAATGCACCTGAGACGTAAAAACCCAAGGGCTGAATATAGAATATTTGATACAGTCCTAACCTCAACATCTGAGGAAAAGGATTTAGGGGTTATTATTTCAGAGGCTCTAAGGGTATGTAGTCAATGTAATAGAGCAGCAGGAAATGCTAGCAGAATGCTTGGTTGTGTAGGGAGAGGTATTAGCACTAGGAAACGGGAAGTGCTCATGCCACTGTACAGAGCACTGGTGAGACCTCACTTGGAGTACTGTGTGCAGTACTGGAGACCGTATCTCTAGAAGGATATAGACATCTTAGAGAGAGTTCAGAGAAGGGCTACTAAAATGGTGTACGGCTTGAAGGAGAAAAGTTACCAGGAAAGGCTTAATGATCTTAACATGTACAGCTTGGAAAAAAGACGAGACAGAGGAGATATGATAGAAACATTTAAATACGTAAAGGGAATCCACAAGGTAGAGGAAGGGAGTATATTTAAAAGGAAACAAAATAGCAAAGCAAGAGGACATAGTCTTAGATTAGAGGGGCAAAGGTTTAAAAGTAACATCAGGAAGCATTATTTTACTGAGAGGGTGGTGGATACATGGAACAGCCTTCCAGTTGAAGTGGTAGAGGCCAAAACAGTAATTGAATTTAAGCAAGCATGGGATAGGCATAAGGCTATCCTAAACAAAAGATAAATCCAGGTAAAGTATCCATGTAATTGGGCAGACTAGATGGGCCGAAAGGTTCTTATCTGCCGACATTTTTCTATGTTTCTATGAAAGGTTGCCGAAATGCACTGCCATTCGGTGGTTTAATTTGGCAGGTTTATTCAGGCGAATCCCATAGGCTTCAATGTTAAAAATATTTCCGTTTGAATTCAATATCTAATAAACCGTTGATTATAATATTCTGCAGTAAAAAGATTTTTTATTTCTAGATTTTGTAGGACCTTTAAAGCATTTTTCGGGATTTTTTTGAAAAAAAATTACGTTTTTTTTAAATGAAATTTCAAACGTTTGCTCTTTTTTCGATAACAGCCCTTTTTATTATCATTCCTTGGACCTCATATGTAAATTTCAGACATTTTCGTTCAGTAGTTTCTTTACAAGCAGCGTTTCACTTTTCAAACATTCAAGCAAACTGTTTTGCTAATGTATTCACTGCATTCGTCTGCGGTGTCCGCTTTTTCCGGCGGCTGCCCTGTGTGTGATCGGCTCCTGCTCGGGTTTTTCCGGCATTTTCGGCGGGTTAATTCAGATGTTTTTGCGGATTTCAGCGTGCATTCGCCGAGTTTTGCAGTGAGTTTTTGGCAGGTTTGTGGTGGCTTTTCCCTGCACTTCGATGGCCCTGTGGTGCTTGCTGAATACACCGCAGGGTTGCCGAAATGGGATCGGCAAAACGAACCGAATTGAAGAGAACGAAAAGTCACCGAACGTGCGGTGACTTTTCGATTCTCTTTGAGCTGGGCTGTCTATCAGGGTAATTCAAAGTTTAATAGTGATTTTATTTTCTGATTGTCTAATAAATTTTTTAATAATAACTTTCTTTTGTCTGATGTAAAGAGCAGTGGTGCTGTATAGGTAATTGTAAAAAAAATTAAGCTATGCAAAACTAATACCGCCCTATGTATTTACACTGCTGTTAATGGAGAGGATTAAAGCAGCTCTAATCAGCCCTTGGTTTTTTGTGTGTAATTTAGCTGATCAGTATCACGTTTTTTAGGGCAAAAGTGTCCTCCAAGCCATTCCTCAGGGCTCACCAATTTGTCCAAATCCAGTACAGAGTGACTTCTAAACTGACCTCCATTAAAACAGGGATAGCCAGAAACGCTGGCCAGATAATGGGAAAACGGGACAGGCACAAAATCCTCCAAACAAGAAATCCTAAGGGGTTATTCAGATAGCATTGAAATTTCAGTGAAATTTATTTATTTATTTTATTTATAAAGTATTTTACCAGGAAGGATACATTGAGATTTCTCTCGTTTTCAAGTATGTCCTGGGTTCGAGAACATTGAGTGGTTACAGAAATACAAAATAGTAAAATGCAAGATATTAACACAAAACCAAATATACAGATTAACAGAAAAATAAATATGTAGGAAATAAAGTCATTATGTTACATGTTTACAGGTGCATTCCGTACTGAGGTATGTTAATAGGGAGCTCTTAAGGGACTTTAGACTGGGGGAAGATTTGATGGCGTCTGGGAGGTTATTCCATATTTGCGGTGCTCTGTAGGAAAATGAGGATCGAGCCACCGTCTTTTTGTATTGCGGTATTGCAAGTAAGGTGCTGGTCCTGGATCTGAGGTTATAGGATGAGGGAACTGCCGGGGGAAGCGGTCTATTCAGGTAGGGTGGTAGCTTCCCAGAAAAGCTCTTAAACACCAGGTTGGAAAGGTGAAGGGTAATGTGGGTGCTTTCTGTCCTGTGTGCTTTGGCGATTCCATTTTGCAAGCCCTGCGGTGAACTTACTATTCACCGAAGGGTCCCTGAAGTACGCCGAATGCCGCCAAAAAGCAGGAGAGGGGGACCGAAACTCTGCTATTTCTAATAGGTGTTTAAACCAATAAAAATGTATTAAAATGTGTATAAATAAGCCATGTCTGGCCCTCGTGCCCCCGGGCCTCGTGACAGTACCCTTCCATGGCCTCCTCCGGGAGCGTGCCAGGAGAGTCACGGATATGGCCTTTGCCACTTCCCTCACCCCCTCCAGCTTCCCTTTCATGTGGTGGAGTGTTGTTTTTTTTTGTTTTTTTTTTTTCTTGTTTTGTTGTCCCCTTCCGGATGCTGGAGATACCTACTCCCCCTCAAAGTGAACCGCGACACGTCCCCCCCCCCCTGTTACCTCTTACTCTCTCCCACTCTCTGATTTTAGCAGTCAGCAAACGTATAGGATACTGTGGACTTTTTTCTTTTTAATAATGTGGAATTACGTTGCGTTACCCGTCTTGCATCACCACGTCGTTCGTTATCACTATGCGTCATATCCATGTTCCCCCTTTCCCTTATTATCGAATGTATATTGTTCTCACACGATGCGTTCTTTGACAGAATGGTTATGTATCAATGACATTTTTGCAAAATAAAATGTTGAAATTTAAAAAAAAAAAAGTGTATAAATAATAAAAAGGTCCTATAAAAAAATAATAAAAAGGTCTGTTACAGAATAAAAAAAACACCCTTTAAAAAAAATCAGGAATCAGAAATTTCATCAAAATAATAAATACATAAGGGTGTTCTAAAAAATAATTAAATAAAAAGACGATTTTCTGAAAAAGAAAAGAATAAACGGTTGAATAAGAAACCCCTATAGGGGTTTGACTCTCAATACAGAGGTCTGCAGGGGACAGCCCTCTTGTCCTCCTCCCTCACTCTGTCATTGGCATGCCAATAGTGACTGAGTGTTAGATTTAGAGGAGGAGCTTAACAGTCTGGGCCGCCAATAAGAGATTAAAATCTCAAAATTATTGGCACCTTCAATTTAATATTTGGTAGCACACAGTCCCTTTGGAAAAAATTTAAATCAATCGCTTCCTGTAACCATCAATGAGTTTCTTACACCTCTCTACTGGAATTTTGGGCCACTCTTCTTTAGCCAACTGCTCCAGATCTCTCCAATTGGAAGGGTTCCTCTTCCCAGCTGCCCTATGGGCTTTAGATCTGAACTCATTGCTGACCAGTTCAGTACGCTCCACTTACATAAGCTGTAACTAGATTACTTGTGCTTTACAAATAAACCCACATTATAAAACACATGCTGCTGTTTTTTTCTATAAAAATGTAAAAAATAAAATTAGGTATTTTATCTCTGGGTTCCATTTTCTCGATTTTTCCGCTGATGTAACATTTACCAAAAAGTTTCCTTTGTGGCTCTTGTTTATTTAATCTATAATATTTAACAGTTAATGATGTCTAGGAGGGAATGTAAATAGAGGGAGCAAATGGAAATAAAGCTATTGTTGTCTGCCCTACCTGAGATAAGAGCTGGCAGCTGAACGAAATATGACAGGGAGCTTAAAAGACTTGTAATATACAAGTGATCACCCCCTAGTGATGTCCTTTGAATAATTCCCGGCAAGAGCACCTCTCCAGTAAGTGTCCTTGGGCAAGACACCTAACGTTACATACTCGCCACCCAGGACATACTTTAAAACAAGAGAAATCTCAATATATCCTTCCTGGTAAAATACTCAAAAAAAAAAAATTCCCATGCAATACAATGATGTGAGTCGACTGCCTGACCCATAGACTCCATTCTATGGCCAAAACCACAAAGTGAGGACCAAGTGAAGTAAAGATACTGTGGAGTAGGGTGCGGGGAATGTTTACAACACAAAATAGATGCACCCAGTGACACACATATAGAATAAAGTATTTTAACTAAGCATACTAGAGAATAACAAAGCACATGTAAGATATCAGCAACATAAAATAAACACAATAAGGACATTTCATTTTTTGGTGGTAGTGTCTCTTTAAGAAACTTGTGATCACAAAAAGAATATGTGAGCAGTGTCAAAAAGAGATACTTTTTACAGATAAACATACCTCTGTATAAATAATACTGCAACATATTCAGGGTTATTCAGAGAAAGGTGAAACTCTGGAGATCTTTTGGAGAAGTGAAAATTCTAGGTCAAAATAGCTGATTTGGAAAATGGGAGAATTTTTCTGGTTTGGTTATTTTGACCTGGAATTTTCACTTCTCCAAAGGCTCTCAAGAGTTCCACCTTTCTCTGTATAACCCTAACCCTAATAGCTATTACATGTCAGTCTCTCTACCTGGCCCTGGCAGAGAGAAGCTAATCATCCTCATCCAGCAGGACTCACCACAATGAGGCATCCTGCTTAGAAACTTCATTCACTGAAGCACACGCCCAAAACTCAGTCAATCTCTCTACCTGGCCCTGGCAGAGAGAAGCTAATCATCCTCATCCAGCAGGACTTTACTCCCGCCCACCCACACCATGGTTTTCATTTAATATATACCCAACTAATTGATCATGTGATATCGCAGCAACCTACACCATTTACTCTGGTAACTCTCTATTTCCTGTTTACTCACCTCCAACACCTTTCCCTATAATGTTTATCCCACTATTGCTTCTCTTTTCTTTCTCATCCCTTCTCTCTAAAACTTCTCTCTCCTATACACCTTTCCAATTTCCCCAGGATGGAAAACAAGAGCCAATACACCACAGCCTGCTCAGTTCTTTTAACCTATCAGCTGAGTGTTGGTGGAGAGTGTTAAAATCCAGCCCTCCCACCCCCACACAAAGATTTAAAACTCTGCAACCACATTATTACCAAAAGAAAACTCTGTCCAAATTCCTATTTATCCTGCTACTTTCCCTGGCAAACGATGTGGAAACTAACCCTGGTCCTATAGCTCAGTGGTCCCCAACCCTGGTCCTCAGGGCCCACTAACAGGCCAGGTTTGCCAGATATCTGAAGCACAGCACAGGTGTTATGATTTGCTGCTCAGTGATTGCAGGATTCAGTCTGCTTTTCCCCATGGTGATCTGCAAAATCTGGCCTGTTAGTGGGCCCTGAGGACCAGGGTTGGGGACCACTGCTATAGCTGACACAACCTTTAGTCTCCCCACTAAAAAAGGCCTCTCATTTGTGCACTGTACCATCCGCAGTTTACTCCCTAAATTGGATGAGCTTCAGGCATGGTGTTGCTATTACAAACCCAAAATCATTGTGCTCACAGAGTCATGATTAACCCCAAAAGTACCAGACTCTGCCATATCAATACAGGGGTATTCATGTTATAGAAAGGACAGAGCAAAGAGAGAAGGGGTAATTGTTATTTATGTTGAGGAGTCCATAAAGTTCACCCCCTTACAGACTTCTAGCTCCCCTGTCACCTTTGATTTCCTCTCTGGTTTAATTGAGATTCCATTCAATAAATCAATCATTGTTGCTGGATTCTATGGCCCATCGAGCTCTCCAGTGCACTCCCTCTCTGACATATCTCAAATCCTTAATAACCTACTTGCCCAAAACCAAAAAAGTGAAATGCTGGTCCTTGGCGATTTTAATACAGATTGGCTGAATCCTAAAAAATATAAACACTGCTCACTGTTTAAAACTTTTCAGCTAACTCAATTAATCTCCTCCCCCACTCGCATTAATATGAAAAGCCCTAACCATACCTTGCTGGACTGGATTCTCTCCTCATCCCCTGATCGAATACAGGAGGCAGGTGTTCTCGCTAATAGCTTTAGTGACCATTGTCTAGTGTACTGCGTGCGCAAAATAAAGGCCATGAAATCTCCCCCAAAGGTAATAACCACCAGGTCTTTCAAGAAATTTATTCTTGAATCCTTCCTAAGTGATCTCCAGCAGCTCCCCTGGTACAGACTATACCTAATCCCAGACCTAGACTGTACAATTGAATACTTTCAGTCTGAGCTCCTGCAAGTCTGGAATTCCCATGCCCCGCTGCGTAAAGTGCGAGTAAAAGGGACCCATCTCCCCTGGGTTACAGCTGATCTTACACTAATGTACCAGCTTAGAGATTCACTGTGGTCAAATTTCAAGAGTACTGGTTCCATGAATGATCGCTACGAATACCGAAAATGCCAGAATGAATGCACAAAACAAACAAAAATGGCTAAAGCCCATTACTTCAATGAAAATCTAAACAATAACATATCAAACCCTAGAAACTTTTGGAGAACCATAAGTGACATACAAGCACCCCCAGTCCACTCCCAGCCGGCTGCTGTCAAAGTAAACAACCAAACCCTGCAACACCCCCTAGATGTAGCAAATGCCTTTAATGGTTATTTTGTTGGATGCGCCACCACTTTGATTGCCAAGCTAGGAAATGACATGCAATCAGAAAGGCCTCGTGCAGGTCAGGCCCCTCCAACTGTGCAAAGTCCCTGTATCAGACAAGAATTCAGTTTTAGACCAGTGCCTGTCAGTGTTGTTACTAAACTTCTCCGTAAGCAAAAAATGAAATACCAGTCTGGACCTGATCAAATACCAGCAATGCTGCTGAAAATCAGTGCACCGGCAATTGCAAATCCTGTCGCAACCCTAATCAATGAATCACTGGCAACTGGATACATACCCAAACTCTGGAAGACTGCGAGAGTGGTACCTATCCATAAAAGTGGTGACAGTACTTTGGTATCAAACTACCGTCCGATATCGTTGCTCCCTGTAATGTGAAAAATTTTGGAAAAATGCGTCTACACATAATTACGTGATTATTATCAATATTGGAACTACTTAACCCCAGATCAATCCGGCTTTCGTCCAAATCACTCAACTACAACCGCCCTTTTAAAAGTCTGCAATGATATCCAAGCTGGGATGGAACAAGGAAACCTAACTGGAGCCATCTTCCTTGATTTTGCCAAGGCCTTTGACACAGTAGACCATGGCATCTTGTTAGAAAAACTTAAAAACTCTGGCATTGGTGATCGCACGCTAGCCTGGTTTCAATACCGGCTGGGTGGAGTGCACCGGCTGGGTGGAGTAGAGGTAATGTCACCGCTCTGCATGGAGAGAGCCTGTGGAGTCATGGGTTCGATCCCAGCGAGCAACCTCTCCAGTAAGTGTCCTTGGCAAGACACCTAACGGTACATACTCGCCACCCAGGACATACTTGAAAACGAGAGAAATCTCAATGTATCCTTCCTGGTAAAATCCTTTCACAAAAAAAAAAAATAATATGTATCCGACCGATCACAATATGTGTCAATTTCAATTTCTGGCAGCTCCTCCCTCCCCCTCCCTGTCACTTGCGGTGTACCCCAAGGCTCAATACTAGGCCCCCTGCTATTCACAATATTCATTCAGCGCTGCGGAATATGCTGGCGCTTTATAAATAAAGAATAATAATAATAATATTCATAAATGATCTGCCCAACGTCTGCAAAGCCTCAACTGTACATATGTATGCAGACGACACCGTAATCTATACCAGCAAACCAAATCTCCGGCAGCTGGAAGCCGTGCTGCAAGAACAATTCACAGAGGTAGAAAAGTGGATCAAACACAACAAACTTTTTTTAAATAATGACAAAACTGTAACGATGCTCTTTGGAACAAAACCTAAACTACACAAATTGCAAAATCCCCACTTATGTGTTGGGACAAAATCAAATGGCACGCTGACCACAGTCACTTCTCTCAAATATCTAGGTATGTGGTTGGACCCTAATCTATCCTTTGGCCCCCACATCGAAAAACTCTCATCTAAACTTTACCCCAAACTAGGTGCCCTGTACAGAAACAAATCCTGCCTGAGCCCCGCAGTAAGAAAGCAGATTGTACAACAAATGCTTATGCTGGCTATTGAATACGGAGATGTAGTGTACGCAGCCGCCCCGCTAACACATCTTCAGAAACTTACTACATTGTATTACTCATTCTGCCGCTTTGCATTATAATGTAACTACATGACCCACCATTGTGACATCTTAAAAGAGCTAAACTGGCCATCGCTGGAGTCTAAACGCACCCTTCACCTTTCCAGCCTGGTGTTTAAGAGCTTTTCTGGGAAGCTGCCATCCTATCTGAATAGACTGCTTCCCCCAGCAGCTCCCTCATCCTATAACCTCCGATCCAGGACCAGCACCTTACTTTGTATACCACAATACAAAAAGACAGTGGCTCGGTCCTCATTTTCCTACAGTGCACCACAATTATGGAATAACCTCCCAGACACCATCAAATCTTCCCCCAGTCTTAAGTCACTCAAGAGCTCCTTACTAACATACCTCAATACAGAGTGCACCTGTAAATATGTAACATAATGACTATTTCCTACATATTTATTTTCTGTTAATCTGTATATTTGTGTGGTTTTTTTTAAATATCTTGCATTGTATTACTTTGTATTTCTTTGTATTTCTGTAACTGTAACACTTCAATGTTCTTGAACCCAGGACATACTTGAAAACGAGAGAAATCTCAATGTATCCTTCCTGGTAAAATCCTTTATAAATAAATAATATGTCTGTTATGTTGTTCATCTCTCAGGATTGTAACCACTAGGCATTCTTCTCGCCGTTGCAGCCAGAGCAGTCTGTGGGATAATCATGAGTTAAATGAGTGTATATTAAGTATCCCCCCCCCCCACTGTGTGAAGCTATAATCCGCAGGCTGGGAAGGCTCACATTACTCTGCACAGATATATTGGCCTGAAGGCAAGAACAGATGTTATTTGTGCAAGCAAAGTTCCATCCAATACGCATATATACATATCATGATACCCTAGATCTGAAGTGGTACTTATACGTGAGGCTTTGACTAACCTTGATGTTGCTATTGATGTACAAACAAACTAGACATAACACTACGAAAACGTTTTAATGCATCGAGCATGCTTTATCTGGAACAACAATCACTTGCATGTATTTCTCTGGGTAGAAACTGAATTGTCAGAAGACACGTGAGATTAACAAGCATATACAGTATAAAAACAACAATTTCACATTAAGGCATCCATGGTAAATAACATACAGTATACTGCTTTAGCTCATGTTAAAGTGAATGTAGACCCAGGGCCGGTGCTAGACTATTTTGCGCCCTAGGCAAGACCAGCTACTTGCACCCCCCCAAAAAAAGATGGATATAATATATTGCCCCCAGCTCACATGGATATATTGCCCCCAGCTCTTACATGGGTATATTTGCCCCCAGCTCTCACATTGGTATATTTGCCCCCAGCTCACACATGGATATATTGCCCCAGCTATCACATGAATATATTTGCCCCCAGCTCTCACATGGGTACAGTGGCAAGAAAAAGTATGGGAACCCTTTGGGATTACGTGGAGTTTTGCATGAATTGGTCATAAAATGTGCTCTGATCTTCATTTAAGTCACAACAATTTGAAAAACACAGTCTGCTTAAAATAATACAACACAAACATTATATGTTTTCATGTGTTTATTGAACATAACATGTAAACATTCACAGTGCAGGGTGGAAAAAGTATGTGAACCCCTAGCATAATGACTTCTCCAAGAGCTAATTGGAGCCAGGAGTGAGCCAACCATGAGTCCAATCAGTGTGATATTATTGGATGTGTTGCTGAAAGCTGTCCTGCCCTTTAAAAACACACACCAGTTTTGGATTTACTGGTTTTGAAGAAGCACTGCCTGATGTGAACCATGCCTCGCAGAAAAGAGCTCTCAGAAGACCTATGATCAAGAATTGTTGACTTGCACGAAGCTGGAAAGGGTTACAAAAGTATCTCCAAAAGCCTTGATGTTCATGTGTCCACGGTAAGACAGACTGTCTACAAATGGAGAAAGTTCAGCATTGTTGCTACTCTACCTAGGCCTGGTCGTCCTGTAAAGATGACTGCAAGAGCACAGCGTAGAATGCTTAATGAGGTAAAGAAGAATCCTAGAGTGTCAGCTAAAGACTTACAGAAATCTCTGGCACATGCTAACATTTTTGTTGACACATCTACAATAAGGAAAACATTAAACAAGAATGGAGTACATGGGAGGACACCACGGAGGAAGCCATTGCTGTCCAAAAAGAATATTGCAGCACGTTTGAAGATTGCAAAAGAGCACCTGGATGTTCCACAGCACTACTGGCAAAATATTCTGTGGACAGATTAAACCAAAATTGAGTTGTTTGGAAAAAACAGCCAACACTATGTGTGGAGAAAAAAAGGCACAGCACACCAACATCAAAACCTCATCCCCACTGTAAAACATGGCGGAGGGAGCATCATGGTTTGGGGCTGCTTTGCTGCCTCAGTGCCTGGACAGATTGTCGTCATTGATGGAAAAATGAATTCCAGAGTTTATCAAGACATTTTGCAGGAAAACGTAAGACCATCTGTCTGCCAACTGAAGCTCCGCAGAGGATGGGTGATGCAACAGGACAATGACCCAAAGCATACAAGTAATTCAACAAAAGAATGGCTTCAACAAAACAAAATACGCCTTCTGGAGTGGCCCAGTCAGAGTCCTGACCTCGACCCGATTGAAATGCTGTGGCATGACCTTAAGAGCGATTCACACCAGACATCCCAAGAATATTGCTACACTGAAACAGTTTTGTGAAGAGGAGTGGTCCAAAATGACTCCAGATCATTGTGCAGGTCTGATCTGCAACTACAGGAAACGTTTGGTTGAGGTTATTGCTGCCAAAGGAGAGTCAACCAGTTATTAAGTCCAAAGGTTCACATACTTTTTCCACCCTGCACTGTAAATGTTTACATGTTCTGTTCAATAAAAACATGAAAACATATAATGTTTGTGTTGTATTATTTTAAGCAGACTGTGTTTTTCAAATTGTTGTGACTTAGATGAAGATCAGAGCACATTTTATGACCAATTCATGCAAAACTCCACGTAATCCCAAAGGGTTCACATACTTTTTCTTGCCACTGTAGATGAAGATCAGAGCACATTTTATGACCAATTCATGCAAAACTCCACGTAATCCCAAAGGGTTCACATACTTTTTCTTGCCACTGTATATTTGCCCCCAGACTAGCTCACACATAGATATATTGCCCCAGACCAGCTCACACATTGATATATTGCCCCAGACCAGTTCACACATGGATATATTGCCCCAGACCAGCTCACACATGGTTATATTTGCCCCCAGCTCATATGGGTATATTTGCCCCAGCTCACACATGGTTATATTTGCCCCCAGCTCATATGGGTATATTTGCCCCCCAGCTCATATGGGTATATTTGCCCCCCAGCTCATATGGGTATATTTGCCCCAGCTCATATGGGTATATTTCCCCCCAGCTCTCACCTCCTGTCTGCTCCCCCCGAGAAGATCCTGCCGGCGGCCGCGTGCTTTTCCCTCCTACGTGCGGCCGCCTGCATGAATATTTGCCGCTCGCCAGGGGTTCTATACACTAGCCAGCCGCGATCTCGCGAGATTGCGGCTGGCTGGTGTATAGAACCCCAGACGAGTGGCAGATATTCATGCAGGCAGCCGCACGTAGGAGGGAAAAGCACGTGGCCGCCTGCAGGATCTTCTCGGGGGGAGCGCTTGGATGCCCCCCTGAACTGGATGCCCCGGGCCACCGCCCCCCCTCTGCACGCCGCTGCGCGCTTGCTCTGGGCGCAGCGTGATCATGGAAGACAGCTCGCGGTGGCTGTCCATGGTGTGGGGGTGGGGTTATCCCCGCTTCCCTCACTCTCTATTGGACAGCCACCGCGAGCTGTCTTCCATGATCACGCTGCACCCAGAGCAAGCGCGCAGCGTGATAGATCAGAGTGACAGCGGCCGGCGGAGAGACCCATCACACCTTTGGTCTCGACTGCGCCCTAGGCGGCCGCCTAGCTCGCCTAGCGGCAGCGCCGGCCCTGTGTAGGCCTCATACAATATCCCCTCTGTGGACTTCGGAAAGTTAACATATCAGATGAAATACAAAAACAAGTAATGGTAAGTAACCGTAGAACAAATCTGTAATGTGCCAAAAAAAAGGAAATAATCCCCGTAAAAGGAATACTAAGAAACACATAGCTCACTCGCATTGTGGATGTAAAAATGTCCTCTATGAATGTAAAGGAGAGATGGGAAGGGTCTGCTGTACTGTCAAACAGAAGATAATGGAGTGTGTTTATCCACTTGGGTCTTCTGATGTTATATATAGCACCATGTATGAAGATATGGCATGAAAGGAACTGAGATATAAGGTACATATGACTTTACTTATTGTGTGCTTGGAGGATGATAAAGATGCTTTTGTTGAGTTTCAGTGGAATCTTTCATTTACAACACAGTAGGAGAGCACATCTTACAAAGGTGGCGCCTTTTCATTTATAACAAATTTAAAGGATACAAAGGCCCATTCAGACAGGTCTAGGGGATACTTACTGCTTTGGGTTCCGTATCAACACCAATAGCACATAAATATCTTAAAAGAGCACTTTAAGATAAAAACGGGAATTGGAGTCTGAACTCCAGAGGACCATACTCACAAATGAAACATTGGATATTGGACCCTATCCTTTAGGGTTCGGGTGAATAAGCATTAATGCCAGGATGGGTGACTTTAGCGCATGGCCCCCCGTATTACATTCCTAATGCTAAACATTGAAAAAATTCTGTTAGCGCATTAATGTTTGCACTAGCTTGCGTTAGCTTACTGTGCTTTGCGCACGTATACATGGGGAGCACAATCAGTAATTAGCGTTAGGACTTTGTAATACCTTACTTATCTTAACGTTAATTAACACACCGATGGGTTAAACAGATTTTGTCCGTCATCCAGAATCTGGTGCTAACTGATTCCGTTTCTGCAGAACCATTTAGCACCAGTTTAGCACCAGCTTAAACCAGTAAATCAGATACTCACCTCTCATCCCGCAGAGAGAAGGAAGGCCCAATACGCAGCTTCTGCCCACTGGGAGCAGAGTGAGACTGGGGACAAATAGTCCCCAGTCTCTCTCTGCGATCACTCTTCGACGCTGAGACAGCGAGATCGCTCAGGGCTTGCGGCCCTTCAGTGCCACCCTCCATGGAGTCCTATAGACTCCAGGAGGTGATACTCGCGGCAGCGTAGAAGCTGCATTCCAGGGCAGGCTGCAGAAATAGCACCTGACCCAGAATATGGTTCTAAAATGGGGACGCTACAGGGAAACCTGCTATTTAAGCGCCAACAAGGGAATAGGCACCATGTGTTTATTGTGTGTTTGTTTTTTACAGGTGTCAGGGCCGCTGGCCCGGCGGTGACTCGCGGACCGGGGTCAGGACCTCACCTCCTCCAGTTGTTCCGGGGCCCCAGGGGGCTACGATTCCGGCGGCATCGCCGCAGCCGGGCAGCGGCATCCGCCGCAGTGCCAGGCTCCAGGCCTTGCCTGGGCCTCTGGTCGGGTGCGCGACTGGGCTTTAACAAGATGGCGCCTGGGGCATGGCACGCACTGATGACATCACAGGCCTCCGATTGGACCAGAGGGAGACACAGGGTTTAGAAGGCCAGCATGCCGTTCCATCCACGCTCCAGTATTGAAGCAGTACTCCTTTACCTACCTCTGAGATATTTCCTGCAGATTGATCCGTGTATGACCCAGATTGTGGCCACGACTACCGACTCCTGCTTTACCCTTTTTGTGCCTTGTTTCACACGACGTCCCTTGAGTTATTCGCCATCACCAGAGGGGTAGACCTGACAACAGGAGTGTTTGGAGCAAGAGGGGCTAATCAGTCACTCCTCTTGTTTCCTTCCCTTGCCCCTCTTCCCCCTTGTTGGCTTAGAGTGCAATCAAAGTTACCCTTATCCCTGCACTGCGGTCTTCCTTGGCACTCTTCCAGGCCGCTTGCTCTTCCTGCAGGAAGCTGCATAAACCATCACTGAAATTCAGAGAGTGGGTGACTAGTGAAACCTGTACACAGCTGGTCTTAGCCCTGAAAGGCTATTCAGAGTAAACTGATTGACAGCATTCAGAGCAGAGGGCACCCTTCACTTTAAAAGGCTGTCATAGCCCACAAGAGGTAGCTGTGAGAGGATGGAGGGCCAACACTCCATGACCATTTTAATTCAGTTGAATGGTGATGGTGCCTAGAGGGTTCATGTAATTTCACTATAGCATAAAAATGTGGCCAATATGAAATGGAAAATATAGATGGGATGTATGTGCTTTCTGTTAAGACAAACATCCAGTCACCAAACATATGGCAGCAGCTCAATGCATGAAAGCATGCAAACATGGTTAAGAGGTTCAGATGTTGTAGAAGTTACTTTTCAGAATAGGGAAAATTTAATCTAAGGGGCGAAAACACCAACAAACCCCAACATTTTACAAAAGTAAATCCCAAAGAATGACAGGTCAACCTGCAAAATGCAGCTTCTCATGTCTTTCTTTGGAGATTACGTTTGTAAAGTGCCAGCGTTTGCCAGCTCTACAACACTGGCACTTTGTGAATAACCCTCAAGTAATTTTCACCATGGAACGATTGTTGGAGCAAAACTTACAAGGAATGGCGTGAAAACACAAAATGTTAGAGGAGAATTGCCATACTGGCATGGCAGTGGTTCACAACCCTGGTCCTCCAGTACCCATAACAGGCCAGGTTTGCCAGATATCTGAAGCACAGGTGATATGATTTGCTGCTCAGTGATTGCAGATTTCAGTCTACATTTCCACAATGTAAGCCTTAAAACCTGGCCTGCTAGGAGTACCTGAGTATCAGGGTTGGGAAACAATGTGGTATGGCATTGCAACACAGTGTTGGAGGAGACTGGCCATACTAGTAGAATCTGTCAAGAAGACAATGAGGCTTGAAATGTTCATGTGTTGGAACGGCAGAAGTGCATCTCTGTGCACAACACATCAAAATACACTATATTGATTGAAAAAACCTAATAGGTGAGTGTATAGGCGCTAGGTATCACAATTGATCGATATAAATTGCAGCTCACCAGATGAGTGTATCCTCCACTCCTAACTGTTTGTAAATATTATACCAAGTAGGGATGCACCGATACCACTTTTTTAAGACCGAGTACGAGTACCGATACTTTTTAAAAGTACTCACCGATACCGAGTACCGATACTTTTCTTTAATGTCATGTGACGCTTTCCAATAAGAACAGACCATATAAAAATGCCCCCAGCTCACATGTATATACCCCCCCAAGATATATATATTCATACTGCCCCAGCTCATGGATTTGCCCCAGCTCATGGAATATGCTCCAGCTCATGGGATATTGCCCCAGCTCATGGATTTGCCCCACCTCATGGGATATGCTCCAGCTCACGGGATATGCTCCAGCTCATGGGATATTGCCCCAGGTCATGGATTTGCCCCAGCTCATGGATTTGCCCCAGCTCATGGATGTGCCCCAGCTCATGGATATTGCCCCCAGCTCACACATGGATTTGCCGCAGCTCACACATGGATTTGCCCCAGCTCACACATGGATTTGCCCCAGCTCACACATGGATTTGCCCCAGCTCACACATGGATATGCCCCAGCTCATGGATATGCCCCAGCACACACATGGATTTGCCCCAGCTCATGGATATGCCCCAGCTCATGGATTTGCCCCAGCTCACACATGGATTTGCCCCAGCTCATACATGGATTTGCCCCAGCTCACTCATGGATATGCCCCAGCTCACACATGGATATGCCCCAGCTCATGGATATGCCCCAGCACACACATGGATTTGCCTCAGCTCATGGATATGCCCCAGCTCATGGATATGCCCCAGCTCACACATGGATATGCCCCAGCTCACACATGGATTTGCCCCAGCTCACACATGGATATTGCCCCAGCTCACACATGGATATGCCCCAGCCCACACATGGATTTGCCCCAGCTCACACATGGATATGCCCCAGCTCATGGATATGCCCCAGCTCATGGATATGCCCCAGCTCATGGATTTGCCCCAGCTCACACATGGATTTGCCCCAGCTCACACATGGATTTGCCCCAGCTCACACATGGATTTGCCCCAGCTCACACATGGATATGCCCCAGCTCACACATGGATTTGCCCCAGCTCACACATGGATATGCCCCAGCTCACACATGGATTTTGCCCCAGCTCACACATGGATATGCCCCAGCTCACACATGGATATGCCCCAGCTCACACATGGATTTGCCCCAGCTCACACATGGATATGCCCCAGCTCACACATGGATATGCCCCAGCTCACACATGGATTTGCCCCAGCTCACACATGGATATGCCCCAGCTCACACATGGATATGCCCCAGCTCACACATGGATATCTGCCCCAGCTCACACATGGATATCTGCCCCAGCTCACACATGGATATGCCCCAGCTCACACATGGATATCTGCCCCAGCTCACACATGGATATGCCCCAGCTCACACATGGATATGCCTCCGCTCACACATGGATATCTGCCCCAGCTCACACATGGATATGCCCCAGCTCACACATGGATTTGCCCCAGCTCATGGATTCCCCCCCCCCCGGCACTCTCCGCGATGATACTTACCTTCCTGGACGACGCCGGCAAAGTCTCTGCGCGTACGCTCGTTGGAAGGCCCCCAGCCGCAACCACGTGGGACCATGTGATTGCGACTGGGGTCCTTCCAACGAGCGCACGCGCGGAAACTTTCCCGGCGTCGCCCAGGAAGGTAAGTATCATCGCGGAGAGCTCCAGGTGCCTGTCCGAATGCTCTATCGGCATTCGGACAGGCCCTGCAGCTGCTCACTGTGTTCATACTTACCTTCCTGAGCAACGCCGGGAAAGTTTCTGCGCGTGCGCTCGTTGGAAGGCCCCCAGCCGCGATCACATGGTCCCACGTGGTCGCGGCTGATGGCCTTCCAACGAGCGCACGCGCGGAGACTTTTCCGGCGTCGCTTAGGAAGGTAAGTATAGAACAATACGGAGAGCAGCTGCAGGGCCTCTCCGAATGCCGATAGAGCATTCGGACAGCCGCCCCAGCCCCTAGGATGCCGGCAAGCCGGCTCAATACCAAGTACTCCTGCAGTACCCGGTATCGGCACCGATACCGATACTAGTATCGGTATCGGTGCAACCCTAATACCAAGGTATATGGGAGTGCATATAAACATATAGTCAGTAAATATAATATGGCGAATAAATATCACCGAATAGATGGTTGAATAAGTCACAGATGAATGAATAGTCCGTGAGTCCTACAAAATAGAAGAGAAGACCATCGTGCAATATATACTGGTGGAATGAATAGGCACACAGCTTATATATGGCACTCACAAACGAGGAGTCTTCAAGACACAAAATGTACGCCTTTAAGTCTCTTATGGGGGACTCCTCCCATACAGCGATTCCTTTATCTGTGATGATAGATCTATCTCAAATGAAGAAAGAAGGATACATAGTACAGTTCTGTAGTCCAGAGATAAATTTATATAAAGAAAAATACACACTCACGTGTTCTAGAACCTCCTCTATAGGTGGTTCTGTAGTAGCACCTAGGACCTCTTGTCACCTGAGGGGGTCCCACCTCGTAACTCCTGATCAGGTCCAATTACCGCAAGATTTGATAGTAGATGCGTACCTCCCGTTCACTGTTAGAAGCCCTCAGACTCCTCCCCACGTGTGCACTGCCGTTGGACCGCTGGCCATACTAGTAAAATCTGTCAAGAAGACAATGAGGCTTGAAATATTCATGTGTTGGAACGGCAAAAGTGCATCTCTGTGCACAACACATCAAAATACACTATATTGCGTAAAGAATTTGCTCACCCATCCATATGCGAGTCAAGGCAGGTGAGCAAATACTTTTGGCAATATAGTGTATGTGGACTGCAGCAGGAGAAGACCACACTGGATTCCAATCTAGATATGAAAATCAAAGGAGCAGCTACAATGGCAGTACTAATTTATTCACAAGAAGTCTGCTTAGCTGTCATCTGACTTTAACCCCAAAGCTGCTTAGAATATTGGCCCCCGAACTCAGCAGTTTTAGGTATTAAGAAGATATCAAAAGTCACATGTTTCAGTCTAGCATTGTTTGCATTTACTCTGTTCAAGCATATACACAAATTGTGTAAAACAAACTGGTACAGAGGTCAGCCAGATGTTGCCCAATTATCCAGTCTAGAGACCTGATAGGGCTGGCTAGCTAAGGGTCAGAACCTGTGATCCAGCACGTGCTCTAACCCCTGTCCAAGGTACTGACCAAGGTGATATGAAACACAATCTTCATGCTGTCCTGGAAGGACAAACGTGTGTTGTATTTACATACAAACAAAAATAACATGAATATAAAGAAGTCTGACATGTTTTTTTGTTCTATGCCCTAAGGCTAGGGTCAGACTAACGCAGTATTAACGTGCGTTTAGCCGCACTAAATCACGGCCGCGCTAGCAGCAAATTACGTCCAATGCCGGGCAGCATACGAAGAACGTCCGCACAAAAGTGTGGCCGCGCAACGCAAGTGGCAAACGAACGCATTTTTTCGAGAACGTCAAACCGCTAGTACTGACGTACAGAGTGCGCTGCGTCCGCTAGCGGCGTGATTAGGAGATGTCAGACGGTGCTAATGTCCGTCCAACATAACGTCCAGACGCAAAAAGTGTTTTATTGATGATCCGTACAAAATCACGGACGAAAATACACATCGTATGACCGCTATCGCGTATTCCGTGAAAAAATACGTCCATTCGTTCAAACGTCCGTTTTTTCACGGACAACGTGAAAAATGCGTTAGTCTGACCCTAGCCTTAGGCATCCTACAAGCAATAGTTGAAAGTGTCTCTTTTTGGTGTTTTTATTCAACTTGCATTTTGTTAAATGTACATGTAGCTGGTTCTCGCTCACGAATCGTCTTTCTGAATTGCACATTGTCAGTGACTAATGGTAAAAACAATAATTGGTAGTGCGCTTACAACATGGATGGAGGTCGCTATAAGAGCCCAAAGGGGAGATACTCTTCCCAATATCTCAAAAAAACAAGGTAAATAAACACACATAGGGCAGCGCTTCTCCGTGTATTAGAATATAAAAACGTATGCTTACGAAAAGAAGAGTGTGATTATTTCCTAGGTTTTCTCAGACCTTTAGAAGGAAAGTTGCGCGTAGCGTCTTACATATACCTCGAAAAACAAGAAGGTATGGCACCACTGGTGTATTTTGGCCTAGGCCAACAAGGCCTAGGCCTAGGGCGGCACTTTCCAGGGGGCGGCGGCCCGCCGGGTGGCACCACCCCTAAAAAAAAAAATCTATTTTACCAGGAAGGAAACATTGAGATGTCACTAATTTTCAAGTATGTCCTGGGTAGGCAAGGCCTAGGCTTTCACTTTCCAGGGGGCAACAAAAAACCTCACTACTAATTGGGTTACTCACAGAGCACCAAAATGACGCCAACATTTTGGTGTTCTGTAGTTCCCTGCACTTCGGGGAATAAAATTTCCCCACCCTGCAGTGAATTCACCATTCACCGCAGGGTCCCCAAAGTGCATGGAGTCGACCGCTGAATGCTGCCACCGCAAACCCGTGGCCTGTTTTCAAAAGAACTACTGAACGAAAATGTCTGGAATTTACATATAAGATCCTATGATTGATAATAAAAAGTTATTTTACAGAAAAAGAAGAACCGCTATTAAAAAAAAGGGGGGGGGAATTTGCCAAAAAAATTCTGAAAAATTACTAAATGGTACTAAAAAAAAAATCAATAAATAAATAAAGACTTTTTACTGCAGATTAAAATAATAAATGGTTTATTATATATTGCATAAAAACGGGAATATTTTTAACATTGAAACCTATGGGGTTCGCCTGAATAAACCTGCTGATTGAAACCACCGAACATCAGGGCATTTCACTGACATTTCTCTGCTGTTTGGTGTTCTCTGAATAGATTAACCATTACTTCTCTATGGGGATTTGCACTGCCTTCAAACTGCACCGTACTTGCTGGCAGTTCGCCAAACTTGTGTGTGAGCATATCACCAGAGCAGTGGTGTACTTAGAGGAGTGGTGGAGGGCGGGCCGCCCCAGGTACCAGTGATTATTGGGGTGTCATTAGGGGGTACTAGGAGGTGCCACTGTCACTGTGTGTCATCTTTGAGCTGTGTTCTCAAACAACGAGCAGTGGAGCATGGCGTTTGCATATGGAATAAAATTGAATAGAATAAAAATCCCGCTCTCCTCCCTCTATAGCTCCTCCCCTGCCCCGTAGCAGCTCTAAGAGATGGGAGGGGGATGTGATTTGTGTCCAGAGAGAGAAGATGACAGTAAACGGCAGGTAAAGGGGGGGGGAATCAGCAGAATATGAAGCCCTGTCTGCTTACTGCTGTTTAAAGTGGACCTTTCCTTAACCAGCACTGCAGTGATAGAAATTTGTCATTGAGCTGCCTGGCTCCTGGTGAGGCTGCGTGCGTGCAGGTCACACTCGGTCCGGCCAGTCAGGTGGTACTGAGTCTCAGTACCACCTGACTGGCTGAACCACGTGACACGCACGCACGCAGCTGCCCGCCCTTTCGTTAACATGGACTGTCACTCTATTCTGGACTGAACACCCACCGGGAAGGGAATCAAAGCCACGGTGCACCCTCTGGCAGTGGCACCCCACTGCTGACAAGATGGCTCCAAACACAGGCACAGCCGTGATCCTAACGTGGCCTGGAGGGACCTCCTGCTGAGTCTGTACACAGTCCCTGCTGACTCTGCACACAGCCCTACCGCGGACGGAGGCCTTTAAATGTAGAATAAATAATTGCTGTGTGCTCATATACACTCGGTTTTCTGGGAGTTTTATTGCAGTGGATTCTGATGCACTCATACACACCACACATTGCATTGCTGGGAGTTTTATTGCTGTGGATTCTGATACGCTGACACACACCACACATTGCATTGCTGGGAGTTTTATTGCTGTGGATTCTGATACGCTGACCCGCACATTGCATTACTGGGAGTTTTATTGCTGTGGATTCTGATACGCTGACCCACACATTGCATTAATGGGAGTTTTATTGCTGTGGATTCTGATACACACTGCACATTGCATTGCTGGAATTTTTATTGCTGTGGATTCTGATACGCTGACACACACCAAACATTGCATTGCTGGGAGTTTTATTGCTGTGGATTCTCTGATACACACTGCATAGTACTGTGAGTTTTATTGCTTTGGAGCTCCTGGATACACTCATACACACTGCACATTACTGTGAGTTTTATTGCTGTGCAGTTCTGTGATATGCTCATACACAGTGCACATTTCTGTGGGTTTTATTGCTGTGCAGCTCTGTGATACGTTCATATGCAGTGCACGTTTCTTTGCATTTTATTGTTCAACCAATTAGAGCGGCTGTGATCCAGTATACTTGACATGCGTGGCTGTTCTTTGTAAAAATGCTTGAATTTAAACATTTCATAATTTTATTTATCTCAATAGATACATTTGAAATGGTATATAAAATATACAAGTAGGCACTTGGTATCCACTTTTAATATAAAGAGAGGAAAAAGCAGAGCTCTAAGAGGAAAAGGGGGAGCTTAAAGAGGAAGGGTGGGGTTTAACCAGGAAGAGGTGTGCCCTTGACAGGAAGGGGTGCCTCAAATTTAAATTAGGGGGTGCACGAGTTTAGTCAGGCCTAGGGCAGCACAAAACCTAAATACACCATTGTATGGCACATAGCATAATATTGTATAGATCATTCATTGATATAAATCTGAACAGCAAATGAACACTCAAGCTTTGCGAGAGCGTCCAGCTCTCATATGGTGGCTTCTCAAGTTGTTTGTAGGCCAACTTGACTGCTCATAACCTCCAGATATTCAGATGTCCTCGAATTTCGAGTAGGTCATCTTCAAATTATAGATACATAGTGGGTATCATATATTGAGTATGAAAATCCTTACGATGGGGAAAAGCAGGAGGCAAAGAAAAGGTTTTCAAATATAAAACTTTTATTCCTCATATGGGAGGTAACCAATTTAAGAGAGAATAAAACTAGTTAAAAACAAATAACCGGCGCTGGTCTGGAGGCGGAGCTGACTGCAGACAGGAGAGGACGCACATTGCTGAGCTCCCTAGCTGATTGTACAATTTATGTGATTTGGGCGTCCCTCCGTCTGTTTTATATCCCCCACTCGGTGGCTACTGTCGGCTGGCTCTGGCACCAGGGTGCCGTGAAGAGTTGCGGGTGCTTTTGTCGACGAAGGTGCCGGTTCGGGATTTCGGGCCTACACGTGCAGCCTACCTTGACGACCATTTCTGAAGCCTGCATCGTCATTGGGCTCCTGGTTCCTTCCTGGCACACATATCCTCCACACAGATGAGTGACCCGGACTCCCTGCCCCTCACGAAGGATATGCTGATGGAGCTGATGGAGGAATTTCGGGCTTCGTGGATCCAGGTCTGGCGGGAAGCTGGATGGCGCTCTGGGGAGGCTCCGGCTGGGGAGGCTGTCGGTGGGCCTTCGGCGGAGTCGCCGGAGGTGCGGCTATCTGGAGATCGTGCTGAGTGCGGACGGAGCCCTGTCGGTCCAGGGGATGTGGCACCCTCTCTGATCGCACGGCCTGTGGAGGTACACCCTGACTGCTTGGAGGACTTACCTGTAGCGGTGACGGATGAGAAATCGAGAGGTGTCCCCCCACTCTCGGGCCGGCCACTGGAGAGGCTGCATGAACCGACCGAGCTGCTCCTGCTGGATGGACGGCAGCAAAAAGGACGGCCGGTGGATGGAAGCACCGCTGTTGTGGAAGGTATCCCCATCCTGGAGGCTGGGGTGTCCCTGCTGGAGGTTGTCCCCGAGGGGGCTGCGTGCCTCCTCGCTCTATTGTTGGACACTGGCTGACTCTCCCTAGCCCGGCCACCTCATTTTTCTGGCTGCTGATCCTCTGCTGTTGCCCCCCCAATTCCCATCTCTGATGACTCCCTCCGTGAAGACACCCCCCCATCTCCACTATTGTGTCACATACCCCCCCCCCCCTCTTCCCTGCACTCTGGACATTTATTTTTTGTTTTTTTTATTGTGGACTAGTGGACTATCCTTTGCTCCACCGGGCTGTGGCTTTCTGTGTGGCGGCTGGGTGTCTGGACCCCTTTTTTTTTTTTTTTCTTTCTTTTTGTGTGGGACACTGGGTTGCTCTGGGTGAGCCATTGGGGCGGAAACCATGGCTCTGACTGCCCCCTCTGGCCCCAGATCACCCGGCCCTGTGGCCTCTTCCATGGCCTCCGGTATCTCCCTGGAGAGCGCCAAGAACGCCACTCTTGTTCGGGCAGTCCCCTCCACATTTTTTTTTCCTCACCCCCTTTTTTTTTTTTTTTCCCTTGACTAGACGGCCTGCCCGCGACTTTATTGCTGACTTCGCCACCTCCCTGGTACAGAGGTTCCATGTTTGTCTGAGTGCCCCCTCCAGTTTATCTTTTCCTACTGTTTTACCGCTGATACCTTGTTTGCTGTACCCTTCGAAATATTTTTTTGTGATTTTGCTGTATGGCTTATTTCTCTCATAATAAAAATCTTGAATTAAAAAAAAAAAAAAAAAAACAAATAACCACACGCGTTTCACGCTTCTAGAGCGCTTTTTTTTTGCTTTCCTTTTCCCCACTGATGAAGCACTCTGGAAGCGTGAAACGCGTTTGGTTATGTGGTTTAAATATAGTCATTATTGACATCATTGGAAAGAACATGCTCTGGCTTTTCCAATGATACCAAACATGCCCCATCTAGCTGCCACCGATCGGGAGATATGGGGGTTCAAAGGAACCCCATATCTCCGTCATAGGATTTCCTTAGGAAATCCCCCGGCAGCTAGGAGTTTCCCGGCTAACTGACGTTATTGCGCCCTGTGCGATGATGTCAGATAACGAGGGGTGGCCCGGAGGTGGAGCTGCCATCTACGATCGCAGAATTTTTTTCCCGGCTGGTTCTCGGCGGCTTATCGGATCAGATCTGATCATTTCAGGCGGTTTTGCCACGGTTTTTATTTTCGATTCACAGTCTTTTCCCTGCGCTTCAGGGGCACTATGAAGGCTGAATGAACATTTCCCTTCTCCTGGAGGGAATCACTTTTAAACTGAATATTGAAATAAGCTCTTCTGATCAGGGTCCTCTATTCCTCTTGTTTCTGGTTCCTACATTTGTTTGTAATTTTCTCTCTTTCCGTATTGGTTATTAGATTCTGTTGGAATCTACAGATGATGGTGATACTAATAATAACATATTTCAAATTATTTAATAAACCATGAATGGGAGAGAAAGCACATTATAGGACGATTGGGCATCTCTATGTTCCCCAGTTACTTTCCCTTGATGTGTTGTTTAGTGAATAAGCCCCAGTGCCTGCGCAGTGTCTGGAGAGCAAATTAAATGGCTCAGAGGTTATATGTAAATAACTGCACACAAACTCCTGTCTTTCTCTAAACACGCCCGGGATCAAACCCCAGGAAACTTGATGTTCACTAGGGCTTTCTGTAGCCTCCACAGGTCTGCTCTGATGTTATCACACCATGAAGGAGAAAAACAGGCTCCTCAGGCAAACAGATACATCAGATCAGTATCTGTTTTATATATTCCTCAAGTCTCCGCACCTGGATCATATATAGCTCCTGTTAACCCCTTCACTGCCGAACACTTTTGTTTGAAGAAAAAAAAAACATTTATTTGAGACATGGGATGCATTGTCAACATTTAAAAGCATGAACATAAACTGAAGAGATTAAGACAAATATTCGCAAACCTGCCAGGACTATTTATATCAATAAAGGTGTTATTTGCGCCTGATTGTTATATCTAATATTTATTAGAGTGTAGAGACCCAATGCTTGAGTTTTCATGCTTTGCCACTATATTATACCTCACACTCCTCAAATAGACTGGACATCTAAGGCCGGGGTCAGACAAGTGCGCTACGTACGCCTGTATCGACATGCCCCCTGGCGTCCGTCGCAGCGTTCTGACATTTTGACTGGGCCGGCCACACGCTGTAGCGCACAAACGAATTGCTCACGCTACAGTGGACCTGCTGAGAGGCTTGCTGTCGGAACGCTACGTTGCGCATTCAACAGGGCTGCAAAGCGCGATTCTCCATAGGAGGATTGAGCCTTGCAGCGCTGAGCACACTAACTGCGCTCAGTGAGGTGGCAACACAGGCATCAGAGTGGAAGGAACGTCCACTCTCACAAACGTTCCTTCCACTCTTAAAAACGCTTGTCTGACCCTGCCCTAAAAGATTTTAAGGAAAAAATGTGCTAGGCTCGGGCCTAGTTGGCCTATTCAAGAAGACACCCACCTGGTGGTCCAGATAAAGCTGGCGTCACACAAGTGTTTCTCAGAGAGAGGAAGGAACGTCCGTGAGAGTGGAAGTTCCTTCCACTCTGTGCGCTCAGCGTACAAAGCGCGATCCACTTTGTATCCCCATCAGCGTCCTTCTAGCTTTTTGAAGGGGAGGGCTTTTTCACATCTGGTGGTTGGCTCTCCCCGTCAAAACGGCACAAAAACGGCACAGACACAGGGAAGTGCGGGCGCACGAAAGCATAAGTGCGCTCGTGTGCCCCCAGCCTAAAAGCTGAAGTCAACTGATCTGTACTAAAAATCATAAGACCACCAACATGCGACCCCCCCTGTGTGTACTTCTCCACTCAAAATATTTGCAGAATTTACACAGCACTGCCACATACAGCAAATGAAGGGAATAAGGTTATATAGCAAGGATTATAGGGGCGGTGTAAGCAGTTCGTGTGACATTAGAAATACCTGCCACTTTTTGATTGCTGTAGATTGCCTACAAATAAGAAACGGGTGTGTATTTTTTTCCCCCAGGCTTTCTTTTGTCTTTATGCTTTTTTCCTAAAGCATGACCTTGTGGCCGTCCCTCAGCTCCAGTCAGGTAGGTTTCCCTTTAATTTATAGACGGATAGAATCTGATAAATGGACTTCAGATCTCTCTGTAAAGCTGCTAATATGTTGTTGTATTCTCACATTGACTGTGAATACTCTATATCATTATTATCTTCTCAGGACAATGATCGCACCACGCATATAAAATCACACATAGACACAGGATGTCTGCTTTTGTCTCAGTAAACACTAAAAGGAGATAAATATCTCAGATGCTCAGATATTTCAACCTCTATCAGAGCTGTACGCTATAACTACTTTTTTTTTATTATTATTGTTATTAATATTGAAATTATATAATAATTATCTTGATTATTATTATTATTCTTTATTTATAAAGCGCCGGCATATTCCGCAGCACTGTACAATAGGCACAGTATAGACAGGGTTACAATACATTGAACAACATTTGACAAACAGTACAAGAGGAGATGAGGGCCCTATTCCCGTAGGAACTCGCAATCTAGAAGGGTTGGGGTTGGAAACAGGAGGAGAGGACTGCAAGGTGAGAGTAGTTGATGGTTGCCTGGGAATTAGAAGCCTGGGATTAGTAAGAGTAATTAGAGAAAGAAGTGTAGACAGCTGGAAAGGATGCCTGAAAATAGAGGCTGGTCCTTGGTGGATGGGGGAGGGACTGCTGAGTGTGTGAATGGATCCTGGTCTGTGTGTTTCCCTGTGTGAAGAGGAAATTAGTTCAGGTAAGTGTTAGGCATCAGAGGCCTTTGAAATGGGGGGAGGGGGAAAGGGGGGCACAGGTTAAAATACTATTGAAAAAAGCGGAATTTTTAGAAAATAAAATCAGCCAAAAATTAAGAAATACAGATACAAAATACAATTGCGAGGATAGCATATAGCGGAGTGCGCTGGTGGCCATCATGTTGAAAACTGGATACCTGGAGTGTTCTTAAGATGCTTGCTGCAGGGCGATCAGTGTGTGAATGGATCCTGGTCTGTGTGTTTCCCTTGAGTGTTCTTAACCTGCCTGGTGGTATTCCCGAGTGTGACTCAGGGTTAAATTTCGCTACCGCGATCGGTAACCCGGAGCCACACTCGGGCTGTATACATACTCACCGCATCCTTCGCTCCCTCACCGTCTCCGCAGTCACCGCAGCCGGCGACTTTGCTTCCTGGTTTCGCTCCCATAGAAGCTATGGCGAGGTACAGAATAGGGAGAATCCAAAAGAAGAGTCGAGAACTTTCCAGGTTTGGTACACAATAAGGATATATTAGAATTTGTTTTGCAGGTATACAACTCCTAAGAGAAGCGACGCTGTGGCAATGATGGTCGGCAAGGACTGGGTATATATAGGCAGCTGGGGTGGTCACGCCCCTCTGAACAGTGATGACTCGCCTCCCTATTGGGTCCCATCTAGGAGGTAGGCTCACCCTGGGGGCGATCCTAGCCTCTGCCTGTCAAGGACTCAGCCACGCCCCCCAACCTGTTAAAGGGAGCCTCCTGATCCACACGCCGGTCTGAGCCACGCCCCCAAGCCGCGCAGTGAGGAGCCAGGTGCCGTGGCGTTCTGGGACTCCAAATCGGCACCATGACAGGCCCAACCGGCCGCTCGGACCAGGCGCGACTCGCTCAACGCTGGAGGAAGCGACCCCCGTGGTCGGGGCAGCGCTACTGCGACCACCGCAGGCGTTGGCCTAGACCGCGAGGCGGTACCAGGTGGGTCCCGAGGTCGCCGAGATCCCGCAGTGGGACGTGACAGAACCCCCCCGAAGGAGCGCCCCCCGGGAGCGACCAGGGCCCGGCCTGCGTGGGTGCAAGCGATGAAATGCTCAGAGGAGAGCAGGTGCATGCACGTGCTGGACCGGTTCCCAAGACTGCTCCTCGGGGCCATACCCCTTCCAATGCACATAATACTGAATCCCGCCCCTATGCAGACGGGAGTCAAGAATCCGGCCATTTTCATATTCCAGGGTATCCGACACCACAGAGGGAGGCAGAGGAGCAGGAGAGCGGTCGATGAAAGGATCGGGATGATACGACTTGAAAAGGGAGACATGGAAGACGGGGTGTATCTTGTATGAGTCCGGCAGTTGAAGACGAAAGGCAACAGAGTTGATTCTTTTGATGATTCGAAACGGACCCACGAACTTAGGACCCAGTTTTTTGGACGGACAGGGCAACTGGAGTTTTTTTGTGGAGAGGAGGACCATGTCCCCGATTTGGAAATCTAGAGCAGGCTGCCGTCGTTTATCCGCTGCTCTTTTGTAAGCCTCTTGAGCAGCTTGTAGGGAAATAGCAGCCAGGCGGAATCCCCTCTTGAGGACAAGAAGGCGATTGGTCGCTTCAGGAACAGTGGTAGTTACAGGGATATTCGGGATAGCAGTAGGATGGAATCCGTAGTTTACATAGAACGGAGAGGAGTGCGTGGAATAATGTTTACGGGAGTTGCATGAGAATTCTGCCGAAGGTAGGAGGTCGAGCCAATCATCCTGGAGGAAGGAAGTGTAACAACGTAGGTGCTGTTCAAGGATCTGGTTGACCCGTTCTGTCTGTCCGTTTGTCTGTGGGTGGAAGGATGAAGAGAGATTTTGCTGTATGCGTAATAAGGAGCAAAAGGCTTTCCAGAACTTAGACGTGAGCTGGGTTCCCCTGTCCGTCGTTATGGTATCGGGAATTCCATGGAGACGGAAGATATGGGTGAAAAATAAGGAGGCTGTTTCTCCGGCAGTCGGTAATTTCTTATTCGGAATGAAGTTTGCCATTTTAGTCAGTCTATCGATAACCACCATGATGGTGTTAAAACCTTTGGACGGAGGTAGGTCTACAATGAAGTCCATGGTTAGTTGCATCCACGGTCTAATTGGGACTGGTAAGGGACAGAGTAGACCCGCAGTTTTGGTATGATTGACTTTTGTTCTGAGACATGTAGGGCATGATTGAACGTATTGTTTGACACTGTGCTCCACAGAGGGCCACCAAAACTGTCGAAGAATCAAATCCAAGGTCGTTCGTATGCCTGGGTGTCCAGCCTGTGGAGAATCATGGCATGCAATACGTCGAAGCGAGCTTCTTCTGGTACGAAGATACGATCCCGGATGATATGAAGACCTTCAGGGTTTACGGTTAAAGAAGTAGTTGCAGTTAGGGCACGGATTTCGTCACATACGGGGTGAATGATGCCGAGGAAACATTTCAAAGGTAGTATTGATGAGGGGATGGAAGGAATACTACATGATTGATGGATGCGAGAGAGGGCGTCGGCCTTACCATTTTTCGGACCTGGTCTGTAGGGATGAGTCGAACTCTCCCCGAGTTCGGTTCGAAACCGAACCCGAACTTTCCAAATGTTTTGGTCCGAACCCGAACTCGGACCCCATACAAGTCAATGGGGCTGAAAATTCGGTTTTTAGAGTGCCCTCCAAGAGGGCATATATGCTAGATATTTGCCATAAAAAGTGTATGGGGTTCTGGGTAGTGCCCTGGGGGAAAGGAAACAAGGACAAAAAGTAAAAAAAAAACTTTTTTAAAGGGACAGTGAGTTTTCCATGAAATAAGGGTTAAAAATAAAAAAGAGAGGGGCGTGGCCGGCTGCAGGCAGGAATGGACGTGTTTCTGTGGAGCTCCGCATGTCCTCCCTGTTTGGGGACCCCCAGCTGACTCTCCCTGCTCTGATTTTTGTGTTTAGGGGTTCCTGTGCGGCTGGCCACCGGTACTGACCTGTCCGGAGCCCGTTTAGCCTCCCCTCCGGACCAGAGACTCTGCTTCTGGCTACTGACCCTGGCTGGTGAGAGACGCCGGCGGCCATCTTGCGGCCTTCTTCCTGGCGCCGAATGTTCACCGGCCTTGCTGGTTTGTCTGCCCCGACCCAGATACTGCTGGGGGCTGAGGAGATGGTGGGCCCACGTCTCCCAGTCAAACCAGACGGATGTCCCCCGGGTGCGGCGGACGGACCTGCGAGGTGGTGGGAGGATGGATCCCTCCCCCCTTCTGGAGGTGACGGGGCTGTGGTTTCAGGCCTGGACGCCTGCTTGATTATCCTGTCGGGGGAGGATGAAGATGGCCTGCTTACTAGAGGAGTCTGTCGGCGGATGCTGTCGGCGCTGAGGAGCTGTCGGGGAGAGATGGCCCTGGAGGTGGCTGCTCGACCGCTGGGCGTGATGTCGCCGCCAGATGACCCTGCGGGACCTAACCGTTCGGCTGCCTGCAGCATGCTTGTTCGTGAGGACCCCGCGGAGGCTGAAGCACCCACTACCGCTGAGGAACAGTGCCCGGTGATGGCTTTGGACACCCGTAAAACGACTGCGACTTTGGGACCGTACGACCGCTACTTGTCGCTTGCTGATGGGAGGAAGTCGCTGTCTCGGTCCCTCTTGCCGTTCCTCGCTGCGACACCAGCTACGGTCCTCCTCTGCGATGCTGAAGTCTGGTGTTGCGGGGTCGGCGGGATTTTTTTCGCAATATCAGCCCTGCTTCTTGCCACATGGCCTGGCCTATTCGGCTTCGCTCTGCCTGTTCTGGCTCCGTTACCGTTCCGGGACACAGGTTGACAGCAATTTTTTTGCATTTCTCTACATCACCCCCTTTTTTGATTCCGGCTATGGACCCTCTGCTGTTTTTCGCAGATTCAGACGACTCTTCTTTGATATTCCCTGGCTGGGGACATTCTCCCAATTTTTGTCCCTTTCCCCCGCATTTAGATATATTGCTGTTTTCCAACATGAACCCCCCCCCCCCTTGTTTACGTGTCTTACATGTTTTATGTTTTTTTTTTTTTTTTTTTTTAATACGGCTTTCCGCAGAGTACATGCAGACTTTATATTCTTCCTGATTAACAGCTGAGTTCAATGGTTGCCGACATTGTATCATTGCCGTATTATGCGTTTTTTTCTCTTTTTTTTTTTCTCTTTTTTTTTTTTTTTTTTTTTTTTTTTTCTCCTCTATTTTCTTCTTTTGTGTTTCTTGTGGCTATACGGGATAATTCGGGAGGTGCAGACGTGGCCTGGTGCCCGGCTATGCCACCGAATGCCCGGGCCTCAGTGCCATTTTCCCCCCGTGGCCCCCCCTCGTGGTTGTTTAAGCCGCATGGGTATCCGCCAGGGCAGGCACAATTTTGGCCATTGCCATCCTTTTATATTCCCCCATCTTTTCTTTTTTGCAATCTTTTTCTGAAAACGCCCCTAATTTCATTGTTTATGCTTATTTGTTATTTTTCTTTAGTCGAAGTTATTACAGATGACTATGTGAGGCCCTACGAGGCCCTCACCTTATGCTTGTCTGTTTTTTCTCCACCCGCTACCCCCCTTCCCTCCCCTCTTGATTCTATTATATGCTGAGACCCCCCCCTATAGGGGATGTTTATTATTTTTCACACGTGATACTTCTGCTTTGGATGGCCCTGCGTGGCCCTTGCTTTCTTATGTTTGATTATATGCTGACTTATTTACAAAATAAAAATTTTAAATACAAAAAAAAAATAAAAAAGAAAAATTCCTTCAAATATCTGCCTAGGAGGTCCCCATAACCTGTCCGTGAAGTGGCGGATTTCTAGGATGTATAGAAATATGTAAAAACCAAAAAATTACATTTCAAATAACGGTAAATGCTTTTCCTTTAATCTATCCATAAACAACTGCTTGGTGCGGCAGTCTGTATGAAAAGAGGAGACATTTTCGGACACGCAGAAAAAGTTTACTGATTTTTTTGGCGGTGAAAAGCAGGAGAATGACTGGAGAATGGAAAATTCTAGGTCAAAATAGCCAAACCAGAAAAATTCTCCCATTTAGGCTAGGGTCAGACTAGTGAATTTTTAACATGCGTTTAGGCGCACTTAATCACGGCCGCACTAGCCTCAAATGACGGGCAATGACAGCCAATATACGAAGTACGGTCGCACAAAAGTCCGGCTGCGCAACGCAAGTGGAAAATGAACGCATTTTTTTGAGAACGCAGAACCTGTACAGAACGGACGTACAGAGTGCGCTGCGTCCACTAGCGGCGTGTGTGCGTGATTTGGAGACGTCAGACCCTGCTCATGTCCGGCCAACATAACATCCAGACACACAAAGTTTCCTGGATTGGATCCGTAAAAAATCCCGCACAAAAATGCGCATCGTATGACCGTTTTCGCGCATTCCATGAAAAAATAAGGCAATGCGTTCGGACGCACTTTTTGACGGTCGCTGTGAAAAATGCGTTAGTCTGACCCTAGCCTTATCTCACTTTCCAAATTGGCTATTTGGTCCAGATTGTTCTCTTTTCCTGCCATTCTCCTGGTTTTCACCTTTCTCTGAACAACCCTGAGAGAGAAGTGAAAGCCAGGAGAACTGGCAGGAGAAGAGAACAATCTAGACCAAATAGCCAATTTGGAAAGTGAGTTAAATGGGAGAATTTTTCTGGTTTGGCTATTTTGACCTAGAATTTTCACTTCTCCAGTTATTCTCCTGTTTTTCACCGCTCTCTGAATAACCCTGTGAATGTTTAATCCCAAGGTGAAAAATAACATTGCTTAAGGCTGGGGTCAGAGGAGCGCAGTTATCACGTCCATGTTGCCGCACATTTGTATGTCCGTGGCAACATAGCATTCTGACCAATGGAGCCCCACACACGAAGTACGCCCGCACGGAAGTGCGGATGCATGGCGGACGCAGCAAACGGACGCAGGTTAGGCAAGAACGTAATACTGCTAGAACGGACGTGCGGAGTGCGCCACGTCCGCAACGTCCGTGTAGCTTTGTATGTGAGTGATGAAACGAGGTCAGATGGACTGCATTTATACGTCCAGCATTTTTGACGGACAGAATGTTTTTTCATTTATTTATTTTCCCTTCTATCTACATCAGTCAAAAAATACGTCAGTGAAAAAAACAGACTGTTTGACCACTACCTTGTAGTCAGTCAGTCAGTAAGTACGTACTGCACGGACGCACAGTCCGTACAAATTGCGCTCATCTGACCCTAGCCTTAGATGTTATTTAGAATTTTTTTCAAACACCAGCTAACCACTTGGCTGCTATGGACGCGCTCAGATGTCAGCCCAGCACTCCGGGACCCCGGCGGAGCAATTAGATGTCATCGCGGCGGCGCGATGACATCTAATTCAGGCGTTCCCCCCCCCCCCGCATGTGCGGAGGAAGCGCCTGAAAGGGAGGGGGGGAGGTCCTTCGGACCTTCCAATGAACCCCCTATCTCCCGATCCGTGGCAGCTAGGGGTTAATGTTTGATATCGTTGGATCGGCCAGAGCATGGCCTTTCCAAGGATACCAAACATGAGCATGAAAATGTTTTAAAAAAAATATATATATTTAAAAAAAATCTAAAAAAAACCCGGTTTTTTTTTGGTTTTTGTTTTGTTAATGCAGCAATATTGTTCCCATTTCAATTATAATGTGAACAATAATGCTGCACTAACGATTTTTGTATGCGGTGCGTTTGTTAAAAAAAGGGAAATTTTCCCCAAAAAAAAATGTAACGAGACCCCATTTCTAATTTTTTTAACAAGCACACCCCATACAAAATCTAACCGTAAACGATCGCATGTTAAAATGTGAAAAAAAACACTTTACACATAATAAATTGTTGAAAATTTGTTATAATATACAGACATGACATAACATATACATATAATAATGACATATTATGAATCTGCCAAGTCTGCCGGAAAGAACGATATATAATATGTCTGGGTCATATATCAAAATATGGCTACAAAACGCGGTTAATCATGATGAGCGAAAGCGGTAAAAATGACCTCAGCACAGAGGTGTGAAAAGCCTCAGCTGCGAAAGGGTTAAATGCAGCATATTAGGATGTTTTAGGGAAATTAATTCTCAAATCTCAATCAGAAGCAGACACCACCCCACCCTCAGTATGTTGTACAATGTATCAAATTGATTACCAGACTAAAAACACCTGGTGTTATGCCCGTTTGTGAACAGAGGTCATTTAGAGTTGATAATCTTTCCACGTACACATTAGTTTTTAATTCAATATCTAATAAACCGTTGCTTATAATATTCTGCAGTAAAGAGTCTCTTTATTTCTAGATTTTTTAGTATTTTTTTTTAAGCATTTTCTATACATTTTTCAAAATTTCTTTTTTTTTCGAACTCGTACCGAACAGACCCAAAAAGTTCGAAATTCGCGAACTTTCAAACTGCCAAAGTTCGGGTCGAACTCCGAACCGTCCGAACCCGAACAGCTCATCCCTACTGGTCTGTAGGTGACATGAAAAACAAAGCGAGCGAAAAAGAGGGCCCAACGGGCTTGGATTGGTTTGAGGCGTTTGGCAGAACGCAGATACTCGAGGTTTTTATGATTTGTATAGACAGTGATTGGGTGTGAGGCACCCTCCAATAGGTGACACCATTCTTCAAGCCCTCTTTTGATGGCCAACAACTCGCGGTCACCTATGTTGTAGTTGATCTCAGCCGGACTGAGTTTTTTCGAACAGTACGCCACTGGGTGAAGGAGACCATCGGCAGCACGTTGAGAAAGGACTGCTCCAGTGGCTACTTCGGAAGCGTCTACCTCCAGGAAATAAGGTGTTTGGGGATTAGGCATGGAGATAACAGGAGTGGTAGAAAACCAGATACGGAGGTTGTCAAATGCCAATTGAGCCTCTGGAGTCCATTTAAAGGGTATTCTGGTTTTGGTAAGGACGGTTAATGGATGTGCTATCTTTGAGAAGTTGTTTATAAACCTCCGGTAGAAATTGTCAAACCCCAAGAATCGTTGTACTGCCTTGCGGGTATCAGAAACGGACCAGGATAAGATGGCCTCTACTTTCTTAGGATCCATCTCGATTTGCCCCGGGGAAAGCACGAATCAGAGAAAATCCACCTTCGTTGTCTCGAATATGCATTTCTCGAGTTTGGCATACAGTTTGTTGTCGCAGAGTCACTGAAGAACGATATGCATGTGGGAGCGATGGTCTTCAAGAGACGAAGAGAAAACAAGGATGTCGTCGAGGTAGGCGACGACAAAATGATCAAGGAGGTCTCTGAAGATGTCATTTATGAAATGCTGGAAGGTGGCTGGGGCGTTACACAGTCCGTAGGGCATGACTGTGTACTCGAAGTGGCCGTAGCGTGATCGGAATGCGGTCTTCCATTCGTCGTCTTGTTTCATCCTGACGAGATTGTAGGCCCCTCGTAGATCCAGTTTGGAATATATTTTGGCCTTCTTTAGTCTCTCTAACAATTCTGGTATGAGAGGCAAGGGGTATCGGTTTTTTACCGTTATTTTGTTGAGGTCCCGGTAGTCAACGCATGGTCTTAACCCTCCATCCTTTTTATCCACAAAAAAGATTCCAGCTCCTGCCGGAGAGGTAGAGGGGCGAATGAATCCTTTTTCAAGGTTTTCTTTTATATATTCCTTTAATACAGCCAGTTCTGGTTCTGATAGGGGGTAGATATGGCCATAGGGAATAGCGGTCCCAGGAAGGAGGTCTATGGGACAATCATAGGGACATCTTGGTGGTAGTGCTTCGGCTTTTTGTTTATCAAATACATTGCTGAAATCATGGTAGGCTTTGGGGAGGCAGACATTGGTTTGTACCATGTCTTTATCGAGTATGGACATCACAGCGTGTGTGTTCTGAAGACACGTTTTGTTTACATCAAAGGGACAGAAACAACACCGATCCAGATGACCAGTGTATGTAGGGGTCGTGTTGTTTAAGCCACGGAAGGCCAAGTATGACCGGGTATAGGGGTGAGGAGACAATATCAAAGCATAATGTTTCGGAATGTTTAGATCCTACGGTAACTTGTAACGGTATGGTTTCGTGTGTTACGGGTCCAGACTTTAAATGAGAGCCATCAACGAGTTGAACGCACACAGGAAAGGTTTAATTGTGAATAGGAATAGACAAACGTGAAGTCAAATTTTCATCTAGAAAGCATCCACTAGCTCCTGAGTCCACCATGGCTTGTAGAGGGATCGTCTTCTGTTGCCACTGTAATAAGATGGGGAGCAGTAAGAGAGGGGAGGGATTTTTTGATGTATGTATGGCATGTATTACATGAGGAATGGGCTTACCCCTTCTTGGACCATTCCTGATGGGACAGTTACGAACTTGATGACTGGCTTCACCACAATAGAGGCACAGGTGGAGTTGGCGACGGCGTTCTACTTCAGCTCTGGGTAGACGTCCGTTGACCAGGCCAATCTGCATGGGTTCGACCGAGGACCCTGGGTTAGACACCGGGACCAATGCTGTGGAAGCAGAAGGTTGTTCAGACTGATTAGAGATGGGTCTAGGTATCCAAGGGTAGGCAGCTACCCTCTCCTGACGTCTCTCCCTCATTCTGCGATCCACCTGAATACAGAAGTCAATTAGGGCCTCCATATTAGGCGGTATGCCGACTCTAGCCAACTCGTCTTTGAGGTGGTCAGCCAACCCTAAGCGGAATTGATCCAACAATGCCGTGTCGTTCCATCCTGTCTCATGGGAAAAGTGGCGGAATTCTGTTATATACTCCTCGACGGGCCTACGGACCTGTTTAAGGGTTCGGATGACCGTTTGGGCTGTATCGCGTTGGTGCGGGTCTCTATACATTGATTCCAAAGCACGGGAAAATGAAGCCCAAGTGTCTAGAGAAGGATCATTTTGGCGAAGAAGTGTGTGGGCCCATCTTTTCGGTTCTCCTCCGAGGAGTGAGATGACTGCTCTGACCCTTATGAAATCGGAATTCTAGGTTCGAGGTTTGAGAGAGAATAAGACATGGCAGTCTAAAACAAAAGTCTCGAATTTGGAACGGTCCCCAAAAAAGCGGTCAGGCAGGGGAACCTGAGGTTCTGGGATGGCCTCCACGATAGGTTGGGGGGCAATGGGATCGTTGCCAGGATCATAAGGAGGTGGGGGACCCATTGCATGGAACTGGTCTCGCAGTTGCTGTTGCTCCGCATGTAATTCTTGAATGGTTCTGGTGAGACCGGTAACTTGAAGAGTTAGGGCTTGTACCGCCTTTGCAACTTCTACGGGTTCCATAGTGTGGCCACAGTGTACTGTCAGGGTCGTGGGAACGGGAAACAGGAACCAGGTGTAGAAGCTATGGTGAGGTACAGAATAGGGAGAATCCAAAAGAAGAGTCGAGAACTTTCCAGGTTTGGTACACAATAAGGATATATTAGAATTTGTTTTGCAGGTATACAACTCCTAAGAGAAGCGACGCTGTGGCAATGATGGTCTGCAAGGACTGGGCATATATAGGCAACTGGGGTGGTCACGCCCCTCTGAACGGTGATGACTCGCCTCCCTATTGGGTCCCATCTGGGAGGTAGGCTCACCCAGGGGGCGATCCCAACCTCTGCCCGTCAAGGACTCAGCCACGCCCCCCAACCTGTTAAAGGGAGCCTCCTGATCCACACGCCGGTCTGAGCCACGCCCCCCCAAAGCCGCGCGGTGAGGAGCCAGGTGCGTGGCATTCTGGGACTCCAAATCGGCGCCATGACAGGCCCCACCGGCCGCTCGGACCAGGCGCGACCCGCTCAATGCCGGAGGAAGCGACTCCCATGGTCGTGGCAGCGCTACTGCAACCACCGCAGGCGTTGGCCTAGACCGCGAGGCGGCACCAGGTGGGTCCTGAGGTCGCCGAGATCCCGCGGTGGGACGTGACGGGTACATTGAGATTTCTCATGTTTCACAAGAAGGATACATTGAGATGGGAATGATACAAAATTACAGAATCAGCGATATAACCGAAAAATACGATGTCCGAAATTACTGAAATGGAATTTAAATCAGGAATGGAACGAAAATGAATTTCGATTTTACACATTTCTAGTCCATTCGAAAATTCCGAAAAGTTTTCGTTTCGGCTTGGAAATTTGTTCGGATCTGCCGTTTTTGGATACCTTTATTACAGTAAAGCTGCTTTGAGAATAAATACTCTTTTTTTTTTGGTACCCCGTGTCCTGTATCACTTTGGCAAAGGAGTGTACATCTGGACAGGAATCCCAGCACCCAGAGGAAAGAGGCATATTTTTGGTTTGATTATCTTATTGAATATAATTTATTTCCATTATTTTAGATAATTATTTGTGGAATAATAAATTATTATTTCTTGTTTCAAACCTTCTCTGACTGCGTGTGTTTACTAGACTTGCTTGGACGGATTTCAGTGAGTTATTCCTACAGAATACAGGCTTACTATATAAAACAACACATTTCCTTTCCAAAAAAATTGAAACGCTTTTTGACACAAAATTTTGCAAAAATTAGACCGCCAGGGAGGTTAAGATGCTTGCTGCAGGGAGATCAGTGTCTAGATCCTGGTCTGTGTGTCTCCCTGGAGTGTTCTTAAGATGCTTGCTGCAGGGAGATCAGTGTATGAATGGATCCTGATCTGTGTGTTTCCCTGGAGTGTTCTTAAGATGCTTGCTGCAGGGAGATCAGTGTGTGAATGGATCCTGATCTGTGTGTTTCCCTGGAGTGTTCTTAAGATGCTTGCTGCAGGGAGATCAGTGTGTGAATGGGTCCTGGTCTGTGTGTTTCCCTGGAGTGTTCTTAAGATGCTTGTTGCAGGGAGATCAGTGCAATGAAGATTCCTCAAGAGAGTTTAAACTCTGTCTTACCCTTGTTATAATGTATTATCATAGGTATTTATTTATTTATTTATAAGGTATTTTACCAGGAAGGATACATTGAGATTTCTCTCGTTTTCAAGTATGTCCTGGGTTCAAGAAACATTCAATTTTACAGTTGGGTACAGAAATACAAAGTAGTAAAATGCAAGATGTACAAACATCTTGCATTTTACTACTTTGTATTTCTGTACCCAACTGTAAAATTGAATGTTTCTTGAACCCAGGACATACTTGAAAACGAGAGAAATCTCAATGTATCCTTCCTGGTAAAATACCTTATAAATAAATAAATAAATACCTATGATAATACATTATAACAAGGGTAAGACAGAGTTTAAACGTAGATGTAAAAAAATAACACATATACAGATTTACACAGAAAATACATATGTACAGTAAGTACATATGTAATATACTTACTAAGTTACATGGTTACAGGTGCATTATCATTGTAATGTGTAGTGTAAGTTTTACCCACTTTTTTCTGTGTTTATTTGGGTACAATGTACTTTTGAAAATAAATATAATAATAATTATTTATTTTTAAAAATATAATAATACATAAAATAAAGTGTTTTTTATATAAGTGATACTACATAGACCAATTATGGCTACTGTTAAATTTTTTTTAGACTTCACACTGCTTTTTCATACATACCAAATAAAGAGTGTCACAGATCTCTGATATATAAATGCATATAATATATATATATATTTATATAAAAATCACAAGTATACTGTTGCAGTACGTAGCGATACCTTTTTTATTGGACTAACGTAACATTTAAAAGACAAGCTTTCGAGAGAATTCCTCTCTTCCTCAGGTCTGGAAGCTTACTGATCAGTTTCTAGAATTAAACATAGGGACATAAGGGGTCATATGGGTGGGCGGTTAGATGTCGTAAAGAGTGAGAGTCAAATGGTATGTTCAAGATGGGAAAATGAACGCATGAGGGATCTTGGGCCCATAATAAAACAACAGAGATAAGATCATACAACTTGAATGGAAAAGAGAAAAAAAAAGGGGGGAACACAGAACAGTAAAGGCTGAAAGAGACATGAGAAAAAAAAAAAAAAACATCAGCCAGAATTATGAATGTTATGTGACGTTATAATTTATTTATTTATTTATTTATAAAGGATTTTACCAGGAAGGATACATTGAGATTTCTCTCGTTTTCAAGTATGTCCTGGGTTCAAGAACATTGAATAATAATCTAGTACTATGTTTAAGATTCACCATTCAAAAAATATTTATATAGCTATATATATATATATATTTTTTTTTTTTAACTAAAAGCACACCATCCGATAATATATAATAAATTATGTACAACATACTGAAAACTGATACTGATCCAAGGAGAAATCTGACTTTTTTCCCAGTATTTTCCCATATTGGCGAGCGCATCAGACTGGGGTTTTTTTGCCTTCTTTTGGATCAACAGCAGTAGGTGAGGTGTGAAAGGCTGAACCTGGTGGACGCATGTCTTTTTTTAAGCCTGTGAAACTATGAATAAAACCCCATTTTAATATATCTTTCAGTTATTTAAAAAAAATAACCTGACAACAAAGTATTGTATTTTAATATAAGTGACGTTAGAATGTCCAGTTGTGGCGACTGTGGGTTTTCTTTTTGTACAGACTTCAACACCAAGGTATACATCTCATGCAAAGCATGAGTACCAAAAATATAAATAAATAAAAATATTATTGATTTATTTATAAGGAATTTTACCAGGGAGGATACATTGAGATTTCTCTCATTTTCAAGAATGTCCTGTGTTCAAGAGCATTGAATTGTTAAAGTAGGTACAGAAATACAAAGTAATAAATATAGTATAGTATATATATATATATTAACGGGGTTTTGTATAAAATCCACTATTCAAAAATAGGTGTTCAATTTTTAGCTGTATAAAGTGCATCGTCCAAATATATATATTACAATTATACCTTAATAAATTATATATAACATGCTAAATACAGATTACTTCAGTTTAATAAAGCTTTAAAGATTTAAAAAAAAACCACCATAATTAATAAAAAAAAACAACAGGGATTTTGTTACAAAATATGATCATACATTGCGTAAACCTGACACACACACACACAAACACACACACACACACATAAAGAAGTGATTACATATCAAAAATCATGACAGGCTCTTTCAGCAGCCGGCTGTGTGGCTGATCCCCACAGACAATCAGCCATTCTAGCCCCAGGGCTTGTTGTGTTTTTGGCTCCTAGTTCATTTCCAGTCTGTCTGCCATCACAATCCTATGCCTCCCCCTGCACTGTAAATATGATTAAATGTGCTGAGGTGAGCATTCCTCACCCTAGGATTATTCTCATTTGTGCAATATTACCCATAGTACTAGAATTAATGGCTTTTTAACGTTCACTGCCACAAGGTGACAAACGACCTGCACTTCAGTATAAAAAAATAAACACATATATATAAATATATATATTTTATTTTTTTATTATTATTATTTTTATTTTTTTTTAAATTATAAACACACTCATCAATGGTTCAATGAAGAATTATATTTTCTTATTTTTAACTTATTAATTAATAAAATTCTCTATATAAACAGTATATATATATCATCATTTTTTAAAATTTGTATTTCTTTGAAATGTTTTGTATATTTGATTGTCTTTCAAATATTAATCTTATAATCCTACACAGAAATGTTTATTAAAACTGAATAAATAAAATCTGATCCAACAAACAAGAAACATAATGAGTATTAAATGTATTGGTAAATAAATATAGATAACAAAATTGTAAACGTTTAAATTTTAACTTACTGTATATTGTCTGTTATAAAACATACATCGATTTATTTATAAAAAGTTACATCAATTGATTTTAACAGTTTTTAGTAAAGTTTATGGAAGAGCACAGTATTAAAATATTAATATTTATTGCAGAAAATAGAATATTATTGAAAAATAAATGTTAAATAAGTATTAAAAAATAATTTAATTAACTTTAAATTCGGTTTATCTTGAGCGATAATATACTAGCTCACATTTTGTAAGATCAGCAAAATGAAAAGGACCAAAAGTTAATATTTTATTTTTTCCTTGCAAAACTGAGATGTATCCCTGTGCCTTGCATCAATCTCCATTGCTGCAATATATGTCACAAGGTTGCAATATAGAGGGGGGAAAACGCACATTGTTAAACTTTTTTAATCCCCAATAAAGCCTTTTTATGACTTGAGATAAGTCTGGCTATGGATAAATTGTGCGTTTATCTGCAGCTAAGCCGTAATCGGCAAAATATATGAAATTTTGTAGCAGCACCCATGCAATAAGAGCGGGTCGATGGGTCTGTATTGTTCTCTATCTAATCTTTTGTCAATTTGAGCTGAGGAGGCAGTAGGAACCAGATCAAGCAGGGAACAGCCAGTCCTGCAAGTAAACAACCCTGGCCTGTCACTCCCAGCTCATTGTGTCCACATCTGGATCTCATTGAGCTCACGCGGCCTCTCTACACCCCCATCTAGTTTCAGCACAGTCATACATGTGTATGAAATCATACGGTAGCGTCGCAAACACATCGCGAGAAAAACGTTTTTATATTTCTATTTTATCATTCCGTCCTCTTTTATTCCTTTTTGATTTTCCAATCAATGAGGCATTTATTACTTTCTATGTTCATAGAAACATAGAAACATAGAAAAATGTTGGCAGATAAGAACCTTTCGGCCCATCGAGTCTGCCCAATTACATGGATACTTTACCTGGATTTATCTTTTGTTTAGGATAGCCTTATGCCTATCCCATGCTTGCTTAAATTCAATTACTGTTTTGGCCTTTACCATGTTCGATTTCAGAGTATATCGTTACTTTGTTACGTATATGTGGAATGCATGGTTACAGATACACATATACTCGTAGATTTCGATTTGAGATTCTTTCATCTGCTGATACAGATGAAGAAACGAACACATTGGTGTTTGCAGCAGAGTCATTAATCCCGTGTTTTGCTTGTAGTTAGTACGATAATTTCATATTAAAATACACACCTAGAATGCACATAAATATACACTCAAACCCTAACAGAAATCTACACATACATATACTCAAACCCAAAGAGATATACACACATACATATACTCAAACCCAAAGAGATATGCACACATACATATACACTCAAACCCAAAGAGATATCTACACACACATATACTCAAACCCAAAGAGATATACACACATACATATACTCAAACCCAAAGGATATACACATGCATATACACTCAATCCCAAAGAGATATACGCACATACATATATACTCAAACCGAAAGAAATATCCACACATACATATACTCAAACCCAAAGAGATATATGCACATGCATATACTATATACTAAAATCCAAACCAATATCCACACATAAATATAATGAAACCCAAAACATATACACACATAGGGCTGCCATCAGGGGGTGACAGCCCATTATATGTTCACGGGCCATGTGGCTCCAGCCGCCAAACCTCATGCAGCTTGTCTATGTGACACAGAGGTAAGGTCCTTTCCATGTCACCCAGAACTTGCCCAATGGCATAGTGGGAACTGGGAAGCTTTCTGGTGGGCTGTGGCATCTGGGGTTGGTCAGATCACTCTGACTCATTACTGAGGGGGAGCCCCATCCAGTGGTTCAGTATTGGGCCCCAAGATATCTGATGGCAGGCCTGTACACACATGCATATTTATAGTATATATACTCAAACCCAAAGAAATATATACACATACATATACTCAAACCCAAAGAAATATATACACATACATATACTCAAACCCAAAGAGATATCTACACTTACATATACTCAAACCCAAAGAGATATATACACATACATATACTCAAACCCAAAGAGATAGCCACACATACATATACTCAAACCCAAAGAGATAGCCACACATACATATACTCAAACCCAAAGAGATATCCACACATACATATACTCAAACCCAAAGAAATATCTACACATACATATACTCAAACCCAAAGAAATATCGACACATACATATACTCAAACCCAAAGAGATAGCCACACATACATATACTCAAACCCAAAGAGATAGCCACACATACATATACTCAAACCCAAAGAGATAGCCACATATACTCAAACCCAAAGAGATATCCACACATACATATACTCAAACCCAAAAAAATATCTACACATACATATACTCAAACCCAAAGAGATATCTACACATACATATACTCAAACCCAAAGAGATATCCACACATACATATACTCAAACCCAAAGAGATATCCACACATACATATACTCAAACCCAAAGAAATATCTACACATACATATACTCAAACCCAAAGAAATATCGACACATACATATACTCAAACCCAAAGAGATAGCCACACATACATATACTCAAACCCAAAGAGATAGCCACACATACATATACTCAAACCCAAAGAGATAGCCACACATACATATACTCAAACCCAAAGAGATAGCCACACATACATATACTCAAACCCAAAGAGATAGCCACATATACTCAAACCCAAAGAGATATCCACACATACATATACTCAAACCCAAAGAGATAGCCACACATACATATACTCAAACCCAAAGAGATAGCCACATATACTCAAACCCAAAGAGATATCCACACATACATATACTCAAACCCAAAGAGATATCTACACATACATATACTCAAACCCAAAGAGATATCTACACATACATATACTCAAACCCAAAGAGATATCCACACATACATATACTCAAACCCAAAGAGATATCTACACATACATATACTCAAACCCAAAGAGATAGCTACACACACACACAAATATAAAAACTAAAACACAAAAGGATGTATTCACTAACCAGCGATATTTCAATGAAAGAAGAGTAGTTTTACTTTGGCGAATGTCAGGTGGACCAAGTATGGTTTAACTACGATTTCTCAATATAGAGGACTGCCTCCCTAGTTCTCCATACTTTTCATCATCTTTTCCAACATAATTTCTGCCATAGTTATTTTGCGTGTTTTCTACCGGTGTTTCAGAAGAAGTTGTCTAATATTCTTTACCTTTGTTTACTGGCGTTCATTAAAGATCACCACTTTAAAATTGACACAGTATATTCACCACTGTTACAAACAATGGTGGATCAACGCTAGACTGAGAATTGCGCCAGTTCACACTTTTTACATAAAGGTAACATTGTTTGCAGCACCTTCGCCTCCTGTCTTTGAATTTTCCTTTTCTGGTTGGCAGTAATATATACACACACATAGATATATAGGAACATACATAAAAATTGATATATATACAGACACCGTATACATCCACAGAGGTTGCAGCAGGGAAGTCCGTATGAAAGCGTCATTATCGGCAAGGCTTTTTCTGCAACCCTTATTGTTTTAGCATCACCTCCTTCCCTTGTGGACACCTCTTGCTTTCACTGAGAACAATAGTGAGAAATATGACGATGTGCGAAGTGGCCAGAATAGCAGGAAACAGAAGTGGTCTGAAAATGTGTCCTGGAAAACTGCATCCACCCAAAAAATGCCATTTACGTGCAAATTGCACGCTTTGCATCTATTTTTTAATTTCCTTTCACTAAAGAAGCCAGCATCAGCACAGAACTTTATTGCGAAGAAGACTTTATATTGTTACTCCGGTAATTTATTTTAGGCAAGAGATATGGAACAAAGTTTTATTTAATTTATTATGTCAGTATGTCCCATACCTCCTCCCCCGAGCCAAGCACCCTTACACCTACAGGGGTATTCAGAGAGAGCCAAACTGGCCCGAAATTGCACCGATCGGCGATTTTCCCCGTACGGTGCAATATCAGGGCCATTCAGCTATTCAAAACCTGGCGATTCGACAAATATTGGAAAATTGCCATCAAAATATGGTGCCTGTTCGACGGCAGTGAAATCCCCATAGAGAAGCAATGTTTAATCTATTCAGAGAACACCGAACAACACTAAAATGTCAGTGAAATGCCTTGCTGTTCTGTGTTTTCGTTCGGCAGGTTTATTCAGGCGAATCCCATAGGTTTCAATGTTAAAAATATTCCCATTTTATTCAATATCTATTAAACAGTTTATTCTTTAAGTTTGCAGCAAAAAGTATTTTTATTAGTTTTTTAAAGGATTTTTTTAGGCATTCTTTGGGATTTTTCAGCAAAATTGTTTTCCGATTTTTTTAAAAAAAATTAATTTAAATAGCATTTATTTTCTGTAACAGACCTTTTTATTATCATCCATAGGACCTTATATGTTAATTCCAGACATTTTCATCAGTAGTATTTTTGCAAACAGCATTTAAAATGTTGAGAGTTTCAATTTTTTTTTTCCTTACCCCATTCGTCAGCTTGTCAGCTTTTTCTGGTCGCTGGTCGGCGCTGTGTTCGGTGGGTTCCTGTTAGCTTATCGAACTAGATCCGATAATTTTGCGTTTTTTTTTTTAGTTTTGGCGGTTTTGCAACGGATTTTCCCTGCACTTCAGGGGACTCTGTGGTGAATGCTCAATTCACTGCAGGGTCAGGGAATTTAGTTCCCCGAAGTGTGGGGAACGAGAAAGTATCTCTGAATAACCCCTCGAGTCCCAAACCTAACCTTACAACCACTTAAGTAATAGTTGGTACCCAATTAGTAGTAATGTTAAATATAAATATCTATGATATTGCTCGCGATACAGTTGGCTCATATAATTTTCTTTTTGCTGATCTTACAAATTGTGAGCTAGTATAACGTTACCGTTCTACATAAACTGAATTTAAAGTTAAGTATATCATTTTTTAATAAATATTTAATATTTTCTTATTTTTTAATAATATTCTATTTTGAGCAATAAATATTAATGGTTTAATACTGTGCTCTTCCATAAACTTTACTAAATTGTTAAAATCATTTGATGTAACTTTTTATTAAACAATCAATGTAGGAGTCAGTTAGCTTTTTTTAATTAGCAGGGTTATTCTAAGAGAATCAAAAAGACACCGCAATTTCGGTGACTTTTTGTTCTCTTCAATTCGGTGCAATTTGGCGATCCCATTTCGGCGACCTTGCGGTGTATTCAGCAAGCACCACAGGGCCGTCGTAGTGCAGGGAAAAGTTGCCGCAAACCCGCCGAACACTCACCGCAAAACCCGGCGAACGCACACCGAAACCCACAAAAACATCTGGATTAGCCCCGCCGAACACGCTGGAGAAACCCGAGCAGCCACCGATCACAGCGCAGAGCAGCCGCCGGAAAAAGCCGACACCGCAGATGAATGGAGTGCAAAAAAAAACAGTACGCTTGAATGTTTGAAAAGTGAAACGCTGTTTGCAAATAAACTACAGAACGAAAAGGTCTGAAATTTACATGTAAGATCCAATGAATGATAATAAAAAGGGCTGTTACAGAAAAAAGAATAAACGATTTTTAAAAAAAAAACGGAAAAAAGTTTGCCAAAAAAATCCCAAAAAATGCCGAAAAGATCCTAAAAAATATATACATAAAGAGACTTTTTACTGCAGAATATTATAATTAACGGTTTATTAGATATTGAATTAAAACGGAATATTTTTAACATTGAAGCCTATGGGATTCTCCTGAATAAACCTGTCGCATGAAACCCCCGAATGGCAGGGCAATCCGTCAACTTTTCTCAGCTGTTTTGTGTTCTCTGAATAGCCGAAGCATTGCTTCTCCATGGGGATTTCACTGCCCTCGAACAGGCACCGTATGTGCAGGCAATTCGCCAGGTTTTGGCGAAACTGCCTGCTCTCTGGACAGGGCCGGCCCAAGACATTGTGCTGCCTGGAGCGAAGGATGAAATGGTGCCCCCCCAAAAAAAATAAAACACGCAGCGTGTATGAGCGTATCACAGTGAGCCACAGCAATAAAATTCAGACACTCATACACACCATACATTAGAATTTTCTTGCTGTGGAGCTCTGTGATACAGTAATGTGAGGTGTATATAACTGAACCCAGCGTCACATACCCAGCAGTGCCCAGCGTCACATACCCAGCAGTGCCCAGCGTCATATACCCAGCAGAGCCCAGTGTCACATACCCAGCAGTGCCCAGTGTCACATACCCAGCAGTACCCAGCATCACATACCCAGCAGTGCCCACACATGGGTATATTGCCCCAGCTCACACATGGATATATTTGCCCTCATTGTTATATTTGCCCTCATGGATATATTTGCCCCAGGCTCACTCATGGATATATTTGCCCCCAGGCTCACTCATGGATATATTTGCCCCGAGGCTCACTTATGGATATATTTGCCCCCAGGCTCACTCATGGATATATTTGCCCCAGGCTCACTCCTGTATATATTGCCCCAGGTTCAGTCATGAATATATTTGCCCCCAGGCTCACTCGTGTATATATTGCCCCAGGCTCAGTCATGGATATATTTGCCCCCAGGCTCACTCGTGTATACATTGCCCCAGGCTCAGTCATGGATATATTTGCCCCCAGGCTCACTTCTGCCAGGTCCAGGCTCCGAGGGGCGGATTGTGCGGCCGCCGCATTCCTTCCTTCAACGAGCGGCAGCCTGCATGAGTATCTGCCGCTCGCCTGGGATCCACCCTCCAGCCTGCCGCGATCTCGCAAGATCACGTGATCTCGATCGCGGCAGGCTGGAGGATGGATCTCAGGCGAGCGGCAGATACTCATTCGCTGCCGCTCGTTGAAGGAACGAACGTGGCGGCCGCACGATCTGCTGTCTCAGCCGATAAAAAAATAGTGCAGAGCACTGCAGCGGTGCCGGTGGCTGAAATTTGCCGCCCCCGAATTTCTGCTGCCTGGCGCCGCTGCTCCGCTCTGCACCATTGTCAGGCCGGCCCTGCCTCTGGGTAGTCGAATGGCCAGGAAAAGTAACCGTACGCTGAATTTCACTGTTCAGATACCTTTTGACCACAATTCGGATCTCTTTGAATAACCCTGTTAGTTATTTATATTTATCAATACATTTATTGCGCATTATTTTTCTTGTTTGTTGGGCCAAATTGTATTAATTCAGATTTAATAAACATTTCTGTTTAGGATTGTAGATTAATATTTGATAGGCAATCAAATATAAAGAAGATTTCATAGAAAAACTAATTATAAAAAAAATTATGACAGGGTTATTCAGAGAACGGTGAAAACCAGGAGAATTGGCAGGAGAAGAGAACAATCTAGACCAAATAGCTGATTTGGAAAGTGGGATAAATGGGAGAATTTTTCTGGTTTGACTTAGAATTTTCACTTCTCCAGTCATTCTCCTGGTTTTCACCTCTCACTGAATAACCCGGATAGATCAGGGGTTATCATCCTTGGCCTTCCTGAAGTTTCGTAACTAAATGTTATGTGATGCTTAACCAATCTAATAAGTACGTGAGCATCATGGGATTTATAGTTTCAAAATATCTGGAGGACTAAGGTTGCTGACCCCAGACAAAGGTACAAGATAGTATGAGTTACATGGACATACACTATACTGCCAAAAGTATTCGCCTGGACTCCCATATGGATGGGTGAGCGAATACATTTGGCAATATAGTGTAGTTCGGTGTGGTAAAATTTTATGTCTATTTGTCCTTGCACCACTGCACATCAAATGCCATCACCGGTGTGTCCTGAATGTGTCCTGTACTGAAACTAATCTGCCAAGGGTTCAGAGTGTCAGCTCCAGGATACCAATTTATAGAGAATTAAGAGAAATTAAGTTTAACAACAGAATTAAGACCAGTGTTCAGACTTCCCTGTTGGTGGAGATTTGAGTGATCTGTGCCCCCTTGACTGATATCATGATTGTGAGGTCACAATGCTGACATTACAGTCACCACTGAGCTGGTTGTCTGAGATTCCGCCACCCTTTGTCATCTGAACAGGATTTATCTCTGTGATTAACAGGAATGAATTATCCCAGAATCACACCAATACCTTGACCAACTTCTTACCGAGACTGATTTAATTAACTCAGGGCACTATTCCCACCTAGTGAATGCTAACATTAGCGTTCGGATATGTAAGTGTTATCACTAGGATAAGTGACTTTAACACAAACCCCTCATAGTACCTTCCTTGCACTAAACTCGTATGAAATCACTTAGCGCAATCACTGATGAGCTAACTTCCGCAAGCTTACTGTACTTTGCGCATCCTATACTTAACATGCCGAGTACAATCATTAATTAGTGGTTCGATAAGTAAGGTATTATAAAGTGCTAGCGCTAATTAGTCAGGAACGTGAAAGGCAAAAATTTGGCTACTCCTAAAAGTTGTCACTATGACTCTGCATTTGCTAAATCATGCAGCAACCCCTAAATCCCCCCAATAAATGTGATACTCCCCTCTCATCCCGTGACGAGAGCGGTGGCCCGATTCGCCGCTTCTTGTCATCAGGAGCAAAGTGAGACTGGGGACAAATAGTTCCAAGTCTCCCTCCACGATCATTTTGCTGAGCTACGCGATCTTGTGGCACGTAAGCGCAAACCTCCGATAATGTTCGCGAAGCGTTACCGCGACTATCCTAGCGGTTAGCGCTGTGTTCGGTGACGAGGTGCTGAGACAGCATCTGCCCCGGGAATATCACGGTAAAATGAGGACAATATTGGGAAACCTACAGGCACAGATTTCCTCATTAGTGTCCCCATTTTAGCGCAAACTTAGGAATAGTGTCCTCATTATCATAAGTAACCAATTGTATTCCCGTACTAGGGACGTGCATAGGACTCACCCTCGCCTCCACAATTCCAGTTGTCTGAAAAATACTTACAGGGTAATTCAAAGAGATTCGAAAAGTCACCGCACGTTCGGTGACTTTTCGTTCTCTTCAATTCGGTTCCTTTTGCCGATCCCATTTCGGTGACCCTGCGGTGTATTCAGCAAGCACCACAGGGTCCCCGAATTGCAGGGAAAGGCTGCCGCAAACCTGACGAAAACTAACCGCAAAACTCGGCGTATGCACGCCAAAAACCCGCAAAAACATCTGGATTAACCTGCCGAAAACCACGGAAAAACCCGAGCAGGAGCCGATCGCAGCCTCCGGAAAAAGCCGACACTGCAGAGCAGGCAGTGAATAAATTAGGAAAACAGTTTGCTTGAATGTTTGAAAACTGAAATGCTGTTTGCAAAGAAACTACTGAGCGAAAATGTCTGAAATTTACATATGAGATCCAGGGAATGATAATAAAAAAGGGCTGTTACAGAACAAATAAGTAAACTTAAAAATAAATCCTGAAAAATGCTTAAAATATCCTAATAAATCTATAAATAAAGAGACTCTTTACTGCAGAATTTTATAATGAACGGTTTATTAGATATTGAATTAAAACGGGAATATTTTTAACATTGAAACCTATGGGATTCGCTTGAATAAACCTGCCGAATGAAACCACCGAATGGCAGGGCATTTTGGCAACTTTTCACTGCTGGTTTTTGTTCTCTGAATAGCCGAAGCATGGCTTCTCTATGGGGATTTCACTGCCCTCGAACAGGCACCGAACAGGTACCGTATGTGTAGGCAGTTCGCCAGGATTTGGCGAATTGCCTGCTCTCTGGATAGCCGAATGGCCAAGAACGGTAACCGAATGCTGATTTTCAGTGTTTGGTTACCTTTCTCAAGCAATTCGGATCTCTTTGAATAACCCTGTTAATAATTTACAAGTCATTTTTGTTTTGTTTTTTAAATATTTGCTCTAATTTTTTAACTGTACATTTTCCATGTATCTTTCAGTACTGGAGTTTCTTGTAATGTGGTTGTTTTTCTGTACATTTGATGCCAAAATTAGAAAACTGGTTATTCCAGCCTGTCATTTCTACAGTTATTTCAAATAGGTAGTATACAAAGAATGAGATCTTGTAAACAATATGGGCCTGATTCCAACTGAGCTGGAAGCTTTGCTCGCAGCTCGGAATCAGCGGCAGGTTACTACATGTCAATGGCTCCAAAACTTTGTATACTTTGAACAAAAACCTGATAATAAGGGCCCAGAGCAAGAACACCAAGCTATTTCATTATAGCCTGCTGTTCTCAGCTCGAGCTGGTTTTCTCCATGTAATAACAGCTCACTGAACCTGGTGTAAAGTAATTATGATTTTGCAAAATCACTTGACTCCAAAAATGAGCACATTAAAAAATCTCTTACTTAACTTAGATCCTAAGGTGCGGAGCGTGACATGATCCACCCCTTCCTCTGTCTGCATGCAGCAGAACAATGAGAAGAAATGGTTCCCAATGTTCTTCGGCTGTTCCTGCGCAACCCTGTTCAAGTGCATTTGTGCAGTTGCGTCTGGCTTCATGGAGCCAATGCCAGTGCTGCGGCTGCCAGTATCTACAACTGGCTTCAAAATACTAGCTGGATGGAGTAGAGGTAACATCACTGCTCTATAACTATGGAGACCCATATTTGAATTCCGGCCAGAGCACCGCTCCAGTAAGTGTCCATGGGCAAGACACCTAACGGTACATACTTGCCTACCGCACAATATCAGCTGTGGAGTCCAGTGGTAACATTTCTGCTCTTCAAACATGGGGAAGCAAGTCAAATCTCGTTCAGCACATCCCTAAATACATAACAAGAGAAAAAAGATGTCACCTGCGCTCGTTTCTATATATTTCCATGTACAACAAAACTCTATCAGGAGGTTTTAGTTTGTTTTAATGGCCATTGAAACGTAAGCTCGCTCGCCCCGTCAAGGCACCTCTTTGTAGAGCGAGTCCTAACCAATGTACCAAAAGCTGCTCTTCGGAGCAACTACATGCTCTCCTGCTGCTTTTCAGCTAAGAAGTGGCAGATTTATACATATAAATGAAACCCACCATTTTCTGCCTCTCCTTAGCTGAAAAGCAGCAGGAGGGGCATGTAGTTGCTCCGAAGAGCAGCTTTTGGTACATTGGTTAGGACTCGCTCTACAAAGAGGTGCCTTGACGGGGCGAGCGAGCTTACGTTTCAATGGCCATTAAAACAAACTAAAACCTCCTGATAGTGTTTTGTTGTACATGGAAATATATAGAAACGAGCGCAGATGACATCTTTTTTCTCTTGTTATGTTTTATACATGAACTGGGCTGTTAGGCTAGGGTCAGACGAACGCATTTTTCACGTGCGTTTAGCCGCACGAAATCACGGCCGTGCTAGCAGCAAATGACGTCCAATGCCGGGGAACATACGACGAACGGCCGCACAAACGTTCGTCCATGCAACGCAAGTGGCCAACGAACGCATTTTTTCGAGAACGTCAAACCGCTACTACTGACGTACAGAGTGCGCTGCGGCCGCATAGCGGCGTGTTTGCGTGATTGGGAGACGTCAGACGCTGCACACGTCCGGCCAACATAACGTCCAGACGCAAAAGGGTTTTATTGATGATCCGTACAAAATCACGGACGACAATGCGCATCGTATGACCGCTATCGCGTATTCCGTGAAAAAATACGTCCATTCGTTCGTACGCACTTTTTCACGGACAACGTGAAAAATGCGTTCGTCTGACCCTAGCCTAACTAGTGGCTGTTGCAGCCGCTCTGGTGAGTATAGGCGCGACGCCATTTTTTCTCTATGTACATCCCTAAATACAACCATGGAGAAGCAAGTCTCGACCTTAGGAGAAGTGGGTTCAACCTAACCAACAAGTCGCTGAGCTACAATCATGGAAAGCAGACTCCGATCCCACTCAGGAGACGCCACCAGCGAGTGTCCTTGGGAAGACACTTAACGATATTGATGCGCCTACCTCACAAAAGATACTCTTACTTCTCCTATAGATTGTAAGTTCCCTTGGGAACAAGGTCTCCCTGAATCAGGACGTATCATCCAATGTGTGGTAGTCTAATGTATCAACCCCTTGTACACCGATCTTGTAAAGGGCTGCAGAATATGTTGCGCTATATAGATAAAGGATAATAATAATAAAATATTCAGGCTTGAGTTACTAATGCAACAGCTTGATCGGAATAGAGACGTTAGTAGTGAGCCACAAAAGGATAACGGCTCATGCACAAAAACTCCATTCGCTATTAATGGATCAGATGGGATAGGTGACAGTCCCAGTATAGGTTATGTAGTGTAGTATATTACACTATCAGGGTTATTCAGAGAGCGGTGAAAAGCAGGAGAATGACTGGAGAATGGAAAATTCTAGGTCAAAATAGCCAATTTGGAAAGTGAGATGAATAAGAGAATTTTTCTGGTTTGGCTATTTTGACCTAGAATTTTCCATTCTCCAGTCATTCTCCTGCTTTCCACCGCTCTCTGAATAACCCTGTGTACGTTATATGTAGATATACTTTATTATAGGTTATATCATTATGTAAGTATACTTTAATGATGAGAATGATGCTGTCCCATGTTTTAATACATTGTGGTACTGTCGCCAAGTCTGCACCCCGGGACCTTCCTCACTTTGATTTTGAGTTCTTTATTAAAGGTGCATTCAATAAATCCAGCCTGGTAATGAATCATCTTAGCAAAGAAAAGTTTTAGAAAATCAAATTGCTGGTAACTATTACAGATCTGGATTCACCACAGTGACCGGTCACACGTCTCTCCTGGCATCGGTGGATCTGATAGTCAAGTGGTCCACGAAGGCCTCTTGGAGCAAGGGCTAAAATCAGCTCAGCAGAGCTAAAAGTAAAAGAAAAGGTTAGAAGCAGGAGACAGCATGCCTTGGAAAGAATGTGTTACGGGAACTGTCCTTGCCGAGACCTTTTCTGTATGTAACGGCAGTGTCCTGTTGTGAAACATATGTTCCCCCTGCAATTTTGATCCCTCACAAATATGCTAGTAAAACATATTGGGGTCAGGCTGAGAGATTGCAAGCGATCTGTTGGTGAACACAGCAGCCTGTCACATGACAGCTATTGACCTATTCCTGTAAATAAACATAGTGACTTTTGACACACGTGCTATGGATGTTATTAATATAAATGTATTCAATAGCATAATTATAAACTAACAGCACATAATACCATTTAGTATAAATGTGACCTGTTGTTCGTTATCTCTGCTGCACAGTAATTGTTGGTGCTATAGCTGATGGAGCTTCCCTGTTATACCGACCTGACCCCTCCAACTGCATGTGCTAACCAAGCTCCCATCAACTACTGCATGGCATGCTTGTTAAAATAGAAACATAGAAAATATCGGCAGATAAGAACCTTTCGGCCCATCTAGTCTGCCCAATTACATGGATACTTTACCTGGATTTATCTTTTATTTATAGAAATATTGCATTGGAAAAACATTTAATTCATTTATCATACCACCCTTCTTACAGAATAAAAAGCAACCCAACAAGGAAGCCGAAACCACCAATACAAGCAAACCAAGTAAAGTCTGTCGACAAGCAGCATAATATTTTTGCCTAAAGGTATAGTTTCCCCTCCATTGAAAGTTTCTTCATCTTTCTTCTGGTTCTCAGCACTTTGGGGTGGACAAGATGACTTGCCCAAACCTTAGGTTGATGTGTTTCTTTGATCTTCTTGATGTACCATTGATCCTTGCTTTGTTTAAGAGACAGTAAGAATGTTCTTCAATGTCCTCCTGTCTCGTCTCTTCCTCTGACTTCTGCTTTGCAGTTTATGGTTTGGTCATCATCTCAAACACTTAACCAGATATCTTCACCTTGGTCTCTACAGCATTTATCTATAGCTTACTTGTGGTTGCCAGTGGTCTCAGCTGTGTGAGGGTACGGTGTGGAAAGGGTAGACATATGTGGAGTCCTTATACTGTTATTCTTTGAGGAAAGTGTCCAACCACCATGTCAGACCCTACTAGACCGGTTATCAGACCTTGATGAAACCCTAGTACGGGCTGAAACATTGCATTCTTAATACATTACATTATACAGACTTTCCGTGTACCAGACCCTTTCCGTGCTACCTAGTTGCGGTTCCTATAGCACTGTGTTTGCCATTCAGATTATGTGAATTCCAACTGCTTAATCCATATTTTGTCACTTAAGCTGTATTATATCTTGTTAACCGGACACCCTCAGCAGTAAATTCATACATGGCTGTTCTCAATATTTTGGTGATTTTGAATTCTAGTAAACGGATTTTCTTCTCTGTAGCCTCCAAATCTCCTAAATTCCTACCTCAAGGGTGGTTTTGATTTCACTCTACACCTTTAGTTTTTCATTATCCCTCTCTTCTTCATCGCTTCCCGCCAGTCTTAATGAAGATAAGGGTCTGAATACCATTCATGCTGGTGACCTTCCTGGACGTGGATCAGGGTAATTTCTGTACTGTTGTAGAAATCTCCAAAGACATTTCGATGGACTCTGCTTTCTGCTCTCATGCTTTTTAGGGTTTTTGTAGGACCCATTATGGACAGTATTACAAAGTTGGTGCTAACGTAACCAGAGCTGTTGTAAACTTAAAACCTCCACAGGCTATGAGCCCTATTACATTCTTCATTCAAAAGCGCACGCACAACACGTGATTTTGTGCGCCCAGCATTAATCCTCGCGCATTTTTCCATCCGTCAAAAAATAACGCATTTAAAAAAGACACGCAAAAACGCTTGCGCATTAACGTCGCGCGCAGAAATCATTGTGCGGACTGTTTTTTTCACGCGATTCAGCCAATCAGAATTAAGAACCACAATTGTCTCACGTTAAGTTTTTGCGCCTGTCAAAGTCAATCTGCGCATATATGCTGCAGCAATAAAAAATGCACACACAACTTCTCAAATTTATTGGTTTGGTATGTGTAGAATGTGTAACTATACTTTGCTGCGTTTTTTTTTTTTGGGCTGGTGTATTTGGTTTCGGCCAGGTTGATAGAATTTGCCATTAACACCAGCTTTTAGGAGTTGTTAAAATTATGCGCGTAAAGGGTGTGCGTTACAAACTGCGCATAGATTGTAATACCTTCCGCATACCAGCGCACAAACGAATTTGCGCTTACAATGTTAAGTATAGGACGCGCGACTTACAGTAAGCTCGCGTAGCGTTTGCGCAGGTTCACCCACGGTAGACGTATACGCGCGTTTGTTGCGCTGACATTGTAATACGACATTCAGCGCAAAGGGTTTTGCCCCTCGCCTTAATGCGTTTTTGCGTTTGCGCGAAGATTGTAAAAGGGCCCCATAATTGCTCCGGTTAAGTTAGCACCAGCTTTGTAATATTGCCCTAAGTGTCTTCTGTCTAGAACTATCTAAGTATCTATAAAATACTAAATATTATTACAAAATAGATATATGATACCTTTTAAGACCTGGTAGTTTTTGGCAGCTTTTGTTCTTTTCTCAGATTTTTAATAGCTTCCATTATATTCAACAAACTAGGGGCATTTTTTTTTTTTTGTATTTGAAATTTTTATTTGTAAAGCATGTCAGCGAGAAACAAAGTGGCCACGCAGGGCCCAGCAAGGAGCACAACAGGCAGTAGTATGGAAACAGCGCACGTGTAACTAAGGCTAGGGTCAGACTAACGCATTTTTCACGTTGTCCGTGAAAATGTGCGTTCGAAGAATGGACGTATTTTTTCACGGAATACGCAATAGCGGTCATACTATGCGCAGTTTCATCCGTGATTTTGTACGGATCATCAATAAAACACTTTTTGCGTCTGGACGTTATGTTGGCCGGACATTAGCAGCGTCTGACGTCTCCAATTCACTTACACACGCCGCTAGCGGACGCAGCGCACTCTGTACGTCAGTACTAGTGGTTTAACGTTCTCGAAAAAATGCGTTCATTTTCCACTTGCGTTGCGCAGCCGGACTTTTGTGCGACCGTACTTCGTATATTGGCCGTCATTGCCCGGCATCTGCTGCTAGCACGGCCGTGATTAAGTGCGCCAGAACGCGCGTTCGCACTGCCTCAGTCTGACCCTAGCCTAAACAAGAAAAATCAACGCAATTTTGGAAAGAAAAGAGAGGAGGGAGAGAGAAAAAAAACCACCTCCTTCCCTGGTGGGAGAGATAGTAGCCCCTCAAGGATAAAGTGGTACTCAGCAGCACACCCCTGCAACCTCGCGGGCGGACAGGGGGCCACAGAGGGAACCACAGGGCAAAGGTCACCTCGGGGCCAGAGGAACAGTGAGAGCCTAGGTGACTATTCCATGGCTCGCAACTAGGGGCATTTTGATCAAGACGAGAGATGGGAACGACTCAGTTTGCATGCTAAAACCCTGCAGAGCTAACATACAGTCACATCTCTTCACTTCACTAAAGCTACCAAATAAGATCATCTGAATAGAGAGCAAGAAAATAAATTAACAATAATGAAAAAATAACATCCAGTTTTTTCAAATCCAATCAAGCATGGTTCTCCCTTTGTGATGACAATCTGCCTAAATCTTATTAAAAAAAATTACATTTAGGTATGAACCAGCATGATTGGTGGACAAGGGAATTCGGTAAATGCACTCATTGTGGTATGTTTGCCATGCTTGCTAAATGCATTAAAGGGATACTCTAGGCAACATGACCACCTAAGCTTTTTTAGGTGGTCATGATGCCCTGAGTATGCCCTTGCCTTTCCCCCCTCCCTCCGCTGAGCCGATCTAAAACAGCTGAGAGACGCGGAGGACTTTACTCCGCCCTCCCAGCTGTCAATCAGCAGAGCGGGATTCATATTTCCCGCTTTTGCCGACTATTGCCGAGTAGGAGACGTCATTGCACTTTCAGCGCGATGACGTCTCCAACTCGCCGCAGTAGCTGGTGGCAGCGGCTGAGATTATTGTTGTGCGCATCCTCTTGCGCGCAACACTAATCAAAGAAGATGGAGCCGGGAGGAAGCCTGCTGATTGGCTGGTTTACGTGAGAGGCGCGCATGCGCGATTCTCGTGTAAACCATTAGCCAAGTTAAAGATTTTCAGGACAGGAGCGGAAGAGGAGGGAGGGGAGTATATAAAAAAAAAAACATTGGAAACAAGTGGTTTTTAGGGTAAGTATTACAGTAAAGAAAATATATATATATACTCAATAACTAGGTAGGGAATAGGTATATTTTAATGTAAAAAAAGGGGGGGATTTTTAGCCTAGAGCATTCCTTTAAGAAAATTAATCATAATTATATCTCTTGAATACTTTTTGGCAGAAGTACACCGCTGAGATCTCTCTATGTTAAATGGAAAGTCTCTGGTTGGGTTTTACCTTTTTTTTATTGTGTCTTTGTTTTCTTTTGTTTCACAGGGCCGCCGCTTTGAGTATCTTCTGCCTCGTCTGCATTTTTCTTAAATAAATTAACTATTAATTTAGTTCTGGGTGATATTTTTAGATTTACAGTATTAAAGTTTAAGTTTGACCTCGGATCTACTTTGTCGGACACTGGCAGAGCAGAGCCGAGAGGTTCGGCAGGAGCTTCTGTAAACTTTGGTTTGCGGGTGTTTCGGTGTCTAGATTTCCGGATGATGGGTTCTTGACCTGTTTTGTTTTTTGCCGAGGTGATGGATAGATCGAGAGACAGAAGGATCATTTTAGTGGTTTTTAAAGTACTAAATCCAGCGTGGTAAAAGAAGCATTTTAGCAATCTAAACTACTCTTTTCCCCTATAAAGAGTTAATACTCGCCACCCAGGACATACTTGAAAACGAGAGAAATCTCAATGTATCCTTCCTGGTAAAATCCTTTCTCAAAAAAAATAAATATATATTATGAGTTAAGGAGCGTTTAGTAGAATATAAACGCATCTGTTCGTCTTATCTTACTTCTTCATACCTGGGGTAAGGAATTTCTGCCACTGTTCAGTGTTTAGGAAATAAGGGGAGGGTGTTGGGGGGAATAGAGATCATCATTTTTTTAGAAACTAATCAGGGTTATTCACAGAAAGGTGAAAACCAGGAGAATGACTGGAGAAGTGAAAATTCTAGGTCAAAATAGCCAAACCAGAAAAATTCTCCCATTTATCTCACTTTCCATATCGGCTATTTGGTCTAGATTGTTCTCTTCTCCTGCCAGTTCTCCTGGTTTTCACCTCTCTCTGAATACCCCTGACCGTTTTTATTAAGATGAGAAAGTATAAACCTTACATTAACTTATACTGCATGAACAAATGGTATAATAAGTTGAAATTGTGAATACAAGTACAAGACTTATTAATAAAAATCTGTCCTCCTTTTATTTTTGTGTTTAATAGATTTTTAACACCAAACAATAAAATAATGATAACTAAACGTTCAGGTTGGCGGAGGATCTGTGTTGGTAGGTACAGAGGGCCACATAGATCAACTCTCAGAGACAGAATGTGTCTGGGGTAAAAACCAGAAATTCTGGGGTATTCAGCTAAAAAGGAAAGAAGGAAATCATTTTTCAAAGATTTAAATACACGCGGTAGTGGAAAGATAATATTTAGGGTACACAACAATAATGTCACATAAAGTTAAAAGAGCTGAAAATATGCAGAATTTATTTTATCAATTCATTATAGTACCCTGTATTAATGATAAACCATTTGGCGTACCTGGCGCCGCCTCTGGTAAATGGATATCATAGGAAAATGTACTGTTTACGTTGAAAACACAAATCTAATTCACCAAAACATCCAACTATCTTAGGCTAAGGTCAGACGAAAGCAGTTTTAACGTGCGTTTAGCCGCACGAAATCACGGCCGTGCTAGCAGCAAATGACATCCAATGCCGGGAAACATACGACGAACGGCCGCTCGAAAGTTCATCCGTGCAACGCAAGTGGCAAACGAACGCATTTTTTCGAGAACGTCAAACCGCTACTACTGACGTACAGAGTGCGCTGCGGCCGCATAGCGGCGTGTTTGCGTGATTGGGAGACGTCAGATGCTGCACACGTCCGGCCAACATAACGTCCAGACGCAAAAGGGTTTTATTGATGATCCGTACAAAATCACGGACGAAAATGCGCATCGTATGACCGCTATCGCGTATTCCGTGAAAAAATACGTCCATTCGTACGAACGCACTTTTTCACGGACAACGTGAAAAATGCGTTCGTCTGACCCTAGCCTTAGTGGTAAAGTCATTTGAGTCTTCTCAGAGCACTGAATGTTCTGACAAACCATCTCAAGCATCAGGGTCGGGAAATAAAACCAGGCTTTGTGCTCCCTGACAGTCTGTTCACTCCAGAGTTCGTGGAATTGGTGCTTCTTTTAGTTTACTATTTCTGATTTATTTTTTTTTTAAACATATTTTTATTCGTCTCAGATCAAGATGAATTTACAGAAAAAGGGGTAACATTTTTTTTTTTTTTTTTTTTTCTTTTCATATCATGTACAATCTGTAATAATGTAAAAAAAAAAAAAGAAAAAAAATCACAGTTTCCGGTGTTAATTAAAGTATTACATCACAATCCAGTACCGAAGTGTCATGGTAATGTCAGCATTTAAAGCTCAGAGGTGGACGGCTGGGTTAGGGTATCCGGGAAGTGGAGGCAAGAAAGTTAACTAACAAGTGGTTAGAGGTATCTGAGGGGATCGGAGGGGTGTTCCGCAGCATTTGTAGGGAATACCATGGGGCATCGCAGAACGTGTTTCGTAGGGAGGTTTTGACCTCAGGTGGTAAGGCACAAATAAAAGGGGACCAGTGGGTAAAGAATTGTTGAGTTTTCTCAGTCTGATGTAGTGAGGCCTCAGACCAGTCAGCCAAGAATATGGAATAGATTCTGTCGTACATCATGCGGAATGAGGGAGGGGTACCGGATATCCATTGAGATAATATGGCCTTTTTGCCCGTCGCTGCTAGGAGACCTAACCAAAACCGGTGGCATCTAGAGAGGGGTTGAAGGGTTTGTGAAGTTGGTAAGTTGAAAATAGCCCAGTTAGGTGTGAAGGGAATCTCGATTCGGATAACCTGGGAGCTGAATCGGCGTACGGTGTCCCAAAATAATTGAATAAAGGGGCACGACCAGAGACAATGATGGAGGTCGGCTGGGGAAAAATTGCATTTTAAACAGTTGGCGTTAGGTAATAGTCCTGAACGGGCCATTCTATCCGGCGCCATGTAGGCTCGGTGGAGTATCCTATAAAACATGTCCCAATAATTGGCGGATGGGAGAGTGCGTCTTGATACCAGAGTAGCCGACACTAGGTCGTTGGGGGTAAGGTTTGGAAAAGTAGTGGCCCATCGAGAGATAGCCCTCCAGGGTTTCGAGGTGGGGAGTGAATGTTGTAGAAGTGTGTAAATGGTTGAAGTCGAGGGAGGAGATGAACTATGTACGAGTAATTGCGTGTCTAACTGGTTAGTTAAATCAGTGGGAGATAAGGTGTGCAGTTGTGCGAGAAGGAACTGTCTGAGTTGTAAGTTCTGATTTATTTTAACTCGTGAGGAAAACACACAAACTGCGACACCGGACACAAGTTGACAAAAAAAGTAACTATTTATACGACGAACATTTTGTTCTGCCAAATAATGTTTTCTCAACACATTTATTGTCTGGACTTTCTATCTCTAGTCACGCCACCTCCCTGCAAATCAACCGGACACTGGCATCCTTTACCTGCTGGCATTTGGGCCACTGTAACGCGCCATCAGGGCTACCATTTATTCCTGAATCTGGTACTTACAGGGTTATCCAAAGAGATTCGAATTGCTTGAGAAAGGTAACCGAACGCTGAAAATCAGCGTTCGGTTACCTTTCCTGGCCATTCGGCTATCCAGAGAGCAGGCAATTCGGCAAATCCTAGCGAATTGCCTGAACATACGGTGCCTGTTCGGTCCCTGTTCGAGGGCAGTGAAATCCCCATGAAAAAGCACTGCTTCGGCTATTCAGAGAACACAAACCAGCAGTGACAGGTTCCCCTAATGCCCTGTCATTCGGTGGTTTAATTCGGCAAATTTATTCAGGAGAATCCCATAGGCTTCAATGTTAAAAATATTCCCGTTATAATTCAATATCTAATAAACCGTTCATTATAAAATTCTGCAGCAAAAAGTCTCTTTATTCATTGATTTTTTAGGATACTTTAAGCATTTTTTCAGATTTTTTTTTTTTTTTAAAAAAGTCCGATTTTTTTTTTTTTTTTTTTTCAGTTTGCTTATTTTTTTTGTAACAGCCCTCTTTATTATCATTCCCTGGACCTCCTGTGAAAATTTCAGACATTTTCGCTCAGTAGTTTCTTTGCAAACAGCGTTTCTTTTTCCCAGATTCATACAAATGGTTTTTCTAATTTATTCACTGCCTCCTCTACGTCACAGCTGCTTCGGCTCTGTGTGATTCGGCTCCTTTTCGGCTCCTGTTCGGCTCCTGTTCGGCTTTTTCGAAGGTTAATCCAGATGTTTTTGCTTGTTTTCAGCGTGCATTCGGTTAGTTTTCGTCAGGTTTGCGGCAGCTTTTCCCTGCAATTCGGGGACCCTGTGGTGCTTGCTGAATACACCGCAGGGTCACCGAAATGGGATCGGCAAAAGGAACCGAATTGAAGAGAACGAAAAGTCACCGAACGTGCGGTGACTTTTCGAATCTCTTTGGATAACCCTGTTAGTCTCAAGGGGAAATAATGCACCGTTTGGACAGCCACCAATTCCAGTTCCACTTAATAGGTTAACATGAGATTCGACTATTTGTAAAAAAAAAATTGAATTTCTAAAACTTCTAATATTCACTAAAATCACCCCAAAATAAACAGCTTGATTATACATATTCCCAGTGACGTGATCCAGCACCAGGAACACGGTTGGGTGCAATCCCTGAAACCCGCTACGGAAAGGATGTGAATTCTTGCACAAATTAACATACCTCAATACGGAATGCACCTGGTAACATAGTGACTATATTACTTACATATTTATTTTCTGTGTTAATTTGTATATTTGTGTTTTGATTCTAATATCTTGCATTTATTACTTTGTATTTCTGTAACATTTCAATGCTCTTGAACCCAGGACATACTTGAAAACGAGAGAAATCTCAATGTATCCTTCCTGGTAAAATACTTTATAAATAAATAAATAAATCTCCCTGTTACACAAAAGTAGGTGCAATCTAGGCTGGGCATTGAACTATGATATATATTATTATAATTTCATGCCGTTTTATTTATTTTATTGTTTATTATTATTCCATCTATGGTTAGACATTTTATACAAATTATTACTAATCCAAGCAAAACCTTAATGTAATATGTATCAATAAAAAAATATTTGAATAAAACAACAGACAGGAATTGTTCTGTAAGGTTTTGATCTCTTGTTTTCATTTTGTGTATTTTTCCCATGATGCAACATTTACCAAAATCTTCGCTTTGTGGCACTTGTTTATTTAATCTACATTATCTACCAGTTAACTAGGTGGAGGAGGCCATGTTTAGAAAAGGCTGCAGGAGGGTATTGCTCTTCAGGCTAATTGAGATAAGAAATTTCACAAAGTGATGAAGTGCACTGAAAATATAAGGCAAAAGACACCACCATAGCGTTATACTGACACAGATTGGGTGTAATTGCCCCTGCTAAAAATTGGCGCTTACAAGATAAAAATGAATATCATGCATTTAAATACAGTTTTAAATGCAAGACAATTATTTGTTATAATTGAGATAAGAGATGGCAGCTAATGAGATAAAACACAGAGTTTAAACGACTTCTAATCTGCCCCCTGGTGATGTCCTTTGAATACATCCCACACAATACAATAATTTGAGTCAGTGATCGACCAGTAGAGTCCATTATATAGCCAATGCCACATAGTGAGGACCAAGTAAGGTAAATATAATGTGGGGGGCAGTTTACAACACAAATGGGATGCACCTAGCGACACATATAGAGTAAAATATTTTTTTAACAAACAAGAGAAAACTAAAGCACATGTACGATATCAACATAAAATGAACACAATAAGAACATTTCATTTTTTGGTGGTAGTGTCCCATTAATGTAGATTGAGAGGCATCGGACTGGTGCCAATCATCAGTGTGACGACTTTGGCTGCTTCCTGCAGCAGAGGAGGTCAGCCCAGAGGAGAGCAGAGATAGACAGTGTATATTTTTAGTCAATTTAAGCTAAACCTCTCATCTCATTCCTTTACACAATGGTGTTTGCATGGACAGGAAAGCCATGACAGCTGCGCAAGCTAGGCCCGCGTGCATTGATGTAAACTGTTGCTTTAATTTTCTGTTACTCTCCAAATCTCTGTTATGCATTTGTTCGCAGTGTCATACTGGAATCATATTTACCAACTCTTGCGTGTGATGAATAAAAAGGTTTTATTCCATGGTGAGCACAGGAAAAAGACAACGTTTCGACCTTCACAGGTCTTTGTCAAGACTTGACAAAGACCTGTGAAGGTCGAAACATTGTCTTTTTCCTGTGCTCACCATGGAATAAAACCTTTTTATTCATCACACGCAAGAGTTGGTAAATATTTTTCTATATATTTTTGTCTGGATTTTGATGTCTTCCATGCCAACTGTGGATCCTTTGTGGCTGCAACGAATTTTTGGTTCTATATTGGAATCATAGGCGTTCCTGGAAGACCTGACTTGGAGAGGCTGTGCAATTACTGCCAATGGGCCCTAATTGTTCTTGGTGTCATATGATGCTTTGAAATCCTTCTTTTGGGGTTTTGAACGCTCCCTAGCGGGCTCTGTTTACACTGGAAAGCCATAAAATAGCAGCTTGAAGGAGAGGATTATTTTTACGACCCATTGTCTATGCAGTAAACTGGAAAGGTCCATAAACCACCAGAAATAAATCTAACATGTTGTCAGGAAAGAGAATAAACAGATCATTCACCACTTGGCCTCTGACTATGACTATGCATGTATGTTGTCTAGCAGCCTTCATCCTCTCCTACATAGATCAGCTAGACTGGGAGTTGTAGGCATTATTGCAAGGGTGAAGAGCCTGCCCACTCTGACCAGGGTGAGATGCTGCTCTACATGGTGGCCAAGCAGAACGTGTGGGCAGAAATGCATCTGACGTCATCAAAAACGGCCTTCATTACACCTTGTGTCGTTCCCAATATTGAGATATCGAAGGTGAAGTCTAGGAAGGTGGTACAGCAACCAAATATCCAGAATGTGTTGACATATCCAGGGCAGTTGGCATGTATGAGTATGCTGCCATGTGCTTGGTTTTCATTTCACCGTTCACCAAGGTCACCTTGGTCACAGCCACCATTTAGATCTTCCTCTCATACTGCCTGCCATACTGTATTGATAGGGGGGGGGGTCAGGGTTGTGTTGCGAAGGACTTTTCGTTAGGACTTTGGGCCGAACGGTTCGAGGTGTCACGGAATGATACTCTGACTGTAATAAAAGCTTGACCTCAGACCAGTCATTTTCAGCTTTTTCATCTCATGCCACACTGATAAGCAGTGAAGAATTGTCCCAGCACACCAGCATTTCTTCAAAGATTTAGTTTATCGTCTATAAAAATAAGTATTAGGATTGTAAGGTTCTTTTCGTAAATTCTATTCAGTAACACATTTCGCCTTTGTACCTTTGCTCCATTGTGGCTGCCATTGCACACCTGAGGCCCATTCACAATACACTAGCTTGACACAGCACAGTGATTGAAAATAACTGCTCTAGATAGTCTCTCGAACTCATCAGAAAAAGAAACGAGCAGAGGATGACTGGCAGCAATCACACTAATAGACACAAAACATTGACATCTTGCATCAAAATGGCAGAGGCTAGTAATATCACTGCTCTGCGTGGAGAGAGCCTGTGGAGTCATGGGTTCGATCCCAGCAAGAGCACCTCTCCAGTAAGTGTCCTTGGGCAAGACACCTAACAGTACATACTCGCCACCCAAGACATACTTGAAAACGAGAGAAATCTCAATGTATCCTTCCTGGTAAAATCCTTTCTCAAAAAAAAATAAAAAATCAGCAGGTGTTTGTGTGATTTCCACTATTGTACGAGGGGAAATTAAGAACCCGAACATTTCTGATGTGGCAATGAATGAACTGAAGATTTCCTCATCGGAAAAAATCTAGAAAACAACTTATTACTGTGTTTTTTTTAAAAATTAGGTGATCAGCTGACCCCCCTTCTCCTACCGCCTCCCAGCTTCAGCAATCCGTCTGAAAACACTGGGTGAAGTGGAGGAGATTCCTCCACCCAACCCAGTATCACCACTTGCCGGGATTTTTGAATTTCCTGGCTGCTGGTCACCAGATCGGTAACCAATGACGTCGGAACACAGAGAGCATGTCGATGTCACTCTCTGAGAGATCAATTGCGGTAGCAATCAGTCTCAGAGAGGCAGCTGATGGATCAGATCTGCTCATGTGTACAGCTCTGATCCATTGTTTTGTGCAGGCGCTATGGATCTTGCGCATGTAAAGTGTGCAAGTCCCGTTGAGGAGCGCAATTTGCAACTTCCAGGTTTGCAAGTCCTTGAGCCAAAGAGCAGGAGCTGCATGCGTCGAGGGAGAAAAACTAAGTAAAAATAACCTAAAACCCCCAAAAAATAAAAATAGAAAATAATTGGGTAGAAGCTGTCAGCGGCCCCTGCCCAAATATTCAAAGGCAAAAAAGGGACTGCTTAATTGTAGTGTGCCAAGGAACACTTTGCAGCAAGTAGACATACCGATAGTGGAGAATTGGGGTTCTTTTATTCCCATTTTCCTCCCAAGGGTTTTCCTAGCTTCTCTAAAAACCATCAAATAGAAACTGTTTTTGGTGTCCTCCTCCATAACAAAACAGACGATTCCAAAACCATATCTGCCTTCCCTAAAAACTGAAAACCTGTACAGTGAAATGTTACGGGTAAAGCCCACATGATCCAAAAATGCTAGGTAAAGCTGGAAAAAAATTTTTTGGGGCATTACCCAGGTAAATTGTGAACTGCCCAAACCCCCTTGGGTAAAGCTGATTGTTAGGATTTAGGGATAGGATTGTCCATGTTTTTGGTGAACTCTATGCCAGCAGCGTTTGGCACATCGTGGTGTACCCGTGTAAAGCTTGATGTTTCATTTCATTACAGGCTTTAGGGTAATGCCAGTGGGTAATGTCAGCTTTACCCAGGTAATGCTAGGTTTATCCAGATTCTGGACTTTACACGTAACACACACATATAACAAGTGGTCACAGAGAGGTATTGCATTAATTGGATGCCCTCCGCTATCTCCAGATATCAGACGGGATTGTATTATGACATGTAATGCATATAGTTTATGTACACGGTCATATATATGAGGACATCGGGAGTCAGAAAGAGATAAATGGAAGCATTTTCTATGTAATATTTATAATATCTATTTAAGTAGCCAGGGTAGAAACCCATGGGGTATATAGCACCAATGTGTGGTTTAAACACATCATAAAAAACATGATGTTGCAGATCAAATGAAAGCGAGATGCACTAAATATGGATAAACAAGAATATATTCCATGAAATAATCTAGCCAGTGCTCTCCCCTTTTGTTTTTGTCTGTGCCCGGCATGCGGAGATTACGGTCGAAGAGACGAGCAGTGTGTTGGCAGGAGGTTGGCACACGACCTGCATTAGGAATGACAAAGCTGCAGGCATGATGCAAGCGGCTGTGAGATTGCAGTCATTGCATGGGGAGGCACTAGGAATGAGCCCCTACTGACAGGCTATAAAGATTGCAAGCTCATGTGTGCACAGCACTCATATAATCCCACTACTGGATTATTTAGTTTGTCATTTTTGCTGATTTACTTACTCTCAGTATATTGTAAAGAGCTCCATAAAAATGAAGAAAACAACAGACAACACATGAACAAATACAAATACACACATTTCTTTAATGAAGTATTTAATGTACCACCTTAATCATGAAACATACGCTTCAGGAACATTATCAGGTGAATGGACTATAAGGAGATGTGGATTTGTATTGTAAAAGGCAGTTCATAGTGTGTATCTAGCAAATTCTGGAAGTTTCCTGAGGAACCTGTAGCAGTGAGGTTTGTTGTAACTCCCTGTGTTACCTTCCAGCATTCTCTGGAATGTTCTGGAGGGAAGTAGGGTCTGTGGAGTGTGGAAGGAGTAGTGTATTTTTTCATTTGGTTTTTGTTTAATTTTCCTTATCTCTCCATGTCCCAATCACCTATTAAAAGAATAGCAGAGTTCTGTTTTTGTTGGGGTTTTTTGCAGTTCGGCGGTCTTCGGAGAATTCACTGCGTCGTTGAAATGGAATCACCATAGTGCACACGAGAAAACAACGAAATTTGCTGCTTTCTGAATAATCTCTTATATACTGAGCTATATACTGTAGACTATTTACTGAGCTATATGGTGCTTTGTACTTTACTCTATAGCTCAGTATATAATGTGCTCTGTACTATATACTGAACTATATGGTGCTCTGTACTATGCACTGAACTATAGGGTGCTTTGTACTGTACTATACTCTATATGCTGAGCTACAGTTGCAAGACAAAGTATGTGAACCCTTTGGGAGTTTTTGGAGTTTTGCATGAATTGGTCAGAAAATGTGCTCTGATCTTCATCTAAGTCACAACAATTTGAAAAACACAGTCTGCTTAAAATAATACAACACAAACAATATATGTTTTCATGTGTTTATTGAACATAACATGTAAACATTCACAGTGCAGGGTGGAAAAAGTATGTGAACCTTTGGATTTAATAACTGGTTGACTCTCCTTTGGCAGCAATAACCTCACCCAAACGTTTCCTGTAGTTGCAGATCAGACCTGCACAACGATCTGGAGTAATTTTGGACCACTCTTCACAAAACTGTTTCAGTGTAGCAATATTCTTGGGATGTCTGGTGTGAATCGCTCTCTTAAGGTCATGCCACAGCATTTCAATCGGGTTGAGGTCAGGACTCTGACTGGGCCACTCCAGAAGGCGTATTTTGTTTTGTTGAAGCCATTCTTTTGTTGAATTACTTGTATGCTTTGGGTCATTGTCCTGTTGCATCACCCATCCTCTGTGGAGCTTCAGTTGGTGGACAGATGGTCTTACGTTTTCCTGCAAAATGTCTTGATAAACTCTGGAATTCATTTTTACATCAATGACAACAATCCGTCCAGGCCCTGAGGCAGCAAAGCAGCCCCAAACCATGATGCTCCCTCCGCCATGTTTTACAGCGGGGATGAGGTTTTGATGTTGGTGTGCTGTGCCTTTTTTTCTCCACACAGTGTTGTGTGTTTTTTCCAAACAACTCAATTTTGGTTTCATCTGTCCACAGAATATTTTGCCAGTAGTGCTGTGGAACATCCAGGTGCTCTTTTGCAAACTTCAAACGTGCTGCAATCTTCTTTTTGGACAGCAATGGTTTCCTCTGTGGTTTCCTCCCATGTACTCCATTCTTGTTTTATGTTTTCCTTATTGTAGATGTGTCAACAAAAATGTTAGCATGTGCCAGAGATTTCTGTAAGTCTATAGGTGACACTCTAGAATTCTTCTTTACCTCATTAAGCATTCTGTGCTGTGCTCTTGCAGTCATCTTTACAGGACGACCACGCCTAAGGAGAGTAGCAACAGTGCTGAACTTTCTCCATTTGTAGACAGTCTGTCTTACCGTGGACACATGAACATCAAGGCTTTTGGAGATACTTTTGTAACCCTTTCCAGCTTCGTGCAAGTCGACAATTCTTGATTGTAGGTCTTCTGAGAGCTCTTTTCTGCGAGGCATGGTTCACATCAGGCAGTGCTTCTTGAAACCAGTAAACCCAAAACTGGTGTGTGTTTTTAAAGGGCTGGACAGCTTTCAGCAACACAGCCAATAATATCACACTGATTGGACTCAAGGTTGGCTCACTCCTGGCTCCAATTAGCTCTTGGAGAAGTCATTAGGCTAGGGGTTCACATACCTTTCCCACCCTGCACTGTGAATGTTTACATGTTATGTTCAATAAACACATGAAAACATATAATGTTTGTGTTGTATTATTTTAAGCAGACTGTGTTTTTCAAATTGTTGTGACTTAGATGAAGATCAGAGCACATTTTATGACCAAATCATGCAAAACTCCACGTAATCCCAAAGGGTTCACATACTTTTTCTTGCAACTGTATGTGGTACTCTGTACTGTACACTGTGTATAATGAGTTCTATGGTGCTCTGTACTATATATATTATGAGTTATAGTGCTCTGTACTACTCTATATACTGAGTTATATGGGACTCTACTATATTCTATATACTGAGCTATACGGGGCTCTGTACTATATATACTGAGCTATATGGGGCTCTGTGCTATATTCTATATACTGAGTTATATGGGGCTCTGTACTATATATACTGAGTTATATGGGGCTCTGTACTATACTCTATATACTGAGTTATATGGGGCTCTGTACTATACTCTATATACTGAGTTATATGGGGCTCTGTACTATACTCTATATACTGAGTTATATGGGGCTCTGTACTATACTCTATATACTGAGTTATATGGGGCTCTGTACTATACTCTATATACTGAGTTATATGGGGCTCTGTACTATACTCTATATACTGAGTTATATGGGGCTCTGTACTATACTCTATATACTGAGTTATATGGGGCTCTGTGCTATATTCTATATACTGAGCTATATGGGGCTCTGTACTATATATACTGAGTTATATGGGGCTCTGTACTATACTCTATATACTGAGTTATATGGGGCTCTACTATATTCTATATACTGAGCTATATGGGGCTCTGTACTATATTCTATATACTGATCTATGTGGTGCTCTGTTTTACTGCTATAGTGTGCTCTGTATAGTACACTCTATGTAATGAAGTTGAACAATAGGCTGCTCTGTACTGCACTATATACTGAGCTTTATATCACGCACTGTCCACTCTGTATACTGAGCTATATGTACTCTAGTTCTGTGCGGAACCTACACTGGCTTACATTGTGTTCTGCCTGTACAATAAATTGCTTATACCGCCGTATATACTGTGCTGTACGTACTCTATTTCGTGCTATTGCATGATGCACAGCCTTGAGCGGATTATTCAGTTATTTGATATTTTCAGGCGGATTAATCAATCTGCGGAGTGTCGCAGTGTGCTGGCAGGAAGCTGACACCGCACCGCCATTACTAAGGGCAACATAGGGCATGATGCAAGCTGCTATGAGATTGCGCCCAGGCAACATGTGGGCGTGACTATGTTCAGGGGAGAGGAGGGGGCTACGTGCCGGGCTGTCCGCACTCTGCATTCCTATAGTGTACCCTGTGTGTGTGCTGTACAATCATAGCAGTCCTATAGTGTGCTCTGTGTGTGTGTTGTACATAGCATTCCTATAGTGTGCCCTATGTGTGTGCTGTACATAGCATTCCTATAGTGTGCTCTGTGTGTGTGCTGTACATAGCATTCCTATAGTGTGCCTATGTGTGTGCTGTACATAGCATTCCTATAGTGTGCTCTGTGTGTGTGCTGTACATAGCATTCCTATAGTGTGCCCTATGTGTGTGCTGTACATAGCATTCCTATAGTGTGCCCTATGTGTGTGCTGTACATAGCATTCCTATAGTGTGCTGTGTGTGTGTGCTGTACATAGCATTCCTATAGTGTGCTGTGTGTGTGTGCTGTACATAGCATTCCTATAGTGTGCTGTGTGTGTGTGCTGTACATAGCATTCCTATAGTGCTATAGTGTGCTCTGTGTGTGTGCTGTACATATCATTCCTATAGTGTACCCTGTGTGTGTGCTGTACATATCATTCCTATAGTGCTATAGTGTGCTCTGTGTGTGTGCTGTACATAGCATTCCTATAGTGTACCCTGTGTGTGTGCTGTACATAGCATTCCTATAGTGTATCCTGCATGTGTGCTGTACGTAGCATTCATATAGGTGCTGTGTGTGTGTGCTGTACATAGCATTCATATAGGTGCTGTGTATGTGTGTGCTGTACATAGCATTCCTATAATGTGCTCTGTGTGTGTGCTGTACATAGCATTCCTATAATGTGCTCTGTGTGTGTGCTGTACATAGCATTCATATAGTGTGCATGTCTGTACATAGCATTCATAGGTGCTGTGTGTGTGTGCTGTACGTAGCATTCCTATAGTGTGCTCTGTGTGTGTGCTGTACATAGCATTCCTATAGTGTGCGTGTGCTGTACATAGCATTCCTCACTGCCCGTTCCACCGGCATATTTTGTTAAATATATTCTACTCCTACTACATAGTTACAGTTATTTATAAAGCTCCAACATATTCTGCAGTGCTGTACAATGGGTAGGACAAAACAAACATGCATTACTAAAACTAATTAAACACCCCTAGAACAATAGGAAAGACCACCGTGCTGGTGCGAGCTCACAATCTGAGTCTATATTAATTCAATATTTGCAGATCGATGTTTATAAAGTCCACGTGCAATGACAGCCCTCCAGGTTTATACATCAGATTGCATCACATGCACCAATTTACACCCTCAGCATTGCACCCCCAGAATCACCTGTTTGCCCCTTATCCGCCTCCAGTACATGCGATTACGTGATGGAATGCGCGTATTGGGAAAGATTGGAAGATGTACAGAGCGGAAATAAAACTACCAAACTTTCACAGACACACACATATGAGTTGTGCAGGGGGAGAGGAAAAAATCCTGAACGTAGTTTATGCTCAGCAGCATTTAACACAGGAAATTAGTGTTACTTGCCTCGTACACGCAGAACTAAAGCTGTCACACAGACCCGAACCGAGTGTTTATTTCATCTCATGGGGTTAATCCACTAAACAGTGGCTCGACAGCAAAACGTGGCGTGAATAATCAGCGTGTGACTACGGCTGCAGTGGTTCCATATATTACCTAGAGTTCTGATGTAGAATAAACTCCAGAAGAAATAAAAAACACCTTTTTTATTTATTCTTTTACTGATTTTTTTTTTTTACTTCTTTTGATTTCATTTAATCCCCTTGCCGGTGGCATTCAGTCCTAAGAAATCAGTACAGAAAGTTGTTAATTTCCTCTCTGAAAAATCCTGGACTGCCCCGATGTATCCCATAGGGCACAACAGTGTACCATTATTTTACGTATAGCGCCAACATATTCAGCAGTGCTGCACAATAGACAGGTGTTCCCATCATTTACGCTGTTGTTCTTGTTTTCTTGGTTGGGTTTTTTTTGGGGGGTTTATTAAAAAAATATTCATACATTGAATTTTGTCTAAAACGTTTGAAAAATGTGAAAATGAAGAATTTACAAAAAAATATTCATAATAAATGAACAAAATGTAAATATAATCCAACAACTAAAATAACAAATGTGTGTGGAAAGAAACACAAGGCGACAAAGACCCTGGTCAAAAGAGCTTACAATCTACAGAACAATCCAGGCTTGATAAATCCTCTGTGAGTTTTGTGAGGGAACTGTTGGGACACAACTTGAAGGTTTTCTATGTGTTTGGTGTTTCTTTTTCTTTTCTTTTTAGTCTCATGGTAAGATGAAGACATGGAGATCCTAGGACAGGGTCTGCAGGACAATGACAGCCTGGATAAACAACAGCCTGGATAAACAAGGCCTAACTCCTGAGCAACTGCAAAAAAAGAGAAGCGTGGAGCAAAAAAAATCTCATTAACAGTAAGGGTTTTTGTTGTTTTTACTAAAAATCTACAAAATAAAATATCTATATTGTGAATATAACTGCGCTTCTGTGAAAGGGAAGGAAACCGTCAATATAAAATATAACTTTTGTATGAAAAAAAGCACATCAAAGGACCTATTATCCCATTATGTTTACAGCACAGTCACCCAGCACACTGAAAAAACAGGTCCGGTTTGCTGCTATGTAGGTATACTCATCTTGCACGGTGCTGTGGAATCTGCTGCAGTTATATAAATAAAGTTTATGAATATGGGATCTAGTAACAAGACACTGATTAGTCAAGCGCTGTGAGCGCTAAACACAAGAAAGGGAGAAATTAATCTCAATGGGTCCTCTCTTTTTGTTTTTAAACTTTTATTTTCTGCACTTATTTTCTTCATCACTACCCACACTATAAAATAAGTCCTCGGCATCTCCCAACAAAGCTATCCTTGCCCCAACATGCCTCATGCTCGCAAACAGAAAAACAAATGATGATAACAATGGAGGGCACTCAGCACCAGGACCCCCTGAGTGCGCTCTGTTGTTTAATCCACTTATTTATAAATACATCAGTTAAAGTTTCTCTTAGGCTAGGGTCAGACTAACGCATTTTTCGCGTCGTCTGTGAAAATGTGCGTTCGAACGAATGGACGTATTTTTTCACGGAATACGCAATAGCGGTCATACGATGCGCATTTTCGTCCGTGATTTTGTACGGATCATCAATAAAACACTTTTTGCGTCTGGACGTTATGTTGGCCGGACATGAGCAGCGTCTGACGTCTCCTAATCACGCACACATGCCGCTAGCGGACGCAGCGCACTCTGTACGTCAGTACTAGCGGTATCACGTTCTCGAAAAAATGCGTGTTTGCCGCTTGTGTTGCACGGCCGCACTTTCGTGCGGCCATACTTCGTATATATTGCCCGTCATTGGCCGTCATTTGCTGCTACTACGGCCGTGATAAAGTGCGGCTGCACGCGCGTTCGCACTGCGTTCGTCTGACCCTAGCCAGATAGCAGGGTCCTACTCGCCTCTCATTGCTTCCTGGCATCCTTGTTTTGTTGTAATTGTTAGTTGTTTTTTACACAGCTGCTCAACATGTTGGCGCTATATAAAGAACTGTGTAGAAAAGAAGACAACCACCAGCGCTGCTGATGAAAAGGTACACTACTATAGTTTTTTTGGAGAGACAAATGAGACAAAGTTTAATGGTAGAACCCCCTTACTCCCTGCACATAAACTTAAAATAATGAGAGAAAAGCGACGAACTTGTCACCAAATTGCATTGAATGGCGAATTTTACTGTAAGGTGCAATTCTGGGACAGTACGTCTATTCTTAGATCTGGCAATTCTCCAAATACTGGCGAATTGACAGCGGTAAATTTGGTGCAGATCGCCACAATTCATCAATCTTCGGCGGCAGCGAAATTGTCCCATAGAGAAGTAATGGTTAATGCGAACTGCACCGAAATGTGAGTGAAATGCCCTGATTTTCAGTGTTTCAGTTTGACAGGTTTAAACAGGCGAATCCCATAGGATTCAACGTTAAAAAATATTATAATTTAAAAAAAAATTACATTGACAATTTGTATTTTGAGATAAAGTCATCTGGATAATAGACAATAGGAATAAGCGGCCGCGCAGAACCATAATCAAGGGCAAACGACCACGCAGGGCTAGCCGGCAACAATCACACATACCCAGCAGGAGAAAAACATAAACCGGCGCAGGTGATCCATAGACGTCAGCAAGTAATTAAAAGAAAAAGAGAAGGAAGGGAAGAAAGAGGGAAAGGGAAAAAAAAGGACAGCACAGGCAGCAGTGAAAGATAAATTCAGCAGGACCGCAGATAACAGTAACTACAGTCACTGTGGCAAAAAAGGGATTGTTGGAGGAAGCTGGGGGCCATCAGAAAGGACAAGTGGCGGGAAGGGGGAGAGGGGAAAAAGTGGGGACTGCCCAAAATCTGGGACACCCCCGGCTCATCCCAGTGTCCTGAAGGAGAACCAAAGGCCATGGAGGAGGTCACCAGGCCAGGAGACCTGGGGCCACGAGAGACTGTCAGAACCATGGTTGCCAGAGTTGGCGCAATCAGGGCAACCCTGTGTCCCGCACAAAAACAGGGGGGGGGGGCAGAGAAGTCCCGATGTCCCCTGTCTATGCAACAACAATGTAGAGAAGCCGATGTCCAAGTCTGCAAAGAAAGAGTTCAGGGAAAAAAGAAAAAAAAGGGGGGTGGAGAATGCAGCAAAAAATCTTCTCAGAAATAAAGTTAATAAAAGGAACAAGAAAAAGGGAAAGGATAGAGGCATCTCTCTACCCTGTGTCCAGAAAGGGCACCGGAGTCGCTGCCAGCGAGGCCTCACAAGGAAGAGCTCCAGACAGCCCCTCGGAAGAAGCAGGAAGGCATGAAACGGTCTCCGTAACGTGTGTGGAACTACAGGCCTTCATCTTGCCTTGCCATCGCCACAGACGTCAGGGTCCTGATGATCTCCAGAAACGGTGTCAAGCCCCCCAGAGTTTCCTGTGACCAGCCGCAACCAGCACCAAGATGCGTGAGCCAGCAGGTAAGGAAGTCGGCATAGTGCTGGTCTCAGGGGGCACCGCTATCGGCACAGCTGAAATCGCTTCTGCTGGACAATGAGGCGCACCACCTGGGCACAAAAGGGCTATGGAGGCCACCCCTGACCTACGACCCTGCCGCGTTGTTCCACTCGTCGGCTCTGGAGCATCCCACCACATCTCCGAGGTAGCCGGTAAATGCTCCCACGGCGGTCCCATCAACTCCACTTCAGGCTCCGAAGAGGTCTCCTCCGCAAACAGTGCGTGCAGGTGGCGTAGAATCCACACCACATCAACTTTCGTCAAGGGCCTAGAGTCAGAGTCCGTCGGCTGCAGCAGGGCATCTCCTGAAGGTGGCGCATCTCCGGCATCCGTTGTCAGCCCAGGTCTCCCTCTGAACTGCCACTCAAAGAGACTGGGGGACACGGGCCCATCACCACCCCAGCTCAAGGCCTCCCAGCAGACAGTAGAAGAGACAGGAGAGGGCTCCAAAAGAGGCCTCAAAATGACCGCAGGCCTCACCGAGGGAGCCGAGAAAAGCAGGCCAGCCAGACGCAGAAACGCTGCAGCAGAACCCTCCCTGGAATCACAGGTAATTATCCAGCAATAGGATGTGAGGTGAGCGGAAAAAGACCCGTCAAAAATCCTGTAAAAGATCAAAAGTGTCAGCTGGGACAGGGCTCCTCCAAGTTGCAGCCGCTCACCTCGGCATCCGGACACGCCGTTTTCATTTTTTTTTATTCAACCGTTTATTCTTTTCATTTTCAGAAAACCACCTTTTTCTTTAACTATTTTTTTGATTTTTATTTTTGGTATTTTATTGGCAAAATGTTTGATTCCAAACTTTTTTTAAAGGCTTTTTTTACAATTCTGTAACAGACAATTTTATTAGTTTTAAGGCTAGGGTCAGACGAGCGTGATTTCTACGGACTGTACGTCCGTGCACACGGACGGACGTCAGTACGGAAGACACAGTAGTGGCCACACAGTCCGTTTTTTTTTCACTGACGTATATTTTGACGGATGTAGGAGAGAAAATAAAATAAAAAGCAAAACCATTTTGTCCGTGAAAAATGCTGGACATATAAATGCAGTCCGTCTGACCACGTTCCATCACTCACACACAAAGCTATGCGGACGTTGCGGACGCAGCGCACTTTGTGCGGCCGTTCTAGTGGTTGTACGTTCTTGCCTGCCTTGCGTCCGTGGGCCGCGGCCGTTGTGCGTCCGCAGTTCAGTGCGGACGTACTTCATGTGTCGGGCTCCAATGGGCTTTCTGTCATGCTATCACGGACGTACTTTTAGGCACAATCACGGACGTGAACACTACGCTCGTCTGACAGCAGCCTTATAGGACCTTTTTTTATTATTTCCACACGTTTTCCTGCAGCTTTATTGTTTTAAACGCCTTTTAAAACACAGGTCATAGATAAGCTGCACTCGTCTTAGGATATTTCTGACCCTTACCACACCCCACGGTTTATAGCGATATTGGTGCCCTGTAATATATTTATATGGTGGCATGTTACTATGCACATTGGCCATTTTGCACCAATCACATCTCTTGTATCCTGCCTTCCTCCAGCATCAGAGAAACATTATGTTGGTTTTTGCTGGGTGTGAGGGTCAGCAGCCCATATCTCCAGAACCATTAACTGGACCTGCGGATAGGAATAATATCCTGACTCTGTGCAAACTATAGAAATAATGGCATGCATAGTGCAGGGGCATGTTGTTTGTCCAGTTCTGGTCCAGGAATTGGGGGGAGGGGGGTGTCTGTACCATCAGAAAAACAAGAGGAGTTCAAAGGAATGCTGCAGACAGAGAGCAGCGAAAAGAGTTGAGGACTCTGATACCCCTAATCCTTTTGTTTGATGCTCCCCCCTTCCCCTCTCCAACCTCCTGATCTCCTGCAATAAACACTGCCTGTGCCTTTAAGACTCCCCCCACACACACACAATAACACTTTCTCTCCCACTCTCCCTGGCCGCCAGCCACATCTGGGGAAGGAGGGAGGGGCCAGCAGTACTGTAACCGGGCAGGAAAGAACGTTGCGAACGTGCAGGTACTTGCGATTGGCTGGCGATTGACAAGGGGCGTGAAACCACGTTGTTTTTCGAGTCGAGCCCCTCTCGGCCAGCAGGCGTGGCTTAGCGCTTCGCATATATAAGGCACCTCGGCGTGCAGAAGAACACCAGTGCCAAGAGTGGCGACTTGAGCATTTGGTGTATGAAGCACTTAAGATCGGGCACTTAGGAGGATCACTCAGCACTTACCTCCGCTCTTATCACCGCCAGGCATCCTCCTCTCCTGTTGGCACTTATCTGCGGGTTATCTCCCCTTGCACTGTAAGTATTAAACCCCCTGTGCTGCTCCAGTCACCATAGCATTGCTATACTGCTATTGTTATTGCTCGTTCTGCATTGCTACATGCAAGTGTCCTGGGGAGGGGGGCAGGATGCCTGTCCCTTTTAGGGTAACAGCCCCCCTGCAGATTATAAACTGCTCCTGTGCACTTTATAAAGCAGGGGGTGCAGGCAGATCTTATTTATTGCTTGGGTTCAGGTTTAAATGGCCCCCCAGGGAAGTCCCTGCCCCCAGATCTAGGATCCATCCCCCCCCCTAATCTCCCTATAACCTTTATTATATACATTTTAACTTGTTTATGCGGTGGCTGTGTGTGTGTTTGTGCGCTGCGTCGTCGCAGTGTGTAGTTGATGTCATCCTGCAGTATCCCGACTCCTAAGTTGTTTTTCTCTTTTTTTCTGTGCAGTATTGCCAAGCAACTCCCAAGACTCCAGCAAACCGAGTCGTTGTTATGCCTCTGATCCACTCCACCAGCATCTTGCTGCGGCTGCCCACCGTAAAAGAAGAGGACTGCCTTCCATCGCCGCCAGCCTCCTGGTATGGTGAATACAGTGGGATGCCCAAGAGATGCTCCAGCGTGTCCAGCTCCGACCGCGAGTCCTTCACCAGCAGCAACTCCTTCTCCGAATGCGGTGAGTATCTCCCCGAGCTGACAGATATTTTATATATTCTATTATCCTGATTGGTGGATCGATGTTTGATCTAATAGCGATGATAAATATGCTGAACCAAGTGTGGGGGAGGGGTATAATTATTATTTTTTTTCCTTCTAACTTCTTATCTGGTCCGACTTTCTCATCGCCGTTACATTGTATTTCTGTGACCCAGTAAGATGGGTGCACAATACTTAGTTTTTTGGCTCATCCTAGGTGGCCACTGTTTTTGACGGGGTCTAATTAGGCTAGGGTCAGAGTGGGGCAGTCGGAACGCGCGTGCAGGCGCACTAAATCACGGCGGCAGTAGCAGCACATAACGGCCAATGACGGCCAATATACGCAGTACGTGCGTACGAAAGTGCGCCGACACCACGCAACCGGCAAATGAACGCATTTTTCTCAGAACGTGAAACCGCTGCTACAGACGTACAGAGTGCGCTGCGGCCGCATAGCAGCGTGTGTGCGTGATTAGGAGACGTCAGACGCTGCTAGTGTGCGGCCTACATAACGTTCAAACAGCCGGATTTCCCTAGAATTGCGTTGGTGAGTACCTGCGACTGTGCGACTGTGGTCGTCTGACCACTTAAGCGTATTCCGTGAAAAAATGCGTGCGCACGCATCGACGTACATTTTGACGGTGGCCGCAGAAAATGCGCTCATCTGTCCCTAGCCTTAGATGTAGATGATAATATTTTATGTTTCATAAGTATTCGTTTCGTTTGCTGACTGTCCCCTCTTCCCCCTCACAGATTTGGACAGTTTAGAAGACAATGAGGAGGATGTAGATGTTAATAATGGTGGAGCTGATGATGTTATTGATGACGAGCAAACCGAAGACATCATCTCGCTGCCAGACCCCGAGCTCCTAAGTGACCCAGAAGGCGAGCAACTTTGCCCCAGCCTCCTCAAGCTCATCAAGCGCAGCCTGGCCAGAGCCAACATCAGCTCGCTGAGATGCTCCAGGCTTCTGCTCCCTGATGACCTCATACACAACCTTGGCCAAGAGCTGCTGCACCTGGCGTACAGCGAGCCCTGCGGACTGAGGGGCGCCATCATCGACCTGTGTGTGGAGCAGGGCAAGGCGTGCTACAGTGCGGCACAGATCACTGTTGACCCGGCAGTGGTGCCCACCTTCCAGCTGACCGTACTCTTGCGTCCAGATTCCAGGCTGTGGCCTAGGATCCAAGGCTTGTTCAGCACCAAGCCGGTCCCCGGGTCAGGGCAGTCACTGAAGCTCAGCCCAGGATTCAAGGTCCTGAAGAAGAAGTTTTACAGTTCTGAGGAATTCATCATCGAGGAGTGCTGAGTAGAGACTTGGGGGGGGGGGGGGTCTGGCAAATGTTGGTACTACAAACTTATGAAGGCTTTATAAAGTGGAGGAGGGGGGTGGGGGGGTAAAATAATGTGAGTCCTCTGGGGTTTTTTAAGAAATGGTTTTAAATGGTGCAGTGATCAATCCCTTTGCTTTGTCTTACAGTGCCAAGTACAGGCTACAGCAGCAAGGGGTTAATCTTTCACATTTCAGAGAAAACCAAGCCCTTTTTTTTTTATTATCCTTCAATAGTATTTCTATCTTCTCGTTAGTAAAAATGGTTCACAATCTGCTGTTAAAGCGCTTTTACAGTCGTGTGGTTGAGCAAACTGCACGGTACTTAAGGGGTTAATCCCCATTCAAGTAACCTTTCTTTTTCCAGTTTTGCTTTTCTGGGATAAGGTTCGCACGTGAAGTTCTTGCAGAATAAAATATATGCACATAATAAGGCAACGTAATAATGAAGTGCACTAGTAAATGTGATTTTTCTCGGCTGCTGGCAGCTGGTCTGCACGCTGAAGATGTATCGCCTCTCTGCCCCTTATAGCGGGCGCAATCCTGACTATTGGCTGTTTTATGTACATCTCGCTCACGGGAACAAGTGTTTTATTGTCACTACTGATGTTATATGGCAGCTAAATGATGTATTACTGTATATATGGCTCCACAGCCATGTGGTTTTGAGAAAGCACTACATTTTTCTTCTGTTCTGTATGGATATACTGCTTCTCGTTTACAATGGTACCACTTGATGTTCAAGTGACAATTACACAATGTGCCTTTTTTACTTTTCTAATAAACAGTAAAATTAAATTTGTCTCTTTTAATGTACTGTTTGAGAAAATATTTGGATGGGGGGGAGTGGATGGTATCTGGGGCTGGTAACGGGTAATAGATACTTTATTCGTGATCTAGTTTACATAAACACAGTCTTCACACGTCCTCTTTTAACCACCCCCTAAATACAATATCTGCTCCTGAATTGAATTGTATCCCGGTTCTCTTTAAATCTGTTTAAAATACTCGCTGTCAGATACTGGCGTTGTTTACCTTTTTCTAGTTGGATGCGGCGCTGCTCATGCAGGTTTGCTGCAGCCTCACACTTCCTATTGCTCTCTATAAAATGATGTCATACCTGTCACTGCTAAAACAAAGACCAGGAGGATTAGAAACATGACTTTGCACCTGAAAGCTACTATAGAGATGGGGTTACCTCGGGGGGGAGGGGGGCTTCAATTAGTAAAATCTTTTTTTTGCCAGACAATTTACAGAATAATTTTTTTTTTTTTATTTTAAAATTTTTACATACACTCAATTTTATTTATTTATAAAGGATTTTTACCAGGAAGGATACATTGAGATTTCTCTCGTTTTCAAGTATGTCCTGGGTTCAAGAAGATTGTTACAGAAATACAAAGTAGTAAAATGCAAGAAATTAACACAAAACAAATATACAGATTAACAGAAAATAAATATGTAGGAAATATAGTCACATGGAGGGAACAAGATAATACTGCGCAATCCGACATCCGTATGGACCATGATATGGGGGGGGGGCACTATAAGACACCAATTAGGAGCGGGAGGGTGGTATCAGATCCCTAACGGGGGGGGGGGGATCAAATTAAAATTACTGTAGGGTAAGAGGAGATCTAAGGCCTTGGTCAGACGAGCGTTTTGCAGAGAGGAAGGAATGTCTGAGAGTGGATGTTCCTTCCACTCTGACACCCGTCTGGCCACCTCGTTGAGCTCAGTGTGCTCAGTGCTGCAAAGCTTGAATTATTTTTTTCCCCGTATGGAGGAGGATCGCGCTTTGCAGCCCCGGCGAATGCACGGAGAAACGCTTCAACCCAGAGGCTTTCAGCACGGCCGCTGTAGAGCGTGCAATTTGTGCGCGCACTACAGCGTGTGGCCAGTCTGTGGAAGCGTCACAACGCTGCGACGTACGCCGGGAGGCACGTCAGTACCTCGTGCTCGTCTGACCCCGGCCTAAGGACTTGGGCTCTACAGTTGTCCCCAACCGCGGTCCTCAAGTACCCCTAACAGGCCAGGTTTGCCAGATATCTGAACACAGCACAGGTGATATGATTTGCTGCTCAGTGATTGCAGCATTCAGTCTGCCTTTCCCTAAGGTGATCCTTAAAACCTGGCCTGTTGGGGGTACTTGACGACCACGGTTGGGAACCACTGATCTAGTAGAAGGCTGCCAAGACTTCAAGGGAGTTGGTGTGTTGTTTTTATTTCCCTACACTAAGGCTAGGGTCAGACTAACGCATTTTTCGCGTTGTCCGTGAAAAAGTGCGTTCGAACGAATGGACGGATTTTTTCACGGAATACGCGATAGCGGTCATACGATGCGCATTTTCGTCCGTGATTTTGTACGGATCATCAATAAAACCCTTTTGCGTCTGGACGTTATGTTGGCCGGACGTGTGCAGCGTCTGACGTCTCCCAATCACGCAAACACGCCGCTATGCAGACGCAGCGCACTCTGTATGTCCATACTAGCGGTTTGACGTTCTCGAAAAAATGCGTTAGTTTGCCACTTGCGTTGCGCAGCCCGGCATTGGACGTCATTTGCTGCTAGCACAACCGTGATTTAGTGCGGTTAAACGCACGTTAAAACTGCTTTCGTCTGACCTTAGCCTAACATGAGGGACCAGGGACTATTGGGGGTGCAGTGTCAGGCCCTGACATGCTGTTGAGTGGATGGGATGATTGCATCATGGGAATAAGAGGGATGGATGAGGAATTTATTGGGGCAGAGGACCAGGCAAATGTAGACCTTAATCCAGCCAATCCAGGCTTAATCCAGGTGTCTACTGTACGTGTACACCCCTGAATATCAATTTTTTTTTCTTTTGGGAAAGAATTGCTGATAACACTTCAAGACATTTAGAGCATCCTACTGGACATATAAATGAGGATACATACAGAAATGTCCTTCAGACTCCTGGGTGATACAAGATTAGAATAACTACATTTTAAAAAGTGAAATTCCCATGACTCGAACAATAAGGAAAAAGTTCAGCTGGTTTTTCTCCATTCTCTTAGTTTTTCGCCGTGACTCCTCTGGGATATGGTATGAGTGTACGTCCATAGCATCAGTAATGTCATTTTCCCTTTCATTCCTTTTTTGCCAGACTGCGACATGTTTAAAAAGAGAAGTCCCCAAGCCCCCTGATATATTTAAAAAAACCAATCTAAAATATTGTAATACTAGTTCTTTAAGAAATAAAAAGAGGTTCAGTCTAACTCGTTCGCTCTGCAGGGTTGAATGTATAAAATTTATGTACACACATCTGGAAATAAGAAAAAAAAGCAAACACAAACAACAAAGTGCCAAAAATATGTCCGTGGGCCTGTCATAATCATACACACAAAGGGTTATTCATTAAACCTAAAACGGGTCAGCAACCTTGGCTCCCTGATGTTTTGGGAACTACATTTCCCATGTGGCTCAGTCACACACTAGGCTGACTGAGCCACATGGGAAATGTAGTTGCCAAAACATCAGGGAGCCAAAGTTGCTGACCCCTGACCTAAAACAATAGCTAATATTTCTTAATCAGCTATTTTGTTTTTAAATATATAAAGCTGTGCTGTAATGATGAGCTCTCACCCAAAACAGTGTCTCTAAATCAAATGCATTGAGAGGAATTGGCTGATCAGCTCTGGTCATTTTGGTTGGATTCCTGAAAGGCTGTCCCCTTGGAAGCTGTCATGGCCTACGATAGGGGAGGGGGCCATTCAGGTCACTATGACCATTTACACTGGATTAAATGGCCATGGGGGCTAGAGTGGCCCTTTAAAAATTTGTGTGTGAAAGGCAATGTATAGACTACAATGTGACTGACCACAAGCGATGGAAAGTGTTTTCCGCTTCACTGATGATGAAGACCCCATTTTGTAAAAAAACATCTGGGGTTCATTAACAACTAAAACAGGGAATGTTCAACCTTGGCCCTCCAGATGTTTTGGAACTGCATCTCCCATGATACTCAGCCACTCATTAGACAAAGCTTTGTAAGACATGAAGGGCTCAGGTGAAGCATCCCTGAACTAAAGTCGCCACGAAGTGTGTCAAGCTGTCACCAGCAAGTGCAGCTCAACTGTAAGGCTAGGGTCAGACTAACGCAGTGCGAACGCGTGTGCAGCCGCACTTTATCACGGCCGTAGTAGCAGCAAATGACGGCCAATGACGGGCAATATACGAAGTACGGCCGCACGAAAGTGCGGCTGCGCAACGCAAGCGGCAAACAAACGCATTTTTTTGAGAACGTGATAACGCTAGTACGGACGTACAGAGTGCGCTGTGTCCGCTAGCGGCATGTGTGCGTGATTAGGAGACGTCAGATGCTGCTAATGTCCGGCCAACAACGTCCAGACGCAAAAAGTGTTTTATTGATGATCCGTACAAAATCACGGACGAAAATGCGCATCGTATGACCGCTATCACATATTCCGTGAAAAAATACGTCCATTCGTTCGAACGCACTTTTTCACGGACTACGTGAAAAATGCGTTAGTCTGACCCTAGCCTTATCAGTGTCAGCTGGACTATTCACATCAGTTACAAATAAAGCACTAACAAGTTGCGTAGCGCTGTACAATGGGAAGCAGAATAACAAGTATATATACATGTTACACACACAGTACATTAGGAGAGAGGACCCTGCTCAAGAGCTTACAATCTAAGAGGAGAGGCGTGACACACTAGGTAAGGGTTAATAAATATGAAATAAACAATAAACGTAAAAAAATATTCCAGATTTAGGCTGGCGTCAGACGAACGCAGTGTTCACGTCCGTGTCGCCACATAGTTTAATGTCCGTCGTAGCATAGAATCATGATCAATAGGGACCCACACACGAAGTACGTGCGCACCGAACTGCGCACGCACAACGCACGTGGCAATGGACGCAATTTAGGCAAGAACATAAAACCTCTAGGATGGACGCGCAGGGTGCGCCACATCCGCATAGCGTTCTGTGTGAGTGATGAGATGTCAGACGGAGCGCATTTGACGCACAAAATGGGTTTTCATATCTTTTTCAAATTTTTATCATTTTTCATATTAATTTTGTTTCCCATAATTCCCTTTTTTTTCTACGTCCGTCAAGAAAAACGGTAACAGTATCTTCCGTCAGTACGTCCATCCGTTATGCACGCACACAGAGTGCGCTCAGACTGCGTTCGTCTGACATTAGCCTAAGACGTTTCATTACGCAATTTACTGAACTGACACGTATGGTGGCAGGTAGTGTTCGAGTTATTACCTTGCTGCAGAATCAACACCTAGTCCTGTATTTATGTAATGCCTGTGATCACAACATGATGTATCCCATCCCAGTAAAACATGGGGTTCAAAGCTACATGTCCCATGATGCTCTGCCCCCACCATATCAGACCTGTTGACTGCTGTTTGGCAGGTGGTTCATGAACCCCTGTAGAACCAAGGATAGCCATTGCACTTGTAGGACCCATGATAAATCTAATTAATATAACATGAAGTGGTGTGTAATATCCTAGAATTTTGAGATTTGACGGTTTTATGTTCATACAAAATATATATTAATGGGACACAATATGCTGATATATATATTTATATATGATATTAAAAAGTAGTTTATAAAGTGTTTCCATTCAGGGGTTGTTCAGGTCACCCAGGGCTAGAAGGATTATAAATGGCAATCCTAAATATAAACCTATAGAAATAGAGAGGTGTAGCAACAGGTTTTGAGTTCCCAAGTCAGGGTATTGATGGGTACTGTACCCGTAATGCAGACACATGGAACATATTGACAAGACACATGTTACATGAGGGTCTCTCAGGCCTCTGGTCATGTCCTCCTGTGACTGTACAGAGGCCCTTGATTGCTCCACAAGGGTTAATCAGTGTCTCAATCTGTTCTGATGGGTACAGCTGTGTTTAGATCAGTCAGAGGTCTTCAGACCTAACCTGCCCTTGTATGTACAACCAAATCCTCCATTTCCTTGTGATGAAATTTACAGATTAGAAGGAAATATCCCTGCTTGACCAAAGGTTTGTGAATATGGAGGGCTTTGTTTTGTTTGATTCCATTGTCTCCTACCTGCTGATATATCCTGTGCTGATAATGTAAGACCTCTTAATACCTGGTCCAAACATTTTGGGAGAGTTTTTGTCATTGCAACCTGCAATGTATTCATCAAATGCAACGTTTCGGTATTTTTTTGTGCCTTTTTATATATTTTGGTTTTTGTGTGGAGGTTGATTTCCATTATTCTCTGCCATTTTACTAGAATTCCACCGGCTACAGGATTGATTTATTATAGATGTTCACACAGAAAGAAGGGCCTTGTGTGGAAAAAGTGCAAAATATTTATTGCTATATAAATGTTGCCCTTCATGATAATGATGCAGTGAAATGCCAGGTTGGCCTGAACTAGGATTGCCAGATCAGCCATGTTTTTCCTGGCCACACATATTATTACATGAAGAGGTGAGCCCTGGGAAAAGTGCTGCCTTAGAGCATCTATAATTATTGTGCTGCAGAAAGGAAATTAAGGCAGGTCACCTGGGATTCCATTTTGACTATTTTTAAGTGCAGAATGTGAATTCTACATGCTGCGGGGGGGGTTTTTCATGCACTGCCATCAGCATGAATAAATTATGTGTCCAGGAAAACCTGGCTGATCTGACAACCCTATCTTGGAAATTGCATGGTTCTTCTGGTTTCTTCTCTGTAGTGCAGTGGTTCCCAACCGCGGTCCTCAAGTATCTCATAACAGGCCAGGTTTGCCAGATATATCTGAAGCACAAGTGACATGATTTGCTGCTCAGTAATTGCAGGATTCAGTCTGCATTTCCCCAAGCTAATCCTTAAAACCTAGCCTGTTATGGGGAACTTGAGGTCCGCGGTTGGGAAACACTGCTGTAGTTGACTACCCAGGGTTGCATTTTTCATGCATAATAGATTATTATTGTCGGGGGGCAAACATGGAGGCAATGCCATGATTTGCGCTTCCCCCCCCCCCCCAATTTTTATTTATTTATTTTTGTCCTACACATATAGCAAATTCTAACGCATGATGCACAGGGCACGTTGTAGTAATACAGGATTTGTTTTCCAAAACCATTAACTGCTTACTAAGGAGATGTGTATATACACAGATACCAATATAAATGGACTATAACCCTGGTCCTCAGGACCCACTAACAGGCCAAGTTTGCCAGATATCTGAAGAACAGGTGAAATGATTTGCTGCTCATTGATTGCAGGATTCAGTTTGCATTTCCCCTAGGCCTAGGAAATCCTTAAGGCCAGGGTTCAGACGAGCGTGGTTTCTACGGACTGTACGTCCGTGCACACGGACGTACGTCAGTACGGAAGACGCAGTAGTGGCCACACAGTCCGTTTATCACTGATGTATATTTTGACGGATGTAGGAGAGAAAATACAATAAAAAGCAAAACCATTTTGTCCGTGAAAAATGCTGGACGTATAAATGCAGTCCGTCTGACCACGTTCCATCACTCACACACAAAGCGTTGCGGACGCAGCGCACTTTGTGCGGCCGTTCTAGGAGTTGTACGTTCTTGCCTGCATTGTGGCCGTTGTGCGTCTGCAGTTCAGTGCGGACGTACTTCATGTAACGGGCTCCGATGGGCTTTCTGTCATGCTATCACGGACGTTAACCCTACGCTCGTCTGACACCAGCCTAATCTGGCCTGTTAGTGGGCTGTGAGGAACATGGTTTGGGACCACTGGACTATAACCCTCTCTATGGATCTATGTCGTTAAGTGATGGAACACCTGATTACTGTATTTCTATTGTTTGTTAATCCGCTGTGAAAGTTAAAACAGATTCGACTGTTTATAAAAGGTACATGTAACATTTTATTAGATCAGCCTGACATTCACACCTACTGTGTATTTTAGAGTTTTAATTTAGAGTAGTGGCACCATAGTAGATGGACTAGTGTTGTGGCGGGGGGGGGGGGGGGTTGCGTAGAATTTAGCTTGGTGCATGGTGGTTTTTTGAGGGGTGAAGTGTTGGCTTCCAAATAGGGTTGCCAGAACCTCAATGGTGTCCTGGACACACATTATGTTGACGGGCAGTGCATGGAAAAAAAAACCAACCTTGCAGTATGTTGAATTCATATGCTGCAAGTGAGAGCGGAAAGGTAACGTAATTGAATTGCTATTTTCCATTTTCTAAATGTATGTGGGCACGGTTGCTACAATGTCACTTTTTAAAGCTTTAAAAAAAATAGTACCCTGTTCACATTGACTTGTTGGTCACGTATCTGTTAATATTCTTATTCTGACTGGCAGTATAAAATAGAAAATTATATTCCGGCAGGACGCAGACTGGGTGGGTCGGTCCAGAATCTGGGCCCCTGTTCTGCAGGCCTGAATGCCCTGTTATTTATGCGCCAGAGGTGACATGCCTCTCTAGGGGCGGGACTATCAGGGTTATTCAAAGCCATCCAAATTGTGGCTGAAAGGTAACCGAACAGTGAAATTCAGCGTACGGTTACCTTTCCTGGCCATTCGGCTATTCAGAGAGCAGGCAGTTCGCCAAATGTTGGCGAATTGCCTGCACATATGGTGTCTGTTCAAGGGCAGTGAAATCCCCATAGAGAAACAATGCTTCGTCTATTCAGAGAACAAACCCAGCAGTGAAAAGTTGCCGAAATGCCCTGCTGGTCGGTGGTTTCATGCGGCAGATTTATTCAGGCGAATCCCATAGGCTCCAATGTTAAAAATATTCCCGTTTTAACTTAATGTCGAATAAACCGTTGATTTTCTATTTTGCAGTAAAAAGTCTCTTTATGTATAGATTTTTTTTTTAGAATCTTTTTAGGCACTTTTTAGGCACTTTTCGGGATATTTTTTTTGCAAAATAAATATATAGATTTTTTTATTTTCTTTTTCTGTAACAGCCCTTTTTATCATCAATTATTGGACCTTCTATGTAAATTTCAGACATTTTCGTTCTGTAGTTTCTTTGCAAACAGAGTTTCACTTGTCAAACATTCAGGCCCGTGTCAGACGAGCGCACTGATCACGTCCGTGTCACCGCACATTTTAACATCTGTGGTAGCATAGAATTATGATCAATAGAGACCACACATGAAGTATGTCCGAACAGAAGTGCGGAAGCACAACGGACGCGGAAAACGGACGCAGGTTAGGCAAGAACGTAAATCCGCTAGAACGGGCGCACAGTGTGCTGCGCCCGCATAGCTTTGTGTGTGAGCAATGAACGAGGTCAGACGGACTGCGTTTATGCGTCCAGCATTTTTGACGGACAAAATGTTTTTTATGTTTAATTTATTTTCCCTGCTACATCCGTCAACAATAACGTCAGTTAAAAAACAGACTGTGTGGCCACTACTGCGTCTTCCGTCAGAAAGTGCATCCGTACTGCACGGGCGCACAGTCTGCACAACACACGCTCGTCTGACACCAGCCTCAAGCGCACTGTGGTTTTTTTTTTTCCCACGCCATTCGTCTGCGGTGTCGGCTTTTTCCGGCAGCTGCTCTGAGCTGTGATCGGCGGCTGCTCGGGTTTCTCTGGTGTGTTCGGCAGGGTTAATCCAGATGTTTTTGCGGGTTTCGGTGTGTGTTCGCCGGGATTGCGGCGGCTTTTCCCTGCACTACGACGGCCCTGTGGTGCTTGCTGAATACACCGCAGGGTCGCCGAAATGGGATCCCCCAAATCGCACCGAATTGAAGAGAACGAAAAGTCACCGAACGTGCACTGACTTTTCGATTCTCTTTGAATAACCCTGTATGATGCCAATGATTCAAATCACTGCACGTTTACTTCCCTTCCCATTTGTGACTGGCCAAAAGCTGTCAGTCTTGTAAATGCAGCCGGTGTCAATACAATTTGACCTCCCAAGTTTTGAAAGAGACATCTCATTTCGATAAACCATAAAGGCTTAGTTACATAATCTTATCCTACATTGCATAATACGTCTGCCACATCATCAATGTACCTCCTCTTGGCAGGTCCTCCCTTGAACACTGCATAATGATGGCTGTTCTGAGATTAACCCACTTCAGCGTTTGATCATATCTTGTAACTAAATCCTCTTCATTTTAGCTTAATTCAGGTGTTTTTAAAACCTGTAAATCTAGAGTCAAGTGTGTTTTTTGCTTTGTATTATTAAAGGACCACCATCACCAGAAAATGAAATGTCCTTGTTTTGATCATGTTGCTGATATCTAAGGCTAGGAAGACGAAAGCATTTTCCCCTGCGAACGTGAAAAAGTGCGTCCGAACGCATTGACGTTTTTTTTCACGGAATGCGCAAAAACGGTCAGACGACGTGCATTTTCAGGTCGTGATTTTGTACGGATCGTCAATAAAACTCTTTTTGCGTCTGGACGTTATGTAGGCTGGACATTAGCAGTGTCTGACATCTCCTAATCACGTACACACGCCGCTATGCCGCAGCTGCGCACTCAGTACGTCAGTACTAGCGGTTCAGCGTTCTCAGAAAAATGCGTTCAAATTCCACTTGCGTTGCACGGCCGGACTTTTGTGCGGCCGTACATCGTATATTGTCCGTCATTGCCCGTCATCTGCTGCTAGTGCGGCCGTAATTATGTGCACCAGAACGCACGTTAAAAGTGCGCTGGTCTGACCCCAGCCTTAGTTGTGCTTTCTTTTCTTATAAAAAAATATTTTACTCTAATATGTGTCACTTGGTGCATTCATTTTGTAATCTTTTGTGTTGTAAACGTCTCCCATAGGATCTTTCCAGCAGTTGCTCCTCACTTTGTGGCAATGGCATCGAATGGAGTCTATGGGTCAATCACTGACTCAAATCATTGTGTGTGGGGATGTATTCATAGGATATCACGGGGGTAGATTAGAAGTCTTTTAAGCTCCCTGTCTTATCCCATTCAGCTGCCAGCTCTGTGTGCGTGTGTTTTTATATATCTATCTCTCTGGTTTTGCCCTGCTGAGGGCCTGAACCACCCTGGTTTGTGCTGGCACTCGAGGCAATAACGTCAGTATTTGAGTGTGTGCACTATCCCGTTGCATCTTTTTCTGTGACTTTCTGTAGTTGACATTGAACCTGACCTCCTAAAAAATATAGACTTAGCCAGCCGGCACACTAGCATACTGTACTGCGTCCATTACGGACACACTTTTTCACGGGAGATATTGTGAGTACTGCATAAAGTGCGTCCGTAATGTCTGTCTCCACACCCTAGGAGAATACATGGCAGCGTTGTTTCTGCGTCCGTTTAGCTTTTTCACGTCGATGTTATTTTTGCGTCCGTGGCTTTACGCTTTGCCCGTCCGTGAACAAGTGCGCAGGGGCTTTGTGTGGTGTGTTTAATTGACTCCTTTATAAAGCTACGACTGACAGCAAACAGTACGGTCAGACGGACGCAAAATGTTTGCTAGTGTGCCGCCAGCCTTAAAGGGACATGCATGCTTTGCTAGTGTGCTTTTAAAAACGTGCAATGCCTTTTTGAATGAGTCAGTAGTGTCATTCGGCAGGCATAAAAACCAAGTAAATATGATCTTTTTTTTTTCATATTTACCTGCTTTTCTTTCTTGGAATTTCCATGCCCACCTCTGGAGGCAGTTTGAGCTAACCAATCAGTGCTTATACCTAGGGAGAGCTAAAAAACGCACTGAGCATGGGAGCTCCCCCGCAGCCGCTCCAACAGACATGGCGGAAGAGTTTGCACGTTATTATGCTAAATTGTACGACGGCTCCACGGCCCTCCTGACGAACAGAAATTACATAAGATTCGGACATTTTTAGAACAATTGCCACTCCGATCGCTGACTCAGGCAAATGCGTTGGCGGCCCCAGTTACCACTGAGGAGGTCCTTCCGCTTCTGAAGGATCTCCGGACATCTAAAGCCCCAGGCCCGGATGGGTTTAGCCTCCTGTATTACAAGAAATTCCGATTCAAATTGGCCCCACTCTTAGTTAATATGTATAATGGTTTCTTGGAAGGCAAACTCCCACCTAGAGAACTGTTGGCTGCCTCCATCGTGGTGATCCCGACGGAAGGGAAGGACCCCTCTACTTGCGCTAGCTACCGCCCAATATCCTTGCTCAATGTAGATATGAAAATTTATGCAAAGGTCTTAGCTTTACGTATGAGCCGTCACCTGTCATCCTTAATACATCCTGACCAGGTCGGCTTTATCCCATCTCGCAGAGCCCCTGATAACATTCGCCACACGGTCAACCTAATCTCTGTGGCGCACGCTTCCAACCATCATTACTGCTTGCTTTCGATCGAGTGGACTGGACATACTTATAGGAAGTCTTGAGATGGTTTGGTGTGGGTGACAGGATGATAGGGGGTATTCGTGCGCTTTACGCATCACCAACGGCCTCCGTAACGGTTATGGGAGGGAGATCGCGCCCATTCGATAATCTGAACGGTACGCGTCAAGGGTGTCCCATGTCTTGAACCCCTGGCTGAACAGATATGTTGACACCCGGATATCTCAGGAATAGAAGTGAGCGATATAAAATGAGTCTTTTTGCAGACGATATCCTCCTTACCATAACCCGACCCCTTATTTTTTTTACCGAACTTGTACAGTTGCCTTTCCTCCTTTTGGCGCCCTCTCTGGCTATAACATTAATATCTCCAAATCAGAAGCTCTGAATATTTCATTGCCTCAGGATGTTGTTACGCTCCTGCGGGACTCGTTTGCTTTTCGTTGGTGCCCCTTACGAATCCAATACCTGGGGATCTATCTCACCTCTCACATAACTCAACTTTACGAAGCTAACTATCCTGACATGATTAAGCATATTAAATCCCTATTGCGACAGTGGTCCTCTTACTCCATCTCTTGGATGGGCCGCATTTATGCTCTTAAAATGACAGCACTCCTGTATCTTTTCCGCACATTACCGGTTCCCCTCCCTCCAACGATTTTACCCGACCTCCAATCAGCTTTTTACCGATATGTATAGCAAGGGAAGAAACCGAGAGTTTCCAGAATGATACTACGCCGTCCCAAATCCTATGGAGGTCTAGCAGTCCCTGACCTAGCTCTGTATTATAAATCAGCACAATTGACACAGCTTCTTCAATGGTCCTCTAGAAGGGGCAAGGTCTGTTGGGTCGATTTTATAGAAAGTGAATGTATCGCTCCGTCATGTTTATCACAGATACCCTGGAGACAGATCTCCCCGACGGAAAGGCATCAATTGTTACCCACCTCCACTCCTTCATTGTCTATATGGTCTAAGATCAAACATCAGATGTCCCTCACCACCCCTACCTCTGGACTGATGCCCCTAAGAGATAACCTGCTCTTTCCCCCGTGGGTTGGGGGGAGGGTCGAGCTTTTAATTGGTGGCAGAGAAAGGACTTCACGACGCTGAGTGCGGTGCTATTACAGGGGAAGTTCCCCTCTTGGGAGTACTTTAGAGAATCACATGATATCCCCCTGCAGGAGTTTCACAGATATTCTCAATTACGACATTTTGTATGTAGTCGCTTATCTATGGGCACCCCTGTAGTGACCCCATTTGAACGACTGGTTATGAGCAGCTCAAGCACAGCTGGAGTGATATCCCAATTGTATGCTCTCCTCCTCCACCTGTCTCTCGATCGCCCATGCTCGTATCAGCGATTTATGGGAGATAGATTTAGGTCGCCAAATGTCCCGGGAGGAGTGGGAGGCGATAATGGAGTCCTCGATGGGGATAACAACATGTACTCTGGTAAAAGAGAATTGCTATAAGTTACTTTCCAGGTGGTACCTAGATCCGGTCAGGTTGCAAAAAATTTACCCCACCCTAACCGGTCTGTGCTCTTGGGGTTGTGGCCTACGCGGTACGTTTTATCACATGTGGTGGGAGTGTGGGCTGGTAACCATTTTGTTGACTTCAGGTTTTGCAATGATCTCCCACGCTCTAGGTATGCAAATGCTCCCAGACCCTGTTTTGGCCTTACTCAATAGCCCGTTACGACGTCATGGATTTTCACGTCCTTCCCTCAGACTGGTCCACCGTATCTCTACGTCTGGCCGCATATGTATAGCCCGCTCCTGGAAACGGAATCCCCTCTCTGTACCGGAGATAGTTATCTTTATAAGATGGAATGTCTGACGGCACAATTGCATGAGACGCTCCCGCAATGCACTAAGATCTTGGAACCATGGCTTACGACTCAGACCATCCCGTAATCTGGTATAGAACTGTTGGGCCCAGAGACCTTGATTTAATTTTTATGTATATATTTTTCTGTTCCTCCCCCCCCCCCTTTTTTTTTCTCTCTTTATTATTTTTTTTATTACTATTAATGTTGTTCTGCAATTGATTCGCATATAATTTCGAGGCATTGTTTTGACTCAGGGATAGGAAGCTGACTCAGTTCCTTTATTTTATTTGTTTAATCTTGTTACTGCTTCCTTGAGAGTAAGCATCGCTTTATTAAAAAAACAACAAAAAACGCACTGAGCATGTGCAACTGAGTTGCTCCTCCTCCCTCCTTTCACACTTGCAGAGATGCTAATATTCAGTTCCTCGGTTTCCCCAGTCTGAGGTCTTTAGCCGCACAGCTTCTGTTAGTTCATACAGTCACAGGTATTAAAAATGTGCTAGAAAGTTCCATACCGCTGTACAATGGGAGAGGCAGAATAACAAATGTCCATACACGTTAAACACACAGAGCAGTAGAAGAGAGGACCCTGCCCAAGAGCTTACAATCTAAGAGAGGGGTGACACTTCACTATTACCTTCACCTAGCGTATGTGAAGTAGTGGGGTGCATGGGGGGGGCTGTGGGCAAGATGGAGCAAGAAATGTAGTTCATGTGAAGCTTTGGTGGGTGGGGAAGAGGCGGGGAATATTCAGGAAGTTTGCGCTGAAGAAACACCCCTAGCTGAGGGGCGTCGCTGGAGAAGATGAAATGACAGAGTTTAAAGCATGAAAATAAGCTTTTTTTATTTTATTATTCACACACTTTTTTAAAACTTTTTTCAAATTGACATTAGAATAAAAAGTTTCTATACATGCATATCCCTTTAACCACTTGGCTGCTAAGGGCTCGCTCAGCGCGTCCTGCCAAGTGCACCTCCTGTGTTATGGACGCGCTGAGCGTGTCCTAGCACAGGAGGCAGCAATCAGCTGGGATGACAGTGCATCACAGCCCGGTACCCCGGGGGGGGACATAGATGTCATCGCGGCAGCGCGATTACATCTATTTCAGGCGCCCCCCCCCACGGGTGCAGAGGAGGTGCCTGAAAGGGAGGGGGGAGGTCCTTTTAGACCGCTCTCCCTCCCGATCGCCGGGTCCAGTGGCTAACGGCAGGCACGGTTTGCAAGGGCACAGCCTGCCCTTCCAAACCGTGCCTGGCTTTAACCCCTTGGGTGCAGGATCACGATTCAGCGCCGAATCGTGATCCTCTCCCGGAGCTGTCCGACATCTTGGATGTCGGTCAAGCTTCCAGGAACTCCCCCTGATGACTGGTGTCATCGTGCATAGCGCGATGACATCAGTCCTGGAGTTAACCTAGTTTCCACCAATGGTGGAGATAGGGGGTTCCAATGAACCCCCTATCACCCGATCCATGGCAGCTAGGGGTTAATGTTTGGTACTGTTGGATCGGCCAGAGCATGGCCTTTCCAACGATACCAAACATGACCACGTAAAAGTTAATATAAAATAAATAAAAATCATATTTAAAAAAAAAAATTATAAACAACTTTTTTTGTTTTGTTAGTGCAGCAATATTGTTCCCATTTCAATTATAATGTGAACAATGATGCTGCACTAACGATTTTTGTATGGGGTGCGTTTGTTAAAATCGCGTAATTTTTCCCCCCAAAAAATGTAACGAGACCCCATTTCTAATTTTTTTAACAAGAGCAACTCCTATAAAATATAACCGCAAATGCTTGAATGTTAAAATGTGAAAAAGAAAACACTTTACACATTGTAAATTTTTGAAAATTCAAACTTTATTGCATTTTTTTTTGTTCTAATATTCAAACGGGACATGACGTATACATATAATAATGATATATTATGAGTCTGCCGGAAAGAACGATATATAATATGTCTGGGTCATTTAATAAAATAAGGCTTCAAAACGCGCTTAAACATGATGAGCAAAACCAGTAAAAATGAGCTTGGCATAGAGGCGTGAAATGGCTCAGCAGCGAAAGGGTTAAGGGTACTTCATTATAGAGTGGGATTATATTTTTACATGTATAGACTCGGTCATAATGAGGTCGGTCCAATACAGTCAGCTTGGGTGCTGGAGTAGCATAGGCCAACTTTAATCCGTTGATAATAGACCAGCTGTCCTGTACAGGTACATTAAATCATGTTTGGTTGTGTGTGGGTTTTTGTGGGCACCAAGGTTCCTGGACCTCATCCATCCACTATGAGAGGGGTGTGAAGGCTACGTGAGCCAGGCCATAGAATCCACAACATTTGTGTAAACAAAACCGTGTTGAACGGGTCTTGACCTAGACTTTGACAAATGAGAACAGATGGTCCTTGAGTTTATGCTGTGATACTATAGCAGACACGAGGAGTACCACATGATGTACGCCACGATCCAATTCTCTTTCTGGCATCCTCAGCATGATGTTCCCAGGGATATGCAGGTACATCAGACAGAAACGCACAACCGTCTATTTCCGTATATTTCCATTTCAAGCAAACCTAATTCCATGTATGAAACCAAATTTATAGATAAAAATTTGAGCGAGCCAATCACTTTGATGAAAAATAAACTACTTCTATGTTCATTAAAAATTCTACTGATTTTTTTTTTTTTTATTTTTTTTTATTATTATATATATATATATAATATAATTTTTTTTTTTTTCTTCACATGCAAACTCTCACTATTTTATTTTTTCCCCCAAACATAAGACGAGTATTTTTGGACCAATACACAAATTCTTGCCATAGCATCATTTTTGTCCAAAGTTTGTTGCTTGGATGTTATCGCCGTGTCATTATAGATGTCCCTGTCCAATATGGCGGGTTAATCTAACATTATGGAAATTGAAAAGACAATCCGTGCCCATAGAGTCCTGTAAAAATTAATCTGTTATTCAATATATAAATGCAGACGCTCTCATGGTTATTATAAGCCGTATATCTACTAGCTGAAAGATGACCAGTGAACCAGGATTCCCCTGCTGTGTTCTGGTTTTTACACAATAAGTGAAGAGCATAAGGCTGAAATTTACAGCCCCCCCCCCGATCTTCTACGAGCCCATTACCAGCCTTGACTGGTCAATTGGGCAAACAGGACGAATTTCCAGAAGGCTGTAGGTGGACTTGGGGCTGCATTGAATATCCCTCTTCGGACCATATAAAGATGGCACTGTGGCTATATGGGCCAGCAGATCAGCAGATAATTCAAAAGATCCCTCTGAAGTGGCTCAGGACCAGGGTTCTACAGTGATCTAGACAATCACTGCATGACATTTTTTTGGCTCTGACATTTTTGCCCACAATTCAACCTAACCACAACCCCATCCACGATTTGTATTCTTGCACAATTCTGCTCATAGGATGGAGATGGGCAGCATTTTTATTTTTTTTTTGCCTGTCAGTTTACAGTTACAAGCATTTCTAAAGCGCCAACAAGTTCCGTAGCGCCACACAATGGGAGAGACAGAATAACATAATATACTTACACCTTACACGCACAGAACAGTAGGAGGGAGGACTTTGCTCAAACGTACAATCTAAGAGCAGAGGGTGACACACTAGGTGAGGGTGACTAGAGTACAAGAAGTAGGGGGGCGCATGTGGGATATATGGGAAGATGGAGCAAGAAATGAACAATTGCGGATTATGGAGTGAGCAGATAGGCATCTCTAAAGTAATTCCAGTTTGACATGTGCAAGTGTATAACAGAGCTGCTGTTACAATACAGGTCAGGTTTGTTCCTCTTGGCAGCGTGAGCAGACACTAAGGGCATACTGGAATAGTAGTAAATCAGTCAACCCAACTAGTGACCATAGCTCCAGGTGAAGTAACTTTGTGATGTCAAAGGATACAATGTATAGAATGGTGTTGTATGAGCCAGGGGTCAGAAAGGCAGGCAGTGAGGTACATGAACGATAAACAAGCAAATGGTCAAAGGGCAGGCAGCTCCAGCATAAGGCTGGCCGTCCACTAGGTCCGTAGTCGGATGACCATCTTGGTTTAATATAAATATATATATATATTATATTACTGAGGGATTCGCCTGTTTCTACTGAACCACCAAAAATCAGGGCATTTTTTCTTGTTTTCTGTACCAGGTCGTTCGTTGGGAAAGATCGCTAGTCTGATGTAGTGACACAAAGTTGTCCGATTGGAAGTCGGATGCAGGAGAAGAGAGTGAATCTCCTGCATGTTGTGGGATTAGTCTGAATATAGACGATTTGTTAGTCACACAAATATGGACCCAGTCATAATCCAGCGAGAGGTTGAAGGTTAATAAGACGGCCTGCAGTCAGGATAGTAAGGGACAGACACGGGGGTACAGCAACCAGGGAATCCAGCAGATGATCTAAATATAACTGGAACGCTACCTCTATAATAAATGAGTGAGGACTTGTCATTCCAGGTGATTGACTTAAACTCTGACCTCATCAGACTGCGACTCGGCTGTCGTGCATATTGCAGCGCCCATGCAGGTCGTTGTGGGGTGTGGCACCAATGAGAGCAGATCGGTGAGGGCTCTCTGCGGCCTGATGGACTCAGGCCAGGATATAAGAAGGGCTCTCTGGAAGATGGCGGCTCTCTGGAGGGCGGCTATCGAGCTGAGGGGTAACACAGGGGACACAGAGGGGGATAATAGACAGCTGCTGATTTTTATTTTTTATTTCCAGCGATCTACTGCATTCAATGTTAATTTCATGTTTATGTACGTGTTCACATTTGTTTGATAACTTGGGGGGGGCACGCATCCATCCCGTCCCAGTCCTGCCCATTATGTTATACAAGAAAACCTCTCCCTTAATAGGAGCATCTTATGTCTGTTTTTTATATGTATATCGTTCCTTTTGGTTATTGTAAAGCGCTGCGGAAACTGTTGGCGCTATATAAATGATGACGATAATATTAATAATTTTTTCCGTAGCATTTGTAGTTAAATGAGTTTCTAGTCAGTTATATCCCTGTACAGGGGTAAATCATGCATATTTAGCCATTTTAAGAATACACACTTGCTTTATTTGTCACCAGGTAAGGTAATAAGGCGTGTGTTCTGTTTTAATTATCCCGCAGTACATGTTAAAGTGTGGGTACACGGGTACTCAAAATAGCCCAGTTCCTTTTGCTTCCATGAACTGTTATTGCGAAATTCTCTCCAGGCCCGATTCCAAAGCTCGGGTTGTTCAGTCACGAGTTCGGTTGAATTAGAAGTAACTGCTCCTCGCTAATGTTTACTCATCATTTAACACGTCCTTAGTTTCTGCCACTGACTGTCGACTTGTCTCTAAATGACAGCAAACAGGTCAGGCTGGTGTTTCCAGGTGATGCTCTGCAGGTTTGGGTTTTTCTGACCAAGGCCCAGTTTCTATAAAACGGCTTGATTTATGAGTTTTTGTAACCAGTGGTAATATCTTTCCCAATTTTATGATATTTTTTTTTTTTTTTGTTTGAGAAGGGCAATAAGGCTGGCGGCACACTAGCAAACATTTTGCGTCCGTCTGACCGCACTGTTTGACGTCCGTCGTAGCTTTATAAAGGAGTCCATTAAATACACCACACAAAGCCCCTGCGCAGTTTTTCACGGACGGGCAAAGCATAAAGCCACGGACGCAAAAATAACATTGACGTGAAAAAGCTAAACGGACGCAGAAACAACGCTGCCATGTATTTTCCTAGGGTGTGGAGACCTCAGACGTTACGGACGCACTTTACGCAGTACTCACAATATTTCCCGTGAAAAAGTGCGTCCGTAACGGACGCAGTACAGTATGCTCGTGTGCCGCCTCCCTAAGACTGACAGAGGGTACTGTAAACTGTCAGAATGCACATCTTCACGCACGCCTCTCATGTTCACGCCTTCTCTCTTTTTCTCTCCCCATCTCTGCTCTCTGATTGCTCGCTGTGTCTCCCCATCTCTGCGTTCTTATTGCTCGCTGTGTCTCCCCATCTCTGCGTTCTTATCGCTCGCTGTGTCTCCCCATCGCTGCGTTCTTATCGCTCGCTATGTCTCCCCATCGCTGTGTTCTTATCGCTCGCTGTGTCTCCCCATCGCTGCGTTCTTATCGCTCACTGTGTCTCCCCATCGCTCGCTGTGTCTCCCCATCGCTCGCTGTGTCTCCCCATCGCTCGCTGTGTCTCCCCATCGCTCGCTGTGTCTCCCCATCGCTCGCTGTGTCTCCCCATCGCTCGCTGTGTCTCCCCATCGCTCGCTGTGTCTCCCCATCGCTGCGTTCTTATCGCTCGCTGTGTCTCCCCATCGCTGCATTCTTATCGCTCGCTATGTCTCCCCATCGCTGCGTTCTTATCGCTCGCTGTGTCTCCCCATCGCTGCATTCTTATCGCTCGCTGTGTCTCCCCATCGCTGCTCACTGTGTTGTTGTTGGACTTCCACCTTTTACATCCAACTCTGCTAAACACAGTCCTCCATATAAGCTGGAGTGATTTTAGGGCTGAAACAACTAATCGATTAGTTGACAACTATTTTCATTATCGATTTAATCGGTTGTCGCTTAATCGATTTTTGTAAACAGCACACACTGTTTAGAGTCAGACAGTGTTAAACGTTATAACCTCAGATTGTGCTTCGTCCTGTGCCACCACCTCAACCTGCCTGTCACTCACTCTTTGGTCTGGAGCTGCCAGTCTCTCCCGTTCGTCCGGTCCCTTCCCACAAACTCCCTTCCACACTCAGGTCCGTTCTTTTGCCCAAACCCACTTCCTCTCGCACTTGGGTCAAGTCCCTTGCCCAAACTCACTCCCACCTCCGAACCCTCCTCCCACTCCGTTTGTTCATGAAATTATTGTAAAGGGACACCAATAAGCTAAAGTGGTCAGGCTGCGATGAGTGCCCCCCCCCCCATTTCCACCACGCTTTCGCACTGACATTATCAGGTCTATCTGAGCGCTTGTACCCGTTTTCGTTTGGGGAGAAAGCAGACATGGGCTTAAGCTGCGCACGCAGCATCAATCCATCACTGTGACCAGGTGCTCGTGTACCTCCGTGTGCGAAAAGTATGCAATTTGCGTATGTTTTTCTTTTATCCGATCAATCGTTAGTTGCAGCTCTAGGTGATTTGGTCTGGCAGCCTTACACGTAGCTTTGCTTTTGGAGTTCAAAGACGGGTTCAGGAGTTTCGTGTTGTTGGGATGTGGTGTTGTAATAATGGTGATTCATCGGGAGCTGCGGAGGATAAAACGTGCGCTGCGCGAGTAGGCTGTAATTAAATTGACATGCATTGCAAGAGTGTATTCTTTTCGGTGATTTCAGTGCGACATGTGCTACTGTTCTTTGAAAGGTGGGATTATTTGATAATTGCTGTATATAAATATGAAATATTCACATTTTGTACAGTGCGTCATTTCAGGTGCACTAGAAATTAAAACCATGTCTGCTTGTGCATAGATGAGACGCCTACAAGATAGTGAGATAAACCACGAAGTGAGAGCGTTTGGTAAGGGATGATTTAAAATTCATTTTAATATACTATTTATTACTGATCGTTTAATGCCTCTTGGAGCCATATCTCCAGACTGGTATGCAAAACCAAAACAAGAATAAAAAATACACAAAGTGTCCGGTTTAATAAATCTCTAACTGTAACATTTCTTGTATGTAAATATCATGTATTTTTTTTTTTTTTTTTTAATACGCTATATTACTTTATATTTTCACCAGTAATCAAACAACACAATAAGTAAGTGTCCATGGGCAAGACACCTAACGGTACATACTTGCCTACCAAACAATATCGGCTGTGGAGTCCAGTGGTAACATCTCTACCCTTCGACCATGGAGAAGCAAGTCAAAATACCATTCATCACAGCCCTCCGATACAACTATGGAGAAGTCTCGACTTTACGAGAAGCGGGTTCAACCTAACCACCAGGTCACTGCTCTACAATCATGGAAAGACTACTCGATCCCACTCAGAAGACGTCACCAGCGAGTGTCCTTGGGCAAGACACTTAACGATATGGATGCGCCTACCTCACAAAATACTTGTAAATCTCAGAGATTGTAAATCAGCCCTCAAAATTTCCACTCGCCCACTCGCGTTCAATGCGGGCAAGTGGGGCAGACTGACCCGTCGGGTGCCGCCACCGCCGCCTTCTTCCTCAACCTGTCCATCGGAGCTGTGCAGCGCCTGCATGCCTCCCACACTTGTAACATGGGTCTGGGAAGGCACGCTAGTTTGGCGCCGCCGCCTCTCACGCGGAGTGCACGAATCACGTTCGGAGGGTCACCTGACCCACCCACGTGATGCGCGATAGGTCCCCAGCTTTCTCCACGCTGAAGAGAGGTGAGAGCGCGGAAGATCCAGCAACATTAGGAAGAGCCTGAGCCAGATCTGCCACCTGGGAGTTTTATTGGTGAGGATCTACTACGGGGGCCTGTGCCAATAATCAGGGGGGCCTGTGCCAATATGCAAAGGGGACCTGTGCCAATAATCAGGGGGACCTGTGCCAATATGCAAAGGGGACCTGTGCCAATAATCAGGGGGACCTGTGCCAATATGCAAAGGGGGACCTGTTAATGTTATTTATTTTTGTAACTTTGTTAAATGTTTTATTCAGAATAGTGTAATTTCGTAGATAATTTAAGAGTGTGTGTGTGTGTGTGTGTGTGTTTAGGGGCGGAGTTAAGGGCAGGTAGGTGGGGCAATTGGGGGCGAGTAACTCTTAAGGCCTGGCTAGTAGCTCAGGACTTGACATTTTAAGCCCTGTTGTAAATTACCTTTCATCAGGCTGTGGTATTCTAATGTATTAACCCCTTGTACACTGATCTTGTAAAGCGCTGCAGAATATGTGACACTATATAAATAAAGGATAAGGCTGGGCGTCCACTGGATCCGTATTCGTGCGACAACGACATCGCACAAAGTCGTCCATGTCGTCAGACCAATCCAACAACACTATTGTTAATAATACCGTTGTCCCTTGTGTCAGACTTGTGACTTCCAGCGACTTTTGAAGTCTGCTGCAGACTAGTGATCAAACCAAAACTTTTGGAAATATCGCACAAGCAACGCAGACAGCCAGACGATCAGGGAAGGAGATGGATGCTGAGAAGTTGATTAGGGGAGTGAAAAACCCTTAAATATCAAGCGATTGAATAATAAATGTATATTTTGTGTATGAGAGATGGGTGGGACTCGCAATGTTTGGGTAGGGTACATGGTGAATTATTATTAAGCTTTCTTTATATAGCGCCAGCATATTCTGCAGCACTGTACAATAGGTACAGTATAGACAGTGCTACCTACAATACAAAGAACAACATTTTGACAAACCAGTTCAGGAGGAAACCAGTGCCCCATTCCCGTGGGAATTTACAATCTAGAAGGGTTGGGGGCGGAAACGGGAGGAGAGAACTGCAAGGTGAGAGTGATGGACTGCGAGGTGAGAGTGATGGACTGGTTGCGTCAGTGAGTCAGGTGGTAGGCTTCCCTAAATAGGAAAGTCTTAGGGGAGCGTTTGAATGAATTTTAGATCCTTTTTTTTAGCTGCGCAAAGGAATTAAAAATCACACACTGAACTAGTGCATCCAGCTCCTCCATATCCATATCTGCACACAGACAAAAGAGTGCAGTGATTCCAAAAGCAGAATGCAATATGCAATAGTCTTAGAAGAAAAAAAAAGAAGAATAAACTGTTTTTTGGGTCCATAGTCGCTGATCGCAAGTCTGATGCAGTGGACGACACTCGTCAGACCAAGTCACACGACAGATATCGTTCCTAGTCTGACAACCAAGTGGGTCGCACGACTAAAGATCCAGTGGACGTCCAGCCTGATTAATAATAATAAAAAATAAGATTAACATGGCAAATATTTATTTGTTGCTCCTCTTTAACCTGATGTTATTTGAACATTGCAACATCCTTTACATTACAACGTTTGTCAGAAACAAAGGATCCAGTTATGGTGGGTTTTATGGCCATGGCACCTGACTTCAATGATCACAGCTGGACTCAAGGTTTATGGACTACATTTCCTTGAGTCTCAGCCGAGGCTAGCCTAGCCATCACAGCACTTGATTACAAATGTCTTGCGTCTCCCTGTTTTAGCTGTCTGCACACATTCCATCTCGAGTGCTCTTGAAATTGCTTCATACTTCTCTGATCCTAAATCTACACCTATTTCTGTGCATAAGTTTGCTCCAGGCAGATGGGGGAAACCGCGGACAGTCTGATGCAACTCTACATATCTTGGTATCATACCAAAGTGGATTTAATTACAGTGCTCCATAGTTCGGGAGCAAAGCCAATCTCCAAATCGGCCCTTGTATGTATGTTCTGGGTAAAAACACGTGCATACTGTGTAAACAAGGCTGGAATAGTTCTCCTGCCACCAACATGAACCTTACACCAATACTAGGTCCAGATCTACATTATGATAAGAAACAGTCAGGGGGAAATCGGATCCAGCAGCACGTGTATGGTTATGATCACTAGCAATAAAGCCATGTGTGATTGTTGGTCGACTCAAACCATTAAATGTCATCCAATAAACTCTTAAATGCTCTATATAAAGTTATAAATGTTTTGAACACATACAAGACACAATAATATTGTAATGTTTTTAAAGGGACACTACCACCAAAAAATAAAATGATCAGTACTTTGTTTTATGTTTCTGATATCTTACATGTACCTTGTATGTTAACCCTTTTGCTCTACCCGAATATCTTTCTGCCAATCAGACCTGACTCTGAAGCTGATGCGGTTAAGGCTAATGTCAGACGAACGCATTCTGAGCACACTGTGCGTCTGTGCACAACTGACGTACTTTCTGACTGATGATACTGTAGACACCACACGGTTCGTTTTTTTTGACTGATGTAGATGGGAATAAAATTAATATGTATCAATTTTTTTTCATTATACATGTTATGAAAAAAAATTTTTTGGCCGTCAAAAATGCTGGACGTCGGATTACGTTCCTTCACTCACACACAAAGCTACGCGGACGTGGCGCACTCTGTGCGTCCGTCCTAGCGGTTTGACGTTCTTGCCTAAATTGCGTCCGGTGCCACGTGCGTTGTGTGTCCGAACTTCTGCGCAGATGTACTTTGTGTGTGGGTCTCTATTGATCATAATTTTATGCTACGACGGACGTTAAAATGTGCGGCAACACGGACGTGATCACCGCGTTCGTCTGACATGGGCCTTAACCACCACGATTTGTAAAGTAACCTGAAGCTGGAGTACATGTCCCTCATACTTAGGCCCGTGTCAGACGGATGCAGTGATCCCGAAGTATGAGTGACATGTACTCAAACTTCATGTTACTTTACAAATCATGGCGGTTAAGGCCCATGTCAGATGAACGCAGTGATCACGTCCGTGTTGCCGCACAGTTTAACGTCCGTCGTAGCATAGAATCATGAGAAATAGAGACCCACACCCGAAGTGTGTCCGCACCGAACTGCACACGCACAACGCACGTGACAAACGGACCAAAGTTAGGCAAGAATGTAAAACCGCTAACACGGACGCGCAGAGTGCGCCAAGTCCGCGTAGTGTTCTATGTGCGTGATGAGACGTCAGATGCAGCGCATTTGCGACGTCCAGCACCTTGACGCACAAAATGCCTTTTCATATAATTTTTCATATTCATTTGTTTCCCATTTTTCCCTTTTTTTCTACGTCCGTCATAAAAAATGGACTGTGTGGTGTCTATAGTATCTTAGTGAGCACGTCCGTTCGTTGTGCACGCACACAGAGTGTACTCAGACTGCGTTCGTCTGACATTAGCCTTAAGGCTAGGGTCAGACGAACGCATTTTTCACGTTGTCCGTGAACAAGTGCGTTCGAATGAATGGACGTATTTTTTCACGGAATACGCGATAGCGGTCATACGATGCGCCTTTTCGTCCGTGATTTTGTACGGATCATCAATAAAACCCTTTTGCGTCTGGACGTTATGTTGGCCGGACGTGTGCAGCGTCTGACGTCTCCCAATCACGCAAACACGCCGCTATGCGGCCGCAGCGCACTCTGTACGTCAGTAGTAGCGGTTTGACGTTCTCGGAAAAATGCGTTCGTTTGCCACTTGCGTTGCACGGACGAACTTTCGTGCGGCCGTTCGTCGTATGTTCCCCGGCATTGAACGTCATTTGCTGCTAGCACGGCCGTGATTTCGTGCGGCTAAGGCTAGGGTCAGACGAACGCATTTTCGCGTTGTCTGTGAAAAAGTGCGTTCGAACGAATGGACGCATTTTTTCACGGAGTACGCGATAGCGGTCATACGATGCGCATTTGCGTCCGTGATTTTGTACGGATCATCGATAAAACACTTTGTGCGTCTGGACGTTATGTTGGCCGGACATTAGCAGCGTCTGACATCTCCAATTCACGCACACACGCCGCTAGCGGACGCAGCGCACTCTGTACAACCGTACTAGCGGTTTTACGTTCTCGACAAAATGCGTTCGTTTGCCACTTGCGTTGCGCAGCCGGACTTTTGTGCGACCGTACTTCGTATATTGGCCGTCATTGCCCGGCATTTGCTGCTACTACGGCCGTGATTAAGTGCGCCTGCACGCGCGTTCGCACTGCCTCAGTCTGACCCTAGCCTAAACGCACGTTAAAAATGCTTTCGTCTGACCTTAGCCTAAATGTTACCAAGCAGTGCAACAACTCTATTGCTGATCTATGTATGGTTTCAGATTCCTAAGAAGGATAAAATTAAGACTTCAGAGCTCACAAACAGAACATCATTTCAAGTTTGATTTTTCACTCGGCCTGCGGAATCACTTTATACTTTTTAGTATTTTTAAATACGCCATTTCTTCCCACCTAAAGTGATTTGCTTATGTAACATATTTCTATGATTTGTAGTTGACTCCTAATACGACCTTGAGGAATTTGAAACTTCATTGTTACATAATGTTTGTGGATCACACGGGCCCTGTCAAGTTTCAACATTTAATCAAAACATCCTGACAAGCTTCCATCTTTCCTTTTTTTTTTATTTTATTTTATACTGTAATTTGTGCTTTGACCCTAAATAAACCAACCATTATAGATGCATTGCTCTGCTTAACCCCAAATGATGTGTTGTGCATTTCTCTGGATCATCCCGTGTGATGGATGCGTTGTGCGCCCTGCTCTGGATCATCCCGTGTGATGGATGCGTTGTGCGCCCTGCTCTGGATCATCCCGTGTGATGGATGCGTTGCATGCCCTGCTCTGGATCATCCCGTGTGATGGAAGCGTTATGCGCCCTGCTCTGGATCATCCTGTGTTATGAATGCATTGCGCCCTGCTCTGGATCATCTCGTGTGATGGAAGCGTTATGCGCCCTGCTCTGGATCATCCCGTGTGATGGATGCATTGCGCCCTGCTCTGGATCATCTTGTGTGATGGAAGCGTTATGCGCCCTGCTCTGGATCATCCCGTGTGATGGATGCATTGCGCCCTGCTCTGGATCATCTCGTGTGATGGAAGCGTTATGCGCCCTGCTCTGGATCATCCCGTGTGATGGATGCATTGCGCCCTGCTCTGGATCATCTCGTGTGATGGAAGCGTTATGCGCCCTGCTCTGGATCATCCTGTGTGATGGATGCTTTGTGCATTGCTCTGGGTCATCCCGTGTGATGGATGCGTTATGCACCCTGCTCTGGATCATTCCATGTGATGAATGCGTTATGCACCCTGCTCTGGATCATCCCGTGTGATGGATGCGTTGTGCTCCCTGCTCTGGATCATCCCGTGTGATGGATGCGTTGCGCCCTGCTCTGGATCATCCCGTATGATGGATGCGTTGCGCAATGCACAAGTTGGGTGATTTTAGTTTATGTGCGGTTGTAATCCTTTGATGAAAGCTTCATTGTTCATGTTTGCAGATTGGAGATGCATCTGATTTGTATTCAGGTTTGTTAGTAGTGCAAAGACTTCAAAAGGATCCCTCATCAACTTGTATATCTCTGAAATGAAGATAAGATCTACCCTCTCCATTCTACAAGTAGACCTTTTTATTGCTGTTATCCTGTTCATTTTATTTAATGTGATTTCTATTTAGGGTGCAAGACTTGGATCTTTCCTCTAGTTCTCCAATGTGTGCACAAGTAATTACTGACATACAGGCTCTATGGCAGCATATACTGTAGAGGTGGGTAATAATGCATGATTTCCATATATATTAAAAAGCACTTCACAAAAGACTTTGTGGTCTTCTTCTTGTGGTGGTTACATGCTCACCTGGTCCAGTGGTAAGACTGATTTTTGTATTTTGACAAAGATTTGCTGCCCGGTCTGTTCCTAGCTATGAATATTGCTCATTCTAGTCATAATGTGGGTGATGCTTCAACACATGAGGTTACTGTGTTTATGTGAAAAAATAACAGGCTTGGTCATCAGCCTAGTGCTACTGTATAAAGGTTCAAGCTGAAACTGTGGCGATGACCTATAGATACGATCTTACATCGAAGTGTGGCTCTTCCTGTATCTGGAGAGCAGTGAGATACCATAAAGCGGTAGTTCTCAACCTGTGGACCCTCAGGACCCACAATTGTCCTTGGTCATTAAGTCGCGACCCAAAAATAATTAATTGAAGTTCTGAAACCTAATTTATTCCACAAAACAACGTGCGCAATATTCTACAATGTATGTACTTTTTAAACAATTTTGTAAACAAACAGGGATTCTTTCCAAAAAGGATAGTGCAGTAATCCTAGAACTAGTGAAAACGAAAGTGCTGTTGAGGCAAAAACCCAATAAAATAAACTATGAAACATATGAAATCCATTAGAACTTCAGGGAAAACTGGGGTGCTTCTTGCTCTTAATAAGAGTCTCAAAGTCTGGGGTGATGGCAGACAAAGCAACTCTAATTTCAATTACTACTGAATAAATGATAAAATATTCTAAAAAACGTAAACTCCTCTGCTCCGCTCTCCCCTGCCATCCGTCTCTGCCGCTGCACACATTATTTCTTCACAGTAGCCTGTCCTCCCTGAGCCTATGCAATTTGTGTAGCTGAACGCTACGCTAATCGCATAAATTCAAGCTGGCCAAGAGATTGAGAAGTCTGCAGCACGCGTCTGGCACTGCCTACTTCCTGAACCTACGCTTTTCAGGGCCTCAGAGAGACACTGAAGAGCAATGGAATAGCTTGGACCAATGGGAAAGCGCCATTGGTCCAAGCCAGTCAAACGCCTCATTGGAGGCTGGCCTATATAAATATACTTTGCTTCACTGAGATGTGCATTGTGCACAGTGGCTCTTGGTTTTGGGAGTACAGAGCGTGCCACCAGTCACTGAGTCCCACTCCACACCTTCCCATTACAGATTTTTTCCCCTTCCCACCTTGCCATTACAGAGTATCTTGCCTGATGCAGTGAGTCTCAGGTGGCGCCTGGGAACATTCAGAGGTAGCCACGCCATCTGGGACCCACTGCCGCAGGTAAGATGCATCAGCGGGTCCCAGGCATTAGAGAGGCCTGGGGCACTTATCCCGCGATCCAGTCCGACCCTGGTCGCGACCCACTTTTGGGTCACGACCCACCACTTGAGAAACACTGCCATAAAGTAACCTTATGAATGAAACTGGGACAACTATGTAATTTTTTGACTATTATCTAGGATTTCCATCAGGTCCTGTAAAATGTTTTTATTTCCGATCTGCAACAAAAGGGGCATGTGCAGTGCTGTTGGTTGCTCCAAGTGCGCAAAACCAGGCCTTCTAGCGGGCTGGCGCCCTGTCAGGCCTGGAGCCCGAATTGGTCCCTGCTCAGGTCTTAGTTTTTTTTTTTTTTTAGCTTTATGGTGCCATTACAAAGGTTATACCCAGGGCTATTTTTCTGTTGGTACTCCATATCGGCAGGGCCGACCATGCTCCGCTAGGATGCAGAGGACGTCTCTAGCCCATTGCAGAAGTTCGGCGCCAGCTTGGTGACATAATGCAGGTGACCATTAGTCGTCATATTTTCATTGCCATATAGAAATCTTCCTAGCCCAGGGGTTTCAATCTTAAAAAATGTTATTGGAGGGTGCGTGTCTAGACGCCGAGGAGAGCGGTCGCCATCTCTCTGAGCTCCGGCCACGCCCCCTAATATCTTGTGTTTGCGACCGTCCTGATGTGCATGCCTGGCACCCACTCCTCTGCCTGCTGACGGAGAGTCTTTGGGTCCCACTGGCTTGGTTCGGGGGCTGCGGATACAACCTGGTGAGCTGCTTTTGGTCTTCTTTTCCCGCGGCCTACTACCAGCGGCCATTTTGCGGCCTACATGCTGATTTCCTGACTCCTTTCTTCATCATGCGGGATGGCCCTCGTACTCATGGGGAAGAAATCTGTGAAGGGTACAGAGGCTGGGGGCTCTGGCCTCACGGATATCTGGCAATCGCTGGGCTTGGGTATTGGAGCAGGGACATGGAGTCGCCGCACTGAAATGTCTACCTGCACTGACTTCTCAGAGGTGTCTTCCCAGCCTGCCTCCTCTGTTTCGGGTACAGGCAGCGTGACGCTGCAAGAATTGGCATCACCACTGACGGAGGCTGCCATGCTCTCAGTCAGGGAGTTCCGCGGCCTCTGGCATCAGGACCTTCAGGGGATCCGCTCCGCGGTGGAGGCTCTCCAGACCCGGATTGATGTGGTAGATACTCGCACTCTGAAGGTGGAGGGGACGCAGGTGATGACGGATGCCCGGATCGCGGTCCTCCAACAGCAGGTGGCCCGCCTGGGTTCAGCGGTAATGGCCCTTGAGTCTACGCACCGGTGGCGGAATCTGAGACTCCGGGGGGATCCCGAAAATGTAGCTGATTGGAGGGGGGGGGGCTCCTTCAGTATACTGTGGGCTTGGTGACTCAATTACTGCTGACCTCTACTGAGACCTCAGTCGCCAGTTCTGTCAGTCATGCGCCTGCGGAAGGCGTCTACTGCCCCAGCAGAGGCCCCCGAGATGTCCTCCTGGTGCTCAGAGATGTGGATACTCATTCTCGGATCCTGCAGGCTGTTGGTCCTACTTTCCAGGTCACATATGCTGTCGACTCTCACCGTCTTCCGGGACCTACCTTTCCCTTGATGTTGGCGGTCTGCAGGCGCTATAAGGGAGTCACTGCCTTGCTTCATCTGCATGGTGTTCGTTACCAATGGGGGATCTTCGGGCTCTCTTCTGGTATCCTCACGGCGATGACCCTGGACGAGGCACGAGCTCTGGTGTCTCTGCTGGGACTTACGGCTGCTCTCAGTCCCCCCGGTACCAGCTGCGGGATCCTGGTTGACTGTTGTATTTTCGCCCTCACTTTTTGTTTTCTCATTTTTACACTGTTCCTTTCCCTTAGAGCTTACACGAGACTGTTGCTGTCTTTTCTTTTTGTTTTCTGCGAGACCTCTTTTTGGCTTTTTCTATTTCTTTTTTTGCAGCCTTTTTGAAGATTATAGTTTATTTTATTTTTTTGTTGTCCTTTTCCCTCTTTCCTCCTTTTTGTTGCTCCCTGGTGCTCACTTTCCCGACGATGGTGTACCTCCTGTCCCCCCCCCTTTTTTGTGTTTTTGGCATTATTCAGGTGGTCCCGAGGCGCGCCACTATGGCTGTCTGTCATACTTGGCTCCCGGGCCTTTCCCCTCCATGGCCTCCTCCCGGGAGTGCGCCAAGAATGTCACGATGATGGCCTTTGCCATTTCCCTCACCCTCCCCTTTTTTATTTTTTCTCTAGGTCACCATCCTTTGCATAGTGATATGTCTGGCACCTTCCCCGCCCCTCCTCCCTATTTATTATTTTCTTTTTTCTTTTCCTTTTACTTCCTAGTTACTTATACACTATTTTCTACGTACCTGACGAACGTTCCCGAGATTCTACTGTGGCTGCATGTGATTTTTACCTGTTGATTTTCCTTGCTTACTTTTAAAATTTGTATTCTGGCCCTGCGAGGCCATCTTTTGTTGGTCTATCTGTGACTCATTCATTTCCATAGTTGGTGCTAACTTAACCAGAGCTGTTGTAAACTTACCAGAGCCATTATAGTCTATGGAGCTGCTAAATTAGCACCAGCTTTGTAATACTGCCCCATATGTTTATTGTGGCTTAACAAGGAAAGCTATGAATGGGCACTTTAACGATGAAGGTTTCACTGTATTGGTCTAAAGGGAACCCTGGTCTCCCTGCAAAAGTAGTGGTGTAAGCAGAGCCAGCCCGTCCATGGAGCGCCTGGCCCAGACAAGGCACGGTCCTGCAAAACCAGGCAGCGCCTGTCTCAGCGGGCCGGCCTCCACCCCCTTCACTTTAGTATGCCGGACCTCGCCCCTTCACTTCAGCGGGCCGGACTTCGCCCCTTCACTTCAGCGGGCCGGACCTCGCCTCCTTCACTTCAGCAGGTCAGCCCTGCCCCTTTACAACAGCGGGCCGGCACTTTGAGCGGGCCGGTGCCAGGCCATGCTCGGCAGCTCTCAAGCCCTCCAGTGGGCCGGCCAGGCCTCTAACAAGCATTCCAGTGGGCCAGCCAGGCCCAGAGCCAGAAGCCATAACACGGGCCTCGACCAGGCCTTCTAGCGGGCCAGCGCCCTGTCAGGCCTGGAGCCCGAATATCGACCAGGTCTGGTGGCATCCAACAAACTCTCCAGTGGGCTGGTGACCAGGTGTGTGTCTGTATGTGGATGTGTGTGACCGTGAGCTGGGATATGTGGCGCTTTGTGATACAGTCATACACACCACACGTTGCTGTGAGTTTTATTGCTGTGGAGCTCTGTGATATGCTCATACAAGGCTGGCCCGACCCTGGTGCTGTTTTGGAGCAGCGCTTCCAAGAGGCAAATTCTGTGGGGTGGCAAATTCTTGAATTTGGGTCCCGGCGGTCAATCCCATGAACAGCCATCAGATCTCCTGATCTCTACACCCTGGTGGTCCAGTGGCTGTGGGCTCTGAAAGCAATCCGTGTGTAGATCACAATCCACACTGCAGCCTGGACACGTGCGGCGATCGCTGATTATCTGTCACCTGACCGCTTTATTCACCTCTCCTCATCTGAAGCGACTAGAATAAAGAGGTCTTGTATTTCTGATAATATTGACTGTAAGGAGACTGAGGTTCCCAATAACCCGAGGAATGTATCATGTCCTCTTTAGTTTTGGGATCAGCCCTGCTAAGTCCTTTACCATGTTTATCACATAGGAGCTTCGTATAGTCACATGTTTCATTCCACATAAAATGGAAATTATCCAAAATCCATATCATTTTCCTTATTTCTGTACAGACTGAGGTAAAAATAGCCTACACAGAATAAGCCAGGAATCTCAAACTTTAAACACCAGATGTTGCCGAAGTAGAGCTCTCCTGGTTCTTTGGCCATTGCATTCAAAGAATTCTGGGATTTGTAAACCATCAACATCTGGGAGGCCAGAGTTTGAATTCCCTGATATAAACCATGAATATCCTGAAATGATCCAGACCAAAGAGCACCCAATAAATATATTTTTCAAAAACTTCGTCCTACTTTGTATTAATCAGTGTAGTGTTATGCCATTCGTATTTTTGTAGGTTTATGTGCTCATAATAGTACGGTTTGCTCTTGCACGACCACATTGTAACAGGCGTATAAAATAATTTATTTTTGTTACTGGCCACTTACTGGGTTAACTTGTTCTAACTGCAAACCACATCTCCTCCGGAAGAAGAACTATATTTGACGCAGCTGAGAAAAACTAAAGTCATACATTTAAAAAAAAAAAAAACTAGAAAAATATGCGTGTACGTGCAGGCAGAGGAGCACATCTGCTTGAAGGAAACTGGTTGGGTTTATTTACTGTATAAGTGGCACCCGTAGAAATAATAATAAACCTCTCCGGCAATCGTGGTGTGTTTTTTTTTTTTTAAAATCTTTATTTCCTCAGTGACGTGTTTTAATACGGAGATGTTACCTTCCAGGTCTCACATCACAGAAACCTGACATTTTAACAGACTTTTGCTTTCTACTGTAGATCTGATTGGACGTCAGCTGTGCCAATGCGATCACCAAGATGGCGGTGCTCAGTAGAGAAATCCGATCGGTGCATTTCAAGGGTTGCCTGAGGCACAGATGTGTCCAATGTATGGTCTACCATAATGTATGGTAGACCATGCATTTGGTAATGTAACAATTATTTTGTTGTTGTTTTGCTTGTTAATTTTTTTTATTTTTATTTTTTCCAAATTTTTAACGGATTTCTTTCTTTTTGAGTTTTGCTTAGCTGGCAAAATTAATGATTGTGTTAACAGAAGGACGCAGCATATCTAGCGGTTTGCATACTTTAAGTAAAAATACAGTTTTCATAGAAGTCTGTCTCGTCTCCAGATCATCATTTGAGGCTTTCTCTAGTGTCAAATGCAACAAAGACCTCTTTTATAGGTGGTTGATGCTAGATAAGAAGGGGTTTGTTTATCTATTTGCTGGAGAGAAATGACCAGCTTGCACTAATCTGTCTAATAACATCAGAATTATTTGTTACACATTTTGCTCAATAAAATGTTAAAAAAAAAAAAAATTTTTTTTTTAATATTTGTTACACATTGACCATGGCATTGACAGGACAGTGCATGGATTATGACCTATCATGCGCCAGATATTGTTTTGAACCTAAAGCTCAACGTGATATCTTGTTGCTTGAAGAGCTCTTGCAGAACGCTACTGCCTGGCACCATTTATGGGGGGTCATCCATCTTCCTCCTTTGTGGGTGTTGGTCACTGAGGATCATTGCGTGGCGATGCAGGATTGTTTTGATGGGGAATTACTTAACTATTTTATATATTTTGAGAAAACCGATAAAACGCCTACAGGATGTAATTCCCTACCATCTGGGCACTATAGGGTCAGCATGTGACATGACATGTTCCATATGTGATAAATATACCGGCTGGGTGGAGTAGAGGTAACATCACTGCTCTGTGTGGAGAGAGAAACCGAAACAGAACGGGGCTCAATAGACCACTTATCAGGGCATAACCCAAACAATTAACATAAAAAACAAGTTTACACAAGGTGCAACAAAAGTGGCCAGAAAAGGGTTAACTTTATTAATGAAAAAATTGTCACAGACCAACAACACAAAAAGAGAAGCAATTCTGATTGAAAATGGTCAAGGCAGTAAGAGGAGGCAAGGGTACCACATCAGATATCAGCAGGGCCGGATTAAGATCTCTATGGGCCTGGAGTTGAAGATTTTGGTGTTTTTTTTGGGGGAATTTAGTGAAAAGAAAGCATATTTTAGGTTATTTAATAGTGCAGATATGGGTATATATAACCAGGCAGATACTGTGTGAGGAAATTTACATTGAGATTTCAATCATTTACAGCGTGTAAAATAATTTTTTCACATTTTATCATCCAAACCTTTGTGGTTATATATTCTATAGGGCATTTTTTTTTAAAAAAAAAATTGAAATGGGAACCTGTTACTGCATTTTTCTGAGAAAATCTACAATTTTAACCAAAAAAATGAGAGATTTTCCTTGGGTTTTGGAGGAAGGTGTTTTATGAATAATATGGCTATGTATAAAACACCTTACTCCCAGTGTGGGAAATGAGAAGGTGAGTAATGGCAGTGGTATTGCTCATTTTTATACGTGACAAATGGACAATGCCATCGCTTTGGAACTAAAAATAAGTAGATAAAAAAGGGTTTTTTTGGTTTTCCTTTCTTTTATATTTTACATGGTCAGGTTTGGTATTAATGCAAAAGCCAGACTCTGACTTGTCCAATGACACCTCACTTGACCTTGTGAGGTGTAAAGATTAGTGACGCAGGGTTCCAAAGTCCCTCCCAGTGCACTTTGCTGCAGTGCGGCGGTTTAGTGTAACACTAGTTTTTATTATTATTATTTATTTATAAAGCGCCAGCATATTCCGCAGCGCTGTACAATAAACACAGTATAGACCGGGTTACAATACATTGAACAACATTTGACAAACAGTACAGGAGGAGATGAGGGCCCTATTCCCGTAGGAACTCACAATCTAGGAGGGTTGGGGTTGGAAACAGGAGGAGAGGACTGTAAGGTGAGAGTGATTGATGGTTGTGTCAGTGAGTTGGGTGGTAGGCTTCCCTAAATAGGAATGTTTTTTAAGGGAGCGTTTGAAGGAAGAGAAGTTAGGGGAAAGTCTGACAGTACGAGGGAGAGCGTTCCAGAGAGTGGGGGCTGCGCGTGAGAAATCCTGCAGTCTATCATGGGAAGAGGTGATGCGGGGAGAAGCTAGGCGCAGGTCACTGTTTGACCTTAGGGAGCGGGCTGGGGTGTATCTGGTGATTAGTGAGGACAGGTAGTGGGGCGCTGAGTTAGTGAGGGTTTTGTAGGTAAGGATAAGGATTTTGAACTTAATTCTGCAGTGGATGGGGAGCCAGTGAAGGGACTCGCAGAGGGGAGCGGCAGAGACAGAGCGGCGGGTGAGGTGAATTAGCCTGGCGGAGGCGTTCAGGATGGATTGTAGGGGGGAGAGGCGGGACAGAGGGAGGCCAGATAAGAGATTATTGCAATAGTCGAGTCGGGAGATTACCAGGGCATGTATGAGTTGTTTTGTGGTGACAGCGGTAAGAAATGGCCGAATTCTGGAAATATTACGCAGTTGGTAATATCGGCAGGAGGAGGAAAGAGACTGGATGTGGGCGATGAAGGAAAGAGCAGAGTCAAGTGTAACTCCAAGACAGCGAACTTGGTATGATGGGGAGATGGTGATACCCTCCACCGTGATAGAGAAGTCACAAACTAGTTTGTTTAGTTTGGTGTAACAATTCGTAATAACGGATCGTGCCATCACCTCCACACTTGAGATGGTGAGTTAGTGCAGCATCATTGTTCATTTATAATTGAAAAGTGGAAAGTTTTGCTGTGTTAGAAAGAAAAAATAAAGAAATATTTATTATTTTATTTTTATTGTTACCTAAAACCTGGCCATTTTTAGTATCATTGGAAATGCCATGCTCTGGCCTTTCCAGTGATACCTCACATGACCCTGTAGCTGCTATGGTGTTGAAGATAATGAGGTCCAAATGTCCATCAATGCAGACATTGTTTTTTTTTCTCTGGGCCTATTCTGAGGCATGGGCCTGGAGCTGCTGCTCCATCTGCCCCTATGTTAATCCGGCCCTGGATATCAGTTGCCCAGAGGACATACAAAGGTAGGGAATAGTCGCTACCTATACCTCAGTGATTCATGCCAGGTGGCTTGAATCACCGAGGTATAGGTAGCGACTACTCCCTACCTTTGTATGTCCTCTGGGCAACTGATATCTGATGTGGTACCCTTGCCTCCTCTTACTGCCTTGACCATTTTCAATCAGAATTGCTTCTCTTTTTGTGTTGTTGGTCTGTGACAATTTTTTCATTAATAAAGTTAACCCTTTTCTAGCCACTTTTGTTGCACCTTGTGCAAACTTATTTTTTCTGTGTGGAGAGAGCCTGTGGAGCCATGGGTTCGATCCCAGCAAGAGCACCTCTCCAGTAAGTGTCCTTGGGCAAGACACCCAACGGTACATACTCGCCACCCAGGACATACTTGAAAATGAGAGAAATCTCAATGTATCCTTCCTGGTAAAATCCTTTCTCAAAAAAAACAGAAGAAACCCTAGATAATACCCTTTTATATTCTTTCTAACCGGTGCTTAGAAATGGAGGGATCTGTTTGCTAAAGGATGAAAGCCCGGCTTTCAGAAGAAACAGATTTTCACTTGCTGACTTTAGGAAGAAGTTCTTAAAGTTGTTTTTCATTGAGAAGCTTTAATACGGAGGAGGTTTGGCAACGTTCCGGACACACAATACACTGTAGTGTTTGATACTTTATCGTGGACTTGGCAATGGACACCGATGGCTTTGCCAGTATGAAGAAAGACTCCAGTGTCTGTGGAATTGATCTCCTGGCTGGAACGAAGGAGTCCGAGCCAAGTGGCTGCCAACAACCCAGCAAAACAATTCTGCTGTTTGTTTGGTCGCAGTCCAAGTGTCCTCCCTGTGATATCAAGGGTCAGAATTGACTTGTTTTTCTCTTTTTTTAATATGATTTTTAAATCTGTGACCTGAAAAGGGGGCAGTGGTTTTAAAGTGGAACCAGTTGTTTTTCAATCCAAAAGAGTTAGGTGCTCACGGAGAACCTAGAGCATCCCTTATCAGCGGATCGATGTTTCGACAAACAGGACTCGAACAAAAGGGGAAATACCTTTTTTTTCTATTTTTTTTTTTATTTTTTATTTAAACCTTTTTCTTCTTTCCTGCTTCTACCATTGAACTTCTCTGAGTCATATAATCAGGAAGGGCACAGGGACCAACTGGCATGGAGACTGTTCACCTTTGAGTCAGCAGGGGGAATATTATTTATCATTATTATTCTTTATGGGATTCTTTTTTTTTGTACACATAGTAAATATCAATATATGAAAGAAAAGTAATAATGATCTAGCAAGCTATATCAAGTCGTCTAGTACAGTGTTTCTCAAACCTGTCCTCAGGACCCCCTAACAGGGGCGCGTTCAGTTCCTCAGCCACTGCAAGTGCTACGTTAGCAACTTGGCACTGAACGCTGTGCTGCAGCTCAGCGCTCAGCACTGCTAAGGCTAGGGTCAGACGAACGCATTTTTTGCATCGTCCGTAAAAAAGTGTGTCTGAACGCATGGACGTACTTTTTCACGGAATACGCAATAGCGGTCATACGATGTGCAATTACGGCCGGGATTTTTTTTACCGATCCAAACTAGGAAACTTTGGGTGTCTGGACGTGATGTTGGCCGGACATGAGCAGCGTCTGACGTCTCCTAATCACGCACACACGCCGCTATGCGGAAGCAGCGCACTCTGTACATCAGTACTAGCGGTTCGACGTTCTTGCAAAAATGCATTCGTTTGCCCCTTCCGTTGCGTGGCCAAACTTTCGTGCGGCCGTACTTCGTATATTGCCCGTCATTGGACGTCATTTGCTGCTACCACGGCCGTAATTAAGTGCGGCTAAACGGACGTTCGCACTGCGTTCGTCTGACCCCAGCCATACTTAGGACTTGCAGCCAAGTCAAGCTGCGGGGTTAGCTGAGTGTGACATAAGAAAGATGGCCGCCTCCACAGAGCAAATAATCCAATAAGGAAATGTTCAGTTTGAGGTTTTGGTGGAGCAAAACACTAAATATTTATTGGAACATGGTAAACATTAACACTAAAGTTGTAATAAAATGGACAACAGTGGATTTTACAGAAACAGCAGCTTTCATTAAGCAATCCTCTGCCCTTTTGCTTCAATATTTACAGCCAAAGCGTTCAGCGAGACTGCTGCAGCAAACTGAACTGCTGCAATGGAGCAATTCAGCAGCTGCTGAAGAACTGAACGCACCTCAGGTTTTCCAGATATCTGAAGCACAGTGCAGGTGATATGATTTGCTGCTCAGTGATTGCAGGAGTCAGTCTGCTTTTCCCCAAGGTGATCTGCAAAATCTGGCCTGGATGTGGGTCCTGAGGTCGGATAGGTTTGAGAAACACTGCTCTAGTACATTATATAGATTCCGCAGTCCTTTCAATATGAAACACCAGGAAGATATACATATAATATGGGGGGGGGGATTTTTTTAGGCTGGTGCAATCCTGCTTACTCCTAGAGACCTGAAAGGCACAGAAGGCCGTGGAGTCGACCACATGGCCGGGCCTGCCCAGGGTCAAACAGGACAATCTGCCCATCACGGCTCACCCGAGTCAGACCATTGCCATGTCTCCCCCTCTGCAGATTCTTCTTTTAAATAGGAAGAATAATTCCCTAAAGGAAATGAATATTATATCATTTATAAAAAATAGAAAATGCTAATCTTACTGGCTTTTTTTGCCAACAAGAAACCTTACTTTGAATATGGCAACTCTAGGGGAGCTCAGCTGCCAGGGCGTATCATTCCAGAGGCTGCATGTACACAGCACAACAACAATGATGGTGATCCTTTGTAGGTGACCACTAGATCCAGTGTTGGCCTGAATTTGCCCATGTTGGGTATTCTTTAGTAGGAACATCCCTCGTATTGCCAATGAATAAATGTATTCACTATATATATCTATAAACCCAAACCCTTCTGCCTCTTCAAATATGGGATAGACGGATATTCCTTTTTCAGGGCCGATACCGATGGCCAATATTCTGTAAATTTAATTTTGTGAAAAAACAAAACAAATCTGACATTATGCCATTTACAGAAAGTGTTTAATAAAATGTGTAAACAAGTTAATTTTAATTTATTCAATTTAATAAAAAAAAAAGTAAGCGCTTATTTTTACAAGCAATATGACCGTGTCTAGACTGTGGTTTTTGCAATGATCCTTCATGACCCTATATGTAAGGGGTCGGCAGCCTTGGCCCTCCAGATGTTTTGGAACTACATCTGCCATGATGTTCAGCTACTCCTTGCTTAGAGCCCCATGGGAAGTGTAGTTCCAAATGGTTGCTGACCACTGCTGTCGGAAATGGGTACCAGAAATACAGGGGACCAATAGACCTATGCATCTCCTGTACAGGGAAGCCCAACTTTGGTAGTCACATCACGCTCATTTGAAATACTGTCAGTGGGCAGGTGAAGTCCTAAAGCAGGAGTTGCCAGCCTGCAGTGGGAGAAGCCCCAAATCTGCATCGTTCGGTGGGACTTTGCATGTCATGCCTGCAGTGAGCCAACTTGTGCAGTTATCGGCAAATAAACGGCCATAATCGATTTACCAGTAATTTGCTGAATATTGGCCACTGATAACTGGTCTATCTGTAGTACAAATCCTCACTAACAAACTATTATTTTTTGTGTAAATGACTTATAAAGGAGTTTCTAAATTGATCTACTTAAACATGTTCCACAAGGAAATGAACTGATTGGGTAGAAAATATGAAAAGGGAAAAGCTTCATATCATGGTCGCATCATAAAAGGCTAAAGATAGTGTCGTATTGTTCCTCTCACTTGCTTTGACGCCATTCCCAGAAACTGTGCAGCATAGACTAGAGACCTTTCCTCCCTGGCCGTGAGCCAAACCTGGCGGGGCAGTCCGTCAGACATCAGGTGAGGACTGGGACGGCACAGTCTGCTGGGATGACAACCGTATGAGTAACTAGTGATGACAAACTGCAACAGGAAGTCCCAATATTATGAAGTTACAGTCTGCATTATCTGCTCAGTCACCTAGACTACCCATTCTAGAATAGTCTGAAGAACTATGTGCATTTGGTTTCTATGTCAGCGAGTATATATTTATAGGTGTATGTTTTTATTAACAAAATGTTTTACCAGGAAGAAGTAGATTAGGATTTCTCTAGTTTTCTACTGTATATCAGCCTTTGTTGATAATAATAACCCTCACTTTCTCTCATCTGACATTCCATCTCTCATCCTTTTGAGACTTTAACATTCCCATTGAATCGCCCTCCAACCCCCTTACCTCCAAGTTGCTTTCTAACACCTCCTCCTTGGGCCTTACACAGTGGTCCAACTCTCCTACCCACCAAGCTGGCAACACCTTGGACCTTATTTTCTCCAGCCTCTGTACCATTTCCAACACCCCACTCCCCCCTTTCCGATCACCACCTCCTCTCCTGGGATCTTCTCCTGCTGCCAACCCAGACTCCTGCTTCTGCCCCACTTCTTCTCTTCTATCCCGAAGGCACCTTGGGGCCCTGAATCCTAACCTACTCTCCACCGCTATCCATCCTTTTCGTCCAATCTCATCGATCAACTGCACTGACAAAGCCACTGATATCTACAACTCTGCCCTCTCCACATCACTTAACAAACTCGCTCCTAACCCTCGCTGTCCTACAAGCAGGCCTAAACGCCAGCGGTGTTCCAGGGCAGCTGAACATGGTTGGAGGAAGTCTCGCACATCAGCTGACTTCCTGCACTACAAAATCATGCCCAGCTCCTACAGTCTCGCTCTATCCATCACTAAACAATCTTATCTCCACCTTTTCTCATGATTCTAGAGGTCTGTTTTATGCTTTCAATCTGTTTTATGCACCCCTCTTCCACTCAACCTTCCACAGATCTCACAGCTGTCAGTTTTGCTGGCTAAGATCACTAAACGTAGACTAGAAAACACTTCACCCCCCCTCCTCCATTAACCACTCTACTTCATTCACCCCATCACTCCCTGCCCCCTCTTCTACTATCAGATCTATTCAAAGAAAGGTGAAACTCAGAATGACTAGCGAAGTGAAAATTCTAGGTCAAAATAGCCAAACCAGAAACCTTCTCCCATTTATCTCACTTTCCAAATCGGCTATTTGGTCTAGATTGTTCTCTTCTCCTTCTTTTCACCTTTCTCTGAATAACCCTGTTTGTCTTACTTCCATCCAGTCTCGGAGGAGGATGTCGCTGCAGTTCTCATGTCCTCCTGCCCAACCACCTGTCCGCTTGACCCCATCCCCTCGGAGCATCCTATTCGGTCTGTCCTACCACCCATTGTCTCTGCTTTGACAACCTCTCCCTCTCCTCTGGACTCTTTCCCTCTGCATTCAAACGTGCTCTGATTACCCCCATTCTAAAGAGGCTATCTCTTGATCCCACCTCCCTTTTCAAACTACTGTCCCATCTCTATGCTCCCCTTTGCCTCCAAAATCTTAGAACGTGTGGTCTATAAACGGCTAACCAGTTTTCGTGCTGCCAATGCTCTACTTGACCCGCACCAGTCCGGCCTTCGATCCCAGCACTCCACCGAAACTGTTCTGACCATGGTGACTAACGATCTAGCTGCTGCTAAAGCCAAAGGTCACTTCTCCCTCCTTATTCTTCTTGATCTTTCCACTGCATTCGACACTGTCGACCACCCTCTCCTGCTCCTCACCCTGCCTCAACTTGGTCTCAGTGGCACTGCTCTCTCCTGGTTCTCTTCCTATCTCTCTTCGCTCCTTCAGTGTCTTCTTCGCTGGTATCTCTTCACCACCGGTTCCTATCTTGGTTGGGGTGCCTCGAGGCTCTGTTCTGGGCTCCCTACTTTTCTCAATCTATACTGCTTCTCTGGGCAACCTCGGGTCAAGTTCCTTGTCCAAACTCACTCTTTCCACCTGTGGACCCTCCTATGCTCAGTTTGGTCATGGAATTATTGTAAAGGGACACTATGCACCCTGACCGCTTAAGCTTATGAAAGTGGTCAGGCTGCATGGAGTGTCCCCACTTCTCAGCCCACTTTTGTGCTGACCTCATCCTGTCTATATATGAGCATTTGAGGGAAAGCAGACATGGACTTAAGCTGAGCACGCAGCATCAATCTGACCAGACGCTTGCATACCTTGGGAGTGAAAAGTATGCGAGCTACACAATGTATGTAAGTGTTAAAGATGTGAAAACTAGGCATATTGCTTACAAAAAAAGGGGGGAAGGCAGGGGGTCATTTGTCGTTTTTTTTTTTTTATCTGATTGTTAGTTGCTGCCCTAGTGGCCAGGATGTGTTGAGGCCCCCCCCCCATACAGCCTCGATCTGAGGCGCGTTCAATACCTCAGCCGCTGCAAGTGCTAAGTTAGCAACTTGCCATTGAACGCCGTTCTGCCGCTCAGCACTGCTAACTTAGCACTTGCAGCGACCCGAGGGGATGCTGCGAGTAGCTGAGCGTGACGTATTTAAGATGGCCGCCACCATCAAGCAAGTAACAATTCCGTACAGCAAGATGGCCGCCGCCATGAAGCAAGTAACAATTCCGTACAGCAATGTTAATTTTGAGGTTTTTGTTCACCAAAGCACAAAATATTTATTTCCCCCTGCACATAGACATATATTACAGTTCAATTTATATTTTGTTTCAGAAGTAAACATAACATTTATTCAATAAAAACTATCATTTGTGGTGTGTGCATAAAAATCGGAAACGTGCTGACTGCTTTCCTTTATCATATTTTGGCCGAGTGATACGAAAAACAATCTGAATCTTTCATTAAGAAATCGTCGGCCATTTTGGATTCGAAATTCTCATCCAAAGCGTTCAAGACACTGCTGCAGCAAACTGAATTGCTGCGCTGCAGTAATTCAGCAGCTACTGAGGTATTGAACGGGCTCTGGTGTAATCTCTGGGTGAAGCGAAGGAGTTTCCTCCCCTACCCAGTGTCACCAGTAGCTGGGATTTTGAATTTCCTGGCTGCCAATCACTACTGACGTCACCATGAACATCATGCTGACGCCGCTCTCTCTGAGACTGCCTACGAGTGTGTGTGCTGACAGAGGCAGCTGATGGATTGGATCTGCGCATGTCCAGCTCCGAACCATTATTCTACAGAACTTGAATACACAAAAGCATGCAAGATCCAAGCGATGCGCAGTTCCTGAAATCTACGCAATGCAATTTGTGCACAAGCAGGACATCCGGCTTCAGAAGCTCGAGGTGGAGCTTCGTGCAATGAGGGAGAAATGGTTATTTAAAATAATAATTAAAAAAAATATTGGGCGATCATTTAATGGAAGGGGGGGCATTTTTAAGAATATCCTTTTAACACGCTGAATTGATTCACAGTTCAATAACCATTAACCTATCCCTTTTTTTATAGTGCAGCGCGTGAATTCCGCATGCTGCAGGAGAGCACTTTCACATACACCTGCTAATTTATGAAGGTTTTATTTCTGCCCCTGGGTTTGGCTGATCTGGCCAGCCCCTGTCATCCCTAGGTTCATGGCTTGGCCTGAGCATCTGAGCCCATCATGGCTCCGCCCACTGCCACTCTGCCCAATCCCGCAGCTGCCAGCAAACATTGGCAAATGCCTGGCACAGCTGGGGGGGGGGTGCAGGCATGACGTCAGGACAGGCCGCAATTTGTCTGTTAACGCTTTACAATAAAGCTTCCTGAGGATGCGCCCGCCGAGCCTAACTACAGGTGTGACGTCACAGTCAGCCGGTGCGCCGAGGCACGTAGAAGGCTCGCTGCAGATGGGAACGCGCTTTGTGGGCAGGAAGCCAGCGCGAGCCCCTGGCAACATGGCGGCTCTGAACCCGCTAACCCCGGCTCACTCAAGAGCTGGGTGCTGTTGCAGGATGCGTGACGTAGCAGAGTGTGAGGGGGGACAGGCCCTCTATGCGGTGCTGACTCACAAATCCGGGTGATGCAATGAGGGCCAGTGCTTACAGAGGGAGCATCAGCCTGCCCGCTATCTGATGTAACGGGAACCCCACACAGCCTCAACCTGCAGGAGGAGGGGGGCTGCCGAGCCAGGGGGTGTGTGTGCCTTGCAGAGCCAGGGGGTGTGTGTGCCCTGCAGAGCCAGGGGGTGTGTGTGCCTTGCAGAGCCAGGGGGTGTGTGTGCCTTGCAGAGCCAGGGGGTGTGTGTGCCTTGCAGAACCAGGGGGTGTGTGTGTGTGCCTTGCAGAGCCAGGGGGTGTGTGTGTGCCTTGCAGAGCCAGGGGGTGTGTGTGCCTTGCAGAGCCAGGGGGTGTGTGTGCCTTGCAGAGCCAGGGGGTGTGTGTGTGTGCCTTGCAGAGCCAGGGGGTGTGTGTGTGCCTTGCAGAGCCAGGGGGTGTGTGTGTGCCTTGCAGAGCCAGGGGGTGTGTGTGCCCTGCCGAGCCAGGGGGTGTGTGTGCCCTGCCGAGCCAGGGGGTGTGTGTGCCCTGCCGAGCCAGGGGGTGTGTGTGCCCTGCAGAGCCAGGGGGTGTGTGTAAATGCTGTAATTGTCAGATTGGCCTAAGCCCCCTATTCCCTCTGTATCGCTATATCTTTAGTTCATATCACCCCAGTTGTAAAGTGCTTCACGCAGGGATCTCAAACTCTGCCCCCCCCCCCCGATGTTTCTGAACTACACCTCCCTTGATTCTGTGGCCATTTATTTGGTCTGCACTACTGCGTATGTTTGTGCCATACAAACCGCATCCCTGCCTACATCTCCTGACCAATTGCTCTGCCAATGATCTGATGTTATCATCTCTATGTACCTGCACCCACAACTCTCGCCTTCAGGGTCTCCCTGGAGCTGCCCCCTTTCTATGGAACTCCCTCCCCTGCAACATTAAACTCCTCCCCATCGCTCCAGTTCTTCAAGAAGTCTCTGAAAACACATTACTTTAAGAGAAGCCGATCGGCTCACTCCCTAATCCCCCACTGTTCTTCTTCCCACACAGCCCACATGTATCCCTGCTACTTCAGGTTCTCTATTAAACCTCACCTAGTCTGTCACCCCTCTCCTCTTAGATTGTAAACTCCCCATCGAGATCTGTATCTCGCTACCCCCTGTATGTATTGTAGAATTGTCCTGTCTTTACCCATTGCATCTTTGTACAGTGCTGCAGAATGTGTTGGTGCTTAATAAATAATAATAAACTTGTTAGCGCTTTATAAAAACTTGTAACTGTACAAATAACATAACGTGTGTATCGGAGTATCTTGGCAGGGGTTCGAGATTCACTCCCCGGATGGCACAGATTGGTGAAAAAAATGCATTTAGTTGGTTTAAAGGGCCGCGACCACCAAAATGACATGTCCTTCTTGTGTTCATTTTATGTTGCTGATATCTTTCATGCGCTTTGTTTTTCTCTTGTATGTTTAGATAAGAAAATATTTCAGTCTATATGTGTCACTGTGTGCATCGATTTTTGTGCTGTAAACTGTCAACCCCCCCGAACACACACACACACACACACACACACACGTATATTTATCTCTAGGGTTGCACCGATACCGATACTGGTATCGGGGCCGATACTGGGTACTGCAGGAGTACTTGGTACTCGTGCAGTACACCCCGATAATTTTTTCCGATGCCGGCATTGAGCCGGCATCCGAGGGGCTGCGGCGGCTGTCCGAATGCTCTATCAGCATTCGGACAGCCGCCCCTGGAGCTGCTCACGACGATACTTACCTTCCTGGGCGCCGCCGGGAATGTCTCCGCGCGTGCGCTCGTTGGAAGGACCCCAGCCGCGACCACGTGGGACCATGTGATCACGGCTGGGGTCCTTCCAACGAGCGCGCGCGGAAGCTTTCCCGGCGGCGCCCAGGAAGGTAAGTATGAACACAGTGAGCAGCTGCAGGGCCTCTCCGAATGCTGATAGAGCATTCGGACAGGCCCTGCAGCTGCTCTCCGCGACGATACTTACCTTCCTGGGCGAAGCCGGGAAAGTTTCCCCGCGCGCGCTCGTTGGAAGGACCCCAGCCGTGATCACATGGTCCCACGTGGTCGCGGCTGGGGTCCTTCCAACGAGCGCACGCGCGGAGACATTCCCGGCGGCGCCCAGGAAGGTAAGTATCGTCGCGGGGGGAGATCCGGTCCACGAGCTGGGGGGCATACCCATGAGCTGGGGGGGCATACCCATGAGCTGGGGGGGCATAACCATGTGTGAGCTGGGGGGGCATAACCATGTGTGAGCTGGGGGGCATAACCATGTGTGAGCTGGGGGGCATAACCATGTGTGAGCTGGGGGGCATAACCATGTGTGAGCTGGGGGGCATACCCATGTGTGAGCTGGGGCAAATCCATGTGTGAGCTGGGGCATTATCCATGTGTGAGCTGTGGCAAATCCATGTGTGAGCTGTGGCAAATCCATGTGTGAGCTGTGGCAAATCCATGTGTGAGCTGGGGCAAATCCATGTGTGAGCTGGGGCAAATCCATGTGTGAGCTGGGGCAAATCCATGTGTGAGCTGGGGCATATCCATGTGTGAGCTGGGGCAGTATGAATATATATATTCGGGGGGGATATACATGTGAGCTGGGGGCATTTTTATATGGTCTGTTCTTATTGGAAAGCGTCACATGACATTAAAGAAAAGTATCGGTGAGTACTTTTAAAAAGTATCGGTACTCCTACTCGGTCTTAAATAGGGATGCACCGATACCACTTTTTTATCTCCCTTCTCCTCACTGTGTGACATTGGCCATAGAATGGAGTGAATAGGTCGATCACGACTCAAATCACTGTATTGTGTGGGATATATTCAAAGGACATCACCAAAGTCTTTTAAGCTCCCTGTCATATCTCATTCAGCTGCCAGCTGTTGGCAGCACAATACCCTGCTGCAGCATTATCTAAACATTCCCTCCTCCACCTCATTGTTTAGAAGCTAAACCACAGCAGTAAAGTAAAGCATTTGCTCATTTTTTGGTAAATGTGGCATCCTTGGCAAAATCCACAAAATGGAAATAAAACCCTTACTTTACTTTTTTCTTTTTACATGTAATTACTTCAAACAAAGAAAAAAAGCAGCAGCATGTGTTTTATAATGTGGTTTTGTTTTGAGCAAGTAATGTAAGCGGTAGTGTCGGTGTAAATGGGCATGATTGGATTACAATTCCAGATAAAAATGAAAATATTGACAGAATCAATGCTGTTTGTTTTGTTTCTGGTGGTGGGTCACCTTGTGCACTGTATATATTTATAAATGAACCTTATAAAAGCCGTCATTCACATTATTTACCCTGGGATCCCTCAGAGAAGCTGGTCCACGTGCCTCAGTGCAGATGTCTGATGGATCCTGATGTAACATCCCTCGGACGTTGCGCGCAGTCACTCGCTGTCATTATGTGCTTACACGCGCATCCTTCTTTTATAAATCATCGCCTCTCGGCTGAAACTGATGCAATCTGGGAGAGTTTGACTTCTTGTCATGTTTTAGGCAGAATACATGCAATACGTGCGAAAAATTGCAAAAACTCATCGTATTTTGGAGTTGGCGATCCTTTAAGAGACTTAGAGATTAGTTAATTTTTAACTCCTTCTTTGCCCATACACTCAGCGATTGCTGTGCTGGGCAATACACATTCATTTAACGTCCCAGCTCCAAAATAACTTGAGTTTGATTATTCATATTTCTATACAGTAATACAGAACATGCTTTTATGCTACACTATCAGGGTTATTCAGAGAAAGGTGAAACTCTGGAGAACGTTTGGAGAAGTGAAAATTCTAGGTCAAAATAGCTGATTTGGAAAATGAGATAAAACAGAGAATTTTTCTGGTTTGGCTATTTTGACCTAGAATTTTCACTTCTACCAAAGTTCTCCAGGAGTTTCACCCTTGTCTGAATAACCCTGTAAATCTTCAAAAAATAGTTTCAAAATCCTTTCTCAATATTTTTTTTCTTATTTTACATGTACTTTTGTTTTTCTTTTATAGATTTAGTTATCAGCAACATAAAATAAACACAATAAGGACATTTAATTTTTGGTGGTAGCGGCCCCTTAACCACTTGGCTGCTATGGACGCGCTCAGCGCGTCCAGCCAAGTGGTTCTCCTGTGTTATGGACGCGCTGAGCGCGTCCATGCACAGGAGGCAGCAATCCGCCGGATTCCGGCGGATTGCTGCGCCCCCCCCCCCGGTGCGGGCTGACATCTTGGATGTCAGCCCAGCGCTCCGGGACCCGGCGGGGCCATTTAGATGTCATTGCGGCGGCGCGATGACATCTAATTCAGACCCCCCCCTCGTGTGCGGAGGGGGGGAGTTCCTTGGACCTCCCTCCCGATTGCCGGGGTGCACAGGGTTAATTTCAGGCACGGTTTGGAAGGACACAGCCTGCCCTTCCAAAGGTGGTTGTCATTAACTCTTGGGGAGCTGGATCACGATTCGGCGCTGAAAAGCGCCGGATCGTGATCCTCTCCCGGAGCGTGATCCTCTCCCGGAGCTCGCCGACATCTTTGTCGGCCAAGCCTCCGGGAACTCCCCCTGAGGACTAGTGTCATGACGCCAATCCTGGAGTTAACCCCTAACTGCCACCAATGGTGGAGATAGGGGGTTCCAATGAACCCCCGATCCGTGGCAGCTAGGGGTTAATGTTTGATATCATTGGATCGGCCAGAGCATGGCCTTTCCAACGATACCAAACATGACCGTGAAAAAAGTTTTTTTTAAAAATTAAAAATAAAAAAATGTTTGTTTTTTTTTTGAATTTTTTTAAAATAAGTTTTTTATTTTGTTTTGTTAATGCAGCAATATTGTTCCCATTTCAATTATAATGTGAACAATTATGCTGCACTAACGATTTTTGGATGCGGTGCGTTTGTTAAAAATAGCAACATTTTCCCCCCAAAAAAATGTAACGAGTCCCCATTTCTAATTTTTTTAACAAGCGCACCACATAGAAAATATAACCACAAACGATCGCATGTTAAAATGTGAAAAAAAACATATTATTGAAAATTCGAATTTTATTGCATTTTTTGTTATAATCTACAGACCGGACATGACGAATACATATAATAATGACATATTATGAATCTGCCAAGTCTGCCGGAAAGAACGATCTATAATATGTCTGGGTCATATATAAAAATAAGGCTTCAAAACGCGGTTAAACATGATGAGCGAAAGCAATAAAAATGACCTCCGCACAGAGGCGTGAAATGCCTCAGCAGCGAAAGGGTTAAGTTACACAAATGCAATTTTTTTCAGTCAAGTGAATGAATCCGAATCAATCCAGTTATATTCTGATTTGGTAAAGTCATTTCAGATGTGATTCGGTTTGGTGACTTGGCCATCTCCGAAGGCGCAAAGAGCAAGAGGTGGTGGCAGACCTGCTTGTACTAACTTGTGACCTACAGGCTTGCTTCAAGCAATACAGATTCCATACAGAATAAGAATTTATCTGACCTGTGGTTGAAAAAGAAAGTACCTGTCAATAATCCTTTGTGGATTGTTAGTGGAGTTATGTCACAGCAACACGCTATGTGTGACATCACACCTCCCAAATGCCCATCTTTCCGCTACTGCACTCCCTCTTGCCATCTAGGCCGGGAATGCCCTGCTGTCTCTTATCAATCCTTGTTTCTCATTTATGAAGGTCACTGTTAATACGTAACACAAAGAGGTCATTTGTTATTTAATAGAACATACACTTTCTGGGGGGCGTGGCCGGCTGTTCACAGGAGCGGACGTGTTCTCCAGGAGCTCCGCATGTCTGCTCGGTATAGGGACAATTAGCAGACTTTTTCTACAGAGATTCCCCTTTGAAGTGTTCCTGGGCAGCTGGCTATCGGTTTAACACTGTCCGGAGGCCGCTTGGTTCCCCTCCTCCGGACTAGCGACTAGAAAATTAGAGGAAGATGCCGTCGGCCATCTTGCGGCCTACCATCAGGCAGATCCCTGGACCGGGGGCCTTGAGTACTTCCCAGCCGGGGTGTCCTTCTGGCTGCCGTTTCGGGACCTTGCCCCACTCCGCGGCACCTCTGCTGTCCCCGCCAGCCACTGCCTGGATGAATGCCGGGAAGACGGAGGGCCCCCGTCTCCCGGCACAAGTGACTGCCCTGGTGGAGGAGGAGAGTGGAGTGCACACACGGCGGCGGGAGGATGCCCTGACGCTACCCCCGCTGACTGGCATGGAGGCACTATTCCTGCGCCTGGACACCCTGCTATTGGAAGAGGGAGAGGCTGATCGCCCACTGACGAGGGGAGACATGAGGTGCTTCACAGCGGTCCTGCAGAGCTACAGAGAGGCGGCTGCCTTGAACTCGCCTGTGCTTGAGGGAGACCAGAACCCAGCAGAGAAACCTAGCTGCGCAGCGGTGGAGGAGTCTGAGGAGATGGGGGATCCCATGCTGTGCTGGAGTTCTCTGTGTTTGGGGGGGACCCCTGGACCGCGAGTGAGCGGGGGAGAGCCTGCTTCTTCAAGCATTACTAGCACGGCGACCATCAGATTGGCCTGCGTGGCGGTCTCAGAAAATGCTGCAGTCGAGCAGAGGATAGCGACGCATGTAAAGATGGATACCTGGGTGTGCGCACAGGGCTACCCGAGGTTAGCGGAGAACTTCCCTCAACGGGGTAAGAAGATGGCGTGGCTGTGTCTATTGGCACTACGACTGGCCCTACATCGAGTTGGCGACGCTGGGCTGCCTAAGATGACCCGGGCCTTGGATATACTTGGCGAGTTGTTTTGTGGTAGCAGGTTTGTCGACACTGTGGACCTTGGCCTACGCAGTAACCTGCCTGCTGCACGTGAGATTCCACTAAGGGATGCCGGCTGAGATGGCCTTGCCGCTGATTGCTGTGTTCTTCTTTCGGCTGACTTTATTTTTATTTTAGTTCATCTTTTTTTTTTTTCTCTTATGAGACCTTGCTTGATGTTACTTATGTCGCTTTCTGAGGACTCTTGCTTTTTGATGGGATCTTTATTAACCCCCCCTGTTTTTTCACATTTCTTGCGGCGCACTTATGTGACCTCCCTATTGTTTTGTGCCTGAGGACTCCTGCTTTATCTCGCTGTACCCCGAAGACTTGTTTTACTTTTGAGACTAGATGTGCGCTTTCCTTTCCCCTTCTATCTTAGTTGGTATGTTAGATTCTCGTTCTGCTGGAGATGGTGTATTCATTCCCCTCCTCCCCTTTTTTTATTTTTATTTTATTATTATTTTATTTTTATTTTTATGTTTTTGGCAATACTGGGTTGCCTGAGGTGTGCCACCATGACTATTTGTTATGATTGGCCCTTAGGATCCCGGGCCTCGTGACATTATCCCTCCATGGCCTCTTTCGGGAGCGTGCCAGGAGCGTCACGGAGATGGCCTTTGCCATTCCCCCCCCCCCCCCCCCCCCCTTCCTTTTTTTTTTTTTTTTTTTTTTTTTTTTCCCTCCTATATTTGTTTTTCTTCCTTTTCCTTTCTACGGTTATTTGGATCACCATCTTTTTGGCAGCGTTGCGTGTATAACCCCTTCTTCCCTATTATCCTACCACACCCTTATTTTCTGAGACATTTTTTTTATGTAGATAGATCTTTTGTGTCATATGTATTACGTATGCGAGATCTTCTGGCCCTGTGAGGCCACTTCTGTTGATTTACTATGTGTTTATTCTTACAAAATAAAAACCTTGAATTACTTGAGAACATACACTTTCTTAGGGAATTTGCTCCTGCAGATTGCCCCCCCCCCCCTCAGACTTGGAGGTGTATGTGTGTCTAGAAGAGTGATGCCCAGCCTTGGCACCACACCCACAAGTCTTAAATGCGCTGTCAATGCAGAATTGCGCCAACTGTCTCCAGTAGCTGTGATGGTCATTTCTCACAACACCCTTATCAGCTGGGATTTACAGGACACAGACAGATTTTGGGCAACAAACAGATTCATCCATATAATGGCACAAATTAAGTACACTCAAACAGTGTACTTTTCTAAACCTGTAACAATGAGTATATTTCCTACATATTTATTTTCTGTGTTAATCTGTGTATTTGTGTTTAATATCTTGTACTTGTTACTTTGTAACGACTGTAAAAATTCAATGTTTCTTGAACCCAGGACATACTTGAAAACGAGAGAGACATCTCAATGTATCCTTCCTGGTAAAATACTTTATAAATAAAATAAATGTGTTTGTGTGTGTGAGTGTAGATACTGATTGCCCTATGGGTCCCAAGCATCTACTGCAACTGGTCATCATGCCTAGCTCCTAGCTGATGAGGGTCCAACAAACCCGAAACAGCGCTGTCCTAGGAGCGGCTTTTACCAGTTGCATAAACCTTATCTCTGCTACAAAGCCACAGTGTGGCATAGCATTGATTTTAGGGTTCTGTGTAATAACAGATCCAGGATGCATAAAAGTGAGACAGATGTCCTTTGCATATCCTACCCAGAATTCGTTGCTGTATATGGGGAATGTGGCACAAGAGCTCTGGGATACAATTCATCAAATTGCTGTGATGTGCGAGTGGCTTCTGCAATAATATATATATATTTATTAATTTATTTTTAAATGCTAAATTGCTTCCCGTGTGAGAAGGTGTCCCAGTAAAGGAAGGCATTACGAGCAATATTCCGATTATTGGACATTAGAAAAATGTCACATATTTACATTATAGAAACGCAACACATAAATTTTTTTAAAAAATTTTTTTGCTTTATTTTTAGTGTTCAGCACAAGAGATGAGCTGTTCGGTTCGATTCGAACATCGCATGTTCGCGAACTACGAACATTTCTGAGTGTTCGCCGCATGTTCGCCCACAATGGACCACAATGCACCTTTCCACTGGCCTGAAGCTTGTAATTGGCTACAGCCTTGCACCTGACCACAGGTCAGGTGCAAGACAGGTTCAAGACTATGCCAATCACGGCTCAATCATGGGCTCACAGAGCTAAGTCCCGCAGCACACTATATAAGGCTTCACACAGCGCTTCAGCAGGTGCTTGAGAGGAGATTGTTCTTGTGTTAGTGTGTGTTGTTACTGTGTGTTCTCACTGCCAGTCTGCCACCAGCTACTGGGGGGGGGGGGTCTCATTTCTACAATATTTCTGGGAATTGTTCTAATCTGTGTGTTCTCACTGCCACCCAGTATTTTGGGGGGGTCAGTAATTTCTACAAAATATCTGGGAATTGTGGTAATCTGTGTCTTGTCACTGCCACCCATCAGGGGGTCTCACTGATTTATAGGTGGTTTCTGGGAATTGTAATCTGTGTCTTGTCACTGGCTGCCAGCTATCAGGGTGTTTCACTGAGTTATACCAGAGTTCTGGAAATCTTTAATCTTTATACCAGAGTTGAATCAGAGTTCTTGTCAGGATTCCACCCTTACCGGCGGTATGAGCCCTGTAGCGGCGCCTCCTGCGGGTCCCCGAGAGGTAGCTGCGTGGCATACCGAGGCGTTGGCGCTGCCGTGTGTCAGTGCGCAGGCCGGAACCTCCTTCGCCGCCGGATCAGACCTTCCGTGCATGCGCATGGTCCCGATGGGCCTTATGGGCCTAGAAAGATGCCAGCGCAGACGGGTGACGTCAGCGCTATCCCCAGCTGCCTAACGAGAAGCCCTATAAAGGAGACATCAGTGGGGTAAGTCAACGCTCTAATATTTTGTATATTCGCTGAGCTAATTACCCCCTTTGTTCCCTGAGCTTCCTTGAATACTGATTGACTCCCTCGGCCTACGACCTTTGCTTGGATAACGACTACGACACCGAACTCCGCCTGCCCACGACCTTTGCTTGGATAACGACTACTACACCGAACTCTGCGTGCCCACGACCTTTCGCTTGGATAATACGACTTTGCACCGAACTCTGCCTGCCTATGACCTATGCTATTCCACACCGACCACTCTAACGGATTAATCATCAATAAATATATATATATATATCAAGCCGTCCGGTATATTCTTCGGAGGAACTATCTACCATCTGATTTACTACAAACCTGACGCCACTGGTACCAGCAGACAGGTAGCGTTATATATTATTCCTCCTGACTCTGATACTCGCTACGTACAGGCAAGATTGCTACATAGTGGTTCCTCATAACTATTATTGTCAAAGACTCTTTCCTGATATATTCCTGACATAATATTAGAGCCAGATAATGGAACCAGCAGATTTTGCCGATACTCTGAATGCGCTTAACCGACAATTAGCTGCTTTAGCCCAAACTGTACAAGGTGTAAGAGACGCCAAAAGCGTATTACAAAACAATCAGAACCGTCTGGAACAAGCCGTTCATGTGAACCCGATACAAATTGGCGCGATGGCTGAACCTCCTCCATATCGTGCAGAACCCATCTATACCCCGGATTTGCATACCTCTCCACCGGAGACCTACGACGGGAATAGACGCCAGTTCCGGAGTTTTATCACATCCTGTCAAGTACTCTTCTCCTTACAACCACATGTATACAATAATTTCCTATCTCCAATTTTTATAACAGAGTGGAATCAGAGTTCTGTATATATTTAATCTATATATCACTCACCATGTCAGAAGACCAAAAAGGACAGGCAGACACTCCCAGGCACAGATAAGCGGGCAAGCAGCCTTTGTGTCGGGAGGCTGTGCCTCTGGTCGTCGTGGACGTGGTGCCTCCTCTGCAGGGGCACGCTTGTCCTTTCTAACTGGTGCTGGCCGTCTTAAGAAGCAGCAGCAACATACAGAGGATTTGGTGGATAGGCTAACCAGGCCATCCTCATCCTCCGAGTCCTCTGCCAGCCAGGCTTGTAGTGCTTTACAGTCCACCTCAGCTGCCAAAGCATCTAATGCAGCCTCCATGTCCACAGCTACTCCTGCCGTAGCCTCACTATCACACACGGAGGAGTCAGCTGAATTGTTTGACTACAATGACAGTGACATGCTGCTTGAGGATGCGCAGCAACTACAGTGCTCTGATTCAATCTCTGAGGTTGAGGAAGGGAGTATAATCATCCTAGAGGAAGGGGGTGCCAGTGACACACAAATAATTGGCACTCATGTTGCCCCAGCAGCTGCAGCATACTGCCAAGTTGGCTCCAGTGACGAGGAGATAGGGGGTGATGACAATGATGATGAGGTCACTGACTCCACCTGGGTGCCTGATCGAACACAGGAGTCAAGTGAGGAGGAGGCACAACATCCTCTATGACCAACCATAGCACTAGCCAGTCCAAGGCATCAGATGTCAGAGCTGCTCAGGTGCAGAGCACTGTTGTCTCAAAGCACACATCCAGGAACTCTGCTGTCTGGGAGTTCTTTAAGAAATGTGCAGCAGACCCCACCGTTGCTATTTGTAATCTATGTCAGATGAGACTCAAGCGTGGGAAAGACACCGGACGCTTTGGTACCACGTGCTTGAGGCAACATGACCACCTGCCACGCATCCCGTTGGCGCAAAACTTTGCGTAGGTCCTCCTCACCTGTCTCTACCCCCACTATATGTCCTGCCATGTCATTGACTCCAACCTCCACTGACAGGGATGATGCTACAGTAATGGATGTACCAGGTCCTTCCTCACAATGTGACAGCATCCCATCAGCTGAAGATTTACGCAGTCAGATTACGTTGCCCCAGCTGCTGCAGCGTAAGAAAAAATATAGTCCCAACCATCCCCAAGCACAGCGTCTAAATGCCAGCTTAGCTACTGCCTTTCCAGCTGGTGGACTCTGCTCCCTTCCGTGAACTTGCTGAATGTGCTGTACCACAGTGGCATGTTCCAAAACGCCATTACTTTTCATGGAAGGCCATTCCAGCACTATACGAGCACGTGGAAGACAATGTTATCGAGTCATTGTGAAAGGCAGTCAGCAGCAAGGTGCATGTGACTTTAGACACGTGGGCCAGCAAGCATGGACAGGGCCGTTACATTTCCTTCACGGCACACTGGGTAACTCTGATTGCAGCTGGGAGGGATCCAAGAGGGGGCTCTGTGCTGGAGCTTGTTCATCCACCATGCCTCCAGAAAGCTGCTTGTATGAGGTCTGTCTGCTCCACCACCACCTCTACCTCTTCCTCCTCCTCCGTCTCTTGCAAAGTGGCAGTTAAACCGAGTTTAAGTTGCAGGGGCTACGCAATGGCTCAAGCAAAAAGATGCCATACTGTGCTTGAGCTGGTTTGTTTAGGGGACAGGAGCCACACCGGGCCAGAAATTCTGTCAGCTCTGCAGGGGCAGGTGCAGAGATGGTTAACACCATGCCAGCTTGAGCTGGGAATGGTCGTCTGTGATAATGGCAGCAACCTTCTCTCCGCCCTACGCCTGGGTAAGTTGATGCATGTACCATGCCTAGCACACATCCTAAATCTGGTGGCACAGCATTTCCTAACCAGGTACCCAGGGCTGGCAGAGCTTCTCAGCCAGGCCAGAAAAGTCTGCAGCCACTTCAGACGGTCATTCCCAGCAAGTGTTTGCCTGGCAGAAATTCAAAGCGAATTACACCTTCCCACAAACCGTCTGATCTGTGACATGCCCACCAGGTGGAACTCGACATTAGCAATGCTGCAGCGTCTGCACAAGCAGCAGAGGGCCATCAACGAGTACCTGTGTGAGTATGGCACAACGACAGGTTCAGGTCAACTTGGTTTTTTTTCCCCCCCGCAGTGGCTGATGATCAAGGATGCATGCACTGTACTGTCACCATTTGAGGAGGCAACGAGGATGGTGAGCAGGGACAGTGCATGCATCAGTGACACAATTCCTTTAGTGTTCCTGCTGGAGCACACTCTGCGGGGAATTATAGATGTGGCTCTAGAGGCAGAGCAGCGGGAGGAAGAGGAGGCCTTCCCTAGCTCTGAAGGCCCCAGTCTTTCCACAGACAGCATTCCAGCGGGTCCTCTTCAGATCAGACAGGAGGAGGATGAGGAGGAGGAATATTTAAGTAGTGGGGCATTGAAGGTGGGGATTCCTCAAGGGAGGTTTTTGTGTGCCCAGAAACCCAAGGACTAGTACGTGGCTGGGAGGAGGAAGTGCACGATGGGGTCATCCTCATTGTCCAGGAAGACTCGGAAGCTAATGCCACCTCAAGCCTACGCTGCATGGGCTCCCTTATCCTGCAAAGCCTGGTAAAGGACCCCAGTATTCGTGCTATCAAGGAGAGGGATCATTACTGGTTGGCAAGCCTTCTTGATCCACGATACAAGGGTAAAGTTGCAGAGCTCATCCTGCCCGCACAGAGGGAGGATAGGATGAAAAAACTTGGACGCTCTAAAGCGACACTTGTGTAACACCTTTCCAGGCACTGGTAGGTTACCAAGTGATGACACAGGTGCTTCTGAGGCTGCGGATGATCAGAGGAATAGAGGTGAAGGCCGGGGCCGCTTGACTGATGCCTCTTTAAATTTTTTTTAGTCCACGACGCCCAGGGACGTCAAATGTAGGCACCCATTGCCAGTGTCTTCACCGTATGGTGCAGGACTACTTAGGGGCAAGGGCAGACCTGGATACCTTTCCAGCAGATGATCCACTGGCTTACTTGGTGTTGAGATTGGATCACTGGCCAGAAGTTAGCCAATATGCTATGCAGCTACTAGGTTGCCCTTCATCCAGTGTGCTTTCTGAAAGGACGTTCAGTGCCGCTGGAGGTTTTGTCACCGACAAGAGTGCGTCTGTCCACCAGCTCTGTAGACCGGCTGACATTTATAAAAATAATCAGCTAATCAGAAGCTATCAATCCCCTGATGCTGACGTAACGGAATAGATCGGGGATCTCTTCTGCATTCACAAAACCTCCACCACTGAACTCCTCCACAATACCACAAAAGGGTTACGGTGTGAAGGCACTTGCTGCCATGAAAGGCACATTATTTGGGTGCACTGATGCCATTACCAGATTTATATCATTTTAATTTTTTGAACCGCAGAGTCCAACCCTGCACTCTTCCACAATACCACAGAGGGGTTACGGTGTGACGGCACTGTTGCCGACACTAAAGGCCCAATTTTAAAGCACCTAAGTTTCACCATAATTTAGTCAAAAAATCACTGAACTTGTTCTGCGGGTCCTAAAAGGTCTCCTCTTTTCATACAGGCTGCCGCCCCAAGCAGTTGTTTATGAATAGATTAAAGGAAAACCGTTTACCGTCATTTGAAACGTCATTTTTTTGTTTTTAAATGTCTCTATACATCCTACAAATCCGCCACTTCACGGGCAGGTTATGGGGACCTCCTAGGCACGATAGTTGAAGGAATTTTTCGTTTTTATTTTTAAACCTTATTTCATGGAAAACTCACTGTCCCGTTTTTAAAAACTTTTTTTTTTTTAAACTTTTTGTCCTTGTTTCTTGTCCCCCAGGGCACTACCCGGACCCCCATACACCTTTTATGGCAAATATCTTGCATATATACCCTCTTGGAGGCAGGGCCGGCGCTGCCGCTAGGCCAGCTAGGCGGGCGCCTAGAGCGCAGTGCCCTCCTAGGGCGCAGCCGGCCCGACCAAATATATATGTATGTATGTATGTATGTATGTATGTATGTAAATATATAAAAATTGGCCGCAGGGCAGCCTGGGGCGGCCGCGTGCTGCGGCCGGCCCCAATACGTGCCGGCGCCGGCGTCAAGGAGACGAAGGCGTGGCCTTGGTGCTTCCTGGACCAAGTCCACGTCTCCGTCTCCTTGACGCCCGTGGCGACGCCAGCACGTATTGGGACTGGCTACGAGGAAGACGGAGACAGCGCTGGGGGCAAGTATCCATGAGTGAGCCTGGGGGCAAGTATCCATGAGTGAGCCTGGGGGCAAGTATCCATGAGTGAGCCTGGGGGCAAGTATCCATGAGTGAGCCTGGGGGCAAGTATCCATGAGTGAGCCTGGGGGCAAGTATCCATGAGTGAGCCTGGGGGCAAGTATCCATGAGTGAGCCTGGGGGAAAATATCCATGTGTGAGCCTGGGAGCAAATATCCATGTGTGAGCTGGGGAGCAGATATCCATGTGTGAGCCGGGGGGGCAGATATCCATGTGTGAGCCGGGGGGGCAGATATCCATGTGTGAGCCGGGGGGGCAGATATCCATGTGTGAGCCGGGGGGGCAGATATCCATGTGTGAGCCGGGGGGGCAGATATCCATGTGTGAGCCGGGGGGGCAGATATCCATGTGTGAGCCGGGGGGGCAGATATCCATGTGTGAGCCGGGGGGGCAGATATCCATGTGTGAGCCGGGGGGCAGATATCCATGTGTGAGCCGGGGGGGCAGATATCCATGTGTGAGCCGGGGGGGCAGATATCCATGTGTGAGCCGGGGGGCAGATATCCATGTGTGAGCCGGGGGGGCAGATATCCATGTGTGAGCCGGGGGGCAGATATCCATGTGTGAGCCGGGGGGGCAGATATCCATGTGTGAGCCGGGGGGCAGATATCCATGTGTGAGCCTACGGGCAAATATCAATGTGTGAGCCTGGGGGCAAATATCCATGTGTGAGCCTGGGGGCAAATATCCATGTGTGAGCCTGGGGGCAAATATCCATGTGTGAGCCTGGGGGCACGTATCCATGTGTGAGCCTGGGGGCAAATATCCATGTGTGAGCCTGGGGGCAAATATCCATGTGTGAGCCTGGGGGCAAATATCCATGTGTGAGCCTGGGGGCACGTATCCATGTGTGAGCCTGGGGGCACGTATCCATGTGTGAGCCTGGGGGCACGTATCCATGTGTGAGCCTGGGGGCACGTATCCATGTGTGAGCCTGGGGGCACGTATCCATGTGTGAGCCTGGGGGCACGTATCCATGTGTGAGCCTGGGGGCACGTATCCATGTGTGAGCCTGGGGGCACGTATCCATTAGTGAGCCTGGGGGCAGATATCCATGTGTTAGCTGGGGCAAGATATCCATGTGTTAGCTGGGGCAATATATCCATGTGTTAGCTGGGGCAATATATCCATGTGTTAGCTGGGGCAATATCTCCATGTGTGAGCTGGGGCAATATCTCCATGCCATGTGTGAGCTGGGGCAATATCTCCATGCCATGTGTTAGCTGGGACAATATCTCCATGCCATGTGTTAGCTGGGGCAATATCTCCATGTGTGAGCTGGAGGCAAATGTACCCATGTGAGCTTTCTTTTTTTTTTTGGGGGGGGGTGCAAGTAGCTGGTCTTGCCTAGGGCGCAAAATAGTCTAGCACCGGCCCTGCTTGGAGGGCACTCTAAAAACCGAACTTTTGAGTCCCATCGACTTGCATTGAGTTTGGTTCGTGTTCTAACTCGAACTTTCGATATTGTTCAAGTTTGAATGCGAACCGAACACGGGGGTGTTCGGCTCATCCCTATTCAGCACGAGGATTCAAAACGAGCAATCCAAGCTCTTGTTTAGCGACACGGACTGTGACACCCCTGGTGGATTTTCAAGTCCTTCCACCCTCCTGCTGTAGACCTGTTGAGGAGATGCCAATCCTAACTGTGAGTATACTTGAATGTGCATAAATCAATTTCTACAACGTCATAAACGTATCGTGTGGCATTTTCCATCAAACAAATTGGCATAGCTCTACTCGTATGTATTTACTGCCCCAGGCAATACAAATTCTGATCCCCCTGTCCGACCCCCCCCCCCTCCCCCACACCAAATAAGTAGGTAAATATGAAATTAAGACAGATGTTCACATTGTATTTATGTGAATTAAAATGTAATGTACAACAAAAGCAAATCATCTTATTTACTTAAAAGTGAATTCTGCCTTTTTATAATTATATATATATATATATATATATATATATAGTGTGTAAAAGATTAATTTGTGGAACTTTTATTGCTTTGCATCTCCTGCAATAAATCCACACATATCAAATCTATTGATTCTCTAAATAAAATGCTGCCCTCTCCAATCTGATGCTCCAGGCTTTATTGGCCTATATATGAATACGCTGCTCTATGTGTTTGCAGTGTCTTTGTCCCTTGTAGGCCAGTTTGGACATGCCGCCCTCCCTTGTCGCCTGCTTCTATTCCACGTTGCACGTCCTCCCCAGATACTCATCCTCCATCATTCAGGCTTAGATCTCCTATCTCAGCCCCAGGCACATCAGCCTCTCACCACAGTAAGGTGTATTTAATCCCCCCACTCACCCCCTTGTCGGTCACCCTTCATGTCAGCACTGATGGCTTCTACTCATCGCCCATCCCCACCTGAGCCAACAATCTGTTTAACTTTAACATTTTGTTTTGTTCTCAAGTACAGTTACTACAAATAAAACCAATAATATCCGGTCCGGGTGTCCTGCCAAACCTTTTATATGCAGATCTAATTTGCTTTTATAGGATTTTTTTTTTTTTTTAAAAACCTACAATAAAAAGACAATTGGTAAACAAAGTTGCGGAGCGTTTTGCCATTGTTTTCCCATTGCTCTTGGTTGTTAAATTGACAATCGAATAATATTTTCATAATAATATATATATATATATATATATATTTTGTTTTACAGATCAAGATCTGCGCTGATTTTCTTGTTTATAATAATAACATAGGGCAGTACTATACAAACAACTATACAAACAAATATTCCTTAAAATACCAGCATGTGGTTTTCTTTTGCATTTTTCCTGTTGAATACGTTATTTTGCAATCTATATTAAAACAGCCAGGACACTTGTTTATTATGTTCTGTACATAATCCGGCACAAAACAGGTCACTGATGGACCACAGCATTGTTATGTCATCGGTGATGTAACGCAAGATGTTTATTTGTTACAAACATTCCCCAACCTATCTCCGAATGCCGGCCACTGTGTCTTCAGAACCACACGGTTTGTATCCTTTGACTGTTTTGACATTGTTTGACAGTAACCTTTTAGCATTACATAGTTACATAGTTACATAGTTATATAGGCTGAAAAAAGACATGCGTCCATCGGGTTCAGCCTCTCCCACATAACCTACTGCTGTTGATCCAAAAGAAGGCAAAAAACCCAGTCTGAAATGCTTGCCAATATGCAACATACTGGGAAAAAATTCCTTCTTGACCCCAGAATGGCAATCAGTTTTCCCCTTGGATCAAGAAGCTTTTACCCACATATTAAATATTATAACCCTTAATATTCTGTGTCTGCAGGAAGTCATCCAGTCGCTTTTTAAAAGTCTGTACAGTCTCTGACCCAACCACCTCAACAGGCAGAGAATTCCACAGCTTTATTGTTCTCACCGTAAAATAACCCTTCCTATGCTTTAAGCTAAATTTTCTTTCTTCCAGTCTAAATGGATGACCCCTTGTCCTGTGTATAGACCTGTTAATGAATAGGTTATCAGACAATGGTTGATAATGGCCCCGTATATATTTATATAAGGTTATCAGATCCCCTCTAAGGCGCCGTTTCTCTAAACTAAACAGGTTTAAGCTTGTTAGTCTTGCCTCATAACTTAACCCTTCCATTCCCCTTATTAATTTAGTTGCCCGTCTCTGCACTTTTTCTAACGCTATAATATCTTTTTTTAAGACCGGTGCCCAAAATTGCACTCTTGGTCACATTTCATGAATAATTAAGAAAACCTGCAAATTAAATGGCCAAATTTTGAAATAAATTCACCATGGGTAATGTAATTGGGGGAGGGGTTGCTCCACTGAGAGTAAGGCAAAGGATGTTACAATGCAATGCCCTTGAGGTTTTAAACTTTAACAAAGCGTCAAATTAAACTATCCTCATAGGACACGTTATCAATACTAAAGGTAATTGATTCATTGATTCATTTTAAAAATCAAATGTATACATGTATGAGAACTTTTTAGCATCTTAAACGTAATCATTCTATGTGTGATTTCGATTTATTTATTTATTTATTTATTTATTTATTTATTTTGGGGAGGTCTTTTTTCTTTACCAAAGTGCCCGGGTTGTACCTTCCTTTCTTAGATTGTAAGCTGTCGGACACAGTCCTCTCTTAGGCTGGGGTCAGACTAACGCATTTTGAACGTGCGTTGAGCCGCACTTTATCACGGCCGTAGTAGCAGCAGATGACAATGACGGGCAATATACGAAGTACGGCCGCACAAAAGTTTGGCCGCGCAACGCAAGCGGCAAACGAACGCATTTTTGTAAGAACGTCGAACCGCTAGTACTGACGTACAGAGTGCGCTGCGTCGGCATAGCAGCGTGTGCGCGTGATTAGGAGACGTCAGACGCTGCTAATGTCCAGCCTACATAACGTCCAGATGCAAAAAGTGTTTTATTGACAATCCGTAAAAAAAAACACGCACGAAAATGCGCATCACTTGACCGCTTTCACGTCTACCGTAAAAAAATACGTCAATGAGTAGAACGCACTTTTTGATGGTCGATGCGAAAAATGCGTTAGTTTGGCCCTAGCCTTACTGTTCTGTGTGTGACGTACATGTATATTTGTTATTTTGTCTCTCCCATTGTACAGCGCTACGGAACTTGTTAATGCTTTATAATTGCTTGTAACTGTAGCTTCCAAGTGCCTCTATTTTGAAGGGACAGCCCCTGCTTTGAATCCCAAATCCTCCCAGTCCTCTTTTTTTTATTTTTATTTTTATTGTAAAGTTCTTCTCTTTAAGGGCTCTTCAATATATTTCATAAAACACAAGTCTGGAAACTTATAAATGTTGTAAGAAAGCAAAATATTTTGGTGTCGCCCTAAATTATATTGTTGTTCACAAACACCGATTATCATGAGACAATTTTAAAATCTCATGAAAAAAACATGTTTCTGGGTGAAAGGTGAGTGTTACGCTCTGGGTGTTTCAGATTTTGGGATTCGTGCTTTATTTGCTCCTTGTTCTTATACTTTAAAATATTGTGCTGTCCTCGTCGGATTTTCTGAATACTGTCTCTTTAACAAAGTTAGTGTTCTTTGATGTATGGTGTTTTTTTTTTTTCCTTTTCTTTTCATAGACCGATATCTCACTGTACAGATCCTGTTTTAAACTTGCTGGATCCTGCCTGATCTGGTTCTTTATCCTAAGGATACTCATTTTTTTTTTTTTTTCTCCCAGAGGGTGGTTTATTTACCCCTAGTGTCTGCCAGGAATGAACGCTTGACTTTTGGCCTTTTGGCTTTGACAAAGCGCCTTCATGGCCTCTAAATCCCATTGTTAGGGCTCTCGGCAGTTTCTGGGGACTTCAGACTCTCTAACCCATCCAAACCTCCTGTCCATGACAACTTCTGTAAGAGCCTGAAGAAGGCGCTTTAAGAAAATAGAAGCAGATGTTTGTGTATTTGCGTCGTCTCCTGAGAATACGCCTGTCTGTGGTTACATCCATTAGCACAGCAAACAGCACGGCCATTAATCATTATAATAAGAAATCACTTAATTTTGGCTTATCTGATTATTTTCAAAAAAGCCCTTTCTCCCAAGTATTAATGATGATCACTGCGTTACTGTAAAAGTACATATTTCATCTACACCCATCCACCATCTACATTTCAGATGACCAAAGAGGGATACTTGCGTTTTAGGGAATGTCGCTGGAGGTTGGGCTAGATAAATACCAGAATTTTTTAGATGATTTCTCAGAAGAAAACACCAGTAGGATAGATGAAATGAGCGTAGGAATTTAGGACATCGAGTGTATAATGAAGCACTCAACTTTTTGGACGCCCACTGACCTTTTGTGATCAGAAAACCAGCATTAGGCTAATGCTACTTTGGCAGAATGGCAAACAAATATTGTTTATCGTCATTTATATAGCGCCAACAGTTTCCACAGCGTTTCACAATAACCAAAGGGAGCGAGCTATAGATAAACGGACATAGGATGGAAACAAGAGGTGTAGAGGGCCCTGCTCATAGGAGTTTACAGCCTAGAGCAATGTTTCCCAAATCTGTCCTCGGGACCCTCAACCAGGCCAGATTTTGCAGATCACCTTGGGGAAATGCAGACTGAATCCTGCAATCACTGAGCAGCAAATCCTATCACCTGTGCTGTGCTTCAGATATCTGGCAAACCTGGCGAGGCGGAGGGTCCTGAGGACAAGTTTGGGAAACACTGGTCTAGCGCGATTGGGGTTGAGGAAGACCAGGGGAATTTTACTGGTGTCCAGCAATAAAGTAATGGTGAACCTGACAGCCCAGCCTCATATCTGAACATGCAGAGAGCATAACAAGCTGGATCATTAGTGCCAGTGTTTTGGAAATGGTGGGGCCATAGAAGCAGCTTCTTCTGCTTTGTGAGCAGAGGGATGAGTTGCATCAGTGATGTGGTACACTAATCTGAAGAGATAGGTTTTGAGGGATTTCTTGAAGGTGAGGGGAGAGTTTGATAGGGCGAGGTAAGTCATTCCACAGGACCAGAGTTGCCCTTGCAAAGTCTTGGAGGCGAGAATTGGCAGCGCAGGTGTAGACAGATAACAAGTGGAGATCACCCGCCAACCGGAGTTGTCTAGATGGGACGTGCTTGCGGAGTAACAAAGACATGTAAGGAGGGTTGAGCTATTGAGCGATTTGAACATGAGCGTCTGTATTTTAAACTTTATCCTGAAACGTACAGGAAGCCAATGGAGGGACCGGCGGAGGGGGGAGGTACGCAAAGTGCATCGTCCCTTTAACCCCTTAAGGACCGAGGACGTACCATGTACGTCATTGCAGCGGGTCTCTCTTAGACCCGCTGACGTACATGGTACGTCCTGCCGTTTTTGAGCTGCTGGAAGCGATCGGATCGCTTCCAGCAGCTCAAACGCCATTGCAGGATGCCTGGGAGTCCAGGCATCCGTGCAATGGCCGTTAGAAGTGCCGGGGCACCATGTGATCGCTCCCGGGAGCGATCTACATCCGGTTGCACCGGAGAGGTGCCCGGCACTTCTACAGAGCGCTGGAAGCGATCGGATCGCTTCCAGCTGCTCTGAGCATATTACAAGGATGCCTCGACATCGAGGCATCCTTGTAATATACTTACCTGCCTGCCGGTCCGTCCGTGATCGCTCCCCCGAGCGATCACTTCCGGTAGCGGCAGGAAGTACTGAGTGCCACGAGGTATCGTGGCACTCAGTACAAAATCGATCACTTCAGTGATCAGGTGCTCTGCTGGGTGCCTCGAGGGATCAAGGCACCCAGCAGAGTAAAAAGTGAAAAAAAAGTAAAAAAAAAGTGTAAAAAAAAAAGTAAAAAAAAGTGTGTAAAAAAAGTGTAAAAAAAGAAAAATAAATAAAATAAACTGACAGTTAGGGGTAGGGTTAGGGTTAGGGGTAGGGTTAGGGTTAGGGGTAGGGGTAGGGGTAGGGTTAGGGGTAGGGGTAGGGTTAGGGTTAGGGGTAGGGTTAGGGGTAGGGTTAGGGGTAGGGTTAGGGGTAGGGTTAGGGTTAGGGTTAGGGGTAGGGTTAGGGTTAGGGTTAGGGGTAGGGGTAGGGTTAGGGGTAGGGTTAGGGGTAGGGATAGGGGTTAGGGGTAGGGGTAGGGTTAGGGTTAGGGGTAGGGTTAGGGTTAGGGTTCTAAGGGCAGGGTCAGGGGTAGGGTTAGGGTTCTAAGGGCAGGGTCATCTTGGGGCTGAGTGGGATGTTCCTAGCCTGCCTCATCAGAGAGGCAGGCTAGCAACATCCAATCAGAAGTTAGAAAAAATCAAAATAAAATTTCTAATTTGTCAGGTCAGGCCAATATTTTGTAAATATTGGCTCTGACCTCTGTGATTCTCCCTCCCTCTCCTCACTTGTGTTTTGGTGAGCGAGAGAGAGAGATCAGATTTGACAGGTTAGAGATTTTAGTGAGATTTAGTGAGATTAGAAAAATTGAGGCAGATTTAGAGAGATTTTAGGGAGATTTAGAAGAATTGAGGCAGGTTTAGAGGGATTTAGAGAGATTTAGGTGTTTATTTGTATTTTCTTGTGAAACCCAACGGTTCTTCTAAGAACCAACAATCCGCTTATATATATATAATAATTATAAAATTTTATAATCTATTATATATATATGTCTGAGAGGGTGTACAGCGCCGAGGAGGCATATGCCATCCTGGCGTCAGAATCTGAGGCATCTGCGTCAGACTCAGACCCTCATTTCGACCCCGCTAACTGCTCAGAGGCGTCGCTAGATACATTATCTATGCTGGCTGATGTATCTAGTGATGTTTCTGATGCAGATCCTGGGTCACCACCTGCCAGCAGGAGACGCACAGCTCCAGCTGAGGAGTGGGTAGTGCCTCATCGCCAGAGGCCAGATATCCTCCTTTCACGGCAAATCCTGGCATCAATATTGATGTTGCAGGATTTACCGCCACACAGTTTTTGCAGGTGTTTATGGGGGATGATTTGTTGGGCCACATCGTGGCCCAATCAAATCTGTATGCCCATCAGCATTGTGCTGCGAAGCCAGACTCCTACTTGGCAAGGCAGCAATGGACCCCGCTAGATGTGCCAGAATTTCTGAAATTCTGGGCACTTACTATGCTGAGGGCATCATAAAGAAGCCCTCAATTCGCTCCTGCTGGAGCAGTAGCCCCATCTGCTCTACCCCCATTTACCTCCAATCAATGTCACGTAGAAGGTATGAAAACATTTTGCGTTTCATGCACTTCAGTGACAACAGCCTGTGCTCCCCTAGAGAGCATCCCCAGTTTGACAGGCACCAGACTTTTACATTTTATTCGTACATTTTTATGTTCTACAATTGGTGCTGTATTTTGCCAAAATCTTTGCACACCTATGCATGGGGGGCATGGGTGTACTCAGGAGATCTTGCAGAAAACAACCTGGAGAGTTTTCATGCAGTAACAAACAACAGTGTCTGCTAAGGCTAGGGTCAGACGAGCGTGATTTCTACGGACTGTACGTCCGTGCAGTACGGACATCGTCAGTACGGAAGACGCAGTAGTGGTCACACAGTCCGTTTTTTCACTGACATTTATTTTTTGACAGATGTAGGAGGGACAATAAATTCAATTGCAAAACCATTTTGTCCGTGAAAAATGCAGGACGTATAAATGCAGTCCGTCTGACCACGTTCCATTCACTCACACACAAAGCTATGCAGACGTTGCGGACGCAGCGCACTTTGTGCGGCCGTTCTAGCGGTTCTACGTTCTTGCCTGCCTTGCGTCCGTGGGCCGCGGCCGTTGTGCGTCCGCAGTTCAGTGCGGACGTACTTCGTGTGTCGGGCTCCATTGGACTTTATGTCATGCTATCACGGACGTACTTTTAGGCGGCGATCACGGACGTGAACACTACGCTCGTCTGACCCTAGCCTAAATCACAGTCCAAAACTACTGTGGGCGTAAAAATCTGAAATTTGAAAAAATTACCGCCACACACCTTGTTGCCAAATGTTTTGGGCTAAAACCGTTGCATCCATGGCATCAAAGCACTCCATATGCAATACCTTGGGGTGTCAACATAACAAATATAAACAATTTTCTGGCAATAATTCAAACTGGGGTATGCGGTAGACCCAAAACAAAAGATAGGCCTAGCTGAAGAAATAATCTCAATTTCACTCTAATGACAAAGTCATAAAAATTGTATTTGAACCTTCCCAAAATCCTGGCAAACCTAGGCATGGGGGGCATGGGTGTACTCAGGAGATCTTGCAGAAAACAACCTGGAGAGTTTTCATGCAGTAACAAACAACAGTGTCTGCTAAATCACAGTCCAAAACTACTGTGGGCGTAAAAATCTGAAAATTGAAAAATTACCGCCACACACCTTCTCAAATGTTTTGGGCTAAAACCGTTGCATCCATGGCATCAAAGCACTCCATATGCAATACCTTGGGGTGTCAACATAACAAATATAAACAATTTTCTGGCAATAATTCAAACTGGGGTATGCGGTAGACCCAAAACCAAAGCTAGGCCTAGCTGAAGAAATAATCAATATATTCACATAGACATATATAATTGTATTTGAACCTTCCCAAAATCCTGGCAAACCTATGCATGGGGGGCATGGGTGTACTCAGGAGACCTTGCAGAAAACAACCTGGAGAGTTTTCATGCAGTAAAAAAACAACAGTGTCCTCCTAAATCACAGTCCAAAACTGATGTGGGTGTGAAAATGAAAAATGACCACCAAACAGTATCTAATTTGTTTGGAGCAAACGGATGCATCCATAGCATAAAAACACTCCATTTACAATACTTTGGGGTGTTAGCTTACCAAATATATGCACGTTCATAAAACTGGGGTATGTAAAAAGGCCCCTAAAAAGAAGATAAGCAAAGAAGATACTGTATGTCAAATTAGAAAATTGACAAGCACATGTCAAAGATTGGCGTAGCACCCCAAAAACAACAGAACAAATCTATATATGGGTGGTATCATCAATTTACTCAGAAGATGTTGCTGAACATATTTTGGGGTGTTTTTTGGCAGTAACCCATAACTGGATTTGACAATTCATGCCTAAAGTACAATGTGTGTGAAAAAATAACACAAAAAGTGACTACCTGAAAGTTTGACAAAGAGCTAGTGCATGGAAAGTGTTAAAATACAACTCTTTGAAGCACCCTAGGGTGTGCCCTTTCTAAAAATATATGGTTTGATGGGGGTAAATTACTTTGGCCGGCTTCAAAAATGTCCCAAATAGGACATGGGTGCATGATGACGAAATGTGAAAATTCCAAGTTGGAAAACTGAAATGCGCACCCCCCAAATAGGCCTTTTAGCCCCCAAATGACCGGACATACCTATACATGGGTGGTATCAATTTACTCAGAAGATGTTGCTGAACATATTTTGGGGTGTTTTTTGGCAGTAACCCATAACTGGATTTGACAATTCAATGCCTAAAGTACAATGTGTGTGAAAAAATAACACAAAAAGTGACTACCTGAAAGATTGACAAAGAGCTAGTGCATGGAAAGTGTTAAAATACAACTCTTTGAAGCACCCTAGGGTGTGCCCTTTCTAAAAATATATGGTTTGATGGGGGTAAATTACTTTGGCCGGCTTCAAAAATGTCCCAAATAGGACATGGGTGCATGATGACGAAATGTGAAAATTCCAAGTTGGAAAACTGAAATGCGCACCCCCCAAATAAGGCCTTTTAGCCCCCAAATGACCCGACATACCTATACATGGGTGGTATCAATTTACTCAGAAGATGTTGCTGAACATATTTTGGGGTGTTTTTTGGCAGTAACCCATAACTGGATTTGACAATTCATGCCTAAAGTACAATGTGTGTGAAAAAATAACACAAAAAGTGACTACCTGAAAGTTTGACAAAGAGCTAGTGCATGGAAAGTGTTAAAATACAACTCTTTGAAGCACCCTAGGGTGTGCCCTTTCTAAAAATATATGGTTTGATGGGGGTAAATTACTTTGGCCGGCTTCAAAAATGTCCCAAATAGGACATGGGTGCATGATGACGAAATGTGAAAATTCCAAGTTGGAAAACTGAAATGCGCACCCCCCAAATAAGGCCTTTTAGCCCCCAAATGACCCGACATACCTATACATGGGTGGTATCAATTTACTCAGAAGATGTTGCTGAACATATTTTGGGGTGTTTTTTTGCAGTAACCCATAACTGGATTTGACAATTCATGCCTAAAGTACAATGTGTGTGAAAAAATAACACAAAAAGTGACTACCTGAAAGATTGACAAAGAGCTAGTGCATGGAAAGTGTTAAAATACAACTCTTTGAAGCACCCTAGGGTGTGCCCTTCTAAAAATATATGGTTTGATGGGGGTAAATTACTTTGGCCGGCTTCAAAAATGTCCCAAATAGGACATGGGTGCATGATGACGAAATGTGAAAATTCCAAGTTGGAAAACTGAAATGCGCACCCCCCAAATAAGGCCTTTTAGCCCCCAAATGACCCGACATACCTATACATGGGTGGTATCAATTTACTCAGAAGATGTTGCTGAACATATTTTGGGGTGTTTTTTGGCAGTAACCATAACTGGATTTGACAATTCATGCCTAAAGTACAATGTGTGTGAAAAAATAACACAAAAAGTGACTACCTGAAAGATTGACAAAGAGCTAGTGCATGGAAAGTGTTAAAATACAACTCTTTGAAGCACCCTAGGGTGTGCCCTTTCTAAAAATATATGGTTTGATGGGGGTAAATTACTTTGGCCGGCTTCAAAAATGTCCCAAATAGGACATGGGTGCATGATGACGAAATGTGAAAATTCCAAGTTGGAAAACTGAAATGCGCACCCCCCAAATAAGGCCTTTTAGCCCCCAAATGACCCGACATACCTATACTTGGGTGGTATCAATTTACTCAGAAGATGTTGCTGAACATATTTTGGGGGTGCTTTTGGCAGTAAACCTTAAAGTTCACAGTACATGTATTCTTAAATTACGTTCAAAAAAAAAAATCACCAAAATTTTTTTTTTTTTCAAACTTTGGCATAGATTTGTGGTAAAATGGTTTGCATGGAAAGAGTCAAAATACCCCAAGTTTAATACCTTGATTTGTGTACTTTAAAAAAATATGTATGTGTGGAGGGTTATTCAGGAATTAGTGACAGATATCAGTGTTACAATGTCACTATCACTAGTTTTGAAAATAAACTCTTTGGAAATGGCAAAGTGCTACTTGCACTTATTGTTGCATAAAATAAGGAAAAAAAGCGAGGAATATGTAAACATTGGGTATTGCTAAACTCAGTACTAAATTTAGAAACTACTAAGGAATAAAAATTTTTTGACGGTTGTTGATACATAAGAAATTTTGGGGGTCAAAGTTCGAAAAAGTGGTGTTTTTTCAATTTTTGTGTCATATTTCACAATTATTTTTATAGTAAATTATATGAAATGATGAAAAAAATGGTATCTTTATAAAGTCCATTTAGTGACGAGAAAAACAGTGTAAAATATGTGTGGGTTACATAAACGAGTAAGAGGAAAATTTGACGTAAACACTAAGGCCGGGTGCACACTAGACTAGATAAGACGTTTTTTGTAACGCACTAACGCGCGTTAAAAAAAAAAACATCGTACCCGACGCTCGTCCACGCCCCCTTGCGTTATCTTCCATAGGAGGATAGCGGAGCACCCGTCGACGTGAATCCTAGCGTTCTAGAATGGCGATGCGCTAGGATTCGCGTCGACGGGTGCTCCGCTATCCTCCTATGGAAGATAACGCAAGGGGGGTAGACGAGTGTCGAGTACGAGGATTTTTTTTTAACGCGCGTTAGTGGCGTTACAAAAAACGTCTAGTGTGCAGCCGGCCTTAGAGCGCAGAAACGTAAAAACAGCTGCGGTCACGAACGGACGGATTTGTGTAAAACCGCCCGGTCACTAAGGGGTTAATAGTGTAGGTCGTATGGGACAGGATCTGAAACCGTGTTTTACCAAATGGATGTTAAGTGTGTACCTCTGTCTCTTTTAGTGAGCAAACGGGGTTTGTGAGAGTCCTCTATGTCTCTTGTATTTCACAACTGTAAAGCACTGCAGGATATGTTGGTGCTATATAAATTCTGAGTAACTACTAGCTTCATGAATTCAACCATCCTCTTGTAATATGCTTTGATATAGAAGAACACCTGGAAATTTGGGATAAAGAGAGGGTGTGAAGAAGGATTTTGTATTTTCGGGTCTTTGAGGAAAATGAGTGCCTTATTTGTGTAACACCTGGTCGGAGTGCCTCACCTAAGGTAGCAATCCTTAATTATTGTTGCCGCCCCTTATTGATGAAACAGGTCCAGGATGACACCCGTAGGCTGGAGGAGTCAGTAATTGACTTAAACACGGCTATAAAACCATTTTACATTGTATAGTATTAAAGACGGTAATAAATCTCCCCATGGGTATAATTTGTGTATCCTGTTTACGTGCTTCTTTCTACGACACCCCCATCCATGGAAAACATTGATGGCACTTTAAAACACATGTTTTTGGCAACTACTTAGTGTCTGGATAAACCCATGAGCCCATTCCAATAAATGGGAGCCTAGGTGACCTCATCCAGTGACCCACCAACGATTCCTATGCATGATCATTTTTGATGTTTACAAACATCTATTGCAAAAATTTTATTTTAATAAAAGATTACTTTTATAATAAGTGGACACTAGTTAAAATGTATGACGTGGTTGGAAAGAAAATCAATTTACCACAGAATTTATTGTAAATGATGTGAAAAATAGCCATAAATAATTTAATCTAAGATCTAGTGTCATAACCTTTTTAGAAGTTGGTGCATGTGATAAATAAGGCATATTCCGTCTGCTTGCTGACAAGCATTGCTATTTCAATTTGATGTTTTGCAAATACATAAATCACACAAAAAAATAGAACTGTATTAAAAATATAAAAAATTTAATTCTATGTATAACACACAAAATACCACCACAGGAGGTGAGAATTTTTTTTTTTTTTTTTTTTTAAATATACAAGCAATCTAAAGTATATAAGTTATTTTTCTCTGAATTCTTGATATTCTGGCCAATTTCTCCTATTTCCCAGGTTAGTAAATGAGTCATGCGGTGTAGTTTAATATATCCAGAACTGTGGTAACAGGCAGTTTTATTTGATCTTTATTATAATGTTGCAGGATTGTGATCATGGCAGTAGTAGTCTTGTAGTTTTTGTCGTAGCTTTGCTTACACTGTGCTCTGATGCCTCAGACTGGTTTTATGATTTTTATTTTTTATTTTGTTTACATAAACATCGTTTGGGATACACATGATAAAAGCTGGAAAACGCCCTGCGCTGGCAGATAAGGTGTTCCTTCACGGTGACATGTTGTTCCTCTGCTCTGATTGCGAGCTGACCTCTGTATAGCATAATATAAAGCAGACTGGGAGCGACTTTTCAGGAAACACCTGCAGGCGTATCTTGTGACCGCCAGAGAAGGCAAGTTCTCTGCTGCTACAATGACACATTGAGGGATGTGAAGCGGCCTGAATATGTATTTTTCTGGATGCCTGTGCACCCTTCCAATCCATAGTTATATCACTCCACTAGGACAGACTGTATTCCAATCTTCATTTCTTCGAACTGCAAGATGGAAACAAAAAACCGTTTGTGTTTCTTGGCACACACTGAATAAATGATGTCATAACACTTCGTTCTGCAGGCCATACTGTGCTTGTTTAATCACTTTTAATTACCTAATAGATGTCATACTGTACATTCCGTATCTCATCTGTTCTAGGTAAAAAACATATAACCTCTGCTTTCTTGCACATTATGCCACCAATCAGAGATCATAACAATCAGAAACCAGTTGTTTTTCTGCTTTTATGTAGAAACGCAATCTAGTTTTATGTTCTCTGGTTTGCCGTTAGGGTAACTTCTTAATATAGTAAATTTATACGGTGGAATACTCCTTATAAAAAAATAAAAAAGTTTACTCAATTTTTCAATTAATACAAAATGGTGCAAAATACTGGTAGGAATGACATATCCACTTATACGGTGGGGACCTACACATCAGGTCAAGTAAATGTCATAGCCGATAGCTTAAGGGTATTTTAGCAACCGGGCAACCGAAAAAGGGTTGCAACAAGGGGGCGTAGGGGAGGAGGGGGAAGCAACCAAAAAGGGGTAGGATCTACCGGAGAGTCAGCAGAGAACTCGCCAAGTTTCGAACCACCATACAGTGTATGCAGGAGAATCTCCTACGAGAAGGAGAAACAAAGTGTCAACCCGTGAATTTAAAATGTAACTTTTATTGTAACAGAAATAAAAACCAAAAAAGACACAACATCAAAACAAAGTGTAATGGTCAAACTGACCAATAAAAACACATCACCTCAAATGGGTGATCCTTCCCCTAATGCTCATGTAAATGGCTCTGGTCTAAATTTCAGTAAAACCACTAAATTAGCACATTCATTGATGACCAGAAAAGCCGCAAATATTACTTATTGGATGTGTTAACATAATGGGTGAAGGGAAAAGATCCAGAGACACGGGACCGTGGCGCAAACACACACTTGGTTCAAATGACTGAATCAGCCCAACACTGGACCAATGTATCAATTTGCTTAAACAGTGACGCCAAAAAATCAATGGAAACATTTTTTGCCAAGTGCCCACGGCACTACCATATTAAGGACTTGGACAGAAAAAGCACCGCATGTACGATTGAGTTAATCAAAATAAATTGCCATAACAACGTCCCTGTCTCCCCACAACGCACCCGACGCGCGTTTCGCCGGTATGGCTCGTCAGTGCTAGAAGTGATAAGACAAACTGCTGTTTAAATCCTGCTGGTGTCCTAATGGTTTAGCTTGTTAACCAATCAGAAGAGCCGAAATGGTTCCTCCCTGGTGAGCTATATGACCTAATGATGAGTGGCGTTAGGGGGTTACCAATCCAACTCTAGCATTGCTCTATTGTCATAGTGACAATTAGGCATTATCCGAACTGGATTAGATGATTGTAAACCGTACAAGATGTAGGCATGGGTTCAGTCATGGAGAGCTTCGCACACGAGGCCCAGGATTTCAAATTGGAATCTAAGCTGCCTAGATAATTGATGGAGTCATCTAGGAAATAAATTTCCGTGATGCCTCCTGGGTTACGACCGGGAAACATTTCTGTACCTGGAGGAGGAGAGAGAAGAAGCTGGAGAGCAACTGGTCCTCTGTGAGCCTCAATGAAGGCCATACATGCCTGATAAATACTGCATCACGGATATACTGTACATTTTCTAGATGTCTCCATCAATTATCTAGACAGCTTAAATTCCAATTTGAAATCCTGGGCCTTGCATACAAATCTCTCAATGACGGAGTCCCTGCCTACATCTCCTCTTATCAGCAGTAATTCCCCCATTTTTGTATTCATTATTCTGGTTCTATGTTGGAAAGAGGAGACATTGGTGGGGGGGGGGGTTACTGCGATATATATATATATATACAAGGTGGAAAGCCTGCCCAGAGGGCAGTCTATTGTGGATATACTGCCCCTGCTCATGGATATATGCCCCAGCTCATGGATATTGCCACAGCATGTGGATACTGCCCCAGCTCGTGGATATTGCCCCAGCTCGTGGATACTGCCCCAGCACGTGGATACTGCCCCAGCTCGTGGATATTGCCCCAGCTCGTGGATATTGCCCCAGCACGTGGATACTGCCCCAGCTCGTGGACATTGCCCCAGCACGTGGATATTGCCCCAGCACGTGGATACTGCCCCAGCACGTGGATACTGCCCCAGCTCGTGGACATTGCCCCAGCTCGTGGATACTGCCCCAGCACGTGGATACTGCCCCAGCATGTGGATACTGCCCCAGCTCTTGGATATTGCCCCAGCTCTTGGATATTGCCCCAGCACGTGGATATTGCCCCAGCACGTGGATACTGCCCCAGCTCGTGGATACTGCCCCAGCTCGTGGATATTGCCCCAGCTCGTGGATACTGCCCCAGCACGTGGATACTGCCCCAGCATGTGGATACTGCCCCAGCTCTTGGATATTGCCCCAGCTCTTGGATATTGCCCCAGCACGTGGATATTGCCCCAGCACGTGGATACTGCCCCAGCTCGTGGATACTGCCCCAGCTCGTGGATATTGCCCCAGCTCGTGGATACTGCCCCAGCACGTGGATACTGCCCCAGCTCGTGGATATTGCCCCAGCTCGTGGATATTGCCCCAGCACGTGGATACTGCCCCAGCTCGTGGACATTGCCCCAGCACGTGGATATTGCCCCAGCACGTGGATACTGCCCCAGCACGTGGATACTGCCCCAGCTCGTGGATATTGCCCCAGCACGTGGATATTGCCCCAGCACGTGGATACTGCCCCAGCACGTGGATACTGCCCCAGCTCGTGGACATTGCCCCAGCTCGTGGATACTGCCCCAGCACGTGGATACTGCCCCAGCATGTGGATACTGCCCCAGCTCTTGGATATTGCCCCAGCTCTTGGATATTGCCCCAGCACGTGGATATTGCCCCAGCACGTGGATACTGCCCCAGCTCGTGGATATTGCCCCAACACGTGGATATTGCCCCAGCATGTGGATATTGCCCCAGCACGTGGATACTGCCCCAGCTTGTGGATATTGCCCCAGCTCTTGGATATTGCCCCAGCACGTGGATACTGCCCCAGCTCCTGGATATTGCCCCAAGCTCCTGGATATTGCCCCCCAGCTCATGGATACTGGCTCCCAGCTTATGGATATTGGCCCCCAGCTCGTGGATACTGCCCCCCAGCTCATGGATATTGCCCCCCAGCTCATGGATATTGGCCCCCAGCTCGTGGATACTGCCCCCCAGCTTATGGATATTGGCCCCCAGCTCGTGGATATTGACCCCCAGCTCATTGGATACTGCCCCCCAGCTCGTGGATACTGCCCCCCAGCTCATGGATACTGCCCCCCAGCTCATGGATACTGCCCCCCAGCTCATGGATACTGGCCCCCAGCTCGTGGATATTGCCCCCCAGCTTATGGATATTGGCCCCCAGCTCGTGGATATTGACCCCCAGCTCGTGGATATTGCCCCCCGGCTCGTGAATATTGACCCCCTGGCTCGTGGATATTGCCCCCCAAGCTCTCATGGATATATACCCCAGATCAGACCCCAGACCAGACATGGGGCGGCTGTTCGAATGCTCTATCGGCATTCGGACAGCCGCCCCATGAGCTCCGCCGTCCGCGCCATACTTACCTTTCCGAGCGGCGCCGGGGAAGGGAAAGTTTCCCCGCTTCCGGTCTTTGAAGGACCCAAGCCGCGGTCACGTGACCGGGGCTTGGGTCCTTCAAAGAGCGGAAGCGAGGGAACTTTCCCTTCGCCGCTCGGGGGACGGGTTGGACGCACACAGCAGCTGGGTAGAGGCTGCGAGCGCAGCCTCTACCCGGCTGCTGTGTGCATCTTGTAACCGCCGCGGCGAGCCGGCAGCCGGCTCGTGCCGCGGCGGTTGCATGCGCGCGCAACCAACCGCCGCTGGTTGCGCGCGCATGCGCAGAGTAAGGCTTGGCGACGGACACGCCAAGCCTTACTGAATTATATTATAGATATGTGTGTGTGTGGTGGGGTATACACATTTATTTGTGTTCGTCTCTCATCTAAAGATTCCCTCCTCCACCCTATTAACTGTTAAATACCGTATATAGGAGAATGCACAGCCACAAAATAAGACCTTTGCACAAATTTTGATAATTGTTGCATCATGGGGAAAATCCACAAAATGGAAGCAGAAGATTAAAAACCCTAACTTTATTCTTCCTATATGTATATGAAATGACTTCAAACAAAGAAGAAAAAACAGCAGCATGTGTTTTATAAGGTGGTTTTGTTTGTAATGCACAAGTAATATATATCAGGGTAATTCAAAGAAGAGCTCCGAATTGCTTGAGAAAGGTAACCGAGCGCTGAAAATTGTGGCCGAAAGGTAACCGAACAGTGAAATTCAGCGTTCGGTTACCTTTCTTGGCCATTGGGCTATCCAGAGAGCAGGCAGTTTGCCAAATCCTGGCGAATTGACTGCACATACCGTGCCTGTTCGGTGCCTGTTCGGTGCCTGTTCGAGGGCAGTGAAATCCCCATGAAAAAGCACTGCTTCGGCTATTCAGAGAACACAAACCAGCAGTGAAAGGTTCCCGAAATGCCCTGCCATTCGGTGGTTTAATTCGGCAAGTTAATTCAGGAGAATCCCATAGGCTTCAATGTTAAAAATATTCCGTTTTAATCCAATATCTAATAAACCGTTCATTATAAAATTCTGTAGTAAAGAGTCTCTTTATTTATAGATTTTTTAGGATACTTTTTTTTTTTTTAAAGTCCGATTATTTTTTTTTTTTTTTTTTTTAAAAGTTTACTTATTTTTTCGGTAACAGCCCTTTTTATTATCATTCCCTGGACCTCATATGCAAATTTCAGACATTTTCGCTCAGTAGTTTCTTTGTAAACAGTGTTTCATTTTCACACATTCACACAAACTATTTTGCTAATTTATTCAGCGGTCTCGGCTGCTTCGGCTGTGTGTGATCGGCTCCTGCTCAGTTTTTCCGTGGTTTTCGGCAGGTTAATCCAGATGTTTTCGGCGTGCATTCGCCGGGTTTTACGGTTCGTTTTCGTCGGGTTTGCGGTAGCTTTTCCCTGCAATTCGGGGACCCTGTGGCGCTTGCTGAATACACCGCAGGGTCACCGAAATGGGATCGGCAAAAGGAACCGAATTGAAGAGAACGAAAAGTCACCGAACGTGCGGTGACTTTTCAAATCTCTTTGAATAACCCTGATAGTTACATCTTATGTAAGTGGTAGTGCCTTTTTTAAAGAACAAGGGTCACACGTAGCGAGGGCTAGTATGGAAAGGAACTGGGGCTTCACTTATTAAATAATAGGGTGTCTGTTATATCACCCAAAAATGTCAGTTGTCCTTTGGATCTGTGAAATACCTTGTGGCTTACAAATGCTCTTTCTCCATCAAATTTTGAGCTGCTGCAAATTTATTCTTCTTTATTATTTATTTATTTTACAATTCAGCTCAGCCTGGCTTGCTCTGTGTAACAAGGGTCAGGTCAGTAACAAAACGAATATACACAAACATAGATACTGCCAGGTGTCTGTGTAGAATACAGTGTGTTACCAAAACAAACGGGAATTTGCTACAAAACCGTTTATTCAATATAGGTGATAGGGGTGAAACATTGGCCTTTTTTCAGGCAGCAGTAGTTCAGCTCGATCTAGTTTCATATTGGACTCCAAGCTATTCACGAAGAGCAGAACAATGGCTCCATTAGAGATTCCTACATGAGAATTTCCTCCAGTTCTAATCAATTAACAATTGTACGGGTATCAAAAGCAACTGATATAAAAGAGAAACGAGTATGTCCTGCAGTTGCCTCCAGGCTTGGACAACAATGTCATTTTAATGACTTAAAAATGGGCCTGGAGGCTCCGCACCATCTCTGCTCCCCCAAAACTCATCAGCTACCATTAATAAATTGTATAAGTTCTGCAAATTAAAGGCAATGTTATATATACAGTATATGTAATGTCTCCTGGTTCTTATTCATCCTGCTGCTGTTTTATGCCCTCCAAGTTGCCTTCCTCAAATACCGGCACTGACTCCTGTCTGCCCAGTGATTCTGACACGGGACGCTTTTCCATGTCCTTTTCAGAAGCCCGTACACAGTGTGTCATACTTCCGGGGTTATTCAGAGAGGTGAAACTCCGGGGAATGACTGGAGAAGTGAAAATTCTAGGTCAAAATGGCCAAACCTGAAAAATTCTTCCATTTATCGCACTTTCCAAATCAGCTATTGGGTCTTCTCAGGGTCTTCTCTTCAGGGTCTTCTCCTGATTTTCACCTTTTCTCTGAATAACCCTGTTTGTGTATCTTTCACTCATTTTCTGTCGCATGAAAATTATGCAGACCGAGAGCAAACACATGAGTCCTGTTGTGGTTTCTTCATACCCCTCAGTGTGCTCATTTGTACTTCTAGTGTTGTTTCTATGTTCCTGACCTTGGCTCTTCTCTGTCCACTCTGAGGCTGGCGGCACACGAGCGGATTTATTGCGTCCGTCTGTGTGCGCAATTTGCCGTCCGTCGTAGCTTTTTAATTGAGTCAATGAAGTACACCGTACGATGCACTTGTTCACACACAGCATTTGCGTATTGCTACGGATGCGAAAAATAGCATGGACGTGAAAAAGCTAGGTGTCCCGCAGGAACTACGTGCTGCTTCTTGTGTGCGTAAATATTTACGAGCGCAAGTGTGAAGGATGGCACGCTGAAGCAATCTGCCGATGGCATTACTGATAGTCTGTTGAACACTATCTCCCGTCAAAATGTGTGTCCATGGCGGACGCACTTTCACGCAGTACACACCTCTCCTGTCAAAAAATGCGTCTGTAACGAACGCACTGAACTAAGTACCTGAATGCTTGTGTGCCCCCAGCCTTAGTCTAGCTCTTTTTTTACCTGGCCAGTTTAAGGCTCGCCTCTAGTTTTGGGCTAGGGTCAAACAAACGCATTTTTTGCGTTGTTCGTAAAAAAAAAAAGTCTGAACACATTGACGTATTTTTTCATACGATGCGCATTTTCGTGCGTGTTTTTTTTTTTTTTTTTTTTTTTTTTTACGGATCCAGACAAGGAAACTTCGGGTGTCTGGACATTATGTTGGCCGGACCTGAGCAGCGTCTGACATCTCCTAATCACGCACACACGCCACTATGTGGCGCAGCGCACTCTGTACGTCAGTACTAGCGGTTCGACGTTCTCGAAAAAATGCGTTCATTTGCCGCTTGCATTGCGCAGCCGAACGTAGGTGCAGCCGTACTTCGTATATTGGCCGTCATTTGCTGCTACTGCGGCCGTGATTAAGTGCCTAAACGCACGTTAAAAATGCGTTAGTCTGACCCCAGCCTTAGAGTTTTAACCTCTCCCTTGCTATTTTCTAAAGTATGCGTTGGGTATCTAGTGTCCCTTTTTAATAATCTTCCAAAACCAGAACAAGTCGTTATAATTGCAGAGTACTTTTCAGCGTTCACTCAGCTAATCACGTACAGATGTATCTTTAGGCGATTAGCTGAGACAGCGCTGACAAGCGCAACTTGTGCATTTCAGCTGAGTTGCTGTTGATGCTTGGTGAAAGCGTCCTGTAACACATTCAGATATGTGTGAAGGCAACAAATATAATAAATTTTATCTTTTATAATTCTAGTTGTGAGACTGATCTGTAGGCAGCCGCCTTTACCTTCCCTCTATTGACTTACTCGTAGCAATGCTTTGGGATGGACATGTCTCGGGCATATTTTTTTTTTCCATGACACTAGACGACCAAAGACCAAAATCAAAGTAACTTATATTTGCTCCAGAGAGGGGCTTATTTGCTTTGACTTTGCATGGTTAGTATTTAATTATGAATATCTGATCAAAGAAAATTATTCTTTCTTCATTATGAGCCGGTGGTTTATTAGAAGTCATAACTGGTGCACAGGACAGTTTGTTTTTACCAGCACCTATACTAGGCTTACCGGTCTGAGATTTTAAATATGTGGTTGTACCTGATATATATAATCACACCCTGGGGCAATGCTTGTTCCAGATGGGATAGTCACCTCTGGTGTTAGTTTGGGAAAAGCTATTTTGACTTGCGGAATTACTATGTACATGCTGGTGATCACGAACTCAATGAGCAAAGATGTGAGCTCTACCCCTTAGCTGTCTATGATTAGGCTATGGAGGAGCCATTGTTTTCTGGGCCTATCCACTCAAGAACATTGCCCGTATCCCTTTCTGTGCCAAGATACCACAAAGATGCTGGTTCATGCACTTATTATATCAAGGCTTGAGTACTGTAACACACTCCGTATTGGCCTCCCGCATCGCCCATTTGCAATCTGTAATGAATGCAGCTGCCAGGCTTATTATTATACCCGATGCTGCTCTCTGACTGACCATAGGCCTAATCATTTCAGGAATCAGGATACAGTTTAAAATACTGACGCTCACGTTCAAGTCACTCAATAACTTAACTAGGGATGAGTTTTTGGTTCGGATCTGTTCGGAGTTCGATTCGAACATCGCCCGTTCAGCTGTTCGTCGAACTCCGAACATTTCTGCGTGTTTGCCGCATGTTCGCCCACAATGGACCACAATGCACTTTTCCACTGGCCTGAAGCTTGTAATTGGCTACAGCCTTGCACTTGACCGCAGGTGCAAGACTATGCCAATCACGGCTCAGAGTCCTGATTGGGCAAATTTTCCCGCAGCACACTATATAAGGCTTCCCTGCCTGCAGCTCCAGCGCGTATATTTGCAGGAGTGAATCAGAGAGGAGAGGAGATTGTTCTGTCACGGTGTATCAGTGACATTGTAGGAGATTTCTGTGAATTCGAATCTGTGTCGACACTGCCAGGCTATCCAGGACAGTGTGTTTCAGTGAGTTGTAGGAGATTTCTGGGAATTTGAATCTCTCTTGGCACTGCCCAGGCTATCAGTGCGTTCTACCACAATTAAGCAAATTAGAAACTGTCTTGGCACAGCCTGTTATCAGTGTGAATCAGAGAGTTATACCACAGTTCAGAAAATTTTAATCAGTCTGGCTGTGCCAAGACAATCAGGGACAGTGTGTATCACTGACTTATACAGATTTTCCAGAACAATGGTATATCTTTGATCTAATTCTAGATACCATACAATAACACAGTTTAATCAGAGTTCATCTGTTTATCTATTGAGAGTTGAATCTGGCTGTTGCCAGCTATCAGGGTGTTGCAGCCTGCAGGAGAGGAAGTGAATCAGAGAGTAGAGGACATTGGCAGCCTTGCAGGGAAAATATCAGTAAAATCGCCAATTTATATCCGAGTTCTGCATATCTCCAATCTTTATAACAGAGTTGAATCAGAGTTCTGTATATCTTTAATCTATATATCACTCACCAAGTCCGAAAGACCAAAAATAACAGGCAGACACTCCCAGACACAGATAAGAGGGCAAACCGCCTCTGTGTCGGAAGGCAGTGCCCCTGGTCATCGTGGACGTGGTGCATCCTCTGCAGGGGCACGCTTGTCCTTTCTAACTGGTGCTGGCCGTCTTATGCTGCAGCAACATGCAGAGGATTTGCAGGATTGGCTAACTAGGCCATCCTCATCCTCCGAGTCCTCTGCCAGCCAGGCTTGTAGTGGTTTACAGTCCACCTCAGCTGCCAAAGCATCTAATGCAGCCTCCATGTCCACCGCTACTCCTGCCATAGCCTCACCAACATACATGGAGGAGTCAGCTGAATTGTTTGACTACAATGACAGTGACATGCTGCTTGATGATGCAAAGCAACTACAGTGCTCTGATTCAAACTCTGAGGTTGAGGAAGGGAGTTTAATCAACCTAGAGGGAGGGGGTGCCAGTGACAAACAAATAACTGGCACTCCTGTTGCCCCAGCAGCTGCAGCATACTGCCAAGTTGGCTCCAGTGACGAGGAGATAGGGGGTGATGACGATGATGAGGTCACGGACTCCACCTGAGTGTCTGATCGAGCAGAGGAGTCAAGTGAGGAGGAGGCGCAACATACACAAGGCACAACGTCCTCTATGAGCAACTGTAGCGGTGTCCAAGGCAACAGAAGTCACAGCTGCTCAGGTGCAGAGCGCTGTTGTCTCGAAGCGCATGTCCAGGATCTCTGCTGTCTGGGAGTTCTTCACGACATGTGCAGCAGACTGCAGCGTTGCTATTTGTAAGCGATGTGGGAAAGCCATCCAACACTTGGGTACCACGTGCTTGAGGCGACATATGACCACCTGCCACGCATCCCGTTGGCACAACACTTTACATAGGTCCTCCTCCTCCTCATCTGTCTCTACCCCCACTATATGTCCTGCCATGTCATTGCCTACAACCTCCACTGACAGGGATGATGCTACAGTAATGGGTGTACCAGGTCCTTCCTCAGAATGTGACAGCATCCCATCAGCTGAAGATTTACGCAGTCAAATTACGTTGCCCCAGCTGCTGCAGCGTAAGAAAAAATATAGTCCCAACCATCCCCAAGCACAGCGTCTAAATGCCAGCTTAGCAAAATTACTTGCATTACTGCTGCTGCCTTTCCAGCTGGTGAACTCTGCTTCCTTCCGTGAATTTGCAGAATGTGCTGTACCACAGTGGCATGTTCCAAAACGCCATTACTTTTCACGGAAGGCCATTCCAGCACTATACCAGCACGTGGAAGACAATGTTATCCAGTCATTGGGAAAGGCAGTCAGCAGCAAGGTGCACATGACTTTAGACACGTGGTCCCGCAAGCATGGACAGGGCCATTACATTTCCTTCACGGCACACTGGGTAACTCTGCTTGCAGCTGGGAGGGATCCAGGACGGGGCTCTGTGCTGACCTTGCTCATCCACCACGCCTCCAGAAAGCTGCTTATGAGGTCTGTCTGCTCCACCACCTCTTCCTCCTCCCTCAATGTCTCTGGTGAAGTGGCAGTTAAACCGACGCGTGGCAGGGGCTACGCAATGGCTCAAGCAAAAAGATTCTATACTGTGCTTGAGCTGGTTTGTTTAGGGGACAGGAGCCACACCGGGCCAGAAATTCTGTCAGCTCTGCAGGGGCAAGCGCAGAGATGGTTAACACCACACCAGCTTCAGCTGGGAATGGTCGTCTGTGATAATGGCAGCAACCTTCTCTCCACCCTACGCAAGGGTAAATTGATGCATGTACCATGCCTAGCACACGTCCTAAATCTAGTGGTACAGCGTTTCCTAACCAGGTACCCAGGGCTGGCAGAGCTTCTCAGCCAGGCCATAAAAGTCTGCAGACGGTCATTCCCAGCAAGTGTTCGCCTGGCAGAAATTCAAAGAGAATTCCACCTTCCCACAAACCGCATGATCTGTGACATGCCCACCAGGTGGAACTCGACATTTGCAATGCTGCAGCGTCTGCACAAGCAGCAGAGGGCCATCAATGAGTACCTGTGTGAGTATGGCACAAGGACAGGTTCAGGTCAACTTGGTCCCCCCTGCAGTGGCTGATGATCAAGGATGCATGCACTGTACTGTCACCATTTGAGGAGGCAATGAGGATGGTGAGCAAGGACAGTGCATGCATCAGTGACACAATTCCTTTAATGTTCCTGCTGGAGCGCACTCTGTGGGGAATTATAGATGTGGCACTAGAGGCAGAGCAGCAGGAGGAAGAGGAGGCCTTCCCTAGCTCTCAAGGCCCCAGTCTTTACACAGACAGCATTCCTGCAGGTCCTCAGATCCGACAGGAGGAGGATGAGGAGGAGGAGGAGGAATATTTAAGTAGTGGGGGCATTGAAGGTGGGGATTCCTCAAGGGAGGGTTTTGTGTGCCCAGAAACCCAAGGACTAGTACGTGGCTGGGAGGAGAAGGTGCACGATGGGGTCATCCTCATTGACCAGGAAGACTCGGAAGCTAATGCCACCTCCAACCTACGCTGCATGGGCTCCCTTATCCTGCAAAGTCTGCTAAATAACCCAAGGATTCGTGCTATCAAGGAGAGGGATCATTACTGGTTGGCAAGCCTTATTGTTCCATGATACAAGGGTAAAGTGTCAGAACTCATCCTATCCACACAGAGGGAGGACAGGATGAAACAACTTGAGGACGCTCTAAAGCGACACATGTGTAACACCTTTCCAGGCACTGGTAGGTTACCAAGTGATGACACAGGTGCTTCTGAGGCTGCAGATGATCAGAGGAAGAGCGGTTAAGGCTAGGGATGTGCGTTTCGGTTTTCGGAATTTTGGAATTTTCACGAAATTTCCTGATTCGTGTTTTCGGATGCGGCCGATTTTCCGAAAATTTTTAGATCCGAAAATGGCAGATCCGAAAAGTTTTCCGAGCCGAAACGAAATATTTTCGGAATTTTCGAATGGACTTGAAATGTGTCAAATCGAAATTTATTGCTTTGAAACGAGGAGAACAGACGTTCCGAAAAAACGAAAATTTCCGAAGTTACGAAAAGTCGATACAAAAAACGAGCAGTGACACGAAAATACGAAAAACGGTCGATATTCCGAAAACATGTATAATTCCGAAAACGAAAATTTCCGAAATTATGAAAAGTCGATACAAAAAACGAGCAAAGTGACACGAAAATACGAAAAATGGTCGATATTCCGAAAAAAATATGTACACGGAAAACGAGTCGAGCCGAACCGAATCGAAACAGAAATCGGTCGAAACGAGCCGAATCGAAAAGTTTAAAAATCCGAAAAATCGAACCGAAAAAAAAATCGGTGCACAAGCCTAGTGAAGGCTGGGGCCGCTTGACTGATGCCTTTTTACATTTTGTTTAGTCCACGACGCCCAGGGACGTCAAATGTAGGCACCGATTGCCAGCGTCTTCACCGTATGGTGCAGGACTACCTAGGGGAAAGGGCAGACCTGGATACCTTTTACAGCAGATGATCCACTGGCTTACTGGGTGTTGAGATTGGATCACTGACCAGAATTTAGCCAATATGCTATGCAGGCACTAGGTTGCCCTTCATCCAGCGTGCTTTCTGAAGGACGTTCAGTGCTGCTGGAGGTTTTGTCACAGACAAAAGAGTGCGTCTGTCCACCGACTCTGTAGACCGGCTGACATTTATAAAAATGAATCAGTCCTGGATCAGCAGCTATCAATCCCCTGATGCTGACGTAACTGAATAGATTGGGGATCTCTTCTGCTTTCCCAAAACCTCCACCACTGCAATCTTCCACAATACCACAGATGGGTTACTTACGGTGTGAAGGCACTTGCTACCACCAAAGGCACAATATTTGGGTGCACTGCCACTGATGCCTATACTGATATATTCATATCATTTTAATGTTGGACCGCAGGGTCCACCACTGCACTCTTCCACAATACCACAGAGGGCTTACGGTGTGAAGGCACTTGCTGCCACCAAAGGCAAAATATTTGGGTGCACTGACGCCTGTACCAGATTCATATCATTTTAATATTTGACCGCAGGGTCCAACCCTGCACTCTTCCACAATACCACAGAGGGGTTACGGTGTGATGGCACTGTTGCAGACACTAAAGGCCCAATTTTAAAGCACCAATTGTTACTTTCATCCAAAGCCTGCATAAGTTTCACCATAATTTAGCCAAACAAATCACTAAACTTGTTCTGCGTGTATTAAAACGTCTCCTCTTTTCATACAGGCTGCCGCCCCAAGCAGTTGTTTATGAATAGATTAAAGGAAAACCATTTACCGTCATTTGAAATGTCTTTTTTTTTTTTTAAATGTTTCTATACATCCTACAAATCTGCCACTTCACAGGCAGGATATGGGGACCTCCTAGGCACGATATTTGAAGGAATGTTTCGTTTTTATTCTTAACCTTTATTTCATGGAAAACTCACTGTTCCTTTAAAAACGTTTTTCTTTTTACTTTTTGTCCTTGTTTCCTGTCCCCCAGGGCACTACCCAGACCCCCATACACATTTTATGGCAAATATCTAACATCTAGGCACTCTAAAAATGGAACGTTCGGTCCCATTGACTTACATTGAGTTCGTATCGTGTTCGAGTTCGAACCCGAACTTTTGAAATTGTTCGAGTTCGAATGCGAACCGAACAGGGGGGTGTTCGGCTCATCCCTAAACTTAACCCCTCCTTACAGGTATTTGTTACTCCACAAGCACGTCCCATCTAGACCACTCCGTTCCACAGGCTACTTCTGCCTAGCCGCGGTCTCCACCCGCACCACAGACTCTCGTCTCAAAGACTTCTCAAGGGCAGCTCTGATCCTGTGGAATGACTTTATCTCGCCCTATAAAATCCCTCAAAACCCTTCTCTTCAGATTGGATTACCACATTATTGATGCCAACCTATCCCTCTACTCCCCTAACCCCACATCATGATAGAAGCCACTTCCATGGCCCCCACCATTACTGAACCACTGGCACTAGTGATCCTGACCATCAATAAAACTCCTTGTCTTCCTCCACGCCAATTACTCTAGATTGTAAGCTCCTATGAACAAGGCCCTCTTCACCTCTGGTCTCCGTCCTGTGCTTGTCTATTTGTGTCTTGTACAATATTCTCATGCCTTTGCTTTGTGTCCGAGCCTGATCCATTTAATATATAAATAACTTTTGCTGTGTTACTATTAGCAGCTGAAGGAAACGTGACGCTTTCCCAATGCACATGCACTGAATGCTCATGCTGACTGCATTACAATCAGCGGCTGACTTGGCGTTCCCTGCTGGCTTGGCAGCTGTGTGTGCGAATCCCAGCATGACCCGAGGTCCTCTGTCGCTGAGCAGTCTCGAGAGCTTGGGTTTTGTTTCTTCTTTTTATGGCATGTGGCCACGGACCCCTATTTTAATTAATGCCCTTGTCTAGTATATTTCTGTTTATATGTGGCAAAGGGCAAAGCTTGGCCTTACCTCTCACCAAGGTTTTCTTTTTTTCTGGTGTCAGCAAGAGCACATTTGAGTTCCTTTTTTTTCTGCACGTGCACTAACTGAACGCTCGGGCCAAGATCAGGATCTCCAGCGCAAGAAGTAATAGGAGCCCTTAATATTCAGTTCAGAGGCACAACAGGCAAGTCAACATGTACAGAGCGTTTCCAAATTCCTGTGTCTTTAGCGGTTGACATTTATCACTAAATGTCTAAAAACAAAGGTTTTTTAAAAGGAACACCATAAAGACACATGGAGACCAAATATTTGGGGCTAGATAAGATTCCAGCCAATGCCAAGGGGCCACTTTTATATAATGGATCCAGTCGCTATTTCAACTGAACCGTAACCTATACTTTGCATAGGAGTCTTTAATTGTCAACTAGAAGAAGGAGCTGTTCCATGGTAGCGCGTTCTTCTTGTATCGAGCTGGTTTTTATGACAAATTACCTATCAGAATATTAGCATTTTGCGTATGGCTGGGCATCCATGAGAGAAATGTAAAAGGGCCGACTCCAGAAGGAAAGAAACGCTTTCCTTCACCACATATAAATAGGGATGTACTAGACAAGGGCACCAATTAGACCAGGGGTCTGTGACCACATGCCACAAAATGAATAGGCTATTCAAAGATCCCCCAATAGTTATGGCCCTCGGGTCATACTGGGATTCGCACACATAGCTGCCAAGCCAGCAGGGGATTCAAATATCTTGAACAGTGATTATAAAGGAATCTATTTCCGAATTCTTTGCTCTGCTTAGAACTCTGTTCTCTGATGCAATGCCAGTTCATTGTCCTGTTTTCGTCTCTGCTGCACATGTTATCTCACCCCCTGAAAATGTGAGACACTGACGGCTCTTGAAGAGAAGGCAATATACCTTTTAGGGCACCTGGTTCCACTGTCCCAATGCAAACTTAGTGAATGACCTCATCAAACAGTTCTAAGACAAACTGAGCATGCCTAAAATGGCCTCAGATGGGAGTAGTTTACAGAAATGTCCCAAGACCTTGACCTGCTCAATTTTTCCAGACATCATCTCATCTGTCTGGAGGAAATAAAGGACCTTAAAAAGAGGAGTAGTCATGATACTTGGAATGTCTCATTATCCATATCCTTTGGTATCCAGAGTACCTAGATGCTAGGTGACGTGCCGTGTATGTTTGTGCTTTAGAAAATTTAGCCCTCCTGATGCTTACTTTTTCTTGTACGCACTCCAACAATTCAGATTTGGAAAGTGGTAGGGCTGCATCCCAGCAGCAATTTTTTTTTTTAATTACCAGTATGATCCTTCTTCTGCAGCCTTGCCAACCTGTGCTACCCCCTCAAGATGCTTGCCAATGTAATGGTGCTCTCTTCCCATTAGTGAAATGTGATTAGTCAGCTGTGATTTTGCATCTTTCCATGCTCCCAGACCAAATAAAAACAAAGGAAATATAATTTCTTCTCAACAATCTCCTTTTATTATTATTTAGGGTTTCGGGTTTGTGGATGTGTTCTTTATTTCTCCACTTTCTTTCAAAACATATCTTTTAATAAAAATCCAAAAATGTTAGCTCCTATATAGTAAAGCACACGCAAAGCTTAATGATCTCGATGCTCTGTAGTATTATTAGAATAGCATCCTGCTAAAGGCTCCGATCCTCAAAGCAGATTGCATCTGTTGCCACAATCAAAACATGCATGAAAGGATTAGTCTGGGCATGGGAGGGGGAACTAAATTTGGGAGATGTGACATTGCAGGAAGGAGATGCCCAGCCTGGAGGTCACCCTGTGATCCAGCTCACCTTTAAGATCAGCTGCCACTTACTGCTGACATTATTATTGTCATCATTTATATAGCGCCAAGAGTTTCCGCAGCACTTTACAATAATCAAAGGGACGATAAGCGGACATATGATGGAAACAGATGTAGATGGCCCTGCTCCTAGGAGCTTACAATCTAGAGAGACATGTTATACTTGTGCTGGCTGAATGTGGTTAAAAAAAATAAAAAATACAAAAATATACTCCCAAAAAATACAAAATTAAAAAAAAAATACATCTGCGGGTACAGACTTAATGACTACTTTATGTAGAACGTTTTGTCTTGCTGCTTGGGTACAAGGATGAAATGCTGCCTCCCCTCCAAAAAAAACCACTTGGTGTGTATGAGCATATCACACAGCAATAAAACTCCCACTAATGTGCCTTTTGTGTATGAGAATAATATCACAGAGCTCCACAGCATTAGAACTCACAGTAATGTGTGACGTGTATCACAGAGCTACGCTGCAATAAAGCTCAGACTCGTAAACCCCACATATTACTTTGAGTTTTATTGCTGTGGAGCTCTGTGATACAGTAATGTGCGGTGTGTATCACAGAGCTCCACAGCAATAAAACTAACAGTAACGTGCAGTGTGTGTGAGCGTATCACAGAGCCCACACACACCCCAAAATCTCATAGGTGAGTAAATCCAGCTGTGTCTGCGGGTTTTGGTGAGTGTTCGGCGGATATGCGGCGGGTTTTCCCTGCACTACGGGGGCCCTGCGGTGCTTGCTGAATACACCGCAGGGTCGGCGAACTAGGATCGCCAAATCGCCCCGAAGTGCGGGGAACGAAAAGTCACTGAACATGCGGTGACTTTTAGAATCTCTTTGAATAACTCTGTGTAACCCAATAAAAGCACTATATATACAACCATGAGGTTTAAAGATCTTCAAATTGAGAGCGGCCACTCATATTTGCTCGGTTGTAACGCAGCTAATAATCTAAACACGGTGTCAAAATTGCATCAATATCCCTGGTCAATTACCATAAGATGCCAAAGTACACTCGTAAAAAGAGTTAAGCCGCTAACCATTAGCATCCACTGGCCCTTTATTGCTCAATGATTTCTGTTCTTGCCCTCATAATCATTCAACATACAACATGGTTAAAAAGAATCCGCATTCCGCTCAACTTATGTTTCGCCGATCCTGCATCGGCTTCATCTGGAGCAACAGTTGAATAGGTAATTGACCAGGGATATTGATATATATAGTTGTATATAGTGCTTTTATTGGGTTTTAGTTTGTTTCTTGGATAAACCATTAAAGACACTCCACCATCTATTTTCCGTCACCCCTATGGCAATGGGCAGCACCTTTGGAGGATTGCTGTCCTGCGAATTTTTTTGTTCAGTTTTGAAATCTACATGAATAGCGTAAATACAGTTACTTTCCAATCGTAGTATTGATATATTTTCTAGAAATTGAGCTTTCTCCCAGGCTTGCTTTTTAATCCGTTTAGAGGCCATTTGGAAGTTCTGAAACGTTTTGTTCCCAAATAATGTTTCCTCTGGCGTCTCACTTTGGTTTCGTGCAATAAAGATACTCGGCCTGTTAACAATTATGGTTTATTTCCTCTTTTTTCCTAAATATTTTTAGCTCTGATTTCTTGCAGCTTCACCTTTTGGTGGCCTCTTGTACTGTTCTTGTTCTTGTATTTCTCTTCCAGGGGTGCGCTCCACCCCCCTCTGTGTTTGTTTAATGGAACTGGTTTTGGCTGGGTGGGACTCCTTCTCCTGCCAGAGCTGGCTGTGTATGGTAACTGTTAACGCTAAGCATCCCATGGCAAGGCCGCCATCAATCAGCACAAAACTTGCTGAGTCTTCATTACGTGACCACTCATCCATTCCAAGATTACAAATGGACCTGATAAAAGATGTCTGTTCACAGCCAGAACATTATTTATTTGTCAAGTAACACAGAGAATGATTTATTTTCCCCTCATTTTGATTTTGTTTTTTTTATTATTGGTTACAGCCCTGCACATCCCACCAAACGTTTATCATTGACCATTAGGAGAACTTTATTTTGTGTTTGTTGTTGTTTTTTTTTTCTCTTATTCGTTTTCTCCTGTTTTACACCTCTTCACTAACTTTTTTCCCCCGGATATTTATTTATTTTTAACAATTCGCTTTATTGCAAGTCAAATGCAGAGAACATCAGAACACAATCAGTAGTAGCTTAAATGACATCATGCACATGATATCATCACCATATCGCAACGACAGAATAAACACGTTACATAAAGTAATCAAAAGTAGCCAGAACTTCCATAGATGATAAAAAAGGGGGGGGGGGCAGAACAGCAATGGATCAGCATCCCAGCAGATCTCATACCAAGAGGCTATGCCTTGTCGACAAGGTAGTGGCCACACAGTATGTTTTTGTGACTGACGTTTTTTTTGACTGATGTAGATGGGAAATAAAATTAATATGAAAAACCATTTTGTCCGTCAAAAATGCTGGACGTCAAAAATGCAGTGCGTCTGACTAATTTCCCTCACACACAAAGCTATGTGGACGTGGCACACTCCGCACGTCCGTTCTAGCGGTTTTACGTTCTTGCCTAACTTGCGTCCGTTGTGCGTCCGCACTTCTGTGGCATATCCATGAGGTGCTGGGGCATATCCATGAGCTGCTGGGGCAAATCCATGAGGTGCTGGGGCATATCCATGAGCTGCTGGGGCATATCCATGAGGTGCTGGGGCAAATCCATGAGGAGCTGGGGCAAATCCATGAGGTGCTGGGGCAAATCCATGAGGTGCTGGGGCATATCCATGAGGTGCTGGGGCATATCCATGAGCTGGGGCAGTATCCATGAGCTGGGGCAGTATATCCATGTGCTGGGGCAGTATATCCATGTGCTGGGGCAGTATATCCATGTGCTGGGGCAGTATATCCATGAGCTGGGGCAGTATATCCATGAGCTGGGGCAGTATATCCATGAGCTGGGGCAGTATATCCATGTGCTGGGGCATATCCATGAGCTGGGGCATATCCATGAGCTGGGGCAAATCCATGAGAGGAGCTGGGCAAAATCCATGAGAGCAGCTGGGGCATTATCAATTAGAGCAGCTGGGGCAGTATATCCATGAGCTGGGGCAGTATATCCATGAGCTGGGGCAGTATATCCATGAGCTGGGGCAGTATCCATGAGCTGGGGCAATATCCATGAGCTGGGGCATATCCATGAGCTGGGGCAAAATCCATGAGAGGAGCTGGGGCAAAATCCATGAGAGGAGCTGGGACAAAATCCATAAGAGCAGCTGGGGCATTATCAATTAGAGCAGCTGGGGCAGTATATGCATGAGAGCAGCTGGGGCAGTATATGCATGAGAGCAGCTGGGGCAGTATATGCATGAGAGCAGCTGGGGCAGTATATCCATGAGAGCAGCTGGGGCAGTATATCCATGAGAGGAGCTGGGGCAGTATATCCATGAGAGGAGCTGGGGCAATATCCATGAGAGGAGCTGGGGCAACATCCATGAGAGGAGCTGGGGCAATATCCATGAGAGGAGCTGGGGCATATCCATGTGTGCTGGGGGCAGTATCCATGAGAGCTGGGGCAATATCCATGTGTGAGCTGGTCTGGGGCAATATATCCATGTGTGAGCTGAGGCGCAATATATCCATATGTGAGCTGGGGCAATATATATCCATGGGTGAGCTGCTGGGGGCAATATATAACTGTGAACTGGGGCAATATATCCATATGTGAGCTGGTGGCAATATATATCCATATGTGAGCTGGTGGGGGCAATATATATCCAGAGCTGCTGGGGGCAATATATATCCATGTGTGCTTTCACTGCCTTCGAACAGGCAACGTACTTGCTGGCAGTTGGCAAAAAGTTGTGTGAGCATATGAGAGAGCTCCACAGCAATAAACCTCACAGTAATGTGCGCTGTGTGTATGAGCATTCAGTGTTCTATGGAAGTACTGATTTAGGAGTAAGAGTAGTTAAAAAAAAATCTGAAAAACTCGGGGGGGGGGGTGACACCATAAGTTACCGCACCGGGTGACACCAACCCTAGTGACGCCACTGTGCTCAATCCTCAGTGACACAGGACATGTCAGAATGTGTAACATTGCTGTGCAGGGTCTGTTAGGGTCTGCTCTTCTGCTGCTCATGTAAAATCTATGTGGCAGTGTTCTGGAGATTGTGAGCACAACCTGCCATCAGGTGCCCACTCTGCCTGTCAATGTGGGCCGAACACCAGCTCGTAGCCAAAATTGGTAGAGAGCCCCTCTTGAAACTTGGGTATAGATCCGCCCTGACCTGAATACACCAAATATATGCAGCCCCTACTTTAGGATACCAAAGAGGCTTTGGGCACAAAATAGGGACTGTGTCTCCTTTAATAGGACCATTCTCGCTCTCGTCCCTGTGTGGCACATGGAATAAGCCATTAAAGCAAAGATCAACATAAAACCATTTGTGCCGAGGAAATTCTGGTCATGTATAAAGTGGGACTTTCAAGATGCTGGTTAAAGGAAGTTGTTAAATGCTGATGTTTCCATTTTTTTGTTTCTATTTTTACAGACATAATTTATGAATAGGTGTCATGACAAAGGGCTGCAAGACCAAATATAAATAGACATATATGACAATAGCGGAACAATGCCCAGTATTTTTCAGTTTCAACAGAAAAACGCCAAATCCCTCCCATCAGGTTCAGTCAAAAAATGTCCCCTCTTTACCCTTCACTCTATTCCCATCTTCACACAAGAAATATGGTTGAGGTATTGCTCGCAATAGGATGTCCTGATGTTCTAGAAGGTGTCCTCCTAAACGTAGGATGATGATAATTAGAGCTTTGGAAAATCAGACGGGATGTCTTTTGATAGGAATCAATTGATAGAACAGTATAGGTTGTGCGAATCTTGTCCTCGTTTTTATAGTTTATACTTCTGTAGCGCTCACCCCCGGAGGAGCCAGTGAATAAACCTAGGATAGTCTCACCGCACTAGGAATCACTATACACCAGCACTGTTGTGCATTTTCTAAATTATATACTTTACTGGGTCAATAAAGTGGCATATAATACACATGTACGTTGAAGGAAAATAACAGGAATGCGCAACATGGGAAAAACACGCGGCGGAAAAGAAACTCTTAATACCCCTCAGTTCGCGAGTTTAAGTCCTGTTCAAAAAGTGGTGTGTTAGGGTACCCGGGTACTATATTCAACTGGCCAGTGAATGAGCAAAGTTATCTTCGACTAGTCAACGTTGGGGCCCTGTGGATTGAAGCAATTAACCAAGTGCGCACTTTCGTTTCGGAACCGTAGGCCTTGAGGCCTCTCACCCATCCGACGAACAAAGTGTCCAGAACTGATGACTCGACCAAGGATCGCTCTCTGCAACTAGAACTCGGTGCCAACGAATCCGCTCTCCCGACCGCCGTTCTCCGCTACCGGAATCGATCCGCCGCCTGCACTCCCATTCGTTCCTTTCGGCCTCCTCACTCAGGGTCCTTCTGGAACTCAGTTGCCCTCCTAGTTGCTCAGCGGAATGTAGTAGGTGACGGCACGATCTCCAGCACCGGATATGGCAGCGTCCACACTCCGGCCTGGTTGCGATCCCTGACAGTGTCCTGCGTGCATCCTACTCCTTTCGTCACTCTGCCCCTGTCTTGCACGAGGCTTCGGATGTGTCTCTTGGCGCCGCACGCCCACTTCCTGTTCTCTTTGTAAAGGTCTCTGGGAGATGGAGTCTCTTGGCACAACATAGTCCACAATGTCTCTGGCTCTGTCTCCCTCTAGTGGTAGCATCAGTCCATTATATAAGCCAAACTATCACAGCGCTACACTTCTTCATGGCATTTGGTCTTCTGGATAGGCAGCTCTATTGTGTCACTCTGGGAATATCCATAAAGATTGTCTAGATCCATAAAGCTAAATGGGGAACAGGCTGACGTGGTAGAGGATTGGAGCCCGTATTGCCAAAGGGCTGTTGATGGCAAGATTTGTTAAGTTGAGCACGGGCATCAGTGTATATATATATATATAGCTACCCCTTTTCTCTGCATTCAGTAGTTTTTTATGGTAGGTAAAAAAAAACAACTCGACAGCTATTCATTAATGTGGATCATTATCTGACGTGCTTTCTCCTATTGAAAAGATGAAGTTTGCTGAAAAATCACTGGTCTTGGAGCAACTCCTACATTTTATCTTTGTCTTCCTCTGTCTTAGGACTTCTAGAACACATTGACTTGTGTCCACGTTATATGGCGGCATTAAGTGGTGGGGTTAAAGAAGCTCTCTCCACATCCCGACCACTTTGAGTGGCCCCCAGCTCCGCCCAGCCCAACTGGTTAAAAAGCTGCGTGAAGTGGAGGAGTTTCCGGGGAATTTGATTTTTCCGGCTGTCGGTTACTAGTTCAATTACTAGTGCCGACGTCACGGTCTCTGAGATCAGTCGCATTAGAGATCAGTCTGAGAGGCTGCGATGGATCCGAGCGGCGCTCTCCTATCCATCATTCTGCGCAGGCACAACGGAGCTTAGGTACATAAAGTTTGCAAGCCTCCTTACTGAAGAAAAATAATCACTCAAAATGTCTGTATTTTGTACATGGGCTGCCTCTACATAAAATGCATATGTTAGCTGCTCAGAATTTGATCCCCGTCTAGTTTGCCAAACAATGTTTGTTTTAATTATGTACGTACACAAAGGTAAAAACCCTCACGGGAGCCCTCTCCTTTGTGTATATACACCGTTTTTTGACAGTGGCAGGGATCTGCTGTCTTTTTCCTTCACTTTTTTGCTGCAAAATGATAATTTATTTTATTAAAACATAAGGCGCTATAAGGGTATTTTCTCCCTTTTGGTTTTTATTATGCTATATTAAGTTACATTTTAATCCTTCTTTTTCTGTTCTACAATTCCATCACGGCTTTTTGTATATTGGCATCATGGGAGAAGTAGTGGTTTGAGGGTTGGAATCCAGGATGCAGTATCTGAGGGTACCACAAGGGCCGTTGAAGCAATCCATGGTCAGGGCAGGCGGAGTTCATGCAAGTAGGTAGATAATCTCCCAGATTTGACTACGGATTAAAGGGTGGGAGGGGTAGGTCACGAGTGGGCAGGTAGAGGCTATGTAACAAATGGGTAGGAGGGTGGAAGAGGCTAAATATATGAGAGGTGTGTCACCCTTCAGGTGAATGGTGCCACTATTACTACTACCTCACAGGCCCGTTGCCTCAGTGTCCTCTTAGACTCTGATCTTTCCTTCACTACTCACAATCAATTACTAGCCAAATCCAGCTACTTCCACCTAAAAAACATTGCACGCATCCACCCCTGTCTTAATCAGGACTCTGCTAAAATGCTCATCCAAGCTCTTACTATCTCCCGCATTGACTACTGTAACCTCCTTCTCTCTGGCCTTAATCTCCCTCTGCAGTCTGTTATGAACGCCTGTGCCAGGCTCCCGCACCTCTCACACCTCACTCCTTTGGCTCCCTTTTTCCTTTAGAATCCATTTCAAAATACTGTCCTCACGTACAAAGCTCTCCATAACCACGCCCCTGACTACATCTCCTCCCTTTTTAACAGGTAGATCCCATCCCAACCACCCCGCTCTGCAAATGATCTAAGGTTATGTCTCCTCGGACCCCCAACCCCAACTCTCGCCTTCAGGACTTCCACAGAAAGAGAGCAGCTTGGGAGAACTCCCTCCCCCGCAACATTTGTGACTCTCTCCCCGTCTCTCCAGTCCTTCAAGAAGCCTCTGAAAACGCATTACTTTAGAGAAGCCTATCATCTTACTCCCTAATCCCCTCTGTTAATTTTACTCCATCTTCCCACCCAGCCCACATGCACACACACTACTTCATGCTCTCTACTTACCCTCACCTAGTGTGTCACCCCTCTCCTCTTAGATTGTAAGCTCTTGAGCAGGGTCCTCTCTCCTATTGTTCTGTGTTTAACTTGTATGTATATTTGTTATTCTGTCTCCCATTGTACAGTGCTGTCAACTTGTAACGGTCATTTTCGGTATAAATTTTTATAAAGTGCTAACAATTAGGCTAGGGACAGATGAGCGCATTTTCTGCGGCCACCGTCAAAATGTACGTCGATGCGTGCGCACGCATTTTTTCACGGAATACGCTTAAGTGGTCAGACGATGCGCAATTCTGGACGTATTTCATGACGATGGGGTGAAAAGAAGTCTAGGGAAATCCGGCTGTTTGAACGTTATGTTGGCCGCACACTAGCAGCGTCTGACATCTCCTAATCACGCACACACGCTGCTATGCGGACGCAGCGCACTCTGTACGTCAGTACCAGCGGTTTAACGTTCTCGAAAAAATGCGTTCATTTTCCACTTGCGTTGCGCGGCCGGACTTTTGTGCGGCCGTACTTCGTATATTGGCTGTCATTGCCCGGCATCTGCTGCTAGTGCGGCCGTGATTATGTGCGCCAGAACGCGCGTTCGCACTGCCTCAGTCTGACCCTAGCCTTACAAAGGAACATTGTAAACCGGAGTTGGCTGATGGGTTCTCAATATTTTTTCAGCGGTCTTTGTATTAAGTCTTTCTGGGTCTAAGGTTCAAATAGAAAAAAAAAAAATTTCTTCCTAGATGATTTAATAGAATTATTTCCCAGATAAAATAATGTGTATGGTCAGTCCTCTAATTTGTTGTTGTGCTTAATACTTTGCTATTCAAATATAATAACGACAGGCCAGTTCCAGGCTCTTCATCCACATGTATAAACTGCTAGAAATGCCCAGGATCAGAAGGTTTGGGTGTTGGTATCGACATCCAGTACTCTTAATCCCCTGGTCCAAAACAAATATGTTTTGCCAATCCAGAGAGCAGAATAACAGGTCGACAGTTCCTGCATAATCCCCGCCGAACTCTATTCATGCACATTGTTTGTGCTTCTACCAGGATTGAATGACACGACTGAGAACAAGTGGAGACCAAAGCACCGCCGCAGCGTACGCCACATTAACTATACGGACCAATGCTGCAACCCTTCTCAGCATAAAATATAAATATATGGTTGTCAGCATCAGGTGATAATGTAGAAAAGCAACAAAACAGATATACAAAATATAGGACAATATTTTAATGTGTGGGAGGCAGAATCCACAGACGTTCATTCAGAAGCTGGGTGCTGGTCAGCTGGCAAAATAAAACTCCATCAAATTGATCACTAACTGCAAAGATACAACAATGTGTGATTAAAACATGTGCAATAAAAAAAAATGCTACCCGTTTGCTGCAATGTGAAATCTAAGCAGCAAAATAAAACTTCTAGGTGGAGTCCTGGTAAGTGCTGCCCATCAAGATCATCTAGATGTGACTGGTTAATAGCATTTGAGACATGAAATTACAAATCTATTCCACCCATTGACGGTCCTTTATTCTGTACGATTTCCCTAAATCGGCTCTGTTGCATAAATTGTAAGTTTAGGCTTGATCTCTAAAATTCATAACCTTACAATTGTCCACATTGAATCTTTTCTCTCCGTTCTCTGATCATTCTTCTGTTTTATAAATAAGAAAAAGCAACAAAGGGTCTCGGCACATGTAAAAAAGAAAAAAAAAGGTACATAGAGCAATATTGTAACACTTAGTAGTATTATGTATTAAAACCCCCCCAGCTGAACTGTTAACTCACGAGCCTAGTAGATAGAATGCCCCTTAAAGTAATAGTAGATACTTTGCCATCTGTAGCCTAGCTCCTTCAAAATTCACATCTTGAACCTGGATACGGGGAGTAATGCATCTGAATCAATATGATGCTTGCACTAGCCAAAAAAAAATAACTTTTTCAGGAAGTTGTTTGTACTGAAAACCCTAACAAAAATGAAAAAATACATTGAACGCATTCTGCTGTATACAAACAAAATAAAAAACTATATTTTATTTTTAATCTATTTTTTTATTTTTTACTGGCAAACTCTGACTCTACTGTAATTTTCCTGGTTTGTCAAGGTGCAAATATCCTATTGATTCAGACACACTACTACCGGCTGGATGGAGTAGAGGTAACCTCACTTCTCTATAACGTGGAGTCACATGTTCGATCCCAGCCAGAGCACCTCTCCAGTAAGTGTCCTTGGGGAAGGACTTGCCTACCACACAATATCGGTTGTGGAGTCCAGTGGTAACCTCTCTACCCTTCGACCGTGGAGAAGCAACTCAAGGTCCCGTTCAGCACATCCCTCCGGTACAACTGTGGAAAAGTCTCAACTTTACGAGAAGCAGGTTCAACCTAACCAGCAGATTGCTGATCATCGCTACAGTCATGGAAAGACGACTTGATTCCACTCAGAAAATGCCACCAGCGAGTGTCCTTGGGGAAGACACCTAACAATATGGATGCTCCTACCTCACAAAATACTTGTACATCTCATAGATTGTAAGATCCCTTGGGACCAGGGTCCCCAGAATCAGGCCGTATCATCCATGTGTGGTATTCCAATGTATCAATACCTTGTACACTGAACTTGTAAAGCGCTGCGGAATATGTGGCGCTATATAAATAGAGGATAATAATAACTACTCTCTGTATCCAGGTGCGAGCTGTGAACTGTGGACAAGCAACAGATGGCAAAGTATCACTATTATCTTGTGGCAGGGGCGGATCCAGAGACTAGTCTAGGAGGAGGCTGAACTAGTGACGCAGGGCTGGGCTGCAGCTGGGCATGGCTGGCGCTCGCCTCTCTCCTCACTTCCTGACACCTGTTCTTCCTTCCTGCTCGCTGGCTGCAGCTGCCGCCTCGCTCGCTTTGTTTACTTTGAGTCGGCGGCGGCGGCGGGAAGCCTGGCCCTTGCAGCCAGCGCGTGGCCGTGAGACGTGAGGGCTGTGAGCGGAGCGGAGGTTGAGCTCAGCGGCGTACATACATTACAATCAGTTGAATAAAATTTTACACAGCAGCGCAGCAGAGTGAGTGAGAGTCGAGAGAGAGGATAATGGGCGGGCAGGCAGGCAGGCAGTGCGTGCAGCGGGTCGCGGCGAGCGCTGCTGCCTTCAGTTTGGTCAAGATACAGAACGCACTAAGTCTGTGTAAGGCAGACAGTAAAAGTAAATTTATCAGAATCTCGGGGGGGGGGGCAATTGCCCCGTTGCCCCCCCTGGATCCGCCCCTGTCTTGTGGCCATTTTTGTCTAGTACCCTCTTGTGAGTTACAGTATAGAAGGGGGGTTTGATACATAAAATGACTACATTACAATATTGAACTTTTTAAATTAAAGGGTCTGTTCAAGTAAAAGAAACATTCTTTTATTTTGTATTCTTAGTCCTTATTTGGATAAAGTGGGAGGAGTCATCCATACGGTATTCCAGATAAAATAATGCTTTTCTTTTTTAAATTTGAAGTCATCTTACTTTGTATGTTTATAGATTTGGATCAGATTAAATAAGTCATTGTGCGTATCCACCATCATATATGCGTGCCTCTTGCTACAATGAGTGTTGGCGCAAAGCGCTATTTCATTCATGTCAGTCACATGGACACTCAGAAATGACTGCGAGGTGGAGTACATCTTTTTATATGCTGCTGACTGATGAATTGGTCATAAAAATAATAATAAAAACCATAAGAGTCCTGGGGCTGGCGTCTAACCAAACTCCAGTTCATACTCGGATTCCCCTCGCAGCTCTCTGAGCTTTAACATCTGGAACTTGCTGTGGCGTCTGACAGCGGCCTGCTCAAGGGACGTTTAATGCCGGGCAGATGTCCATCCAATTAACCAATTACAGAATACATAATGTCAGATTTGTTTGTATTAAAACAAACAGACGCAATGTTTTTTTTCTTTTCTCTCGCATGGCCATGACTTGTGTGCCTGACTGTAGCTTTAAAACATTTGGCACGGCCCAGATGCTCAAATCTGTAGTAGCGGCGCTTATTCCCAGCAGTCCGTTTGACTATTGAGGTTAACCTGAACGCATATTGTTTTACGGTTGGGAGCACTGTTACCTTTTGTTACACTGTTACCTTCCTGTTTATGGTTGAAAATATAAATCCTAAAAAAAAATTCTGAACACACTAGTGCCCAGAGGTTGCTCCTTAAGGCTGGGGTCAGACGAGCGTTTTGAAGAGAGGAAGGAACATCTGTGAGAGTGGATGTTCCTTCCACTCTGACACCCATCTCACCACCTCGCTGAGCGCAGTCAGTGCGCTCAAGCTGGGTTCACACCTCAACGTTTTTCAAACGTGTGCAATACGCGCGTTTTTTACATGCATATCGCGCATACGAAAAACTGCGTATTGCAGTGCGTTCGCGTCCGTACTTCTTTGGGCGTCGGACGTTTTACAGCGCTTTCCTGCTCGCTGTAAAACGTCCAGGTGTGAACCAGCTCCATAGGAAATCATGGGATTTCTGGGGTTGAGCGTTTTACAGTGCGCAGGAAAGCACTGTAAAACGCTGAGGTGTGAACGGGGCCTCAGCACTGCAAGGCTCAATCCTCCTATGGAGGATCAAACTTTGCAGCCTTGTCGAGCGCGTGTCCTAGCGCTTCAACGGGGAGGCTTGCAAGACGGCCAGAGCACGGTCGCTCTGTCGTGCGTGTGGCCAGTCTCGTCGCAGTGTCCTGTCAGTATGGGCGCACATAGTGCGCTCGTCTGACCCAGCTTAACTTTAATACATTTCTGTTTAGCCTGTTATGCTGTCAGTCATCTCATGCTGGACAGCCTTCTGGACATTAGCTTGGGAATGCACACCTGAGCATTCCTGACCAGCCAATGTGTCTCGAGGAAGTATAGGGAGACATTGGATAACAGGGCCACTACAGAAAACCGCAGGGCTGTCCTAGCAGTGAATAAAAGAGACGTATTACAACCCCCCCCCCCAGTTTTTACTTTAGACTTAGAGTACCCCTTTAAATATAGTGATATGTAATGTGGGTTTGAACAAGACATAAATGCAAAAGATCAAGTTCTTTTCTCACAACGTTTTTGTTTTATTCAAATAAACTTAAAAGAACCACCTGGAAATTATTTCCAAATAGAAAAAAAAAAAACCTTCTCGACGTCGCAGTGGCCACCTGTTTTATGACCAGATTAAGAATCTTTTTTTAAGAAGAAATACTTTAATATTACTCGCTGTTACTTTGCAAATTTAATACATCACTTCTATTGGGGGAAGTTTGCATAATTTTTGTATGAGCTTTTAAGAGGAAGATGATTAATCAAGCTGGCAGACCATGAAGTGTCGTTTTTTGTGCGCACGTAGCGTGTGGGTAAATGGAGTCTGTAAAGGGATTGCACACTAAACATCAGCTGATACAATTAATTCCAGACTCTCGTTTTTTTGCTTTCTTAACATTTAAATAAATAATGCAGCATTTCTTCTGCAATGTCAGCGAAAAAGCTGTGGTTGCGCGACCGTGCAAATAAGCGTAAGAAGGGGTAATTGGTGGGGAAACGGTGATGTATGCGGTGACGGACGGTGGGTTATTTAACGCTGGTGTTTGCTGAAATTGCAAACAAACACTGCCGAATATCACCCATTTATTGCAACGGGGACAAGTGCTCGGGTTACAAAGAAAGCTTCAGTGAATCTCCTCCTCCTGTCAATGCTTGGATTTCTCCGGGTTTGCTGAATAACCCCCATTTCTCAGATATATGTATTTGTGTCAGCCTGAATGGCATAATGCAGCTACTATTACTACATTATATTGAAATGGAAAACACAAAGAACCAAACTCCATCTGAACACCTTTATTATGCTTTGTGATGCTGCGAGGGCTAGTAGTTAATGCCATGTATTCTACAGATTCTGTGTTTGTATATAAATGCCGGCGTTGTCCTGTTGAATGGTTCTGGGGTTCTGTTGAATCTAAATTGGATAAAGTAGCACTTGCCTATTTAAAATCAACCTCCATGTTTTTTTCTTTGAAGAAATGACAAAACTTAATGATCTGTGTGGTTAAGTAAATAACCCCTGCAGGCAATGGTCAAGATGAAGACCCTGTATCCCAAGCTTTGGAGACCATCAGGTCTATTCAAAGAAAGGCGAACCTCAGGAGAATGACTAAAGAAGTGAAAATTCAAGGTCAAAATGGCAAAACCAGAAAAATTCTCCCATTGATATCCCTTTTATAAGTCGGCTATTTGTTCTAGATTGTTCTCTTCTCCTCGTTTTCACCTTTCTCTGAATAACCCTGTATGAATAATAACCACAATCCCTGAATTGGAGATCCCCCCCCCATGTTTTTGACAGCCAAGTTACCTGTATTCCAGTAGGCTCTTTGGCCAAAAGCAAGTGAAGCTTCTGATTGGCTAAGATTCCTCAATGTTAACACAACAAAGCACATATATTTTACAAACCGCAGCAAGCACCATTGTGATGTAAATGCGTTTGCAGACATATACGACATGCTTGGTCCTGAAGAAAAATGCTTCCATAACAACTGTAAACAGATCACTTTCCACAGTGCACTCACTGAGCTGGACCATTCTATGCAATGACCATACAATATACAAGTATACAGTGGAACGGTAAACTGTGAGCGAATGAAAGATCTATATACTACTATGTATATTAGACTTGTGCACCGATTTTTTTTTTTTCAATTTTTTTTTTTTTTTTCGTTTCGATTCGGTTCGTTCGTATTTTGTAAATTTTCGTTTCGACCAATTTCCGTTTCGGTTCGTTTCGTTTTCGTTACGTTTTTCGTATCTACTTTTTTTTTCGTAATTTCGGAAATTGTCGTGTTTTTCGGAAAGTCTGTTCTCCTCGTTTCAAAGTGTCTATTCGTTTTGACGTAAACTAATGGTTTTTCGGATCCGATATTTCTGTCGATACGATAATTCTGCCATTGAGATTTCTCATGTTTTACAAGAAGGATACATTGAGATGGGAATGATGCAAAATTACAGAATCAGCGATATAACCAAAAAATATGTTGTCCGAAATTACTGAAATGGAACCGAAATCAGGAATGGAGCCGAAATTACGAATGGAACGAAAATGATTTTCGATTTTACACATTTCTAGTCCATTCGAAAATTCCGAACAAATTTTCGTTTCGTTTCGTAAATTTTTCGTTTTCGGAAAATTCAGATCTGAAAATTTTCGTAAAATTGGCTGAATCTGAATGCAGAAATCGGGAAATTTCGTGAAAATTCCGAAATTCAGACACCTATATCTATATCACCAAGATACCATACTTTCCCCATTAACACTCGCACTACCAAGTGCTTTTTGTTGACCAATATATTTTTTTAATGTATGTAGTCGCTTCACTACCAAACAACGTTAAATGTTATGATAAAAAGATTTAATTAACAAACATAGGGTAAGATAGAAAATTTGCACAGAGATTGTGGTTCAGAGACAGCTGAGCAAATTTACATTATTTTTTAATCCCTTCATATTTATCAATTATATATTGAAATAAGATTCTGAACTATAGATGGCGTCCTTTCATCTTATATACGCCTGTATGATGTTAAATTGGACCCCCCCTGTGGCATTGTATATGTCCTTTGTGTCAAACACAGTAACTGATAAATAAAAATGGCCAGATCTCCTGCTTTATGGGGATTTGTAGTGACCAAAATGAGATTAGCAATGCAGCTTCCAAAAAATACCAACAGATTATAAGAATATCCGAATGTGGCTTAATGCCTGTGCATGGAAATTACAGTAACACCTTGTATCTCTACAGTACAGGGATTTTCAATCATTGTAACCCCCTGAATCCTATCCCTGTACAGCAGTAATAGATGCAGTAATGTTTTTGAATGTTATGTTACAGTGAGGATTGGGGCTGCCATTTGCAGCTTGTTTTATCTCTCAGCAGGATGCCTGGAGAGAGAGAGAGAAGACTGTGTTTAGTTTCTCTACAGGGGACACTCGAACTCTTAAAAAGGTGTGAAAATTGGGTTTTGATATGCTAATGGGTGCTTTTCAATGCAAAATTGAGAAGTTGAAGTTGATTTTGGCAGTGAAAGAGTTAAGTGCAATGGATTAATAGTTTTGAAGACATTGTTATTCTGTGAAGGTTAAAAGTTTAAAAATCGTATCCAAGAGACTTCCGGGAGGCGGGCCAAGCTAATGGCTGCTTTTATTTCGAGCTCCACACCGCTCCTCAAAAAATTTTCTCCGCTGAGCGGACTAAGGACACCGGAACGGAGTTGAACACCACCGGGAGCACTAACGATCATTGCTGCACCCTGAGACAGCTATTTTCCGGCTGGACCCGGACCCGCAGCATCCATAGCCCCGGAAGCGCCAGGCCACAACGGGGCCGCATGTCCCAGCCCGTCCTAGGCGGGACACCAGGAACCACAACAACAACTTGCTCCTTGTCAAGGACCCGAACCACATCCAGCCCACCCACCACAGTAACATGCCTGAGCGGGGAGCACCTGAGGACAAGCCCGAGGGGCCGCCATCTTAGGGAAGCCGCGCAGAGGTGCGCTAGACGACGGTGAGGTGAGGCCTATGGACGCTGAGGGGGGGGAGTACCCACGGCACTTCGGTGGAAGAGACACGTCGGGGCGTGGAGGCCGAATCATCGGAACGGGAACGGGGGTTGGTCCCCGCGAGGAGCGGCCAGAGTGAGGTGGAGGGAGGAGGCCGCCATTTTCCAGCATCTGGGCGGATCACCAGCATCTGGTCCCCGCGAGGAGCGGCCAGAGTGAGGTAGAGGGAGGAGGCCGCCATTTTCCAGCGTCTGGGCGGATCACCCCAGCCCCACCGCAAATCCAACGGGGTGCAGGACGCCGCTTCCTCGGTGGCCAGCAATAACGGGGCCTATTGGCGCCATTTTGGGGGACGACACCTGTGTGGGCCATCCGCGCTCCGAGAGGGACACTAACACCGGTTAGGGGGGGCGCATATACGCCTCCACAGTAATATTATCAGTGGCCGGACTGGACAACACCAACTGTGCGGCCACGAGGGCAGGGACGCCTTTCCCGCGGAACGGCGGAGGCTTTGGTGGCCACAACCAAGCCTCGCACTACGAACTCTCCGACCCGACATCGACCAGCATCGCCTGCGCCCCCTGAATCGATCGATTAAATTTTTGATTCCTGCGACCCCCCCCCCCACCAGGGGACACCCCAAACTCCCACGGCGCGGTGGGCCGCTTCTTCTCTTCTTAATTTTTCATAATTTTTCAGTCCCCCATGTCGTGGGGGGCAACCACTTCGCATAAAGGAAGGGAGGGAGGGAGCCTTTCCAACTCCTGCCGAACTATTGTAATTTTTCTTAGTCTCCCCATCGGGGGGAGGCGACACACTGCTGCTCAGAAATTATTATTTATTTTTTTTCTTCACCTTCAACCAACTGGTAATTTTTCATAGTCCCAGGGACACCTGGGGCGCTGTATCTTTCTACAAACTCGCCGCACCTTCATACCCCACTGCTCGCGGTGACCCATAGCGCTTCTACGGTCGGATCCCCCTAGAAACACCTTGGACGCTGAGGGGAGAGATGGACAAATTTGTAATGACCGGAAAAAAACGCAAAAAAATCCTCAACCAAGATGGTCCCTAAAACAGCTCCGAAGCCCCGGACGGGGAGGGATTCACCTTCTCCACACTCTCGGGACTCGATGGATCTAGAGTCCGAGTTATCAGCTTCGGAAGTGGCTGATTCACACGCACGGTCCACGGATGGAACACCCCCCGTGAGTGTGGCGGACATTTCTGCAGCTCTCTCTCCGCTGCTGGACGACAAACTGGGACGCCTCACGGCTACCATCGAGAATGTTCTATCACAACTGACGTCACCAGCTCATAGGCTAACAGAGGTGGAGGAAAAGGTGTCCACCTTGGAGGATACGGTTAACCCGCTACAAACCCAACTTGACCACCAAACCACCATCATTCAAGGCTTGACAGATAAATTAAACGACCTGGAAAACAGGAGCCGCCGGAACAACCTGCGCCACATTGGCCTACCGGAAACGGTGAAAGGTCAGGCCTTACATGAATGGGCGTCGGTCTGGCTGCCTTCCCACCTAGGCTACAGCGCCAAGTCCTGCCCGGTGGCGGTGGAGAGAGTACACAGACTAGGCCCGGACCTGAATCCATCTGCAGGACGCCCGCGGCCGGTGATTATGCGTTTCCTGAATTATACCGACAAAACCAAGATTCTCCAAGCGTATCATCGCCTACATAACCTGGACTACCAAGGGGACACTCTACTGCTCTTTCAGGATTTTTCCGCCGCAGTATCATCTAAACGACGGGCGTTTTCTTCAGTATGCTCCAAGTTGGTAGCCCAGAAGATCCGCTTTTCCCTCCTCTACCCGGCCAGACTCCGTGTGATTTTTAATGGAACAACGCATTATTTTGATACTCCACGTGAGGCCGAGACCGCCCTTCTTCGTGGAGAGGAAATGAGCGGAGGGGAGACGCCACTGCCTAGGTGCTCCCCGGTGCGAGGGGAGCAGAGTCCCTCCTAATCTGCATTAGTTTCGGCATTGTAACTATCTTACTGAGCTTCAATGCGAATGCAACCGTTCGTGACATTTTTGCTAATGTTTGGTCAAGTTTTACATGATGGATGGCACGTCCCTGGTTTGACGTGCTGTTCGCTAGTTTCTGTTTTTCGATGGTTAATGTTCTTAGTTTTAAGTTTTAGTTTCAATATGTTATGGTTCCGAAAAACAAAAGTTCAAAATCCAGATTCAAGTCAGCAATTAGGTTCTCTACCCCCTAGACTGGGAATTGTGGCTGCTGCTGGGACAGCCACGTTCCCCCATTACCATGAGGAATCCCCTGTAGCTGCACTAGACACGCAGTGTCTGTTCCCGTACTTGACCCCTGGACCAGGGTAACCCCGCCTCCGATTCCTAAGAGCTCCTTTAAGGTGATCTCGTGGAATGTGGAGGGCTTAAACTCCCCTATAAAAAGAAAGAAGGTGCTCTCTCACTTAACTAGCTTACGACCGGATATTGTCTTTCTCCAAGAGACCCACTGGTCTTCAACCACTAACCTCCTCAGGGCACCCTGGATAGGCTACCAATCTTCAGCCCCCTATGTAAACAAAAAACATGGCACGGCAATCTTGCTAAACAGGAAACTTCCACATGTAGTCCTTGAGGAGAAAAACGATCCACAGGGCAGGTTTTCCATCCTGTTGGTGTCCATCCAAGAAGCAAAATACTTGCTGGTGAATGTGTATGCCCCCCATCCTCCTCACCAACAGTTTTACTCTGACTTATATACACAAATGTTGCAATACACTTTCGATCACTGTCTAGTGGGCGGAGATTTTAATGCAGTGGTAGACCAAACTCTAGATCGCTCTCGGCCTAGAAGGTCGCCAGACAACCTGCAGTCCACTGCGGGACCTAAATTCTTACAAGAACATATTGCGCCGGTAGACGCGTGGAGATTTCTTAACCCGGAGTGGAGGGATTATTCCTTTTATTCACACCCGCACGATTCCTTTTCACGCATTGATATGTTTCTCATGTCCCTCTCCCTACAGTACTCCTCACTTGACGCCTCCATTGGCATGATACATATCTGACCACGCGGCGGTCAGGATCGAACTACGTTACAGCTCCCCGCTCCCGCAACTGGCGTTTCCCGGATTCACTATACAAGTCAGAGGGATTTAGGAAACATGTGGAATTGTGTTGGCACAATTATGTGGATGATAATATCGAACACCTAGACGACACTAATTTATTCTGGGAAGCGGCCAAACCAGTAATGAGGGGGCATATCATAGAATATGTATCGCGCAAGCGAAAGGAGATCAATAGGAGGCTACTGGAGGCGCATTCGACCCTAGTGACCTCGTATAGGTCCCACTTACTGCAAGCCACTGCCCAAACCGCGACGGACTACAAGGACAGCAAGAAGGCATATGCCGAAATAGTTGAGGACAGGGCACAATATTTTTGGTTCCACCAAAAAAACTGTTTTTTTCGCTGGGGTAACAGACAGGGGACATTATTGTCCAACCTTCTTCGACTGCAAACGCCAACACCCCCCTCGATCTCGAGAATCAGGACACTTACCAGGGAGCTTCTAACAGATCCGTTTAAAATTAATGCTTATTTCAGGGCCTATTCTGAAAAATTTTACAAGGCAGAACCGGACGTTTGGGAGTCGCAGGCGGGTATCTTTCTAGAGGCTAATCTACCTGAATTAAGCCCAGAGGCTCGGGAACAGTTGAACACCCCAATTACCCCGACGGAAATCCATAAAGCCATTGCTCGCTTACAGCTTTATAAGACACCGGGTCTGGACGTTTTTTCGGCGGTATTTTATAAAATTCTAAAGGGTCCTGTAGGGCTGCACCTTGCTACGCTGTACAATAATATTTTACAGGGTAAAGACCCCCCCACCAACCTTTAATACATCGAGAATAGTGGTCCTTCCCAAACCAAATGCCCATGCTCATCACGTCCTACCTTCCGATTTCTCTTTTGAATGTCGACCTGAAACTTCTATCCGGTATCATGGCTTGCCGACTCCAGGCGCCCTTGACGGACTTTATCTCCCCTGCGCAGACGGGTTTCCTAAAGGGACGTCACTCAGTACAGAATATTAGACGCACTTTGGCGGCAATATGGGCATCGAATGATCGTCATCCGTTGGCGGACCTGGTCCTTAGTTGCGATGCTGACAAAGCATTCGACCGAATATCGTGTGCCTACCTGCGGCGGTTTTTTAAATACCATTTTTTTGGCAGCGCAATTAGAAACGTATTTGAGGCACTATATCACTCCCCGGCGGCCACGGTAACGACTAATGGGCTCAACTCTAATCCCTTTTTACTGGAACGTGGTACGAGACAGGGGTGCCCTTTATCCCCTCTTTTTTTCAACCTAGCTCTTGAACCGCTTATACGCATACTTCTAACGCGACCAGACGTCGAGGGCATACGGGTGGGCGACCGGGAGGTGCGGGTAGTGGCGTTTGCAGACGATTTGCTCTTGTTCCTCTCCAACCCGAAAAGGGCGCTCCCAATTTGAGAAAATTCCACATAGCCTCGGGTTTTAAAATCAACTTCGAGAAAACATTCCTCTGGGTAGGAACTGCAGGTCCGCCTTGGCGAACCACATGCCCTTCAGTTGGAGTAAGGATGGCACCTTTAAATACCTGGGATTACTGCTCCCAATTGATTTAGGGAGATTATATGAAGTAACAATCCCACCGCTGATAGCCCAATTTAAAACCCTGCTTGCTTCTTGGACCAAACTTCCACTATCTTACATGGGGAGGATTAGCCTCATAAAAATGGTGGCGTTCCCACGCCTGTTATATCCGATCCAAATGCTACCCATACTCATCAAACAACGGGACATTTCGAACATCCACGCCCTATTTAATAAGTTTATATGGGACGGAGGGAGGGCACGTATAGCACTGCACAAACTAGAATTGCCATACAGCCTGGGAGGCGTGAATATGCCCGAGATAGGCGATATTGGGCTGCCAGGTTATATGATCTTAGTAGCAGACTGGATAACAAACTCCTCCAGATTCACGGACCATAAACTAGATCAGGCAATGGCCTATCCGTTGTCAGTAGGGGCTCTTCTTCATCTGGCCCCTTCCTCGTTGCCGCCCACCCAAAGAACGAACCCCCTTCTCACTGTAGGCCGAGTTACGTGGTACAAGGCCAGGAAACACCTGGGCCTATCTTGGAAAACTTTGATTTATCAGCCTTTGCTTCGCAACCCGTGCTTCCAAGGCGGCTCACCCGTCCCGGCCTTTTGGGCCTTAGCGCCTAAGGGCTTATCCCAAATTGGTTAAGTACTGAGCCTACCTTCACACACTCTGCTCTCATACGAAGCGGTATGAGTCATCCTAGCACCCACATATCTGCACCCCGTGTATTACTTACAACTCTCCACATTTATCTCACAGCAGATACGGGACTTGGGGTCCAGAGATTTTCTTAACCCTCTGGACACCATAATGAAAACAGGCCCTTCAACCGCTAACTTCCGACACATACTCCGTCCCCACTATGACTGGACAGTCGCCACTACACGAGTAGCCTCTTGGTGTCTTCACCTCCCGCAACAGTCACCCTTTTCGCTCATAGCAGCCACCACTAGATCCCGCAAACAAATACCTTCGGCCCAATATGGGGAAATGTTTTTCAAATTATTGCATGGGGCTTATGTGGCGCCAGCCAGACTGGCCCTCTATAATCCGCTAAATTCGGGACGCTGTCTTAAATGTTCACAAGACAGGGCAGATCTTTTTCATTGCCTGTGGTCCTGCCCCCGCATCCAACTGTTCTGTAACACCATTAAAAGGTTCGGGTCCCGACTCCTAAAATTAGTAATGCCGATTTCCCCAGACTGGGCGTTATTTAACATTCTTTCTGATCAGGAAACACGACAACTGTCCAGGGCCCAGAAAACACTGGGCATTGTTGCAGCCTCCGCAAAGAAAGCCATTTTAGGCCACTGGATAGATGTCAGCCCCCCCTCGTTCTCGATGTTCTACACCAGGTTTTACTCTCGCTTCCGCCCAATCATGTCGAAAGATAGTCTCCATAAAGAAGACAAGGTGGGAGAGTTTTTTGGGGTTTGGGGGCCTTTCATACAACTCCTACCAGAGGACAGTCTGACCCGGATTAAAAATGATTTTCAGTATACGGAATGGTTTTTGTTGAATTCGCTCACTGACCCGCCATTGTTACCAATGTCAGTCTCAAGAGCGCTGGATGGCTACTTGAACCTCTCAAGATAGTAACAACAATTCGTCTGTATGAGAGGGTATAGTGTGATGCTTAGGGGGTAAAACATATTGTATCAATGTCTGACTTATCTTTACTGATGATATATATGCTGTACTGCTTGAATCTTTAATAAACATATTTATAAAAAAAAAATCGTATCCATGTATTGTAGTGAGTGACCCCAGAGCTCTGCTTGTATGCGGTCTGCTCCCGGGTTGTAAAGGTTGTTGGATGTTTGTTACCATAATACAGGGTGACAGGAGTGCAAGACTGAGAGGTTTAGTTTTCTCACTAGGGAGAAACAATCTTACATTTAAAAAAGTGTTCAAATGGGAATGTATATGCGGTTTTGATTGCATTTCAATGCAAAATTGTACATCCCTGTTTTTGATATTGAAAGGGTTAAGGAAACGACACTTTCCTCCCCAGTATGGCAAAATGTTTTAGATTGCCTGGGCCACTTCACCTGTCTCTATGTAAGAAAGATGTGCATGACATTTGTAAGAAGCAGATTCTTGTTTTGTGAGATCAGCACGTTAAGTGTTTCCGAGTCCAAGATGGATTTCATTCATTCACCTCTGACGAAGTGTCAGCGTTTTCCTTCATAGGTTCAGATTTGTATATGTAGCCTACTGCCATTTGTTTTTATTATGCAACAGATGGTAAGCGCCACACAACACGTCGTGACCACCAGAACTCCAATGCTACACCAGCAAGTAGTGGTTTCCCCTATACCAGATTATACAAAAACATCTACATATCTAGTGAGCGCAAAATAAATGCTTTTGGAGTTCAGATGACTCTTGCAGATCCGCAATCCATCATATGGTTATGAAAGAGAAGCAAACACAAAAATAATAGTGCAATATGCAATGAATGATGATTAGCAAAATGTTTTGTGCAAGATATTCCACTCACAAACGCTGAGCCCCAACACTGGCTCTGAGCGGGACTGCACCTCTGGGTAATTTTTCTTCCTCCTTGTTTGCAGATGACCCCCACCTTTTTTGTAGCAATATTCTCCAATCACCACATATTAGTAGGGATATATAAAAACAAAGAGAGGGCAAGAAAAGCACTCTCCTAGTGTAAATCAGAGTTTATAAAGTTGCAAGATTGTCTACGAAGTTAAAACGTACACTTGATGGAGCTATCATAGCTCGAGGTGGAACGCCTATGGATTTGTTGCTGGAAAAACCCAATTAAAACCGCTCAGGATTCCGGGACGTGGTCTTTATTAAAACATACTATAAAATAAATAAAAAAAATTAAATAAAGACCACGTCCCGGAATCCTGAGCGGTTTTAATTGGGTTTTTCCAGCAAAAAAATCCATAGGCGTTCCACCTCGAGCTACGATAGCTCAAGAGTACGTTTTAACTTAGCAGAAAATCTTGCAACTTTATAACTCTGAACTAAACTTCTGCATGCAGCATGCGGTAGGTAGTAGAGGATGGCTCTGAGCGGGGAGAAGTCCTATAAGACAAACCCTCTGCTCAGTCCGTTTGGCTGCTGACGCACAGACAGCACCACTGAGGGCCAATCGGGCACCAGTGCATAAAAGCCCTGAGTAAGGTGCCCATGCAGGGCGAAACATGGCAGCGCCTGATGCTGGACCCGGGTGAGTACAAACTGGAATATCTCAAGAGCTGATCTAGCCCATTGTATTGGATAGGATTTAAAGAGCAATCAATTGGTTTCATTGTTTCCATTTCTTTAAATCTGGTCCCGATTTCTCAAACAGAAGATGTATGTTAAAGAGGACAAACGTGGGTCCCTTGTGTCTGCGCCTCAGTGGAAGAAGCACACGATCAAAGTGTCTCTAGATTTATTAAATAGATTCATTCAGATGCAGTTATATTAAATATGAAAGACTCCGCGCCTGGCCAATGCCAACACAAAGAAGATTCACACAACCTTTTAATTAGCAGGGCAGACGATTGGCAAGAGATCGAATCCAACATCTGCACAATTAAATCTGTTTAAAAGTACAATATATACACAGCTATAAATTAACTCTAAATAGATTTTCCTTTTTCTTTCTTGCTTTCATATTTTCTTTGTTCTAAAAGTCTTATGATTTCAGTACGGTTTAAGGAAATAATCAGGCCACTGTCTGGGAGGGGGTCCGGGCTCGTGATGCACAGCTTTTTCACACACATTGTCTCTGTCCAGCTGGGAGGCAGCAGAGGTTGTTACAGAGGGGCATAAGGACTCAGTCTATGGGTAGCGGAGAGGGATCGGGTACGGCATCGAGCAGCTTCTGGATCCGGTTCTAATATCTAACTAAGCCAGATCACAGATGTTGTGCATTGACGTTTTCCAAGGTTTTGAATCCATTCTCTGATAGAGGGCACTGAAATGCGTTGGAGAGCAATGAGTGGAAAGTCCCTCTGGCAGTGAAGGAGTAATGATGGTTTCTTTTCGTGCGGTTCCTTGATTCAGTGTGTTTTGCTGAAAGACTCCAGCTACTGGGAATATCTGTGGAAGAGGAGGCAGGGTACATTTTAGCTCATTATTTGAAAACATTTATGAACGGAATATTGTGACCGTGAAATTCCAAACTCAGAATGACCCACATTTTTTTTAGAGCGCATATTTATGGGTTTATTTTAACCCCATAGGGACCAGGCAATATTACCATTGTCCGACCGAAAGTATCCACTGCTGTTTTTACATTTCTGCGCCGTTTGTTTAGGTCTAATTTTCCTCTTACTCGTTTGTGGAACTCACACATATTATATACCGTTTTTCTTACCATTAAATGGACTTTCTTTTATTTATTTTGCACCAAACATGGTCAGGTTTGGTGTCAATGGAAAGGCCATGGCTCTGGCTTTTCCAATGATACCAAACATGGCCCTCTAGCTGCAACCAAGAGCTAGGGGATTAACTGCCCATATGGATATGTCAGTGGGTGGGGGGCAGGCCCCGGAGCCATGGTTGACAATCCAAGATGTCAGCCACCTCAGAGAGGACTGGGATGCGGCACCTAAAGGGGTTAAAAAAAAGGCATCGCTGTGAAGGGCAGACTGTGCCCTTTCCAGAAGCGATAGATCGATATATCTATCTAAGAGAACGAAATCCTCGCACACCCAATAGCAGATCCGAGTTGCTCCGGTGCCAGAATATGGTCAATAGTACAATATTCCTCCAGAAAGTCCGCACACGAAGTCTTCAAATATGAAGTAAATAAATAAGAATTTTATTCGAAGAGTAAAGTCCTGATGGACTGAAACGTCGATTGACTTAGTGTGCGGAATTTCTGGAGATATATATATATATCTCACACACACACGCTATTTGAGAGCAGTGCCGGGGGGTGCCTGAACTGAAACTGACGTCATTGCGCCCAGTGATGACATCAATGCGACAGCCAGAGTCCTAAAAAAACAGAGGTCTGACTTCCTTGAAGGAAGACTGCCGTGGGACCTCGGCGTGCGTGTGTGTGTTAGAAGACCATGACGTACATGGTACGTCCTTGGTCCTTAACAGGAATTCCCCCCCAGGATGTTGCTAGGACTCAAGGGGTTAAATGCAGTCTTGACAGTTTCACGTTAGCGAAAATGAAAGATCGGTGAGCACAATGCGTAGAGTTCGTTTAACAGCTTATGGAATATGGTCGCACCCCCCTTTATTTTCTTTAATACTAACCCCCTCACTGCATATGTCAATCAGTTCTTGGACAAAGTCTATTGCAGAGGATTGAATGACAAGGCCAGGAAGTGCCTCCTCTCCTACAGACAGTCCTCCTGCTGGATCTCAGGAGGGATACTGGGATATGACCGAATGAAGTGACTTTTTTTATTGCACCAGAGTTAAAAACCCTAACATAATCTGTAACTAGATTCCTTGTGCATTACAAAACAAAAACCCAGTGTAAAACACATACTGCTACTTTTTCCCCCTAGATTTGAAGTATTTGCATGTAAAAGGGAAAAATAGTTAGATAAAAAAAAACGGTTTCCATTTTGTGGATATTTCCCATGCTGCAACATTTACCATAATCTTGGAAAAAGTCTCCCTTTAGATTAAGAGACCATGGGATGGAGGAGTGAATGTATAGATATGGCTGCAGGGGGCTGTGGTGTTCTTTAAGCTAAGAGATGGCAGCTGCATGAGATCAGAAAGGGAGCTCAAGAAAAGACTTTTGCCAGTTGTGTTTGGCATGCATGTACAGCCTAAGTCACAACAAATTCAATTCTGTTGACTTTTGCCATTGTTTGGTGGCCATTTACCTGTGCTTATTCCATGTTCTTCCCAGATCTAGCCATGCATGGAGGCCTGAACTTCACTCAGTCGGTTACAGCTGGGGGTGCTCATCCTCTGAGCCCTCTGGTACAGATCAGAATCCCCAAAATAACGTGCCCGGTACAGCAAGCCCTCCTCTGTAGAAAAAAGAACAAGTCAGGCAGCTGTGTGTTAAGTGGGGTCATATCATTCGAAAAGGTGTGTGTTCTCGTCTTTCAGTTGTAAATTTATTTTTCTATCTCGCTGTATCAGATTCATTCTTGCACATTATGTACCCGGACTGTTTGTCATGTAGAGACACAACAATAATAATCTTTTTATCAATGTCTGCATTCAAAATGACCAACTAAAGTGTAGATTCACACCTGCTGTAGGACTACACCTCCCATGATGCTTTAGAAGTCTGTAAATGGGTGTAAACCGCACCTTGAGTTCCTCAGCTGCTGCAAGTGCTAAGTTAGCAACTTGGCATTGAACGCTGTGCTGCAGGTCAGCACTCAGCACTGCTAACTTAGCACTTGCAGCCAAGGAGAGAGTTGCTGCAGAGTAGCTGAGCGTGACGTGGGAAAGATGGCCGCCTCCACGGAGCAAATAATCCAATCAGGAAATGTTCAGTTTGAAGTGTTGGCGGAGCAAAAAACACCAAATATTTCTTGGAACATGGTAAACATTAACAAAGTGGTAATAAAATGGACAACAGTGGATATTGCAGAAACCGCACCTTTCATTAAGCAATCCTCTGCCCTTTCGCTTCAATATTCACAGCCAAAGCGTTCAGTGAGACTGCTGCAGCAAACTGAATTGCTGCAATGAAACAATTCAGCAGCTGCGAGGAACCGAACAGGCCACTTATGTGCCATGCAACAGTACCATGTGGTGCACTGTCACCGTCTGGAATATCTCTGGGCCGGCAAGCAGAGTGGGCTTTTTTAAATTTTATAACAAATAAATCCCCTCATCCTTCATAGTAATGATAAACCAACTCACCCACTGTGTCCTGCTTGGAGCCCCCCTTTGCAATCGCGAGCATGACATTTGACAGCTGTCTCAAAATACTAGAGAACGTGCCCAGCGACCATCTATCTCTCCCACTTTTATTCTGTCAGGTGAGCCAGGAGCGTGAGAGGAGTGACAGAGGATGTGCAGAGGTAACCAATTTTGTAAAAATGAATAAATGCACAAAATCCCACGCTCTCATGTGTTGTAAATCAGAGCTTAATCTCACAGCTCTGGTCACCATTATGGAAAAACAAATGAAGCAGAGGTTTACAAAGCGGCGATTATCATCATCAGGTACTTACTCTGCTGCTTCTCCTTCCAGCAATTGTTCCTAAGATTGGCTATGAAGTCTTCTTCTACGTTTCGCTCTACATTCCTCATGTTTGACCCAGTGTACTCCTCCTCAAAGGTGTCCGATACAAAGTAAGGAACCTTCAGGTGTTCTGTTACCCTCCTGTTTATATGACCCACCGACCTGTTGGGAGAAAGAAGCCATACAGACCGTTGGAGGATTGTGGACACCGCATACGGATATTCACACAATGACAGACATTTTTAATAATACAGTGTGTATTTAATATCCGCAGCTTGGTATTGGTTATTTCTTTGAGTCCTACACATTGGGCTGGACGTTAGAAACATCTCATCTTTGCAAAACCTCAAACCGACTCGCCTCCTTTTTCAGTTTCCGCTGAGGGACAGGACTGGTCAATTTCTGTGCCAAGTACTGGAGAGGTCAGCCCTGATGTTTATAGTTGGATTTCTAGTGCACGTCTTTAGAAGGTATGTCTGCTTTTAAATCCACATAATCCAACAGAAAATCCCCCTCCTGCATCATAACGTAGAATCCAGACACGTTCAAATGCTGAGACTGGGGCGCCCTGCTCTCTCGCTATCCAATGATGGAATACACCTCGTCGTGTAAGCAGGAGGTCTGGAAGGGGGAAAAAAAGGGACCCGATCCCCAGTTTATAGAAAATAATGCATGTTCCTCTGAGCAGGCCCTCTACACCTAGTGTTTCCATCCTATGTCCGTTTATCTGTATCTCGTTCCCTTTGGAGATTGTGAAGCGCTTTGGAAACTGTTGGCGATATATAAATGATGTTATGGTGGAATGCACACTGTCCATATAAATATACCTCTCTTTGAAGCTCAGCTCCTGGATCCGTCGTGTTTCAGTCCTTTGTGCTGCAGTGTGAATGTGCATTAGTAAGTGATGAGTCCAGCCACCCGGGACAGAAAAATGGTGGCTATCACAGAGCAAGGAGGAGTCAGGGCTGGTCTGGACTGTATGTCCCGACAGACATTGCATAATAATACCCAGTGATGCTAGAACATGTAATCTCTTATTTTAAAACGTGCAGTTTTCCTAAACTAGATGAGGGGACACCCCGAATTTACTGCAGGCCAAACCTTAGTATAGAGGGGCTACAGCACAGCGTGATCACAGTAAAACCCGCTTCCAATGCTGCACTGGATATATGATCCCATAGTGTATATCAAATCCATGTCCTAACACTGACAACATATTCTACATATTTAACAAGAAAAAAAGGTGTCATCTGCGCTTATTCCTATAACACCGTGTGAAACAAAACACAATTAGAGGCTTTGGTTTACTTTAATGGCCAATGGAGTGTAAGCTCACATGTCGAACGTCAAGGCACCTCTAGTGAAGGTGAGTCCTAACCAATGAACCACTGGCTGCTGTGTAGTGAACCATATACTCTTATGCTGCTTTTCAGTCCTTGGGGAAAAGGCGCGACACCGCTCCTCCTGTATTATGTATATCTGATTGCACCTCCAGCCAGGTCATCATTTTTTATTTTTTTTGAGAAAGGATTTTACCAGGAAGGATACATTGAGATTTCTCTCGTTTTCAAGTATGTCCTGGGTGGCGAGTAAGTACCGTTAGATGTCTTGCCCAAGGACACTTACTGGAGAGGTTGCTCGCTGGGATCGAACCCATGACTCCACAGGCTCTCTCCATGCAGAGCAGTGATGTTACCTCTACGCCACCCAGCCGGTATTATTCCGCTCCGTGTCTTTGTTTTTTGATCCCAAGGTGGATTTGTTTCTGGTAGGGCATTAAATAAAAGCCCACCAGCCTTTCTCATGACTGAAAAGCAGCATGGGAGTTTATGGTTCGCTACACAGCAGCCTGTGGTTTCATTGGTTAGGGACTCACCTTCAATAGAGGTGCCTTGACGTTCGGCAGGTGAGATAACACTCAAATGGCCATTTTGAGTAAACCAAAGCCTCTAATTGTGTTTTGTTTCACATGGTGTTATAGGAATAAGCGCAGATGACCTTTTTTTTCTTCTTATGTCTTATACATGTTGCTGGGCTGGATACATTTGGTGGTTGCAGCCGCCCCATTGGGGAATAGGTGCGATCCCGCTCCTCCTGTATTATGTATATTCTACATATTTACACAATATTTAGGGGTCTGTTCCCTAAGATCAGAGTTTAGAGTAAACGTGCAGTTCCATCCAGCGGTCTCCGTACACCTGACAGCCATCCCTGCAGTATCGTATACAAACGTTGTCACCAAGGAGATGTGGATAAAAACAATGTAACAGCAAAATCATAGATTTAAAATATTCTTTACATTTAGCTGCTAGAAATAAATAGTATAGGGCTAAGTGATATTTGATGCAGAAATACTTGCTCCCTATCAACTTAGCCCTATACTTGTGTCACTTTGTGGACAGGAGCGGTGCAAAAACAATGCTTTATCACTTTCATGCAACAAATTCTCCTTTTTGAGGTTTAACCCTCCTGCGTAATTTTTGCGCCATACTCTTATCAAAAGCTAACAAATTATGGTGTCAAGTTACATCGAAAACCACCACAAAACTGTTCATTTTTCGCATCAGATGCAACTTTTTTGCTAGTGTTTAAACGGAAAGAACATTTTTTAAACCTGTGACAGTTTTAATGCATCTCTTCCATCCGCGACCACAGGGTGGCCCTTTCATGATCATAAACAGACACTTGTCCAACATCGTGATCTGATGGTCGCTAACACCCTGTGTAATGCGCACGAGAATACGCCATATATACCAGTACAGCAAAGAATGTGTCCAACACATCACTGAAATCATGTATTAAATACCAGTTATTTTACAGATCCCAAACATAATAAATAATTAATAAAGAGCTGCTGGAAAGTGTCCTGTAATGCACTGGAAAACATTCCGTTTGTGGACACGCCAAATGCAGTATATGAAGGAGTTCTCATGGGTTATATAACACGTTCCTTTAACAAACAGATGAATCATGTTATATAATTATTCTGTTATGACACAATGTTAAGGACAGGGTTACTGAGCACATCGCACATTCCTTTACAGGAAACATCTCAGTACAGTAAACAGCAATGGATCCATTATAAACACGGGTTACGTAAATTAACCCTCTCACTACCATTACAGTGCACACAAGACCGGATTTCACCATCTAACAATCCCATAAGCATTTTTGAGTCTTTTCCTTTTCCACTGTCATTTACATTTTATGTGTAATATAACAAATCGTGTCCTTAAACCCTCACTTTGTGTATTTATCACACGATTTAATGCATGGTGCTTGTACGATCATTAAAGGTGCTTCACAACACGTCAAGATGCTTATTGTATAACACCCTATAATTACAGCTGATACGGTGTTCGAGCGATTGGCAAGGGGTAAATATTTATGCACAACACGAAGTAATCACTAGACATAATGCCACCATACAGATTAGAGTAAATGACACCTGAAACCGATCAAGCATTTAAATCAGTGTTTCCCAAACCTGTCCTCAGGACCCTCTAACAGGCCAGATATTGCAGATCACTTTGGGGAAACAGACTGAATCCTGCAATCACTGAGCAGCAAATCATATCACCTGTGCTGTGCTTCAGATATCTGGCAAACCTGGCGAGGCGGAGGGTCCTGAGGACAGGTTTTGGAAAAACGGATTTAAATGCTGAGACAGTGAGAAATAAATGGTTTTCAGGGTTTAACATATCCTCTCTACCAGGCCTCAATGCAGACGCAGGCAGGGCAGGATCGGGGTTAGGTGGGGCAACTAGTGGCGAGAAACTCTTAGGCTGGGTTCACACCTGGGTGTAGCGCTGCGTCGCGCGTTTTTTTTACGCGCGTTCGCGAATGCGCTGCTGTATGCCCGAAAAGAAGCTCCCGAACTTCTTTTTGGGTCAGCCGTTTTAAAGCGCGTTCCTGCGCGCTCTAAAACGCTTAGGTCTGAATGGGGCCCATAGCAAAGCATGGGATTTCCCCGTTCATGCGTTTTAAAGCGTGCACGAACGCGCGTTAAAACTACTAGGTGTGAACGGAGCCTTAAGGCCTGGCTAGTAGCTTGGGACTTCAAATTTTGAGCCCTGCTCTCTACAATACGCATCATTTCTAAACTGCCATGAATAACACTATAGTTTAATGTATGGCAGGCACATAGAAATCTGGATGCTCAGTTACTTTAATTAATGACATTAAAAGGACACCATCACTTACAAAAGCTGTAACTAGATTACTTGTGCATTACAAACAAAACCACCTTATAAAAACACATGATGCAGTTATTTTTTTTCTTTGAAGCCATTGCATGTAAAAATAAAATTAGTGTTTATCCATTTCCACTTTCTGCATTTTTCCCATGATGCAACATTTACCAAAATCTAATGCTTTATCCTATACAATATTTAACAGTTAATGAGGTGGTGTAGGAAATGTTTAGATAAGGCAGCAGGGGGTCTATTGTATTCTGCATGCTACTCCAGGTAAGTGCTGGCAGCTGAATGAGAGAAGTCAGGGAGTTTAAAAAAGATTTCAAAATACATCCCACATAAAACAATGATGTGAGTAAGTGATCGACCGATAAGACTCCATTATATGGCCAATGCCACAGAGTGAGGACCAAGTGATGTAAATATCCGGGGGGGGGGGGGGGTAGTTTACAACACAAAAGATCACACAATGGATGCACCCAGTGACACATCTAGAGTAAAATATTTTCTTAACTAAACATACAAGAATAAATCAAAGCACATGTAGGATATCAGCAACATAAAGACAGTAAGAACATTTCATTTTTGGTGGTAGTGGCCCTTTAATTGCATACAGGCAGTACTAGCTGTATTCCGCCAGGGGTCGCTCTGTCTATCCAGCCTCAGTGTGGGAGATCACATGGTTCTTGCTAAAAGCTTTAAGTAAATACAATGTGTTTACTCAAAATGGACAAACATTAAAGCACTTCACACAATCCTCTTACACACTGCCATGCAGCACGTGTGCGGTACAGATTCAGGAAATGGGATTTCCACCTCAGTTTGTCTCGGAGGGATAAATAATACTTTATTTAACGCCCTGAGGCTTAATCATTTTATACTGTGATACCACAAGCCTGACACAGGGGCTAAAAAGAAATGGTGTCCATTTACAGGGGGGGGGGGAGGATTTACATCTCTTTGTGAGGCTTTGATTCCACGCTACTTAGTAGATAAATGAATCTCACTGTGTAAAAATAAAAGACAACATCCAAACTTCTATTTTAGCAAGAAGACAGCGCGCACTCCCAGCCGTGCCCTCAAATTATCAGCACCCAGCCAGAGTAATGGTGGGAGAATGTATGGGCCTTGGGGAGCACGGCCTGCTCATCCTCCTCTCTCTGCCTTAACATAGAACATAGAAAAATGTCGGCAGATAAGAACCTTTCGGCCCATCTAGTCTGCCCAATTACATGGATACTTTACCTGGATTTATCTTTTGTTTAGGATAGCCTTATGCCTATCCCATGCTTGCTTAAATTCAATTACTGTTTTGGCCTCTACCACTTCTACTGGAAGGCTGTTCCATGTATCCACCACCCTCTGACTAAAATAATGCTTCCTGATGTTACTTTTAAACCTTTGCCCCTCTAATCTAAGACTATGTCCTCTTGTTTTGCTACTTTGTTTCCGTTTAAATATACTCCCTTCCTCTACCTTGTGGATTCCCTTTACGTATTTAAATGTTTCTATCATATCTCCTCTGTCTCGTCTTTTTTCCAAGCTGTACATGTTAAGATCATTAAGCCTTTCCTGGTAACTTTTCTCCTTCAAGCCGTACACCATTTTAGTAGCCCTTCTCTGAACTCTCTCCAAGATGTCTATATCCTTCTGGAGATACGGTCTCCAGTACTGCACACAGTACTCCAAGTGAGGTCTCACCAGTGCTCTGTACAGTGGCATGAGAACTTCCCTTTTCCTACTGCTAATACCTCTCCCTACGCAACCAAGCATTCTGCCAGCATTTCCTGCTGCTCTATTACATTGACTACTTACCCTTAGATCCTCTGAAATAATAACCCCTAAATCCCTCTATGTATTGTAATCTCATACAGTGCTGTGTAATCTAAACAGACCTGGAGCCCTTTGCCCTAGACAAGTGGTTGTGAAGTAGCATGGCACCACATTCTAATCTCTCCTGCTGCCAGCTTTACCAGGAGTGACCCCTTGTGGAATACAGCTAGTATCACACGGTGCTAAATCAATGCAGAGAAAACCTATGCAGGTTTACGTTGTCTTTTCCACCCTAACAGGGTTATTCACAAAGCGCCAAAAAATGCAAGGGTGGACAGGAGAAGCAGTAAATGAGAAGATAATGTGCCTCATAAGGAGAAAACCTAAGGTTTCACAGAAAGTACTTTACACAATTCTTTGCTTGTTTTGCACATCTTTATTCACCCACGAGATTTGCCTTGACGTGGCGGGTGGTGGGCTTACTTTTGGAACGGCTATTGTAAGTGAACCAAAAATCTCATTTATTTATTGTAGGCATTACACGGGTTTGAGCACATGTGACATATTTTTCTTGTACAAGTTCCGGGGCTGCTGCTAGGTAACGCCTACTGATGGGAATGGGAGATGAGCATGAAACATTTTTTCTAGTTGTTGCAGATCTTATAACAAGACCTCCTAAAAGTAGGGATGCACTGAAATTTGGCAACCGAAAGTATCGGCAGAAAATGGTGCTTTCGGCCGACAGGAAAAGAAAAACACAAAACCTGAAAATCAGCCATCTGAAACCAGGGCCTGGAGGCCCAGCTGAGCCGAGGGCATGCCTGAGATTTGGAGGCCGGCTGGGCAGGCGGCTCGCCAGAGCCTGGTCGAGGTCTCTAGGCCCAGGTTACAGATTTTTTTTTGGGGGAGGGGAGGGGGGGGGGAGCTAGTGTTACTCCCCTACATCGGCCTGGAGCTCTTCCAGCGGTGGCAACCCCATGGTGAGTGGTGACAGTCCTCCGGCATCCAGTTCCCCCTTCCCCCTCTCCGTCAGAAGCTGGGATAACGTCACGACCAGCATCTGACAGAGAGCAGGAATTGGATGCTGGAGGACTGTCAGCACTGACTGCCACAGCTGGGGGAGCCCTGGCCCGATGTAGGGGAATATGTGGATGTAGGTGAGTGCAGGCAACCCAATCTCCCCCCCCCCCCCCCAAAAAAAAAAAATATGTCAAAAAAAATCAGCCCCCTGCTTAGGCGAGCCCCCTGCTCAGCCGGGCCTCCAGGCCCAGGTGACTCATGTCTGGTCGAACGGATCCCGAATTTTGGTTTCGGCCAGAAATTTGCATTTTGGTGCACCACTACCTAAAATTCTTAAGATCAGACTGACTCAAGGAAAAAAGGTTTAATGTTTTTCTCGCCCTGTTTTGTATCCATTACAAAGGTTGCCAAACCCTGCTCCCCTTTTTGGGACACTATTGCAGAAAAATGACCACTGCTGCTTGTTTAGGAGGTTCCTTTTCTTCCTCCATTACTTTGCAATCACTGAGGGTGTAATGAAGACTGGCCATTATTATCAGATTGTATGGGTTGCATGTACTTACGGTCTCTGGCTGAGGCTGTAAGGGGGATTGGAAACCATCATCTGACTGAGGGCAGAAACGATGATGAGGATAAGGATGGGCATCAGCTGGACAAACATTCCAAAGCTGCCCTAAAACACAAACAACAAAAACGTTATCTTGAAAGTATATACACATTTTTTCATGTCTGATGCATCACTTTTTTTCTTCTAGTATTGTGTTCACTGACTGCAACACGGGAAACCACAGACAGTGGAAAGATTCATGACAAAAGAGATCTGAAGCAGGAAAGCTGCATTGTTTCATAGGAGCTGTAAGTGTGGGGGGCCTTGACTTTAGAACATTGTTTTGCTGTGTATTTTAGGATCTTGATCTCTAGTGTTAAAAACGTGTAGAATGAGCAAATGGGTTTAAACACCAAACCCCCTTTAGTGTTTGTTTTTTTCTTAAAACTATCCTGTGCAGTATCTGGCTGCCTCTGCTTTCCTCAGACTTTAAATGCTGCCGAATCCTCAAAGCTGCAGCACGTCATGTAATCACAGGGAAGCATCCAATGGCTCTCAATGCCATATGCACTAAAGGTCATCGATGGGAGCTAGTTCCCAAAAGTATCAATCGGCAACAATAGGAGTTTAGCGCTTGGGCTCAGGTTTGAACCAAGCCCCTGCACTTGGAGAGCAAAATCAGCCCTCAGAAATCCTCCCCGCTGTGGGGAGAGAGGGCACTCTGTTATTTGAGAGGGCACAGTTCCCAGAGTATCCCTTTAATTCTTACATGTATTTGTACGCTCTGTTCAATGTCTATTTCTCTCTTTGTTATTAAAATTTTAACATATTCTAAATCTTTGACGACTTCGTATTCTCTTTCTAGGGATTCTGGTAGAGTGTTAATACATACTGCAGTTCTTGTTTCTAGGTACCAGATTAGAATTTAGGCCGGGGTCAGACCAGCCTTTTCAGAGCGGAAGGAACATCTGTGAGAGTGGACGTCCCTTCCACACTGACGCCCATGTTGCCACCTCGCTGAGCGCAGTTTGTGCACTCCTATGGAGGATCGCGCTTTGCAGCCCTGTTGAACACGCGTCGTAGCGCTTTTTTTTTTTTTGAGAAAGTATTTTACCAGGAAGGATACATTGAGATTTCTCTCGTTTTCAAGTATGTCCTGGGTGGCGAGTATGTACTGTTAGGTGTCTTGCCCAAGCTTTGACATGGAGGCTTTCTGAACAGATGCAGCACGCCTGCTGTAGTGCACGTTACAACGTGTGGCAGGCCGCATCGAAGCGTCCCAACGCTGCGACAGACACCGAGAGGCAAGTCAGTATGGGCGTATAATATAGCGTCTCGTCTGACATAGCCCTTAGGGGTTACATAACCCTGGGAGAAAGGTTATTGTGCTAGCTTAGATAATATGGAGCAAGGTCTGAGATTTGAGGGTTAAAACCTAAAAAGGTAACAATTAAAATGTGCAAACTTTATAAAAACTAAGGCTAATCTATGTGGGGTCTCAGAAACAATGGTTCTTTGTCAGAATTAGGAGTCTGTCAGTGTCAGACAGTGTCAGACTAGATGTTTGAAGGTTAATCGTAGAAGAAAGTGTTCATTCTGAGACCACACGCTTAGCCTTCCTTTAAAGAGTAATCTATATTATTATTACTTTGTAAGCCAGGAGAGCAGAACCATCAAATCGAAAACCTACTGAATTACTGCACTGTGTCCAGACCTAGGGACCTTAGCAACACCACCACGTCATGACAAAACAATGAGAACATTGGCTTTCCATTCACTAGCAGGGATTACTGAGGTCGGATCGTGGAATGGATAAAATGAAAAATGTATTTTTTTTTTTTTTTTAATTGTAACAATATTTTATAATTACATTTTTTTTTCCTCTTCTAAAGGTTGTTCAGAATGAAAAAAGGATTTTTCTTCTCTTCGGTGGCATGAGGCTCTATATTCATGCATTGTTACAGTTTTTGAAAGTTCTTTCCATTGTTCCATTCGCAGTACCACGCTGTTCCAGATGTTTCTGAGAGATTATGGGCAGGGCGATCAAAGACAGATTTGTAGCTCTCGAAACGGAATTTGTCTCTGCCGCCATTGCACGATTTTTCCCCCACAGAGAACATATGATAAAATAAATTTACATATGTTCAGAAAAATACCTGGACCACGTTGTTATTCTCCAAATTTATGTACACAAACTCAACAGCTTACTTCTTGACCCTTTCGCTACACTATTACATTGAAATCCAAATTGGCATATAAAACCTTATTCATATAAATTTAATGCAAGATTATCGATCTCATTGGGGAGAAACTAAATTCTGAGACCGCTCTACGGTCAACCCTGTGTTACAGTGAGGGTGGAGGCTGCTTCTTTACAGTAACAAAATGTTCAACAAACTTTACTGCTGCATTACAACAGCCAGGGAGGTTTTTTTGGCTCATTCAACACTGTACTGCAGTTTTTCCCAAACCTGTCCTCAGGACCCTCTAACAGGCCAGATTTTGCAGTTCACCTTGGGGAAAAGCAGACTGAATCCTGCAATCACTGAGCAGCAAATCATATCACCTGGGCTGTGCTTCAGATATCTGGAAAACCTGTCAGAAACAAAGGCCTATAGGAAGGACAATGAAATAAAAACGTAACCTTCATTAATAAAAGAAGATACAAACCTGGCCTGTCAGCAGGTCCTGAGGACAGTTTTGGGAAACACTGCTGTACAGGGTTAGAATTCAGGCGATAATAATCTCTGAAACTCCCTATACAGTACAGATACAAGGTGGTACTGTAACTTTCATATAGAGTCATTATGCCACATACAGATATTGTATATGTATTCTGTTGGTATTTTTTGTAAGCTGCATTGTTAATAATATACATATTCACACAAAGGCTATTTTGACATGTTTGCCAATAATGCAGACCCAATCTGAAATTGTGTATGAACTTGGAACCTTTCAAGCCTGCAAAAATCTTAAGGAACACAAGAAATCAATGAGAAAATCTAAACATTAACGTTAATCTTATCTCAGAGTAAGTATTTATTGTGGTTTGATCCTACATTTAAGTGTGACCTGCACATTCTAGATTTCAAATGTTTAAAAAGGTTTTTTCAACTAGTCAGCAGGGAAAGGGATAAGTGGTGTAGATCTGCACAAGGAGTTGTGGGAGGAGGGGCAAGCAGTAGAAATGACAGTGGAATCTAATTTTCTGTTAAACTAAGCTTTATTATTCTGAAACCTACATTTGGCCATGAGTATTTACGATAACCAACAAGAAAGAGGATTTAAACGGTATTACAGACTTTGAATTAAATCCATCTCGTTTGCTGCACAAAGCTCCTCCAATAAAAAGTGAATTCTCAGTGTTTCAGGTCACGCTTTTATTTGTCTGCCATATTATTGAAAGATGCTACCCTTATATTGCGAACTGAATATTGAATTGTATTTACTAACCTCTGCTTGGTGGTCCCTCCGGTCTTGTCTCTGCTGGTAGGTGTAACGCATTCTTCCATTACTATACACATGAACATTACCTGAGAGTGGGGAAAAAAAGAGCCATGAAGACCGATTCCAATACAAGCTGGACAGACGTTCTGCTGCTGACCCTTAAGGCCAGTTGCACACTTGCGCACTTCAGAGTGGAAGGAACGCCGTGAAATTGGATGTTCCTTCCACTCTACGCCCGAAGCCCCCCCCCAAATCAGCGCTGCAAAGCGATATCATCCTAGGGAAGTTCACACTTTGCAGCCCCGTCGAAACGCATCCTAGCACATCGACGGGGAGGATCTCTAGGCGGACACATGATGCATGCGCACAAGCGTGTGACCGGCCCCGTCACATGGCTGCGCCAGTAGGTGCATGCGCACTAGGTGCGCTCGGCCTTAGCGGGTTCGAGGGTCCAGATATCAACCCTACACATGGTTAGAGCAGTGAAAATTCTAAAACTTGCCGCAGGTACTTACTAGAAGGGAATCCACCACCAAAGAACATGTTGAATAGGTCTTCTGGTGAGATGTCGGCCTCGAATCCCCGGTGGAAGTCAGAGTGCCCGTGTCTTGAGGAGCTAACTTTTTCTTCTCCAAACTGGTCATACTGCTTCCTCTTCTCTGCGTTGCTTAACACTGCGTATGCGTTGCCGATGGCTAAACAGAAGACAAAAAAAACAAAAACATAAATAAAAACAAATGCAGAATCCTGGAAGTCTCAGATCTCCACACTCCAGCCGGCCATTAACCTGTATCTGATAATGAACACCTTACTATTAAAAGATAAAAGGGGCTTTAAGAGACAACTCCTGCAAACGGGTTAAAGGATTATTCGCTACAACTCCAGAAGCTCCACGAGGAGATAATACGATCTAGGAAACCAGACGTTGCTTACCTTAGTCCCATAGTAAACACACTCCTAGCTGGTCACAGAGGAGCCGAAACCCCATCAAGCTCCTACTTAAGCCACACATACACCTCACTAATCCTTTATACACACACCTGACCTACAATTCACCATTTAGACAGGCCACACAATAGCTTTATGCTTCCAAATAGTGAAAATTGTCATAATACCTTTGCCCCAAGATTCCCGTGAAACGTGTCCAGCAGTTTTACATACATATATATATATATATATTTGAATGTGTTAGTTGGAGCGCTCGCCTCTTGCTTTGTTATATAATCACCTGAACATTACATACAGAAAGCAAAGATTTCACCAACCGTTTGAAACTTATTTAAAATTAAAAAGGCAGCAATCCAGTTTAAAACATTGGGCCCTATTCCCTACTTGGCGCTAAAATGGGGAAAACCCGTGCTTATAGATTTCCCCGTAGCGCCCTCATTTAACACCATATTCCGGAGCAGGTGCCAATTCAGCAGCTTGCCCTAGAACACAGCACTACCCTCGCTGATACTCGCTGTAGCGCTCCCTGCGGCTGTGATTATCACCTCATGGAGTCCATCTAATGGAGGGTTGCACTGCCAGGCCACAAGCCCTGCACGATCTCGCGAGAGTGACTGGGGACTATTTGTTCTCGCTCTGCTCCCAGAGGACAAGCGGTGGATCGGGCCACTGTTTTCTTTGCGAGATGAGAGGAGAGTATTGGAATTATTGGTGGGGTTTTACCCGGCGCTAAATTAACCTGCACAAGCTGAAACCGTTCTCACCAATTTCTGGGTGACAAAAATAAATCAGTGTGGTAATTAGCGCTAGCACTTTGTAATACCTTACTTATCCTAACGCTAATTACTGAATGCGTTCCCCACGTTAAGTATAGGAAGTGCAAAGTGCTGGCGCTAGCTAGCGCAATAACCGACGCGCCAACGGATTTTACAGGGTTTAGCGTTAGGATTGTAGTACGGGGGGCATGCGTTAAAGTCACTTATCCTGGCGTTAACGCTTACTTACCCGAACAATACAGTTAGCGTTCACTAGGGACTAGTCGTGCCCATTAAAATTCTTCTATTAATTTTCAGGGTAAATCTATATTATATTCATCCAATTGATTAGATTTATGTCATCTCTAGTGTGTCACTGTTTGTCCGGCACCTGCCCTTCAGTGATTTAGGGTTTGTTCCCAGGAAGACCCCGGGAATGTCTGTCCTTGGCTTATGGGACAGCACTATTTAGGACTTGCCTCGGTCTTTTAGGTTGTCAGTCAGTGACACCCCCCCCCCTTCCACATAGGGCTTGGATCCTTCAGAGTCGATATACTATCGCAAGCAGATGTCATTTCAGACGTAGTCGGCTGGTCAGCACGTTTGCTTGTGACAGAACAGTTCTCTACCGCCTGTCCCGACTCTCCAGACATACCTTCATTGCGGTCAGCCCGGCTACTGGGAGCGCTGTCCCCAGCGCCTCGAGCAGCTTGACCCGCCTGCTTCTGTTTCTCTGCCCTGGAGCCGTTAGAAGGCACAGAGCAGCCTTCTGGAAATTCCTGAGGTTGAGTGTATAGTGTAGCGTAGCTGAAGGAGACACCAGACGCGGCTGTATGTTCCAACAGGATTCTCTCTCTGTCTGAGCTCTTTAATGAACAAAAACGCCACAATTTATGCTGAGCTTCAACAGCCATAATTTGCATAAATGACCCACATTGACCTACTAAAATGCTAATTACATTATGTCAGATATTTACAATAAACATTCCTCTTTCTTCATATCACACATCATTTACATAATCTATTGTAAAGGAAATCAGTTAGGTTTTGGCTGAGACCATGGTGACTCCCAACCTCTGAGACATGTAAACAGATAGCAGATGAACAAAGAGAAAACTAGGGATGCACCGATACTTTTGTTCAAGTACTCACCGATACCAATTACCGATACTGACAGGACACATTTTTTCTAAAGCAATACAAAATAATGACATTTTTTCCATTGCTGAATAGTGATTAATAATAAATCACTATTCTTCTATTCACTATTCAGCAAAGGGAAAAAAAATGTCATTTTGTTTATTAATGCTGTATTCACAGCACGGTCAAAGATGAATGAATATTAATTTGCTATAATCACTGCTTATAATAACTGTCCCAGCACTCTGTTTTTCCCCCTATCAATTTATTTTCTTTAGGGGGTGGGGGGGGGAGAGGGGACAGACTGAATATAAACTTCAGAGTCCTGCTGTCCCAGCACTCCGTTTTTTCCCCTATCAATTTATTTTCCTTCGTTGGGAGAAGGGGCGGATAAACAATAAACTTTGCAGGCCCGATGCAGCCGTTCGGAGGCCTGTCCCGGCACTCCGATAATTTATTTTGCCCAGCAACTTGTTTCTTTCGTTTGCGGGGGGAAAGGACATACATACTATAAACTTTGGAGGCCTGATGCAGCGGTTCGGAGGCCTGTCCCGACACTCCGATAAATAAGTTGCTGGGCAAAATAAATTATCGGAGTGTCGGGACAGGCCTCCGAACTGCTTCATCAGGCCTGCAAAGTTTATAGTATGTCTGTCCCTTCCCCCTGCAAACTAACAAAAACAAGTTGCTGGGCAAAATAAATTATTTTTTTCGTTTGGGGGGGGGGCGGGAAAGACAGCCAGAACATATGCACCTGCTTCTAGTGAGACGTGCCCCTCCTTTATGACTAGCAGCAAGTCCCACGTGATCTGTCAGTCTCTCACTGCGGTGATGCGCTGACTCGTGTGACGAACACGCACAGAGTGAGCGCCGGAGGCAGAGTTTGAAGCCACGGATGCCGCGATTCAAGCAGTTTCAAGCCCGGATGCCGCGATTGAAGCGCCGGAGGCCGAGTTTGCTGTCCCGCTGGAGCGGAAGTATCGGTAAAAGTATCGGGCGATTTTTGACGAGTACGAGTACTTGTCAAAACGATAGTATCGGCACCGATACCGATACTGGTATCGGTGCATCCCTAGAGAAAACCCTTTTGCCTAATCACAAATTACTCAAACCTATTTTACAATCTATACGAAAGAAAGCATTTGAACTTGCTGCAGGTAGTATGTTTAAAAAAAACAACATTTTTACCTAAAGAAATAGAAGTATATTTAAAACTAAAGCTACGCAATTTACATTAAACTAATTTAAACTAAAACCAAACAATGTAAAATATATTTAAAATCACACGATATAAATGAACATAAAGTCTCTTGGGGTCTGAAGCGCGGAGCGCCACGTCAGCTCCATGACATTGCTCAACTAGTCAACTCCATAATGCTTCTCAATGTTTCGCTGACAAACTTAACTGGTGCAATACAACAACGGGGAGCGCTCTGGGGTCACTCATTACTGTACAGGGATAAGATTCAGGGGATTATATGATGAATAAAAAATCTCTGTACAGATAAAACATGTTTTTGTTATTTTCATATTCAGGCCTTACGCCACATACAGATATTTTTATATTCTATTGGTATTTTTTGAAAGTTGCATTATTAATCATCTCATTATGATCACTACAAATCCCCAAAAACAGGAGATCTGACCATTTTTAATGTAAAATAGTTTTTATTAAGTGAATCAAGTACATACAATGCGTAATATACAGAAGGTATGTCAAAAGGTAGTAGGGAAGAGTTACCATGAAAATAAAAGCTAAGTAGCACTAAAATACAAGGAGGCAACAGAGCCTACACACTCCCCCAAAGGTAATAACCACCAGGTCTTTCAAGAAATTTATTCTTGAATCCTTCCTAAGTGATCTCAAACAGCTCCCCTGGTACAGACTAAACCTGATCCCAGACCTAGACTGTGCAATTGAATACTTTCAGTCTGAGCTCCTGAAAGTCTGGAATTCCCATGCCCGCTGCGTAAAGTGCGAGTGAAAGGGACCCATCTCCCCTGGGTTACAGCTGATCTTACACTAATGTACCGTCTTAGAGATTCACTGTGGTCAAATTTCAAGAGTACTGGTTCCATGAACGATCACTCCGAATACCGAAAATGCCGGAATGAATGCACAAAACAAACAAAAATGGCTAAAGCCCATTACTTCAATGAAAATCTAAACCATAACATATCAAACCCTAGAAACTTTTGGAGAACCATAAGTAACATACAAGCACCCCCAGTCCACTCCCAGCCAGCTGCTGTCAAAGTAAACAACCAAACCCTGCAACACCCCCTAGATGTAGCAAATGCCTTTAATGGTTATTTTGTTGGATGCGCCACCACTTTGATTGCCAAGCTAGGAAATGACATGCAATCAGAAAGGCCTCATGCAGATCAGGCCCCTCCAACTGTGCAAAGTCCCTGTATCAGACAGGAATTCAGTTTTAGACCAGTGCCGGTCAGTGTTGTTACTAAACTTCTCCGTAAGCAAAAAAATGAAATACCAGTCTGGACCTGATCAAATACCAGCAATGCTGCTGAAAATCAGTGCACCGGCAATTGCAAATCCTGTCGCAACCCTAATCAATGAATCACTGGCGACTGGATACATACCCAAACTCTGGAAGACTGCGAGAGTGGTACCTATCCATAAAAGTGGTGACAGTACTTTGGTATTCAACTACCGTCCGATATCGTTGCTCCCTGTAATGTCAAAAATTTTGGAAAAATGCGTCTACACACAATTACGTGATTATTATCAATATTGGAACTACTTAACCCCAGATCAATCCGGCTTTCATCCAAATCACTCAACTACAACCGCCCTTTTAAAAGTCTGTAATGATATCCAGGCTGGGATGGAACAAGGAAACCTAACTGGAGCCATCTTCCTTGATTTTGCCAAGGCCTTTGACACAGTAGACCATGGCATCTTGTTAGAAAAACTAAAAAACTCTGGCATGGGTGATCGCACGTTAACCTGGTTTCAATCATATGTATCTGACCGATCACAATATGTGTCAATTTCTGGCAGCTCCTCCCTCCCCCTCCCCGTCACTTGCGGTGTACCCCAAGGCTCAATACTCGGCCCCCTACTATTCACAATATTCATAAATGATCTGCCCAACGTCTGCAAAGCCTCAACTGTACACATGTACGCAGACGACACCGTAATCTATACCAGCAAACCAACTCTCCGGCAGCTGGAAGCCGTGCTGCAAGAACAATTCACAGAGGTAGAAAAGTGGATCAAACACAACAAACTTTTTTTAAATAATGACAAAACTGTAACGATGCTCTTTGGAACAAAACCTAAACTACACAAATTGCAAAATCCCCATCTATCTGTGGGGACAAAATCAAATGGCACGCTGACCACAGTCACTTCTCTCAAATATCTAGGTATGTGGTTGGACCCTAATCTATCCTTTGGCCCTCACATCGAAAAACTCTCATCTAAACTTTACCCCAAACTAGGCGCCCTGTACAGAAACAAATCCTGCCTGAGTCCCGCGGTAAGAAAGCAGATTGTACAACAAATGCTTATGCCGGCTATTGATTACGGAGATGTAGTGTACGCAGCCGCCCCACAAACACATCTTCAGAAACTTACTACATTATATAACTCATTCTGCCGCTTTGCATTACAATGTAACTACATGACCCACCATTGTGACATGTTAAAAGAGCTAAACTGGCCATCGCTGGAATCCAGACGCACCCTTCACCTTTCCAGCCTGGTGTTTAAGAGCATTTCTGGGAAGCTGCCACCCTACCTGAATAGACTGCTTCCCCCAGCAGCTCCCTCATCCTATAACCTCCGATCCAGGACCAGCACCTTACTTGCAATACCACAATACAAAAAGACAGTGGCTCGATCCTCATTTTCCTACAGAGCACCACAATTATGGAATAACCTCCCAGACACCATCAAATCTTCCACCAGTCTTAAGTCACTCAAGAGCTCCTTACTAACATACCTCAATACAGAATGCACCTGTATACATGTAACATAATGACTATTTTTCTACATATTTATTTCTGTTAATCTGTATATGTGTCGTTTTCTTAATATCTTAATATCTAATATCTTGCATTGTATTACTTTGTATTTCTGTAACTGTAACACTTCAATGTTCTTGAACCCAGGACATACTTGAAAACGAGAGAAATCTCAATGTATCCTTCCTGGTAAAATCCTTTATAAATAATTTCGGGGCCCGGTGCTGACCTCAGCATAAACGTGTCAGAAAGGAAGGCCTATGCAGAGAACGTTCCTAATGTAGTGACTGTCATAGATATACGCTTATAAGGACAAAGCAGGATAATTGATTACACAAATATAGCAAAAACATAAATTAAAATGAAAAAAAAAAAAAAAAAATACAACAGTCATATAACAGTAAAGAATAAAACAAGGTATGAAAATCATATTAAAATAATAATAAATTATAGTAGGAGAAAAGCACCTTATACCACCAACAGATCGTATCCACATACATCGCAGCTCTACCTCGGGTCTATGGACGCAATATAGAAGCATGCGTAGCATCAGTTGGGATGGCGGACAGCACCTCACGACCAGCCCGTTTATGTTCAAATACAAAATCTGTCCACCAATACCATGTTTGAAAATATTTATCGTACTCTTGTTCAAGAGAGTAGTGTAATTCCTCAAGTTCTCTAATATATTCAACTCTGGAAATCCACTCAAACACACTCGGCGGGGTCGATTGTTTCCAATACTTTGGTATCATTGACCTGGCAGCATTAAGGAGGTGGACCGCCAAGGACCTAGTGTAACTAGAGGCCGAAAGCGGAACCACATGTAGGAAGGCAACCTGAGGGGTGAAAGGAAGTTCCAGAGAGGTAATATCTTTAATGTAGGACCAGATTACTTCCCAATAGGACGTAAGGACCGGGCAACTCCACCATATATGCAAGTAAGTCCCCCTGGCCTTCCGACATCTCCAGCACTCGGGGGAAGCGTCTGGGTAGATAGCGTGTAGCCGAAATGGGGTCAGATACCATCTCGATACCAGTTTATAGTTAGTCTCCTGGACTGCTAGGGCCCTGGAGGAATGAAAAGTAATCTGGAACACCGACGACCATTCCTCTCCAGTTAGTGGAGTTGGGAGTTCTGCCGACCATATAATGTAAAAGTCGGTAGATTGGGCTGCTAGGAGCGTCATGTATATGGTCGAACGTAGGTGAGGGGGTGGGGGGTCAGTAGTGCAGAGTTTCTCAAAAGGCGTCAGAGAGGAGGGCATAGGGGAAGGCGTCTTGAGTATGGTGTGGGAAACAAAATGTCGCATTTGCAGATAAGCGTAGCCATAGTGGTAGTGAGGCAGTCAGGCCGTAGGGAGTCAAGGGAGCGCAATCCGTCGGGGCCTAATATCATTTGGAGTGGGATGTAGGGGCCGTCTACTATCAGCCCCAAAAACGATGGTGTCTGTCCCGGGGGAAATTCAGGGTTCCCTGTAATGGGGGTCAGTATAGAGGGCAAAGGAGATAGGTCTAGACGGGTCCGATACCTGCGCCATAGGCGTAGAGTCGGGTAAATCAGAGGGTGACGGTGAGAGCACAGGGATTCAAACGAGGCAGTTTGCCACAGCAACGAGACTATGGGGAATCGGACAAACAGTTGTTCTAGATGAACTCACAGTTTGTGAGGAGGGGACATAGACCAATCACTCAAACGTGTGAACACTGCGGCTACATAATATAGTTCTACGTGTGGGAGACCCATCCCACCCCTAGATTTGGACCGCGTAAGAGTTGTGTACGCCAATCGGGACTTGCCCCCCGCCCACACAAATTTCAGGAATACGTGTTTAAGGGAACTAAAGAGGGAAGGAGGGACATCGATTGGTAGTGTCTGAAATAGGTACAGGAATTTCGGGAGGATAGACATTTTTAAAATGTTAACACGGCCGAACCAGGAAAAAAAGAGGATATTATTATTTCAAAAACAGAAAAATCGCATTGGTGCGTTGGCCCTAGTAGGGCCAAGACCCAGACGGGGTCAAAACAAGTTGAAGAAACGGACGGACAAACCATCCAGTCGAAGTAACGTAGAAAGTGCACCGCGAAAAGGGGTGGCGGACGGCCTAGGTCAGGGCCAGCGATAGCATACAATGAAAAACAAGACTTTAAATTGGTAATAAAAACAATAACTATGGTCTCCAGTTCAGACCAAGATCGCACATAGCGGGTCACCCGGGCAGGGCGAATTAGTGTTACATAAATTAGCAGAAAGCAAACAAGCAAAAAGCATAACTGCCGACACGTGGCAAACGGTAAGGTGCCGGGCCTACATAAAACAATGCAAACAAGTGTCCCGGCATTCTCCCTCTTCTTGCAAGTCAGGGAGAAGGCAGCCCGTGAGAAAAATCAAAAGATAAAAGTGAAGAACTTGCTTCGGAAGTCTAAACAAAAAAGTATAAAGTGGCAAATGACAGCAAGTAGCTGTAGCAATTGGGGCCGCTTCTCGCTTACGAGAGTCCAGTGGGAGAGCGGTAGGGGCACGTACTCACGGCCAAATCCAGGACGCGGAGATAGCCGCATTCCACGGAAGAAAGTGGCGAGTGAATGGGAGGACAAAAGAGTAAGCCCCAAGATACATTACTGTCATGGAGGGTCACCGCGATCCGGAGTATCCTCCTGTGAGCATACTCGGGTGCGACGGCGTCCACGCCGTGCCGTCTGCCAGGGTTGGCGTTGAGGCAGCGAGAAGGAGGGCCTAGGTGTTTCGCCACCCAGCCATCCCTTAACCGTGACTGAAGGGAGGCCCAAGGCTTGCATAAAATCAGGAACATCTTCAGGTATCGTAATGCTCAGTAGACGGTTATCGTGGCGGACATGGAGGGCGAACGGGTAGTTCCAACGATACCTTATGGAGTGTGCTCGAAGTTGGTCCGTCACAGGTTTCAGCTCCCTCCGAGCCATGAGAGTAGCACGGGAGACATCCTGATATACCTCCAGAGTATGGTCGTTAAAAATGACCTCGGAACGGTTTCTCGCCGCCTTCATAACTTCTTCTTTCAGACAGAAAAGGTGTACTCTGCAAATGACATCTCGCGGGGTCGCAGTGGGCGCTCCTCGACCCCGAAGGGCTCTGTGTGCCCGGTCCCGGGGTGTCAGGGGGCCTCTGGAGTAACTCGTTGAATAAAGTTTGTATTATAAGATCCAAATTTTCAGTGCCCTCAGATTCAGGCAGGCCGCGGATCCTTATATTGTTGCGTCGGCCTCTGTTGTCTAGGTCGTCCACCCATCTGTAGAGGAACGCCATCTGGGAGGCCTGGGTTTCCAGGAGGGCAGAGGTGTGTTGGTGCTGCAAAGCGGTGGATTCTCGGTCATCCTCCAGGCCCTGTACTCTGTGTCCCAGCTGCCTTACATCTGCACCCAACTCAGCAAACTTGGCATCAAATTTTGTTTCCAGCCTGCAGAACAGCTGTTCCAGGTCATACCTTGTGGGTAAGAGCTTCAGGGTCTCCTTCAGCTCCAGGTCCTCCCCGCCGTCGCGTGCTGGTGATGGGCTGTCAGGGCCGCTCACTTCCTCCGTCGCCGCCGCTCAGGTACAGCCGCATCGGGGACACGGAGGTCGGCGCCGGGGTGCTCGGTCCGCTCACCAAGGGTTTATCTCTCTTTTTTGGCCCCATGTATCTGGTGATCGCCTGCTAAGTAGCGCTTTTAGTGTGCCCGGGTGAAGAGCGCAGCAATCAGGCGGCCATCATGGATTGCGTGAAAGCCACCAGATCTGACCATTTTTAAATGGTTATCACATTTACTGTAATTACCATTACATTTACTGTAATTAAAAATTTCGTGTCTGAAAGCGTCTCAATTTTTTTTTAAAGGAAATGTGATTTTGTACATAGTTAGCCTGTAATAATTAGGAATCACGCACTGATATACGTGCAAGAGTCCTTACTGGTAAAATCCTTTTTAAATAAATAAATTAAAAATAAAATAGTAAATACACTAAGTCCGATAAAGTTTGAAACACGAAATAATAATTTATTATCCCAAAAATAATTATCCAAAATAATGCAAATAAATGATATTCAATAAAATAAAAAACAAAAAACACTGGAATCGGTCTGAAAACAAGAGTAAGAGGATGTATGGTCTATTTCTTATTCTGTAGTGCCACCCAGTGGCCGTTCATAAACATTGCACTTTGGATTACAGTATTCTATGAATTGTTTATAAATTTGCTGATGGTTCCCGCCCACCCTGCACCATGTGACTCGCAGGGAGCCTTCCAGGAAGCAGCTCGCCGCGATCACACTGCGGGGGACAGCGAGGGAGCCAGGAGGAGGTAAGTAAACATCCAGCCCGAGTGTGGCCCGGGGTTACCGTTCGCGATAGCGAAATTTGACCATGAGTCAAACTCTGGAATACCGCCAGGGAGGTTAACACAAAGGCCATTTCTGCCAGTCTGCCGATAGTGCAGACCTCATGTGAAATTGCACAAGATAAGGGATGACGTCTAGAGTTTAGAACCTTTTATTCCAACAATGTCTAAGGCTAATGTCAGACGAATGCAGTCTGAGTGCACTCTGCGTGCGGACAGACATACTGACTGAAGATACTGTTGCAGAACTACACCTCCCATGATTCTCTAGCCATTTGTTACAATGTACAGAATTCTGGGAATTGTAGACAATAAACATCTGGGGAGCCGGAGTTTGAGATCCCTGCTGTAGACACCACACGGTCCGTTTTTCTAAACTGATGTAGAACAAAAAAGGGAAATATGGGAATCAAAATTAATTATAATTAAAAGACAGGTACAGTCAGCCAGACTATAAAAACCGCAGTATAAGGCACACAGGACGCAGCGCACTCTGCGGGTCCATCTAGCGGTTTTACGTTCTTGCCTAACTTGTGTCCGTTTGCCACGTGCGTTTTGCGTGCGCAGTTACTTCGTGTGTGGGTCTATTGCTCATGATTCTATGCTACGACGGACGTTAAACTGTGCGGCAACACGGACGTGATCACTGCGTTCGTCTGACATGGGCCTAAAGAAAAAAGTAAAATTTGCTCATTATTTTAACTATCTCAAATATCTAAATGCAAAATTTCTATTTTACCTTATATTTGAGTGTTAATTATACATTCCATGCTTTAAGTAAATGTTATAGAATACCACCCCACCCCCCCCCAATTAAAAAAAATGCTGGTTATAAGGATGACTTGATAAAGGGGACTTTCAAATAATAACTATAATTATCATTTCACTTGATTAAATAAACTTCTGCTTAAACAAGTGAATGTATGTAATGGATCTATTGGTCACTGCCAATCTAAAAATGGTAACCTTTAAGTTAGCCAGCCACCCCCCAATAAAAGGATTTTATTGGATAATACTTTGAGTAATTGGGAGGAAACGCACATATTACTTTCATAGAGAAGAGTATGAAATGCCGTAGAAACAGGTCAATACAACGGGATTATGACTTACTACATCAGTGAGAGAAAAATTAACCCAGACTTCCTGAGCTGTGAAAACCACTCGTGCGATAATAATCCGGCCGTCCAGAGATGGGAACACCTCAGCCTGCGCACGGCCTAGAGAAACCCGGTAATATAATGTGAAATAAGCAGCGCAAGAGTCCAAAGCTCCAGTGTTTGCCAACTTTATGACATATAAAGTCCTGTGCAAACAAACTTCATTCATGCAAGGAGAACGATGTATACTCCCCACTGGACACTAACCTGCGCGTCTGCAGGACTGACGCGGAATATTCTAGATATTAAACATGCAACGCAAGACAAGACAAGTGCTCAATCCGTACGGTGTATATCAGCAAACTTAAAAATCTACGAACTGTACCCATGAAATCAAAATGCGAGAAAATAATTTTTTTTTAAAAAAACTGACACCATTACAAAGCGAAACAGAATTCCTGAACTTTAGGAACATTTTCTGATTCTGATGGTGATTTTATACTGGGATAATTTATCTTAGGCCCCGTTCACACTGTGCGATTTGAAAGTCGCACGATTTTCATATTCGCGACATGGTGCGATAATGTCACGCGACACTGCTGTTTTGTGCGATTTTTGCAAAGCACCACCAATACAAATCGCAAAATCACAGATAGCAAATTGCAAAAAAAGGGTCATGTACCAGCGACGTGCGACATCGCGCGGCAAGATGTGAACAGCTCCATTGAAATGCATTGGAGAAGCTACATAGCCGCGACGTCGCGCGGATTTTGCTGCGACGTCGCGGCAAAATCCGTGCGATAAATCGCACTGTGTGAACGGGGCCTGAAGGAGGATATTGTTGGATTGAATAGGTCAGGTCAGACGTCGTCAGATTGGAAGGAACGTCCACGCTCACGGACGTTCCTTCCGCTCTTAAAAATGTTCGTCTGGCCCCGGCCTAAGAGATTAACGTTTCGTTTAGCCTCTTGGCATCATCGGGATGTGGCACGCCATCCAGAAATCAGCAGACCTTCCAGCCAGTCATACCGCATCCCATAGTTTGGGTGCAGAAAAAACCTGTGGCCAGGATTCGTATCCTCAGACTGATTGTGGCTGTGGCAAAGATTTGAATTACATGCATGTTAATATAGATGACATGACATGACTGGTTGCTAGTTTCCAGGGAAGGGGTGACCCAAGCAGTCTGGTCAGACACGGAGTTGGGGCACCACTGCACAGTTTGGGGACTCTCTTCAATAAATTGAGAGACTGACCGTACCGGAATTAAACCTTGGCGTCAAATGCTTAAATAAATAAAAAAATATATATATATAAGAATAAAAGGTTAAAGTAAGGCATGAAGGGACATGTAGTGCAGGAGGCTGGGCCATTTGTGGGTATTTTTGGAAGGGGCAGGAAACTATATATTCTGGAGCACGCCATGTGGCTCTTGCTGATCACAGGGGGTTCATTTTACATGAGGATCTGTCCATGCTGTCTGTGGCAGATTAGATCTGTATTTCTATCTATATAAGGGTCTGCCTGTATATATGTGTCTATCTGCCGGTTCATACATATCTCCTCTCCTCCATATAGAGTGATATTCATATTTGTGTCTGGCCATTTGGTAAGTGTATCCCTGTGTTCACAGCTGAAATGTAATCAAAATGGTTAGGTTTCTCCCTTGGGGGGAGGACATAACACGTAGCTGTAAAAAGGGAATTTCTTTTGTACACCAACATAGAAAATCACACCTTGGCAGCCAGCTCGGCACCAAGAGAGTTGGACACAATCTTCAAAGACAGGAAGCACATCCTTGATCTCTAAGGGGGGTCTGGAGGGAAGCCTTTGGGCAATTAAAGATTAATTGACATGCGCTGTAGCAAAGGGCACTCAGGGAAATGTAGTGCTGGACACTGGGCCATTTGGGGGTGGGCTGGAAAGATCAGGAAGTGTATAAATTCGGAACACTGGCCATGTGCTGGGGCTGATCACTTTGGGTACCTTCTAAATAGGACTGATCTGTCCATGCTACATCTCCAGACTCCAGGAGGCCATGGCTGCTAGCGTAAGGAATAGTTCTTCCTAAGTAACGCGGTTAAACCTTTTTCTTTTTATTTTGCTGTGTAGTGTGTAAGTAATTGATTTATTCTAGTTATAATTTTTTATGTAACCAAGCACTGTGATTCTTTCTATATCATAAATAAACAAAAAGTATTTAAGTTTTGACTCTGGCTGATGAAATCCACGCTAACTAAGAGATTGGGAGAATTGCTATTTGCTATAAGCTCGGTTATATATAAGAAATTGCGTGTTGCGGTCGTCAGGAAACGTTAGGGAATTGTGGGATCCGTAGTCAGTGTCCGAGTCTAGGATAGTGCGGCTGCTAAGCCCTGCGTCTCCTGTTGCGACGCGCGTAGTGTCCGTGAGGACTGGTGGCAGCGTTACTAATAGAGTAAGAAAGTGAGCCCCGGGATTGTGAGAGACGTAGTTAGTACGCACTTCAGGAGAAGACTTGTACTGCGTTGCAATCCTGGGATCAGTGTATCGCGCTCTACGTGCCTGCTGTGAGAGGAAAGTGTGGCCGGGACGGGTAGAGAAGTGCGCGTAATTATCTGGGTCTAGGATAGATAGTGAGTGGTTTAACCTGGCGTCTTTGCGCAGCAGCACGCATAGTAGGTTCATGACACTGTCCATGCTTCTATCTCCAGCCCCCCAGGAGTTACCGATGATAGCTTACTGATTAGCTTATTGTAAGTATGGCTCTGTATTTTAATCCCTTTCTTTTATTCGTTGTGTACTGTGTAACTAGTGATTTATTCTATCTATAATTTTTGTAACAAATGCACTGTGATATATATAACTTTTTCTATATCATAAATAAATATCCATTTATTAAGTTCTGTTTCTGACTGAGTCGATCTATGCTAACTAATGTATTACTTGTTGTTTTAAGCTCGAGTAGCTACGAAATAGTGAGTTGCGGTCGCTGGGGACGGATAGGTAAGTGAGTACGCGGGGATTGTTGTCCGTGTAGTCATCATCTGGGTCTAGGATAGACAGATAGTGGGTTGCTTGGCCCTGCGTCCTTCGCCGCAACCCGCGTAGTGTTCAGGGGAACTGGTGGCAGCGTAACTAATAGAATAAGAAAGTGGGTCCAGGGATTGTGGGAAACGTAGTCACTACCCGATTCAAGAGAAGACTGGTACTGCGTTGAAATCCTGGGACCATTTTATCGTGCTCTACGTACCTGTTGCGAGAGAAAGTGTGCGGGGACGGATAGGTAAGCGAGCGCGCAGGGATTGTTGTCCACGCAGTCACTATCTGGATCTAGGATAGACAAATAGTGAGCGGCTTAACCCGGCGTCTTTCGCAGCAGCGCACGTAGTTGTCGTGACAGTAACGAGCATCCTTCTTGTTCCTAAAGGCTAATCCTCCATATCTCTGTATTTGGTAGAGGCCTGTTATGATGGCTAGCGGCACTGCTGCATGACCGCCAACTCCCTCACTGTGACCTGAAAAGGTGCAGTACATAGATCTGGACGTTATGTCAGGAGTGCATTTATGTTTCCATATAATCAATAGAGAAGACATTTACCTACATATGCTGGGAGGGGGAGGGGAGGTAACTAATTAAGGCTGTGCAATATTGACAAAATAATCATATTGCGATTTGTTGAATGAATATTGCGATTTTATTTGCGATTTAGCCAATTGTTTTTGCTTTTTCAAACATGCTACATATATTCTAAATGTATTCAGTATTCAGAACATGGATATACTGCCCCCAGCACATGGATATACTGCCCCCAGCACATGGATATACTGCCCCCAGCACATGGATATACTGCCCCCAGCACATGGATATACTGCCCCCAGCTCATGGATATACTGCCCCCAGCTCATGGATATACTGCCCCCAGCTCATGGATACTGCCCCCAGCTCATCTCTTTGCGCCGCGTGTTCGGCTCCCTGTGAGCTTCCGGCGGCATGGAGCTTGGGTGCTCGCCTGGGAGAACCACGTGACGAGCCACGAGAAAGCGGCTGTACACGTGGTTCCCCCTGCAAGCGCCCAAAGCTCCATGCCGCCGGAAGCTTGCAGGGAGCCGAAAATCGCAGCCTTATGCGGTTTATATATTGCATGTTATTAAATTGCGATTGTTTTGCGATTGCAATTAATTGCACAGCCCTATAACTAATGCGTCACTTACCTCACAGATAATGAAAACATAAATGGGGGGGGGGGCAGAAAGTGTTTTGTGCTTCAAAAGTGAATGAGCTAGCGCACTCCCTTAAAGCAATTTAATTCCGCTGGGATTAGAGCTTTTTATATACCCGCACCCTGGATACAGGAATGCTCACACACATGACCAGTCAATGCACGGTCGTCCCTTCACGTGAGGTGATGGCAGTCTGGGAAAATAAACAGATATTCTTATCTTTTTCTGTCTGTTACTGATTGTCAGGCTGAGGATCCTCTTATCTATGTCTTATCTATGTCTCAAGTACAGCCAATGCCTTCACCCCTATCAACCAGAAAAGGTCACCCAGGCCATGGGCACACTGTGTGCATAAGGATGGTGGAGCCCTCTATAAAAGGAAAGTTTGTGCCTGTCCTCTGCTGACTCCGCACATTATGTGCAGCACAGGCAGGGTTTGTCTACTTTAACCCCTACTCTACGTTTTAATGCAATATTACACAAGAAGAGTCTTGTTACACAGAAATAAGCACATATTTTATTCATAATCATACCATGCAAAGACTGCCACCTACAGAGGGTGTGGTGGTACCCAAAGTGGGATTAAACCAGTGTTTCCCAAACCTGTCATCGGGACCCTCAACCAGGCCAGATTTTGCAGATCACCTTGGGGAAATGCAGACTGAATCCTGCAATCACTGAGCAGCAAATCATATCACCTGTGCTGTGCTTCAGATATCTGGAAAACCTGGCATGGCGGAGGGTCCCAAGGACAGGTTTGGGAAACACTGAATTAAACCCTCATCGAAAACAACCACAACAAAAAAGTGACAGGGGGAAAGAGGCCAAATAAAAAGGACTCCACACTCATCCCCCTGCTGGCAAGCACACATAAATTGCAAATTAAGTATATACCTATAGATCTCAATTTTATTAGAAAAATGCACAGACGGTAATAAAGTCTCACATACATATATATATATGCTGCAGAGATCATCAATAACTGCAGAATTTGCCCAAAGTACGTTCAGGTCCCTGTATTGCCCAGAGTTGTTGACACTTTCCAGCATTAACCCCTCAGTGACCGGGCGGTTTTACAAAAATCCGTCCTTTAGTACCTGCTGCTGTTTTTACGTTCTGCACTGTTGGGGCTCTATTACACTCTTCGCGTTAAAACGCGGGCGCAAGGGAGGAAAAAACTGCGCCTGCAGGTTTCCCCCTTGCGCCCGCGTTTTAACGCTGGATTACAATGCAGGCGCAAAAAATGCTGCCTGCATTGTTTCCGAGCGTAAAATCCAGGATGCTTGCGGCAGCCCTATGGGGTAGGCTTGTTAAAAAAATTAGAACCGGGAACTTGTTACATTTTTTGAAGGGGGGGGGGGGATTACATGATTTTTAGCTAACCCCCCCCCCAAAAAATCAATCGTTAGTGCAGCATCATTGTTCACATCATAATTGAAATGTGAACAATAATGCAGCATTAATAAAAAAAAATAAAGTTTAAATGTAACCTTTTTTTTTTTTACTTACATTTTTTTTTTTTTTACTTAATTTTTTTTTTTTATATATATACTTTTAACATGGTCATGTTTGACATCATTGGAAAGGCCATGCTCTACCTTTCCAGTGATATCAAACATGACCCTCTAGCTGCCACGGGAGATATGGGGGTTAAAAGAGGGCAGCTAAGGGTTCCCTGGTTAATTGACGTCATTGCGCCACGCCCGATGATGTCAGCAGATGTGGGGAGACCCAGAGGTGGGGCTGCCGTCCAAGATGGTGGCTCCCACCGGAAAAAAGCCACGATCTGGCACCGATTGGTGGCAGATCGCGACCTTACTAGTAGGGCTGCAACTAACGATTATTCTCATAATCGATTAGTTGGCCGATTATTATGTCGATTAATCGGATAAAAAAAAAAAAAAAAAAAAAAAATAGAAAAGAATTTTATGTAAAAAAATAAATAACCACAACCGCTCCCCCTTTTTTTCCATAAGAAATTTGCATTGTTTACAAAACTTTCATACGTACATACGCAAATTGCGTATCTTGTGTACTTTGCACACAAGGTATGCAAGTGCTTGGTCAGAGGGATGGGTTGATCCTGCGAGTGCTTGGTCAGAGGGATGGGTTGATGCTGCGAGTGCTTGGTCAGAGGGATGGGTTGATGCTGCGAGTGCTTGGTCAGAGGGATGGGTTGATGCTGCGAGTGCTTGGTCAGAGGGATGGGTTGATGTTGCGAGTGCTTGGGCAGAGGAATGGGTTGATGCTGCATGCGCAACTTAAGCCCATGTTTGCTTTCTCAAATGAACGCGGCTACAAGCACTTGGTCATAGATGATGTCAGCATGAAATCGGGGGTTAATGAGCTAAAAGGGTCAGGGTGCGTAGAGTGTCCCTTTTAAATAATTTTGTGAACAAACTGAGTGGGAGGAGGGACTGGAGGTGGAAGGGAGTGACTTTGCTCAAGTGACTTGACCTGAGTGTGAGAGGGAGTGGGAATTGCAAAAAAAACGGATCTGAGTGTGGGAGTGAGTTTGGGGAAAGGAACCAGACCAAAAGGGAGGGAATGGCAGTTTCCGACCAAAGAGGGTGTGTCAGGGAGGGTGGGGTGGCGGCACAGGACTCCAGCTTCAAATAAGGATTAAACCCAGGCATACAGCTCATTCACCCAGTGGCAGTATCCTATGTTTTGTGTTCTAGTTTTGCTACTGTTGTAAACCAGAATAAAAACAAACTGGTTGTGTCTGACATAACCCTAGAACTAAATCCTACCTAGTAAAGCAGCGGCGCGTCTTCTCCAATCCGCTCCGAAGCTGAGGTTATTTACGTTTAACTCAGTCTGACTCTAAACAGTGTGTGCTGTACACAGGACGATTAACCGATGATTAAAATAGTTGACAACTATTTTAAATCATCGATTTTTTTGTTTCAGCCCTACTTACTAGCAAGGGGTTTAATGCCATACATCCCTGGAAAGGTCAGACTGCGATGGGGAGAGAGGGATCCCCCCCCCTTCCAGGTGCTCCCCCTGCTCAAGCGGGGGAGGGGGAGGGAGAGAGAGACACACCTCAAACTGATGACATCGCGAGTGCCCCCGGAGGACATAAAACCGCTGATCTGACTTCGTGGAAGTCAGATCAGCGTTGGAGCCGCCGGAGGAGGGGAGTATCGGCGGGAGGTAGGCAGAGGACTTGCTGGACGTATTATTACTTCCTGCAGCGTTGAAGTCCACCTAATGCAGGATGTAATAGTACATCCGGCATCTTTAAAGGGTTAAACAAGAAGACGCTGCCAGAATCGTTTGCTTACCTTTAAAGGCCTCTGTGGCCCCGGGTGCGTGGTTCTTGTCTGGGTGAAATTTCAGGGCTAGTTTCCGGTAAGCTTTCTTCAAGTCATCTTCTGTGGCTTCTCTGGTTACTCCCAAAATCTCATAGTAATCCTTACACTGCTTTATTCTGGAGAAAAGAAAAAGGAAAAAAAACTCAAGAGCTGATCCTTTGTGAAAAAATAAATATTAATGTATTTGCTAATGCCCGCTTGCATATATTTGCGCATCAAAACCGGAATATAAAAATACAGTGATGCACGCGGGTACGAACGTGCCTGCATTATCCATCATTTAAAATAAAAGAAATGAGAAATTACAAACAAATTAAGAAGTATAATGAAAAAAACATTATAAAAGAAACGCCAGCTCTGTATGTGCAGTTTAATCACTAAAAATACACAAAGAATTGCATTTCGTTCCTTTTAAAACAATATGAGCATTAATAGGGAGTCTGGAAAGATGACTGGCTGCAAACCCGTCAGCCTGAAGATATTTACAGGGTAAAGGAAGGAGAGACGTTATCAGCCCTGACTACAGAGATTTAACGAAGACATCGCCTCCAAGTGGCAGAATTACAATCCTCAAACCAAGATCTGGGAACATGGGGAAAGGGGGTAAGGTGTCGAGGAATATATAAAAAAAAATATGGTATCCTTTTACAAAGAGGAGATCTTTGGGTCTTTGCCGCCATCATTTTCTACTGCTGCTATTTCTCAACGGGGGTGGGGACCCCACAAAGGGGAGAAGACCCCCTCCGCCATACAGAACAAACTATAGGAACACACCTGGGAGACTGAGTTATCCAACGGATATACCATCATTTAAACGTAAGTATTCCTTTCTTTATGCCCTATTATGGAAAAGTGTTTCTTAGAACAAGTTTAACCTCCCTGGCGGTATTCCCGAGTGTGACTCGGGGTTAAATTTCACTACCACGAACAGTAACCCCGAGCCACACTCGGGCTGGATACATACTCACCTCCTCCTGGCTCCCTCGCTGTCCCCCGCAGTGTGATCACGGCGAGCTGCTTCCTGGAAGGCTCCCTGCGAGTCACATGATGCAGGGGTGCTGGACCGCAGCAAATTTCATTCATAATAAACACTGAATACAAAATGCAATGTTTATGAACGGCCACTAGGTGGCAGTACAGGATAAGAAATAGACCATACATCGTCTCACCCTTGTTTGCAGACAGATTTCAGTGTTTTTTGTTGTATTTTATTGAATATCATTTATTTGCATTATTTTGGATAACTATTTTTGGGATAATAAATTATTATGTCGGGTTTCAAACTTTATCGGACTCAGTGTATTTACTATTTATTTTTATTTAATTAATTTATTTATAAAGGATTTTACCAGTAAGGACTCATGATTTCACGGATTCCAGTGCGTGATTCCCAATTATTACAGGCTAACTATGTACAAAAACACGTTTCTAAAAAAATTAGACCACCAGGGAGGTTAAGTATAATTTATAGCACTTTTTTTTTTTAATTCTTTATTTTAAAATTTCAACAGAAGTACAGAGAAAGTAAAAACCATGAACAGCTAGAGAGGGTCACAAGATAGTCCCAAAAAAAAGGTAAATAATTGTGGGTGGGGCCCCTTAAAAGGATTGATGGGTCAACAGGGAAAGGTGCAGCCCACCCACAAAGGCCGCGGGGGGGGGGGGTTTAAAAATAATAAAGATAAAAAAAAGGGGATGGGGAAGCAGGAGCAAGGTCCAGCAGGGAAAGGAGATCCAAAAAAATCAACGCCAGGCTGGCAGCCAAGGGCAGAAGCCCACAGAGGGAGTAAGGAGTAGAGGGGCGACAAGAAAAAAAAAAAAATCACATACGGATGTGGGGAAGGAGCCTCCTAAGTAAAGGAGGTGGTACTCAGCAGCACACCCCTGATCCCCCGCAGAACGCCAGAAGAGGTGTACGGGCCTCACCCACAGTTGCTGCAGCAAGCCTTCGCTGGCCGTCCTGGATCAGGAGCGACCCGGAGATCCCCCACCGATACCGAATTCCATGGTGCCGAAGCGTAGTGGTACAAACTGCAAATCGACGACAAGCCGCCAGGGCCAGAAAGGGGAGATCTCAAAATCGGGTTGGCAAAGTTCCAGATGCCGTCGCCAGGAGCCTATCCCGGAGAGAGACCTCTCCGGTGACCACAATTACAGTTATGGCCGAAATTGTTGGCACCGCAGACATTTTTCCAGAAAATCAAGTATTTCTCACAGAAAAGTATTGCAGTAACACATGTTTTGCTATACACAGGTTTATTCCCTTTGTGTGTATTGGAACAAAACAAAAAATGGGAGGAAAAAAAGCAAATTAGACATAATGTCACACATAACTCCAAAAATGGGCTGGACAAAATTCTTGGCACCCTTAACTTAATATTTGGTTGCACATCCTTTGGAAAAAATAACTGAAATCAGTCGCTTCCTCTAACCATCAATAAGCTTCTTACACCTCTCACCCGGAATTTTGGACCACTCTTCCTTTGCAAACTGCTCCAGGTCTCGCTTATTGGAAGGGCGCCTTTTCCCAACAGCAATTTTAAGATCTCTCCACAGGTGTTCAATGGGATTTAGATCTGGACTCATTGCTGGCCACTTCAGAACTCTCCAGTGCTTTGTTGCCATCCATATCTGGGTGCTTTTTGACATATGTTTGGGGTCATTGTCCTGCAGGAAGATCCAAGATCTCGGACGCAAACCCAGCTTTCTGACACTGCGCTCTACAGTGCGACCCAAAATCCTTTGGTAATCCTCAGATTTCATGATGCCTTGCACACATTCAAGGCACCCAGTGCCAAAGGCAGCAAAACAACCCCAAAACATCATTGAACCTCCACCATATTTCACTGTTGGTACTGTGTTCTTTTCTATGTAGGCCTCATTCCATTTTCGGTAAACCGTAGAACGACCTGCTTTACCAAAAAGCTCTATCTGGTCTCATCTGTCCACAAGACGTTTCCCCAGAAGGATTTTGGCTTACTCAAGTACATTTTAGCAAACTGTAGTCTTGCTTTTTTATGTCTCTGTGTCAGCAGTGGGGTCCTCCTGGGTCTCCTGCCATAGCGTTTCATGTCATTTAAATGTCGACGGATAGTTTGCGCTGACAATGAGGCTCCCATAGCCTGCAGGACAGCTTGAATTTCTTTGGAACTTGTTTGGGGCTGCTTATCCACCATCCGGACTATCCTGCGTTGCAACCTTTCATCAATTTTTCTCTTCCGTCCACACCTAGAGAGATTAGCTACAGTGCCATGGGTTGCAAACTTCTTGATAATGTTGCGCACTGTGGACAAAGGCAAATCTAGATCTCTGGAGATGGACTTGTAACCTTGAGATTGTTGATATTTTTCCACAATTTGGTTCTCAAGTCCTCAGACAGTTCTCTTCTCTTTCTGTTGTCCATGCTTAGTGTGGCACACACAGACACACAATGCAAAGACTAAGTGAACTTCTCTCCTTTTTATCTATTTTCAGGTGTAATTTTTATATTGCCCACACCTGTTACTTTCCCCAGGTGAGTTCACAGGAGCATCACATGCTTGAAACAATCTTATTTATCCACAATTTTGAAAGGGTGCCAAGAATTTTGTCCAGCCCATTTTTGGAGTTTTGTGTGACATTATGTCCAATTTTCTTTTTTCCTCCCTTTTTTTGTTTTGTTCCAATACACACAAAGGGAATAAACATGTGTATAGCAAAACATGTGTTACTTGATTTTCTGGAAAAATGTCTGGGGTGCCAACAATTTCGGCCATGACTGTACATCCCTGGGGGCTGTCGCTGGTGCCGAAGCCGCCTTCCGTATTCGAACAGCAGACAGTAGGGGGACCGGCACGTCAGGAGGTAAAGTCAAGATCGCAGCCACGAAGCGGTTTACAAATGCCAGCAGCGCCGAATCCGGGATCGCCTCGGGCACCCCACGAAGCTCGAGATTCCGGCGTCAGTGCCTCGTTTCCAGGACCAGCACAGCCGTCTGCAGGGCATCCACCTGGTTCTGGAGCGCTAGCACGTGGGAAGTGTTAGCAGCCTGCGTCTCCTCCATCACACGTATCTGGTCATGAAGCCCCTTGACTCCGGAATCCAGGGCTGTCAGATCCATTCGGACTCGTGCAGCTCCTGCTGCCAAGAGGCACGTGCCTCATCCAGAAGGGTGCGGATATCTCATCTGGTAGCAGGGAAATCCTCTGGGTCCTGCGGCGGCGCAACTGGGCAGGGGGTCTCCAAGGCCGCAACAGCATCCTGCGGACGGGGTAAGGCGCCAACGTCCTGTAATACTCCCAGGGCAAGACGAATATCAGGAAGGCGGGGGGGGGGGGTCAGGGGGCTCCGACACCCCACTGCGCTTGTCACGGTTTCCCATTAGGATAGGCGAAGGCAAGTACTTTTACTTTATTTATAAGATCTATTCAACAGGGTGGATTCAGAAATTCAGCCTAAAGTGTTTTTTTTTGTAATGAGAACAATAAAGCTGTGGAATTCTCTGCCTGTTGAGGTGGTTGGGTCAGAAACTGTACAGACCTTTTAAACAACGACTGGATGACTTCCTGCAAAAATATAATATTAAGGGTTATAATATGGAATATGTGAATAAAAGCTGCTTGATCCAGGGAGAAATCTGACGCCATCTGGGGTCAAGAAGGATTTTTACCCAGTATATTGCACATTTGGCGAACGCTTCCGAACTGGGTTTTTTTGCCTTCTTTTGGATCAACAGCAGTAGGTGATGTGGGAAAGGCTGAAATCGTTGGACGCATGTCTGGTTTCGACCAGTCCAAATCACCGAGACCAATAGTTTCAGCCAAACACTGGAGCTCCTTGTTCTCTGGCTTGACAATCGTCTTTAAAGTACCATTACAGGCACTCAACACTGCCAAGTTCAGCAGAAACAGAGCTAGGCTGGGATAATCTTTACACCGCTGTGGAGACAGATTGAAAGTGTCAGATCTGAACAGATGGTCTAGGCTTGGAAAAACAGGAATGGTCCTGTTCCCTCCAACATTCGATACCAGATCATGTGAGCTGGTCCTTAGTACAGAAAAGCAATAAGCGTCCTATACTTTTGCACCATCCCAGTTTGTTCTAAACACAACTGAAATCTTACATATTTTCCCGGTGCACACAGACCAATTTAATCTCTTTTCATCAGGTAATCGCAGTACTCCGATGTTACAGATGCAGGAGGCACCATCAATCACCCATATACAGGTGAACCTTCTCCGTATGAATTGGTTTCATTGGAGAAGCTGGTTTCATCGCACAGAACATCTTGATGCAGCTGGACGGCAGGTCTCTGGATTCCAAGTTTATCGGTTTGTCACATGACAGCCAAATGGATGGGGATCCTTCAATTTTTTTTAGGGTCTTTAGAAAGTGGTGGCAATGGAGGGGTTAAACGCTGAGGAGAGCAATCCATTAGTATTGTAAGATATAGTTTTTAATTCTCCTCGTCTATGTGTGGATGTGGCACATGTGTATTTAAAGATACGGTAAGTAAATATTTGTGTTGTCAGATTTTCCATGGTCTTCTAGACATAATCTATATGTCGGGTTCCGTCCTGTACGAGTTTCTAAACCTCTGTATGGGTTTGTGATGAGCCCAGCTCCGGACATATACAGTGGATAGCAGAGTCTACACACCCCTGTAAAAATGTCAGGCTTTAGGATGCGACTAAGAAAATGTCAGGAAAGACCTACTAGAACAGCTGACCTTTATTTGGGGTTAATCAGAGGACCTTTAAATGATAGCAGGTGTGTACTGACTCCTATTTAACATGATTTTGAATAGGATTGCTTAATTCTGAACACCGCTACATCCTCAGTTATAAAGAGGGTGTGCACACTTATGCAACCAGATTATTTTAGGTTTTTATGTCCTCCACCTAAAAGATATCAGTTTGTTTATCATTGAGCTGTACAGTTTATAGGTCACATTAAAAGGTGGAAGAAGTTCTGACATGATCTGGCTTTATCCTTTTTTTTACATCACAGAAACCTGATATTTTAACAGTGGTGTGTAGTCTTTTGCTATCCACTGTATGTCTGGGGCTAGGCACATTAACTAGGAAACCAGGGCTGCAGGAGGTGTCAGTCACCCGGCCCAGCAGAGCCCAGCCCCTGGGTCAGTAGAGTAGATGTGGGTGAGCCCCCCCCCCACTCGCCTACCTGGCCGGGCACAGAGGGAGCAGAATGCAGCATCTGCCTGTGTGTCACCCTACATGCTGGCCCCATCCCCTCCCCTCCATCCCATTAGCAGATCCTGATACACAAGCAAGTCTCTTCCCTCTCCTCTTCTACCCCCCTTTTTCTCCCGCCAGCACTCACGCCCCCCCCCCTTTTCTCCCGGCCCCACCTTTTTCTCCCGCCCCCTCTTTCCTTTATGTGTATAGTAAGTGTGTGGAAGTTTTGTATAAAAGGAGCCGATTTGTGGGTCAGATGTGAATGGGGCCGATTTGGGCTTCTGGGTGAATGGGCTGAAATGGGATGTGAAAGGTAAGGACATGTATATGTGTGTCTGTGTGACAACGTGTATAGCTGCGAGCAACAAAAAAATATTTTGCCACGCAAATGCTGGAGTTTAGCTTGAAGAAAAGATGGCAACCCTATCTATACATGTTGAAGGGTGCTGTGTAAAAAGCACTAGACTGCAATATAAAAGATCCATACCAGGGGCTAGAGATGGGAAGGACTGAAAAAAAAAAATAATGGAAAATTGGGGAAAAAAACAAAGTGTGTGATATGTTCTTTTACAATGATATATGTCTAATAGATTTAATACCATATCATAATATTAGGACCTTAATGGAAGACTTCTAAGGCTTTATTTAAAAGTCTTAAATCATTACAAGTTCTCAGCTGAAGACGAGCAAATCCTGCAATACAATTCAAGTAACACGTCTTGATGCAATACGAAAGCAACACAAAAATATGCATTTCAGCCTCTAGGGGGCGCTACAGGGAAAAGGCTTCAGTTTAGTTTGATTGGGAGCTCCATCTTGTAGCTCTGGATGATAATTAAGGCCTGAGAAGACAGAAACTGACAGGTAAGATGTTAAATTTGTCCCTATTTGATCCTGGTTAATGTTCTCTCCAGCACAGTCTGGGATTCTGCAAATCGTATCTCCTGCAACATGGTGACAAGGTCTCTGCACAACACGACCTCTGACACCTCTTGCATCTCACTTCCTGCAGATTCCTGCATCTTCTGCTGCTGCTGTGAAAGAATCTGCTCTAGGTTTACTAATATTCACACCAATATCAAGAAACAAACTAACCCATGAAAGGGGAGAAATGTTTATTTCAATTCGTGCAAACCTTACGTTTTTAGAAGTCAATGAGAAAAATGACAAATATGGAGAGGAAGAAGAAACAGAAAATAATAGGTCAGAAAATGAGATTAAATTGCATGTATTGTATATGTTGTGTCTTTTGTTTCGTTTTCTCTTTTTTTAAAGCACCGCTCGAAAGTTAAACCTCAACATGGAACTTAAATATTGATGTATCCATATCCTACAGACACAAATAATGCAGTTACTTCCTTTTGCTATTGGTGCTAAGGGGCAAATTTGATAAAAAATATAGAAATATATATATTTCTATATTTTTTATGTTGATGGTTTCTTGCTTTTATTGTTGCTCTTCAGGAAACAGGGGGCTGGTTACCTGTTCTCATAGTTGTTACTTCTAGTCATACTATCATATACAGTCCTGGCTTGCTATTCCATTTGAAACGATAGAATTATAAAAAGCAAATTCAAGTTACTAAATAAACTGTACTTGTATTTCAAGTGAAACAAAATTAATTTTAAATTTGTAAACCTACTCCATGGTGCATATTTTAAATTTTTCTGAAAATTTCCAATTTCCAAAACAGTTTTTTCAATGACTTCAAAATTTCCAGAAATTTTACATCTCTACCAGGGGCAGTATGCCAAATTAACCAGAGCTGTAATCGTAACAACTCCATAGACTATAATGGCTCTGATAAGTTTACAACAGCTCTGGTTAAGTAAATTAGCACCAACTATGGGATAGAGTCCCAGATGTATACTCTAAAATCATGTAGGAAAATCAATTCATTAATCAGGGTGGCATCCCACACTAACTGCCTTGATAATTTCTCTCCTGCAATGTTTAGGCCCAAGGTCAGACGAACGCAGTGTTCACGTCCGTGTTGCCGCACAGTTTAACGTCCGTCGTAGCATCATGAGCAATAGAGACCCACACACGAAGTACGTGCGCACCGAACTGCGCACACGCAACGCACGTGGCAAACGGACGCAAGTTAGGCAAGAACGTAAAACCGCTAGATGGACGCGCAGAGCGCCACAACCGCGTAGCGTTCTGTTTGATTGATGAGATGTCAGACGCAGCGCATTTGCAACATCCAGCACCTTCACGCACACAATGGCTTTTCATATCTTTTTCACATTTTTATCATTTTCCATATTATTTTTATTTCCCATAGTTCCCTTTTTTTTCTACGTCCATCAAGAAAAACGGATCGTGTGGTGTCAACAGTATCTTCCGTCAGTACGTCTGTCCGTTGTGCTCGCACGCAGAGTGCGCTCAGAATGCGCTTGTCTGACATTAGCTTTATAGGTTACACTGCAGATCCTTCCCTATGCTCTCCTACATAAATGTTACCCATCGTGCGACTCGCGTAGATAGACAGTGGCGGCTTGCGGACCCCTGCTAGCAGCGCTGAAGAGTCTTCTGGTGACGTGTGGGCACCACGTGATGACGCAGAAGAAAGGAAGAGGCACAGAAGAAAGTGGCAGAAGAATGAAAGAAAGGCAGAGGGCAGATGAAAGTGGGCACAGAGGAAAGAAAGAATGAAAAAAAGGGCAGAGTTTGCAAGTCAAAAGCGGAGACAAAATTACAGTTCAGGAAATTAATTAATTATTCCATTCATCTCCACATTTGATTAAAAGCCAAGATTTTTTTCTTCTTCGTTCCATTCAAAAAGATATACAGGGCTATTCAGAGAGAGGTGAAAACCTTAAGAATTGGCAGGAGAAGAGAACAATCTAGACCAAGTAGCCAATTTGGAAAGTGAGATAAATGGGAGAATTTTTCTGGTTTGACTATTTTGACCTGGAATTTTCTCCAGTCATTCTCAAGGTTTTCACCTCTCTCTGAATAGCCCTGATAGGCTTAAAATATATAGTATGGGGGGGGGGGGGGTCGTCTCTTGCCGCTGTGGCTCCCAAACAAAAACAGTGAGGATCCCTGCTCTACATGAAGGTTGAATAATATTAGGGATGCACCGATACCACTTTTTTAAGACCGAGTACGAGTACCGATACTTTTTAAAAGTACTCACCGATACCAAGTACCGATACTTTTATTTAATGTCATGTGACCGCTTTCCAATAAGAACAGACCATATAAAAATGCCCCCCGCTCGCATGTATATCCCCCCGATATATATATATATATTCATACTGCCCCAGCTCATGGATTTGCCCCAGCTCACTCATGGATTTGCCCCAGCACATGGATAATGCCCCAGCACACACATGGGTTATTATGCCCCCACAGCTCATGGATATGCCCCCACATGGATATTGCCTCCAGCTCATGCATATGCCCCCACATGGATATGCCCCCTCATGGATATTGCCTCCAGCTCATGGATATTGCCTCCAGCTCATGGATATTGCCTCCAGCTCATGGATATGCCCCATCATGGATATTGCCTCCAGCTCATGGATATGCCCCCACATGGATATGCCCCCTCATGGATATTGCCTCCAGCTCATGGATATGCCCCTCATGGATATGCCCCCACATGGATATGCCCCATCATGGATATTGCCCTCAGCTCATGGATATGCCCCACATGGATATTGCCTCCAGCTCATGATATGCCCCACATGGATATTGCCTCCAGCTCATGGATATGCCCCATCATGGATATTGCCTCCAGCTCATGGATATGCCCCATCATGGATATTGCCTCCAGCTCATGGATATGCCCCACATGGATATGCCCCCACATGGATATGCCCCCACATGGATATTGCCTCCAGCTCATGGATATGCCCCCACATGGATATGCCCCATCATGGATATGCCCCCACATGGATATGCCCCATCATGGATATTGCCTCCAGCTCATGGATATGCCCCATCATGGATATGCCCCATCATGGATATGCCCCATCATGGATATTGCCTCCAGCTCATGGATATGCCCCCACATGGATATGCCCCCTCATGGATATGCCCCCTCATGGATATTGCCTCCAGCTCATGGATATGCCCCATCATGGATATGCCCCCACATGGATATGCCCCATCATGGATATTGCCTCCAGCTCATGGATATGCCCCACATGGATATTGCCTCCAGCTCATGGATATGCCCCACATGGATATTGCCTCCAGCTCATGGATATGCCCCATCATGGATATTGCCTCCAGCTCATGGATATGCCCCATCATGGATATTGCCTCCAGCTCATGGATATGCCCCCACATGGATATATGCCCCCACATGGATATGCCCCACATGGATATTGCCTCCAGCTCATGGATATGCCCCCACATGGATATGCCCCATCATGGATATGCCCCCACATGGATATGCCCCATCATGGATATTGCCTCCAGCTCATGGATATGCCCCATCATGGATATGCCCCATCATGGATATGCCCCATCATGGATATGCCCCATCATGGATATTGCCTCCAGCTCATGGATATGCCCCCTCATGGATATTGCCTCCAGGTCATGGATATGCCCCCTCATGGATATGCCCCCTCATGGATATTGCCTCCAGGTCATGGATATGCCCCCTCATGGATATGCCCCATCATGGATATTGCCTCCAGCTCATGGACCCCCCCCCCCCCCCCGACTATACTTACCTTCCTGGGCGCCGCCGAGAATGTCTCCGCGCGCCCGCTCGTTGGAAGGACCCCAGCCGCGACCACGTGATCCCGGCTGGGGTCCTTCCAACGAGCGCGCGCGCGGAGACATTCCCCGGCGGCGCCCAGGAAGGTAAGTATCGTCGCGGAGAGCAGCTGCAGGGCCTGTCTGAATGCTCTATCAGCATTCAGACAGGCCCTGCAGCTGCTCAGTGTGTTTAATACTTACCTTCCTGGGCGCCGCCGGGGAATGTCTCGGGCGCGTGCGCACGTTGGAAGGACCCCAGCCGGGATCACGTGGTCGCGGCTGGGGTCCTTCCAACGAGCGGGCGCGCGGAGACATTCCCCGGCGGCGCCCAGGAAGGTATGTATTGCGGAGAGTGCGGGGCCGGCTGTCCGAATGCCGATAGAGCATTCGGACAGCCGCCGCAGCCCCTCGGATACCGGAAGCCGGCTCAATGTCGGCTTCCGGTATCGGAAAAAATATCGGGGGTACTGCACGAGTACCAAGTACTCCTGCAGTACCCAGTATCGGCCCCGATACCGATACTAGTATCGGTATCGGTGCAACCCTAAATAATATGTTCAGAAAAACATAGCAAATCTGGCAGCCAGTGATGTGGTGCAATGTGCCAGTGGAGATATATATAGATTAGAAACCCCAGTGTGAGCTGGATGGATGCACTCAGGGACTTGAGTAAAAAATGATGCTTTATTAAATCATTAAAAAGCTGCACGTGAGCTTCTCCCGACGTTTTGGCCCTCTCAGGAGCCTTTATCAAGGTGGCAGGCAGTGAACAAGACATTCATATTTACAATACACAGTAAAAGACATCATCAAATCACTTACCAAGTCTGTAGCACATTGCTGCGTGAATCGCCGGTTCCCCTCAGGGCGTGGCATCCAACTGCAAGCAAGGTGCAGGATGATGATGTCAATGGACAGCGACGGAGGTGCTCCAAGGCAACCGTTGCCAAGGAGATGCATCTAAGCCAGCTTGCAGAAATAAAACCATAATGGAGGGATTAAATGCAGAGTTGGGCATGAGAAAAAAGCAAACAATATTAATCACGATTGCCAAACCCAGACCAGGGTTATATTACATGCCCCACTGGGTTCTAATACCCTGGTCTGGGTTTGGCTAGCATGATTAATGTTGTTTGCTTTTTTTCTCAAGCCCAACTCTGCATTGAATCCCTCCATTATGGTTGTATTTCTGCAGCCGTCTTGGATGGGTCTCCTTGGCAACTGTTGGAGTGGAGCACCTCCGTCGCTGGCCATTGACATCATCATCCTGCACCTTGCTTGCAGTTGGACGCCACGCCCTGAGCCATTAAAGGCAGGAAATGTAGTTTGAATGTGCTTTGTATTAGCGGCTGCTTTCTTTTTAAAATAAATGTGTGTATGTCCTACATGGCATACCGTAAACTGTACCCGGTCTCCATATGTAATAAAACAGGTTTACTGCTTACCGTTTCACGGAGTCGAGCTGGTCGGGTGTGTAGCCTTTGCTTGTTTCTCCCCCGGCCTCCCCATTGGCGGAAGGCGCAGGGTCACTTGTGTTCTTCCGTCGTCTGGGACTTGAGGGCTCTGTGCTTTCAGACGGGGCATTAGGATGGCTGGCTTTGTATATCGAGTCTATTATATCTGTAAAGAAACCATATGCAACATTAGAAGGGAATGGGGGGGGGCGACCTGGAGAAAGTTATGTAGAATAAAATGTAAATAGAATAAAACCCCATATTGATAAATATCTCTCTAGGTCAGGGATTCCCAGCCTTGGTCATCAAGTCCCCCTTACAGGCCAGGTTTGCCAGATATCGGATGCACGGCACAGGTGATATGATTTTCTGCTCAGTGATTGCAGGATTCAGCCTGCAGTTCCCCATGGTGATACTTAAAATCAGACCTGTACAGGGGGCAGGAGGACGAGGGTTGGGATTGGGAACTACTATAGTCTAGATACATCACACCAGGTTCTTGCTAGGATCAGATGTTCTTGCTGGTTCCTTGGGATCTAATAAAACACTCCACAGGAGCTCCTGCAATTACTTAGGATTATAAATAAATACACAGCAGGTATGTACTGGCCATAGGGACTACATGGAGATTCTCGACGGGCCGGTGTGAATGCTGGTTTATCGCGTGGCTCGCACTGCCCTTATTGAGTAAGTTCTCGCCTCGCCACCCATTATCTGTAAAACAGACCCAGTCTGTCGCAGTCTCATATTGGGGCCACTGTGCCGTGAGACCCGCTCTGCATCCGCCTCACCTTAACCTCCCTGGCGTTACGATTCTGACATAATTTCTATGTCAGAATCGTTACAATTTTTTCAGCCCCCTAGCGGTATTCATGCAGCTCAGGGTTAACTTTCAGTGTTGAAAGTGGTATCCCCGAGCCACACTCTGGGCTGTATACATTACCTGGCCCTGCGCTCCCTCGCCACCGGACGATCACAACGTCACACTTACTGGTTCCCTTCTCGTGAGAAGGGAACCAGGAAGCAAAATGCTGCAATCACCGGAGAATGCGTTCGCAGGGGTCAACGAGGGAGCGCAGGACAGGTATTTATCCAGCCCGAGTGTGGCTCAGGGATACAGCTTTCAACACTGAAAGTTAACCCCGAGCCACACTCGGGAAAACTGCCAAGGGGGTTAAAGACACAGTGCGCCCTCAACCTTAGTGCCGCTGCGTTGCTTTACCCAGTTGCTCTGCAGCAACTCCAGTATCTGTAGAGAGTTTGGTTGAGCGATCCGGTTGGTTTATATACTATTTTTGTGCTTGTTTGCAAAAGTGTAAGTGGGCCGGTCTGGATGAAGTCCACAGCTGATATTGTCCCAGTCCAGCCCTGTTACACAGTAATGAAGCTTGAGGAGTTCCCCATGCTCCAGGCCTTACTGTGACTGCTGTCTGCCTAAAAGAGAAGCTTGTTTGCAGTGATGGGGAATAAGAAGGATGCCAGGCGGGCGCTGTGGTACTTCTCATTCCGTGATAGATATACATACATACATACTAGGGAGGACATGTGTGAAATGCAGCACCCAAGATTACCACATATTCAATGGTCTCAAGTATTTACCTGCAGTAGTGTTTGAAGGGGCACTACCTCGAACAGAAGCTGTAACTAGATTATAAAAACATATGCTGCTGTTTATTTCTTTGTTTGAAGTAATTGCATGTATTAAAAGGAAAAATAAAACGGATTTTAATCTACCATTTTGTAAATTTTTCCCCATAAGGCAACATTTACAAAAAATTACCTAATCCACAGCATTTGACAGTTTAAAGAGATGGAGGAGGGGGAAGTTTAGGCAAGGCAGCAGGGGGTGTATTGTGTGGTGTATGTTATTTGAGATAAGAGATGGCAGCTGAATGAGATATGACAGGGAGCTTAAAGCTAGGGTCAGACGAGCGCGTTTTCTACGGACTGTGCACCCGTGCAGTACAGACACACTTTTTGATGGAAGACGCAGTAGTGGCCACACAGTCAGTTTTTGTGACTGACTTTATTTTTGACGGATGTAGGAGGGGAAATAAAATTTAAATGAAAAAACATTTTGTCCGTCAAAAATGCTGGACGTATAAATGCAGTCCGTCTGACCACGTTCCATCACTCACACACAAAGCTATGCGGACGTGGCACACTCTGCACGTCCGTCCTAGCGGTTCGACGTTCTTGCTAACCTGCGTCCATTTGCTGCGTCCATAGTTAATGTGTGGGCCTTCATTGGTCATGATTATCTGCTACCACGGACGTACTAAAGTGCGGCTACACGAACGTTAACACTGTGTTCGTCTGACCCCAGGCTCAAAGACTTCTAATCTACCCCCTGGTGATGTCCTTTGAATACATCCCACATAATACAACAAGATTTGAGACCAGTGCCACAGAGTGAAGAGCACACAAAAAAAAACTAAAAGGACATGTAAGATATCAGCAACATAACACAGTAAGAACATTTCATTTTTTGGTGATAGGGGCCCTTTAAATATATACACCAGTCCCGCACTCTGTTCCCACTACTCTCGGGCAGCAGCATTAACATGCAGTATTCAGTCCCACTTCATATCTAAAACATGGAAAATGGGTTAAGTACCCAGCATAAGACTGGGCTTACCCTAGGTCAGAGATATGCAACCCTGGCCCTCTAGATGTTTGGAACTACATTTCCCAAAAGGCTCTGTCGACCCAATGAGTGGCTGAGTATCATGGGAAATGTAGTTGTAGATGTTCCAAAATATCTGGAGGGGATATGTGCAGAAAGCATTGAGAGACATTGGGGAGCTTACAGGTAGGGATGCACTGATACCATTTTTTTAAGATTGAGTACAAGTACCGATACCGAGTACTAGGGCTGTGCAATATGGACAAAATAGTCCTAGTGCAAATTTTTTTGAAGGAATATTGCGATAGCCCTACCGAGTACCAATACTTTTATTTAATATGTGACGCTTTCCAATAAGAACAGACCTCATAAAATGCCCCCAGCTCACATTGCACCCGCGCGCACCTAGCCAGGCTGCTCTGGCGCTGTCAGGCTCCTCCTCCGTCTTGCTTCTTCAAGCGGCCACAGGCAGAGGTTGTAGCCCAGCCGCTCGTTGGGAACTACGTGCACAGCCGCAGTCACGTGAACACCGCGGCTGTTCACGTGGTTCTCATTGAGCGGCTGGGCTACAACCTCTGCCTGCGGCTGCTCGAACAAGGAAGACGGAGAAGGAGCCTTGCAGCGCGCCAACTAAACCGGCAGGCAAGCCAGCCCAGTGCTGGCTTCCGGTACCGGTTTAGATATTGGGGGCCCCTGCATGAGTACCAAGTACTCGTGCAGGTCCCGGTATCGGCACCGATACTAGTATCGGCGCATCCCTACTTCCAGGTCTATTCACTAAAGTTGAAACTCAGGAGAATTTACAGAAGTGAAAACTCTAGGTCAAAATGTTTATAAACATGCAGCCAGCCACTCGTTTACACAGGAACTTTAAGGGCTCATAAAAAGACCACACACTGGAATATGGACCCAAAGAGGGATTACCTGAGCAACTGGATTCTCAGATACAGTGTCCTGGATCCCCCACCACCACTGTCCCCACCCAGGTTTTATTGCTTCGAATATAAAACTTTAACCCTGCACTGTTAATCTTCTGGTGACCAGAACCTTCTGCAGGAAGCAATTTAGTGCGGCTTTCCTGACAACAGACATGCGTACACACCACCAAGTCAATTTACCCATATAATAAACTCTGCTCCAAAAATGTCCAGCAGCGGTTACGTGACCGCATGGTGAAAGGGAGACTTTTTTTTTTTAAGCAAAAGGCCCATCACAGCACACCATGTCCACTTAAATTGACGCTCTAGCCACCTTGACTATACCAAATGCTCTGCTGATTTGCACAATACAGTTACACGTTTTATAAAGCGATAACAAGTTCCATAGCGCTGCACAATGGGAGGCAACAAATATGCATACAAGTTAAACACACAGAACAGTAGGATAATGGCGTTTACTGCTTCCCGCAGCCCAAGAGATCGCAGAGGGAGACCACGGTGCTGTAATAAAAGTATTTAAAAATCTAAAATATAGGAGGCGGGGGATTACAGAGTGGATGATAAAGGGGATTAGTAAACACCCCCTCCAGTTTGGTTGTATTTTAGAGTTGCTTCAAGTTGTCATAAGGGCAATACGACAAGAGCTGCCCAAGAATTACTCATAATTCAAAGTATTTGAAGAGGTTACTATAAAAATAAGCATCCTCCCCAGGGGTCAATTCCAGCAGGAACGCAGTTCCTGCACTGTTTTTGCAGAGGGAACGGAGCTCCTTACACTACAGGGGTGTGGAAATTTAAAAAAAAAAAAAATCTACTTGTCCAACGGACTAAGTAGTAGTCCAATCTACTTGTCCCTCAGGACGATCAACTTGTCCTGATAATTTCAACAAAATAGTGTTTAAATAGAGGTCTTTATTCATAACCGCCTATAGAGGCAGCGTCAGATACATGTGATGAATAAAGACCTTTATTTAAACACTATTTTGCTGTGTGTATGTATATATTAGGGATGCACCGATACCACTTTAAGACCGAGTACCGATACTTTTATTTTATGTCATGTGACCACTTTCCAAAAAGAACAGACCTCATAAAAATGCCCCCAGCTCTCAGATGCCCCAGCTCATGGATAGATGCCCCAGCACATGGATATATGCCCCAGCACATGGATATATGCCCCAGCACATGGATATATGCCCCAGCACATGGATATACTGCCCCCACGCTCTCCTGGATATTTTCCCCCAAGCTCAGACCCCAGACCAGGCATGGGGCGGCTGTTCGAATGCTCTATCGGCATTCGGACAGCCACCCCTGGAGCTTTCAGCCGCATACTTACCTTCCCGAGCGGCGCCGGGAAAGTTTCCGCGCTTCCGCACGTTGAAGGACCCAGCCGCGATCACGTGGGAGTCCCATGTGATCGCGGCTGGGTCCTTCAACGTGCGGAAGCGCGGAAACTTTCCCGGCGCCACTCGGGAAGGTAAGTATGCGGCTGAAAGCTCCAGGGGCGGCTGTCCGAATGCCGATAGAGCATTCGAACAGCCGCCCAAGCCCCTCGGATGCCAGCAAGCCGGCTCAATGCCGGCTTCCGGTAACGGGGGCGTCCCTGTAATTAGTCCGCAGTCCGGCAGGCTTCTAGCCCGCCGGACTGCATCTCAAAAGAAAAGACTACTCGCCCGGCGCCCGGATCTTCATGTCCCGGGCGTCGGGCGATACAATTCCCACACCTCTGCACTATAAAGCTTGTGTTCGGGTGTTCTATCATAGATTTTCTGTTAAATCACAATAGAGGATTTATTATAGATTTCTGTTAAATTCCATTTATATACATACATATACCAGATTTGAGTGTGTGTTTGCTTTACGTGCGATCTGATAATTGCTAATTTCTACGACAGAACTCTGAGTTCCAACACTTCTTTTTTTTTTGGACTTGACACCTGATGTTCCCTCACCCAAGCGCCAGGCTGACAGAATTAGTTATCTCTACAGTTAGTAGTTTCTCAGTTGAGGGTTTGGGGTCAGGAACCTGCATGGCAAATAACCTATGCAAGGTGCATATGTGAATACGCTGCTTACAGCAGGGCTTGACAAATTTGCTTTGAATCTAGGAGCCAGCTACAAAAGTTAGGAGCCAACGTTTCGGCGAAGACTCGCTTTTATCAAGGTATACCTTGATAAGGGCGAATCCTAGCCGAAACGTTGGGAACCTTGCCTCTGCATCTGGGAGTTGGTTTGTACTGACCCAAATTATGATGATTTTAGCTGCTTCTATTTATTTATCACTTTGTTACCTGGTGCTTCTTGTGGCTAATTTGTTTGAGCCTAGAAGTGTAGACCGTTGCTTCTAATATCAGTTTGGCCGCTCTGATCATATATATCTATATATTAGATATTTGTGATGTTAACATCTGTACTTTGTGACATTGTTCTGTTGTCATTGGACACCCTATTTGCACACACACACACACACACACGACTGGATATATTTACATTAAATGTTGGAGACAGGAAGAAAACATTGAAGCCAACTAGATGTTTTTAGATGCCAAAGACTGCTTTTAGATTGGTGTAAAATAAACTGGAAATTTCGGAGCCAGGAGTAAAATTCTAGGAGCCAATGGCTACCAGGCTCCTGGCTTTGTCAAGCCCTGACTTACAGTGTCTCTTTAAAGACTCCCCAGTACAGGACGAATGGAGTAATATATTGTGATCAGAACAGAAGCAAACACGCAAACCCACAGAGACTCCATTACACTGTGTGTTCTCGACTCGAGTAGCGCTCAGAAACAGTAGGCCCGAGTACCTGGCAAGCGGAAAACTATACGTCACATTGTAATATCACCACGCTGCAGCGACATTTAATTAAAGTCCAAATCAAACACGATGAGATTGAAATTTCTGACTGCACATTCTGCCTGATCCTCAGGGTCCCGCGCCTGAGATCCAACATATTACAGACTGAAAAAAGGAGAAAAAAAAATTGAATTCTGCCATGATCCCTGATAAAACAGATTCTAACTGCAATACTTTGTAACGAGACTAGAAGCTTAGTTGCTTGTGGATAAAAAATTTAAAACCTTATCAATCTTTGGCTTTCGAAGCTCGAATACAAATGAACACTGAGGGGGCTTAGTGGAAGCAAGAACAAAAATCCTGGTCTGGGATTGGTTCCTTGGGACAGAATGGAAAAGAGATGAAAAAGTGACCTCTTGTTTGACAGGAGGGGAAATATTCCAAGGTACACCTCATCCCTCCAGCATCACATCTGTCACACAAGGATGGCATTACCCACCAATCACTGAACTTAAGAGATGACACATTAAAAAGGAAATAGGTCTTCTTGCAAACACCACAGATCAGCGCTTTATGCGGGTTGCAGCCCACGCACATAGAATCTGTAGGTCCTTTACTAAATATACTGTATGATCTTCACACATAGCACAGAGCTCAACACATTTACCCAAAATTGGGAACCCAGTAAGAAAACATATGAGCTACACAGATTTAGGAGACTTGCTTTTAAATGTTTGGGTTCTTCTAACCAAACCTATATGCAAACTGTGGCCTGAGGTAAAATTCTAGGATTCCGTGGCTACCTGGCCCTTGGATTTGTCAAGACCTGACATCGCAGATCCTATGGCCTTCACAAAAAATGATCTCGGCCGTGGACCTGCCGGTGCAAAAATGTGTCAGGACATTTGGGCAGCTACTGATTTAAACTGTAATTTCCCACGCAACTAAATGAACGTACACCTAAAATAAGCAAAAACAAGTATGAGCCAGGGCTTCATAAAGGCAGCAGCCAGTATGAAAGCCGAAGAACAAAGTGCACATTATTGGGAGCTGGGGAAATTGAACATTAATAATCTAAAGTCTGTGGCTAGCTTGCCCTGGATTTGTCATGGCCTGATTAATACGGTATTAGTCTTGACAATTATATATGAAACACAGGACTCCATAAGAAAACCCAGAAGCCAGGCAATGTTTTGTTGACAGCAGGGGTGCTCAGCCTTTGCCCTCCAGTTGTTTTAGAACTACAAAGGTGCATCTCAATAAATTAGAATGTGAGGGGAAAGTAAATTTCATTAATTCAACTCAAAATTGTGAAACCTGTGTATTAAATAAATTCAATGCACACAGACTAAAGTAGTTGAAGTCTTTGGTTCTTTTAATTGTGAGGATTTGGTTCACATTTAACAAAAACCCACCAATTCACGCTCGCAACAAATTAGAATATGTTGACATGCCAATCAACTCAAAACACCTGCAAAGGTTTCCTGAGCCTTCAAAATGGTCTCACGGTTTGGTTCACTAGGCTACACAACCATGGCGAAGACTGCTGATCTGACAGTTGTCCAGAAGACAATCATTGACAAGGAGAGCAATCCACAAACATTCATTGCCAAATAGCTGGCTGTTCACAGAGTGCTGTATCCAAGCATGTTAACAGAAAGTTGATGTCAGGCTCGGGCCAGGATAGAACCATGGCAGGCATACAGACACTGGACGCTGTATTGGCACGATAAAGCTTTGTATTGCAGATATAGTACACAGCGAACAGTCTTAGTAAAGTACAGGTTGCAAAACAAACACAGGCAGCGTAAATGGCAAGTGGCTGGTTGGCTATGTAGTCTAACTGGATCCACTTGAGGAGAAGCAGAAGCCTTTGGCAACAGTACCTTGATAGAAGGTCAACCTCGCAGGAGAGAGCTTGAAAGTCTCTAGACCCACTGGATAGTGGGCCACGTAGTTGATAGTCCAGCAAGCAGGAACCAGGAAGACTTTAACAGGTATGGCAAACACAGCGAGGATGAAAAGCACTGGTAAGCACAGCAGAGCAGATAACTAAAGAAACTAGAACAAACAAGAGGGAGCTCTCAGGACCTCTGACAACTCGGTAAGGGAATTGACCAGAATGGAAGAGTGAGGTTAGGAGGGAGTGATCAGGTTTTATGCAAAACTCAGGATCTGGCACAGGAGTTAACCCTTGAAATGGACACAGACAGGGAGTACATGGCAATCCAGACTGACCACAGCAGGCTCCCAGGGCTGGGGCGTGACAGTTGAGGGGAAGGAAAAAAGTTAGGAAGAAAAAGATGCACAACCAACCAAGAGAACCGCAGCCTTGAGAGACTTGTCAAGCGAAATCCATTTCAAGAATTTGGGTGAACTTCACAAGGAATGGACTGAGGCTGGGGTCAAGGCATCAAGAGTCACCACACACAGACGTGTCAAAGAATTTGGCTACAGTTGTCGTATTCCTCTTGTTAAGCCAATCCTGAACCACAGATAACGTCAGAGGCATCTTACCTGGGCTAAGAAGAAGAACTGGACTGTTGCCCAGTGGTGCAAAGTCCTCTTTTCAAATTTTGTATTTCATTTGGAAACTAAGGTCCTAGAATCTGGAGAAAGGGTGGAGAAGCTCATAGCCCAAATTGCTTTGTTAAAGGAACACTAATCAAAAATCCCCCCCCCTTTTTTTTACATTAAACTATCCCTATTCCCTCACTAACTAGGTAGGAATTTATTTATTTTTTGTAACTGTAATACTTACCTTAAAATCCACTTGTTGCCAGCGGCGTCTTTTTTTTTTTTAATATATATTCACCTCCCTCCTCTTCCGGTCCCGTCCTTCTTGCTTTCAGTTGCCTTCTGGTTTACATGAGAAGCGCGCATGCGTGCCTCCCACATAAGCCAGCCAATCGGCAGGCTTCCTCCCGGCTCCATCTGCTGAGGATTAGTGTTGCGCACAAGAGGATGCGCACAAGAGGATGCGCGCAACACTAACCCTCAGGCTGCCGCTAGCTACTGTGGCGAGTTGGAGACGTCATCGCGCTGAAAGCGCGATGACGTCTCCTACTCGGCAATAGTCGGCAGAAGAGGGAAATCTGAATCCCGCTCTGCTGACTGACAGCTGGGAGGGCGGAGTAAAGTCCTCCGCCTCTCTCAGCTGTTTTCAGCCTTTTTAGCTGATCTGCTGAGCGGAGGGAGGGGGGACAGGCAGGGGAATACTCAGAGCATAATGACCACCTAAAAACGCTTAGGTGGTCATGTTGCCTAGCGTATCCCTTTAAGTTTCCATAGTCTGTGATGATTCGGGGTGCAATGTCATCTGCTGGTGTCGGTCCACTGTGTTTTTTGAAAACCAACGTCACTACACGTTTACCAAGAACTTTTAGAGCACTTCATGCTTCCATCTGCTGACCAGCTTTTTAAAGATGCTGATTTCATTTTCCAGCAGGATTTGGCACCTGCCCACACTGCCAAAAGCACCAAAGGGTGGTTAAATGACCATGGTGTTGATGTGATTGACCGGCCAGCAAACTCACCAGACCTGGTATTGTCAAGAGGAAAATGAGAAACAAGAGACCAAAAAAATACAGATGAGCTGAAGGCCACTGTCAAAGAAACCTGGGCTTCCATAGCACCTCAGCAGTGCCACAGACTGATCACCTCCATGCTACGCCGAATTGAGGCAGTAATTAAAGCAAAAGGAGCCCCAAGTATTGAGTACATTTAGTAAATGAACATACTTTCCAGAAGGCCAGCATTTCACTAAAAATGTTTTTTTATTTGTCTTATAAAGTACTAGCTTTTGCCCGCGGCTTCGCTCACGTGGATTTTAAGATTTGTTTAAAATGTTTTTTTTAAAAAGAAACTTGGTTGGGGGGCGTGGCTGGCCGCGTGTGGAAGCAGAGGTGTTTGTGGCGATATTTGACCCGCATCCTCGAGTGACTTGCCCCCCTTGGGGAGTCCCGGCGTGGCTGGCCATCGGGTGCAGTGCCCTGGAGCCGCTTAGGTCCCCCCCCCCCTCCAGGGCCCAGCGGAGATTGGGGCCCCGTTTCCCGACGGGAGAGCAAATCCGGCAGCCATTTTGAGGCCCACTACCTCGCAGAGTTTTGGGCCATTCCTCACCTTCCTTTCCTCCCTCTGTGCGGCTCCGCCTGAGCGACTGGCGGACGCGGGCTTGGAGGATGGAGGGCCCCTGTCCTCTGCTGACCCGGTGGTGGAGCAGGTGGGGGAGCGCGTGGAATGGAGGCGTCTGATGAGGAGGCTGCCCTTGTGGACCCTGGGGACTACCTGGTGCGGAGAGTGGAGGTCGGGGGAGGCCCGTTGATGTGCGGCCTCGGGAGTGGCTCGTCGGCGGTCTGTCGAGTAGGATGGAACCCGGAAAGGAAGGCCCCGATTGCGACCTGGATGGTGAAGGCCCTACCTGAAGATCGTGGGGAGAGTTTCCTTGTTTTGGCAGTGGCTCGTGGTGGTGGAAGAGTGGGGAGGCTGGCCGTGCAGCGGACTTCGGTAAAGGTCCGCAAGATGTCTGCTATTGATCCCCCGGCGCAGTTGGAGACGCATCCTGTTTGCTGGATCATGCGAGAGGTACCTGGACTGGACGCACACGCTGCCTTTTTGCTGGATACGGGGTGAGAGGTCTCCTGATATGATCCTACTCACTATACCCCCATTCTGAAACGTTTCGAACTTTGCTGAGATTTTTTTTCTTTTTTGTTGCTTGCCCACACGCTGAGACTTTTTATTTCTTTTATTTTTTGATGAGACCCCCCCTATTTGGGGATGCTTTTATAGACTCCCAGCTGCCCTCAGAAGTTACCTCCGTATTTTTCTGCAGAGTGTTTTGCGCTACCACTACCCTCACCTCTCTTGTATGTTATTATTCGCTGAGACCCCTCTATGTGAGGATGCCTAGATTATTTTTCTGATGCCTTTTGTTTAATCGCTGGGTTTTCCCTTTGCAGTTGCCATTTCTCTTTTATTATTATTATTTTGTATTTCATTTGATGACCTGTTATGGCCCTGCAAGGCCATTTTCCGCAGTTGATTTGTCTGACTCTGCAAAAATTCTAAAATAAAGAATTACAAAAAAAGAGAAACTGGTTTTTTTTTGGTAGAACGCTCAGCGCGTCCTCCGCATGGAAAGGGTTGAAATATTTAAAATAGTCAACCCCCTTTTTTCTCCCCCCAGTCGAATTTTTTTAAAAAACGGTAAAATACTTGATTTTTATTTTTCAAGACGAATCTAAATACCGATTTTCACATTTGTAACATCTGGTTTTTGAGCTATAGGTCTCCTGATTAAAATATTCAACCCCATTTTTCACCTCCTATGGGGTGGAGTTTCCAAAAATCCTTGCTTAGTGGGTGCCTACATCATAAAAACAGTGCACCTTCAAAATTTTACGTTCCTAGGTTAAACGGTTTCAGCTGGGTGTTGATGAGTTAGTCAGTCAGGACTTTCATATATATATATATATATATACACACTCTAATTTGTTGAGATTGATGGGTTTGTTTGCATTGATGGGTTTTTGTTAAATACCGGCTGAGTGGAGTAGAGGCGACATCAATGCTCTGCGTGGAGAGAGCCTGTGGAGACACGGGTTCGATCCCAGCAAGAGCACCTCTCCAGTGAGTGTCCTTGGGCAAGACACCTAACGGTACATACTCGCCACCCAGGACATACTTGAAAACGAGAGAAATCTCAATGTATCCTTCCTGGCAAAATCCTTTCTCAAAATAAAAAGAATAATAAAAAAAATGTGAGCCAAATCATCACCATTAACCCCTTAACGCCGCAGGACGTACATTTACGTCCTGCATTAGGCGGGCTTTGCCGCCGCAGGACGTAAATGTATGTCCTCGGCGTTTAGAGCCCCCCCGGGAGATACTCACCTTCTCCGGTCGCTTCCCACGCTGTTCTGACTCCCCCGGAGTCAGATCAGTGTGATCCCTCCTCCGGCGTTGTGACGTCATCGCGCCGGTGGCGCGATGACGTCAGTTTCAGGCGTCCCCCCCCGCCGGAGCAGGGGAAGCGCCTGGAGGGGAGGGGAGGGATCCTTCGGATCCCTCTATCTCCCGATCGCTTGGTCCCCGGCGGCTGTGGCCAGCATCGCTGGAAGGGTCACAGCCTGACCTTTCCAGCGATGTATGGGGGGTTAACCCCTTAGTTGCCAGGTCGCGACCGGGCACTAATTTGTGCCCGATCGCGGCCTATTTCCGGTGGGGGCCGCCATCTTGGATGGCAGCCCCCACCTCTGGGTCACCCCCCAGTCAACTGACTCATCGCGCCATGCGCGATGATGTCAGTTAACCGGGAACCCCCTTGCTGCAAAGGGATTTCCTATGGAAATCCCTTGCAGGAGATAGGGGGGTTCTTTGAACCCCTTTATCTCCTGATCGGTGGCAGCTAGGGGGTCATGGCTGATATTGCTGGAAAGGCCAGAGCATGGCCTTTCCAATGATATCAAACATGACCATGGTAAAAGTAAAATAAAAGTGTAAAAAAAGTAAAAATAAAAATAATAAAAAAATAATAAATTAAATAATAAAAAAATAATAAATAAATAATAAAAAAAAAAATTGTTTTTTTTAATGCAGCACTATTGTTCACATTTCAATTATAATGTGAACAATGATGCTTCACTAATGATATTTTTTTTTTGGGGGGTTTAGCTAAAATCACGCAATTTCTCCCCAAAAAAAAAATGGGTTCCCCGTCCTAATTTTTTTAACAAATCTACCCAATAGAATATGACCGCAGAGCCTCGGATAATAAAATTTAAAAAAAAAACACTTTACACACTGTGGAAGATTGAAATTTTATTGAAAATTCAAATTTTTTACATTTTTTGTTATACATATAATAATGATATATTATTAATCTGCCGAGTCTGCCGGAAAGAACGATATATAATTTGTCTGGGTGGTATAAGAATACGTGACTTAAAAATGGTCAAAATGCGCTTAGCAAACTTCTACTTCCGAAACAGCGCCGAAGTTGTAAAATTACTCCCGTCCTTAAGGGGTTAAAAGAACCAAAGACTTAAACTACTTCAGTTTGTGTGCAATGAATTTAATACACAAGTTTCACAATTTGAGTTGAATTGATGAAATAAATGAACTTTTCCACCACATTCTAATTTATTGAGGTGCACCTGTACATCTCCTATGATACCCAGCCACTCATTAGGTTGCCAGAGGCTTGTGGAAGATGTTGTTCCAAAACACTTGGAGGGCCAAGGCTGCTGAGCCCTGGTATATAGGCTATTGCAGAATAAAATTAATTGATGGCTTTTTATCCTCGCTTGTCTGCCGAGTGGGAGATACTAAATGCAAACCAATATGAAAATCGAAGACAAACTAGTAATGAAATAAAGCAGCACTCCTGTGTAACGAGGGCCGGCCAAGGATTCTCCGCTGAACGTGTGATCTTACAACCACGGGGATAAATTTTGAATAGAAAATTAAATTGTTGTTTTTTTTTTTTTTACGTTAAGTCTCAGAACCAAAGATATATTACTGTAGCATTTGAGATAGTGGATTGTCAACAAAACACGTCCCTGTTCACACCTGGGCGTTTTACAGCGCGTTACTGTGCGTTGTAAAACACAGAAATCCAATGATTTCCTATGGGGCCGTTCAAACCTGGGCGTTTTACAGGGCTTAGGAAAACGTCCTACGCCCAAAAGAAGTACAGGAGCTTCTTTGGGGCGTATTGCAGCGTGAAAGCGCTGCAATGCACGATACACGCGTCAAAAAACACACGTATTACGCACGTCAAAAAACGCACAGGTGTGAACCCAGCAAGCTCTTTCAAGATATGTGGTACGTGTTTGCTAGTTGGGGGATATACTACACCAGGGCTCAAAATTTCAAGTACCAAGCTACTAGCCAGACCTTAAAAGTTACTCGCCACCAGTTGCCCCACATACCCTGCGCTAAACTTCACCCCTAAACACGCCTTAAATGATCTTATGAAATTTCACCGTTAAAGGTTTTATTCAGAATAAAGTTACAAAAATAAATAACATTAATACCCAGGCATCAGCCCCAGATAAGTAGTATCATCCATGAAGTACAGACTCCTCTCCAACAGTTTTTAGGACCAAATTATTTTGTGGTTTATGTTTCCGATATATCAAGTGTAACCTAATACTCTCATTATTCATAGGCCAGGTTATCACTAGGAGGTTAGACCCCAAAGTCAGGTTTCCCCCTTGGATGCTTATACAGATGGATCCATTAATATTTGTGAGCGATACTTCCATCCCCGTTCTTTTTTTGCTCCTTCTGTATCACCAATTTTTCTTTATAGATTTATTTTGCATACCCTCAAAAGCCTATGCCTCCACTTCACCAATTATGGCCCCTCACGGGAGTTGTAGTAGCAGCACTGATTTTGGCGTCACTTCCGGTGCACTGGCAGCTCAGCAGCTTTTTACTGTCCCTTAGTTTACACCAGGGTGGAACTTTTTTTTCTGCCAAGGACCCCCCTTAATTAATTTCTCTACCCACTTTAATTCCTTCCCTCCCTTTAATTAATTTCTTTTGCCCCCAATTCATCTCTCTCCCATTTATTTCATTTCTCTCTCTCCAATTCATCTCTCTCTCCCCCCCAATTCAGCTTCTCCCCCCCAATTCAGCTCTCTCCCCCCCAATTCAGCTCTCTTCCCCCCAATTCAGCTCTCTCTCCCCCCCAATTCAGCTCTCTCTCCCCCCCAATTCAGCTCTCTCCCCCACCCCAATTCAGCTCTCTCCATTTCACCCCCAATTCAGCGCTCTCCATTTCACCCCCAATTCAGCTCTCTCCATTTCACCCCCAATTCAGCGCTCTCCATTTCACCCCCAATTCAGCTCTCTCCATTTCACCCCCAATTCAGCTCTCCCCATTTCCCCCCCCCACACACCTCGCGAATAGTAGAATGAGGGGGCGGGGATTATCCACACTCCGGCACGCTGGATCCTCCTTCACGCTGTGCCTGGAAGATGAGGTGAAGCAGGAAGCAGCATGAATCACCAAGTGGATAATCCCCGCCCCCTCATCCTGCAGCGTGGAGGAAGAAAATCCAGAGAGACAGTAAAGTCTGGTAAAGGGGCTGCGGGAGAGAGAATTTGCAACCTTCCCCAATTGTTTTCCTTACAGGGACATTCTGTAGCTGGCAGAGAAAATAAGAGGCTGCTGAGTGGCCGGTCAGCGTGCCGGAAATGACTCAGGCAAAGTCTGGCTGGCCCTGAGCACGTTGACGGCAGGAAAAAATAAAAATAAAAAACGCCGCCGCTGGAATACACAGCGCAGGCAGCATGATGTAATTTATCGTGCTGCCTCCGGGGGCATCTCCACTCGCCAGCAGTTAATTTCCTCTCGCAAAATGCGAGCAGGCGAGAGGAAATTTTGAGGGCTGTACTATACTATAGGGGGTTTTTCAGAGAGCAGAACATTTCGGTGCTCTCTCATTCCCCGCACTTCAGGGAATAAAATTTCCCGTCCTTGCGGTGAATTTAGCATTCACGGAAGAGAAAAGGGGAACCCAAAGGGTTTAGTGTAGAGGCGCTATACAATTTATATCATTAATAAAACAATATACTTTAAAGCAGCTCACTAGTTGAGTGTATCCCTCACTCCAAAATTAGAATGTAGAAAAAAACACTATACAGTGAAATTTAGCATTCACCACAGGGTCCACAAAGTGCAGGTAAAGCCGCCACAAAACCGTAAAAACTGTAATGGGGGTAAAACACACATTGAAAGTGTCAAATTTGAAACATTGTTTGCAAAAACTACTGGACAAAAATGTCTGGAATGAACATAGATGGTCCTAGGAATAATAAAAAAAAAGGTCTGTTACAGAAAAAGCAAATGCGTATTTGAAAGAAAAAAAAAAGACTTTTTACTGCAGAAGACTAAACGGTTTATTAAATATTGATATTTATTAGATATTGAATAAAAACGGGAATATTTTTAACATTCAAACCTATGGGCATCGCTTGATTAAACCTGCCGAACATCAGGACATTTCACTGACATTTCTCTGATTAACTATTGATTCTCTATTGGAACTTTCTCTGCTGTAGAACAGTCAACGTATTTTGCTGGCATTTCGCCAACATTTAGCGAACTGCCTGCTTTCTTATTAGCCAAATGGCCACGAAATTGCACCGTACGGGGAAATTCCCTGTTCGGTGCAATGTCGGTGCCAGATCGGCTGTCTCTCTTGCTCCACCCTCATACTGTTTGACAATACAGACAATTCCCTGATGAGCGAGTGCCAGTCATCAAAGTATGACCAAAACCTTGTGAGATAAAAGGAGTAAACACGTTTTATTACTTGCACAAGAACGCCTTGAGCCTGGTAAACCTGTACAGCGACTGGTGCGTCACCCTTTCACCTCCGCTTGTGTATCCAAAACTCACAGTTAATGACAGATACAATTATAAGCTAATTAACAATAAACCGAGAAACGTAATGAGCCGCAGTGAAAAGAAATGGGAGTTAAAAGTCCCAGAGCAATTACCGGAGATATTTACAATCACCTTTTATTTTTTTTGGTAAAATAATGGATTTTAGGAATCAATGGGGTCATAAATCATTGTATCCCATTGGATAGATTTACGGCTCCACAGCGCATGTCCTTAGACTGAATTCAGTCTGTGTGCAAAAAAAAAAAAAAAAAACCACTGGTGTAACACTAAGCAATATAAAAGAGCTAAAACGCATGCGGTGAGAATTCACACTGGTTACAAAATGTTATGTCATATTCCCAAATGTAGAAACGCCTGTGATATTGCTGGAGAAGCTATCTATAGCAACTGGAGATAAATCCCAATGGATTGTTCTTGTACAGGAGACACCAGCCAGACTGGAGGACCTACGCAAAACTCTACTCTTTACTCTGCAGGAAGGAATGAGGTTTTTTTGGTATTTATTTACAGAGTAAATATTTTTGTATGTTCTATAGAGAATTTACCACCTCCTTTGTACCCAAGCACCCATTTAAATCTTGAACTGCAGAGAGCTCCAGCAGGATGAATGCCCCAAGTAAGTGCGTTAATCTCTTAAGGGTAGTTATTAACCTCCCTGGCGGTTTTCCCAAGTGTGGCTCAGGGTTAACTTTCAGTGCTGAAAGCAGTAACCCCGAGCCACACTCGGGCTGGATACTTACCTGTACCTGCGCTCCCTTGCTGACCTCTGCAATCGCATTCTCCTCTGGCGATCGCGGCATCCTGGTTTCCTTCTCGCGAGAACGGCACCTGGAAGCAGGAAGTCGTGATCGCCCAGAGGTGACAGCGGGGGACAGCGATGGAGTGCAGGGACAGGTAATATATCCAGCCCCGAGTGTGGCTCTGGGTTACCGCTTTCAGCAATGAAATTAACCCCGAGCCACACTGATAACACTAGGGACCGAATAAATTGTAACGATTCGGACATAAAATATATGTCAGATATGTAATGCCAGGGAGGTTAAGTCAGTTGCCATGTATGGTCTTATACGGTAACCAAATACCCATCATTTACTCAAGTGTTTTTAAAAGAATTCAGAACATATTAGCCCCTTAAGGACGGGCAGGCGTTGCCCGTTAACCCCAGCCTAATGAGGACAGGTGCCGATGCGAGCCACTGATTTCTGCCCGCCCTGCAGCCAACGCTCGTCATTGGCTGCAGAGTTCAGACCAGTCTCCCCAGACAAGGCTCCTGTCAGGTGTGCTGCCACGGGTGGCGAAGGCACGTGCTCAGGATGGGGAGACACAGAGGGCCAGGATTAGAAGATACATATAATACACCAAGACAAAAGGACATGAGAGGACTCGCGGATACCAGATGAACATAAGAACAGGACTGGAATAGGGCTGACTTAAGTCTCTAGTTAGGCAAGGTCCTGGGAAAACGATGGTCTAACATTGTGTGGCCTTGAGAATGGAAATTGCAGAAGGTGGTCTTGAGCAGGAGCAGGGGGTCTTGAGGCATTGTATCATAAGGGAGACTCCGTTTAACAAAGTCCAGGAGGAAATCCAGGGGTCCGGTGTACAATATTCAGTCAAAGCAGGAGGGCTTCCTTACAGGCCGATAGCAAGACACAGACTGAGGCGACAACAGAATGCAGAAGCATCATGGGATAGGCGTGCCTTTGCTAAATAGGAGATGCAGGGCAAAAATTGGGTGCACCTGCTGATGCTGCCAGAGAGCAGTATATTTGTGAAATCCAGCAGGGCAGGGCTAGAAAGGAGCTGCCTGGATGGATCAAGGCGGGGCAGAGCAGGGCAGGCCTAGAAAGGAGCTGCCTGGATGGATCAAGGCGGGGCAGGCAGGGCAGGCCTAGAAATGAGCTGCCTGGATGGATCAAGCGGGGCAGGGCAGGCAGGCCTAGAAATGAGCTGCCTGGATGGATCAAGGCGGGGCAGGGCAGGGCAGGCCTAGAAATGAGCTGCCTGGATGGATCAAGGCGGGGCAGGGCAGGGCAGGCCTAGAAAGGAGCTGCCTGGATGGATCAAGGCGGGGCAGGGCAGGGCAGGCCTAGAAATGAGCTGCCTGGATGGATCAAGGCGGGGCAGGGCAGGGCAGGCCTAGAAATGAGCTGCCTGGATGGATCAGGCGGGGCAGGGCAGGGCAGGCCTAGAAAGGAGCTGCCTGGATGGATCAAGGCAGGGCAGGGCTAGAAAGGAGCTGCCTGGATGGATCAGGGCAGGGCAGGGCTAGAAAGGAGCTGCCTGGATGGATCAGGGCAGGGCAGGGCTAGAAAGGAGCTGCCTGGATGGATCAGGGCAGGGCAGGGCTAGAAAGGAGCTGCCTGGATGGATCAGGGCAGGGCAGGGCTAGAAAGGAGCTGCCTGGATGGATCAGGGCAGGGCAGGGCTAGAAAGGAGCTGCCTGGATGGATCAGGGCAGGGCAGGGCTAGAAAGGAGCTGCCTGGATGGATCAGGGCAGGGCAGGGCTAGAAAGGAGCTGCCTGGATGGATCAGGGCAGGGCAGGGCTAGAAAGGAGCTGCCTGGATGGATCAGGGCAGGGCAGGGCTAGGCTAGAAAGGAGCTGCCTGGATGGATCAGGGCAGGGCAGGGCTAGGCTAGAAAGGAGCTGCCTGGATGGATCAGGGCAGGGCAGGGCTAGGCTAGAAAGGAGCTGCCTGGATGGATCAGGGCAGGGCAGGGCTAGAAAGGAGCTGCCTGGATCAGGGCGGGGCAGGGCTAGAAAGGAGCTGCCTGAATGGATCAAGGCGGGGCAGGGCTAGAAAGGAGCTGCCTGAATGGATCAAGGCGGGGCAGGGCTAGAAAGGAGCCGCCTGGATGGATCAAGGCGGGGCAGGGCTAGAAAGGAGCCGCCTGGATGGATCAAGGCGGGGCAGGGCTAGAAAGGAGCTGCCTGGATGGATCAAGGCGGGGCAGGGCAGGGGTAGAAAGGAGCTGCCTGGATGGATCAAGGCGGGGCAGGGCAGGGGTAGAAAGGAGCTGCCTGGATGGATCAAGGCGGGCAGGGCTAGAAGGAGCTGCCTGGATGGATCAAGGCGGGGCAGGGCAGGGCTAAAAAGGAGCTGCCTGGATGGATCAAGGTGGGGCAGGGCAGCTCCTTTCTAGGCCTGCCCTGCCCCTCCTTGATCCATCCAGGCAGCTCCTTTCTAGGCCTGCCTGGATGGATCAAGGCGGGGCAGGGCAGGGCTAAAAAGGAGCTGCCTGGATGGATCAAGGCGGGGCAGGGCTAAAAAGGAGCCGCCCGGATGGATCAAGCAGGCAGGGGCAGGGCAGGGCTAGAAAGGAGCCGCCCGGATGGATCAAGGCAGGGCAGGGCAGGGGTAGAAAGGAGCCGCCCGGATGGATCAAGGCAGGGCAGGGCAGGGCTAGAAAGGAGCCGCCCGGATGGATCAAGCAGGGGCAGGGCAGGGCTAGAAAGGAGCCGCCCGGATGGATCAAGGCAGGGCAGGGCAGGCTAGAAAGGAGCCGCCCGGATGGATCAAGGCAGGGGCAGGGCAGGGCTAGAAAGGAGCCGCCCGGATGGATCAAGGCAGGGGCAGGGCAGGGCTAGAAAGGAGCCGCCCGGATGGATCAAGGCAGGGGCAGGGCAGGGCTAGAAAGGAGCCGCCCGGATGGATCAAGGCAGGGGCAGGGCAGGGCTAGAAAGGAGCCGCCCGGATGGATCAAGGCAGGGGCAGGGCAGGGCTAGAAAGGAGCCGCCCGGATGGATCAAGGCAGGGGCAGGGCAGGGCTAGAAAGGAGCTGCCCGGATGGATCAAGGCGGGGCAGGGCTAGAAAGGAGCTGCCTGGATGGATCAAGGCGAGGCAGGGCTAGAAAGGAGCTGCCTGGATGGATCAAGGCAGGGGCAGGGCAGGGCTAGAAAGGAGCCGCCTGGATGGATCAAGGCAGGGGCAGGGCAGGGCTAGAAAGGAGCCGCCTGGATGGATCAAGGCAGGGGCAGGGCAGGGCTAGAAAGGAGCCGCCTGGATGGATCAAGGCAGGGGCAGGGCAGGGCTAGAAAGGAGCCGCCTGGATGGATCAAGGCAGGGGCAGGGCTGGGCTAGAAAGGAGCTGCCTGGATGGATCAAGGCGGGGCAGGGCTGGGCTAGAAAGGAGCTGCCTGGATGGATCAAGGCGGGGCAGGGCTGGGCTAGAAAGGAGCTGCCTGGATGGATCAAGGCGGGGCAGGGCTAGGCTAGAAAGGAGCTGCCTGGATGGATCAAGGCGGGGCAGGGCTAGAAAGGAGCTGCCTGGATGGATCAAGGCGGGGCAGGGCAAGGCTAAAAAGGAGCTGCCTGGATGGATCAAGGCGGGGCAGGGCTAAAAAGGAGCTGCCTGGATGGATCAAGGCGGGGCAGGGCTAAAAAGGAGCTGCCTGGATGGATCAAGGCGGGGCAGGGCTTGAAAGGAGCTGCCTGGATGGATCAAGGCGGGGCAGGGCTAGAAAGGAGCTGCCTGGATGGATCAAGACAGGGGCAGGGCAGGGCTAGAAAGGAGCCGCCTGGATGGATCAAGGCAGGGGCAGGGCAGGGCTAGAAAGGAGCCGCCTGGATGGATCAAGGCAGGGGCAGGGCAGGGCTAGAAAGGAGCCGCCTGGATGGATCAAGGCAGGGGCAGGGCAGGGCTAGAAAGGAGCCGCCTGGATGGATCAAGGCAGGGGCAGGGGCGGGCTAGAAAGGAGCCGTTGGATGGATCAAGGCGGGGCAGGGCTAGAAAAGAGCTGCCTGGATGGATCAAGGCGGGGCAGGGCTAGAAAGGAGCTGCCTGGATGGATCAAGACAGGGGCAGGGCAGGGCTAGAAAGGAGCGCCTGGATGGATCAAGCAGGGGCAGGGCAGGGCTAGAAAGGAGCCGCCTGGATGGATCAAGGCAGGGGCAGGGCAGGGCTAGAAAGGAGCCGCCTGGATGGATCAAGGCAGGGGCAGGGCAGGGCTAGAAAGGAGCCGCCTGGATGGATCAAGGCAGGGGCAGGGCAGGGCTAGAAAGGAGCCGCCTGGATGGATCAAGGCAGGGCAGGGCAGGGCTAGAAAGGAGCTGCCTGGATGGATCAAGGCGGGGCAGGGCTAGAAAGGAGCTGCCTGGATGGATCAAGGCAGGGGCAGGGCTGCTAGAAAGGAGCTGCCTGGATGGATCAAGGCGGGGCAGGGCTGGGCTAGAAAGGAGCTGCCTGGATGGATCAAGGCGGGGCAGGGCTGGGCTAGAAAGGAGCTGCCTGGATGGATCAAGGCGGGCAGGGCTAGGCTAGAAAGGAGCTGCCTGGATGGATCAAGGCGGGGCAGGGCTAGAAAGGAGCTGCCTGGATGGATCAAGGCGGGGCAGGGCAAGGCCTAAAAAGGAGCTGCCTGGATGGATCAAGGCGGGCAGGGCTAAAAAGGAGCTGCCTGGATGGATCAAGGCGGGGCAGGGCTAAAAAGGAGCTGCCTGGATGGATCAAGGCGGGGCAGGGCTTGAAAGGAGCTGCCTGGATGGATCAAGGCGGGGCAGGGCTAGAAAGGAGCTGCCTGGATGGATCAAGACAGGGGCAGGGCAGGGCTAGAAAGGAGCCGCCTGGATGGATCAAGGCAGGGGCAGGGCAGGGCTAGAAAGGAGCCGCCTGGATGGATCAAGGCAGGGGCAGGGCAGGGCTAGAAAGGAGCCGCCTGGATGGATCAAGGCAGGGGCAGGGCAGGGCTAGAAAGGAGCCGCCTGGATGGATCAAGGCAGGGGCAGGGCAGGGCTAGAAAGGAGCCGTTGGATGGATCAAGGCAGGGGCAGGGCAGGGCTAGAAAGGAGCTGCCTGGATGGATCAAGGCGGGGCAGGGCTAGAAAGGAGCTGCCTGGATGGATCAAGGCGGGGCAGGGCTAAAAAGGAGCTGCCTGGATGGATCAAGGCGGGGCAGGGCAGGGCTAGAAAGGAGCCGCCTGGATAGATCAAGGCGGGGCAGGGCTAGAAAGGAGCCGCCCGGATGGATCAAGGCGGGGCAGGGCTAGAAAGGAGCCGCCCGGGTGGATCAAGGCGGGGCAGGGCTAGAAAGGAGCCGCCCGGATGGATCAAGGCGGGGCAGGCCTAGAAAGGAGCTGCCCGGATGGATCAAGGCGGGGCAGGCCTAGAAAGGAGCTGCCCGGATGGATCAAGGCGGGGCAGGCCTAGAAAGGAGCTGCCCGGATGGATCAAGGCGGGGCAGGCCTAGAAAGGAGCTGCCCGGATGGATCAAGGCGGGGCAGGCCTAGAAAGGAGCTGCCCGGATGGATCAAGGCGGGGCAGGCCTAGAAAGGAGCTGCCCGGATGGATCAAGGCGCGGGCAGGCCTAGAAAGGAGCTGCCCGGATGGATCAAGGCGGGGCAGGCCTAGAAAGGAGCTGCCCGGATGGATCAAGGCGGGGCAGGCCTAGAAAGGAGCTGCCCGGATGGATCAAGGCGGGGCAGTCCTAGAAAGGAGCTGCCTGGATGGATCGAAGCGGGGCAGGGCTAGAAAGGAGCTACCTGGATGGATCAAGGCGGGCTGGGCAGGGCTAGAAAGGAGCTGCCTGGGTGGATCAAGGCGGGTCAGGGCAGGGCTAGAAAGGAGCTGCCTGGATGGATCAAGGTGAGGCAGGGCAGCTCCTTTCTAGGCCTGCCCTGCCCCTCCTTGATCCATCCAGGCAGCTCCTTTCTAGGCCTGCCTGGATGGATCAAGGCAGGGGAGGGCTAGAAAGGAGCCGCCTGGATGGATCAAGGCAGGGGCAGGGCAGGGCTAGAAAGGAGCCGCCCGGATGGATCAAGGCAGGGGCAGGGCAGGGCTAGAAAGGAGCCGCCCGGATGGATCAAGGCAGGGGCAGGGCAGGGCTAGAAAGGAGCCGCCCGGATGGATCAAGGCGGGGCAGGGCAGGGCTAGAAAGGAGCTGCCTGGATGGATCAAGGCGGGGCAGGGCTAGAAAGGAGCTGCCTGGATGGATCAAGGCGGGGCAGGGCTAAAAAGGAGCTGCCTGGATGGATCAAGGCGGGGCAGGGCTAAAAAGGAGCTGCCTGGATGGATCAAGGTGGGGCAGGGCTAGAAAGGAGCTGCCTGGGTGGATTAAGGCGGGGCAGGGCAGGGCTAGAAAGGAGCTGCCTGGATGGATCAAGGCAGGGGCAGGGCAGGGCTAGAAAGGAGCTGCCTGGATGGATCAAGGCGGGGCAGGGCTAGAAAGGAGCTGCCTGGATGGATCAAGGTGGGGCAGGGCAGCTCCTTTCTAGGCCTGCCTGGATGGATCAAGGCGGGGCAGGGCTAGAAAGGAGCTGCCTGGATGGATCAAGGCGGGGCAGGGCAGGGCTAGAAAGGAGCCACCTGGATGGATCAAGGCAGGGGCAGGGCAGGGCTAGAAAGGAGCCACCTGGATGGATCAAGGCAGGGGCAGGGCAGGGCTAGAAAGGAGCCGCCTGGATGGATCAAGGCGGGGCAGCGCTGGGCTAGAAAGGAGCTGCCTGGAGGATCAAGGCGGGGCAGGCTAGAAAGGAGCTGCCGGGGATCAAGGCGGGCAGGGCTAGAAAGGAGCTGCCGGATGGATCAAGGCGGGGCAGGGCTAAAAAGGAGCTGCCTGGATGGATCAAGGTGGGGCAGGGCAGCTCCTTTCTAGGCCTGCCTGGATGGATCAAGGCGGGGCAGGCCTAGAAAGGAGCTGCCTGGATGGATCGAAGCGGGGCAGGGCTAGAAAGGAGCTGCCTGGATGGATCAAGGCGGGGCAGGGCTAGAAAGGAGCTGCCTGGATGGATCAAAGGCGGGGTAGGGCTAGAAAGGAGCTGCCTGGATGGATCAAGGCATGGCAGGGCTAGAAAGGAGCTGCCTGGATGGATCAAGGCGGGGCAGGGCTAGAAAGGAGCTGCCTGGATGGATCAAGGCATGGCAGGGCTAGAAAGGAGCTGCCTGGATGGATCAAGGCGGGGCAGGCCTAGAAAGGAGCTACCTGGATGGATCAAAGTGGGGCAGGGCAGGGCTAGAAAGGAGCTGCCTAGATAGATCAAGGCGGGCTGGGCAGGGCTAGAAAGGAGCTGCCTGGGTGGATCAAGGCGGGTCAGGGCAGGGCTAGAAAGGAGCTGCCTGGATGGATCAAGGCATGGCAGGGCTAGAAAGGAGCTGCCTGGATGGATCAAGGCGGGGCAGGCAGGGCAGAGCTAGAAAGGAGCTGCCTTGATGTATCAAGACGGGGCAGCACTGGATTTGCCCTTTCTGCAGCACAATCCCTTACAGTTGCCCCTCTCTAAAACTTGTTCATAAGCCAGGAGGTTTTCTGTTTTTATTACTGCGCAATCCGAGGCCAGCAAATGAACGGGTGTTTTGGTGGTTGCTGGATTTCTGTAGGGTCCCTTGTCATGATCGAGAAGACCGTTTGTACATATATGGGCCCTTGGCTAGAGGAGTCAGCAGTTTTCTTGAATTGCTCCATATAGGGTTCTTTGGTAGCAGTACCAATGTAGCCGGTGTTCTGACCAGGGGATCCCTGTGACCAACAGGCACTCTCTATGTCCTCAAACACGAAGATCTGCGCACCGAAAAACTGTCCGATTGGAACCATAGATAAATCCCAGTGGCAAGGGTTCCATACCGATGAGGCCTTTTGGAGTGGAGATGAGTGCCAATATACCCAGTGTTCTGCCCAGGGTACCCTTGTGAGTGATGAGCCACCTGAGGCCTTGTTTTGTGAATAGATTGACACAGGTAAGTGGCCGTATTTTCATACACCGCTTCTTCCAGGATTGGCATCTCTTCCTTGTCACAGAACTCCAGTGGTATGAAGTCCAACCATGGTTTGTAGCAGAGTGTAGAGGGAGTAGCCACTACATACCCTGTACGCTGTCCTGGGGGGCCCTTGAGGACTTCAGGCAGTTTGGAAGTGGCTCATCGTCAGACTCTATAGTATCCCAGTCCTCGGACCCAGAACCCCATGGGGAGCGGCACAATGTTAGAAGTAGGGCCTCCTCTGGCCATACATGTCAATATTAACATATATTGGCCAGGCTTTCAGTAAAATCCTAAATTATTTATTGGAAAGCGGTCACAAGACTTTTATTTAAAGTATTGGTGAGTACCTGAAAAAGTATCGGTACCTGGTCTTCGAGAAGGGGAAGAAAAAAAAATAAGAAAGCAAAGTGATTATATCTCTACAGGTGAAACTCAAAAAAGTTGAAGATCGTGCAAAAGTTCATTTATTTCAGTAATGCAACTTAAAAGGTGAAACTAATATATGAGAGACTCAGTTCAAGCCGTGATTTGTCATAATTGTGACGATTATGGCTTACAGCTTGTTACATCCTCAGCCCCTGTTGTGCTCCCTGGGGGGTCTGGGCATGGTGGTGTGCCGCTGGCTGGTCGGTTACCAGCACTTCCTGATGGCAGATTGGCATCTGAGGGGGCGGGGCCTGGTGTGGTCACAAGGAGCCGCCGCGTTTAAAACAGGGCGAGAGGAGTTGCCTCGTCGCCCTGACGTGGAGTTTAATTCCAGCATCGCTAAGTTTATTCCTGCATGGATATCCTGTTACCGACCCATTTCTGTATGCGATTCCTGCTCCTGTTAATTGACCCGGCTTGTACTTTGACCACTCTATCTGCACGTTTGTATATCGCTGTCTGTGAGCGTTGGCAATTTAACCCTATGCTTGCCGCTGGGTTTATTGCTCGCTGTCTGGGTTCTGTCCCATCTCGTCTTGGAGTATCGCTTGTGACCTTTCGAGGTACTGTTACCCAACGTACAGCTCATGTTAATGTTCATGTGAAAACCGCGATTAAGAAAGATTGTTTATTTCTGCCGTTTGTTATTTCTAATCGCATCTCTGAATATACTCGTGAAAACAACCTTATATGCAAGTCAGTACCTTCTGGTATTAGCCAGGTATCTACTATCTGCAATTACAAACCAGTCCATACTGTTTCTGCATTTCTTTTGACTGCCCTGCACCTTGAATACTGTAAAGACTGTCGAACTACGTCTGGTGTTTCTTAGAGTGTCCTAGGTAATCTGTTGGTCTCGAAACCTTCAGAGCTTAGAGGCAATTCAGTTAGCCCTTGTGTCTCCTTGGCTATTAAGTTACAGTCTGTAGTTTATGAACCTTTTGTGTTATTCAAGCAGATACTTTTGCCCTCAAGGATCTTAACTCCGCTACTCGTGTGGCAGCGTTACCGCTACCGTTACACAGCTCATGAAAACCCCAAATCCACAATCTCAGAAAATATGCAATCAATAAAACAAGGATTGTATATTATTATTATTATTATTATATAAAGCGCCAGCATATTCCGCAGCGCTGTACAATAAGCACAGTATAGACAGGGTTACAATACATTGAACAACATTTGACAAACAGTACAGGAGGAGATGAGGGCCCTATTCCCGTAGGAACTCACAATCTAGGAGGGTTGGGGTTGGAAACAGGAGGAGAGGACTGCAAGGTGAGAGTGATTGATGGTTGCGTCAGTGAGTTGGGTGGTAGGCTTCCCTAAATAGGAACGTTTTAAGGGAGCGTTTGAAGGAAGAGAAGTTAGGGGAAAGTCTGACAGTACGAGGAGAGCGTTCCAGAGAGTGGGGGCTGTGCGTGAGAAATCCTGCAGTCTATCATGGGAAGAGGTGATGCGGGGAGAAGCTAGGCGCAGGTCACTGTTTGACCTTAGGGAGCGGGCTGGGGTGTATTTGGTGATTAGTGAGGACAGGTAGTGGGGAGCTGAGTTAGTGAGGGTTTTGTAGGTAAGGATAAGGATTTTGAACTTAATTCTGCAGTGGATGGGGAGCCAGTGAAGGGACTCGCAGAGGGGAGCGGCAGAGACAGAGCGGCGGGTGAGGTGAATTAGCCTGGCGGAGGCGTTCAGGATGGATTGTAGGGGGGAGAGGCGGGACAGAGGGAGGCCAGATAAGAGATTATTGCAATAGTCGAGTCGGGAGATTACCAGGGCGTGTAGGAGTTGTTTTGTGGTGACAGCGTTAAGAAATGGCCGAATTCTGGAAATATTACGCAGTTGGTATCGGCAGGAGGAGGAAAGAGACTTGATGTGGGGGATGAAGGAAAGAGCAGAGTCAAGTGTAACTCCAAGACAGCGAACTTGGTTTGATGGGGAGATGGTGATACCCTCCACCGTGATAGAGAAGTCAGGAGGTGGGGAGGCATTGGAGGGAGGAATAAGTAGGAGCTCAGTCTTTGACATGTTGATTTTTAGGTGGTGGGAGGCCATCCAGGAGGAGATGCCAGATAAACAGTCACTGACTTTTGAGAGGACAGGGGGAGAGAGATCAGGGGTAGAGAGGTAGATCTGAGTGTCATCAGCGTAGAGGTGATAATTAAAGCCAAAGCTGTTGATGATTTTGCCCAGGGAGGAGGTGTAGATGGAAAAGAGCAGAGGACCAAGGACAGAGCCTTGAGGTACGCCAACAGATAGAGGCGATGAGGAGGAGGAGTTACCAGCAAAGGACACACAGAAGGACCTGTTGGATAAATAGGAGTCAACCCAAGCAAGTGCAGTGTCACCGAGACCCAGAGAGTTGAGGGTCTGTAGAAGGAGGGGGTGGTCAACAGTGTCAAAAGCAGCCGAGAGGTCAAGCAGGATGAGAATAGAATAGTGGCCGTGTTTTTTTAGCAGTTAGGAGGTCGTTGGTGACTTTGGTGAGGGCAGTTTCAGTTGAGTGTAGGGGACGGTAGCCAGATTGCAGGGGGTCAAGTAGGGAATTGGAGGACAGGAAGAGGGAGAGGCGGTTGAAGACTAGTTTTTCTAAGAGCTTTGATGTGAAGGGAAGCAGAGATACAGGGCGGTAGTTGGATGGAGAGTTGGGATCTATGGATCGTTTCTTTAATAAAGGGGTAACTAGCGCGTGTTTGAAGGCGGATGGAAAGGAGCCAGTGGAGAGAGATAGGTTGAAGATGTGTGTGAGAGCAGGGGTGAGGGAGGAGGAGAGGGGAGGAATTAGATGTGAGGGAATGGGGTCGAGCGGGCACGTGGTGAGATGTGAGGAGGACAATATCGGACCTCTGGAAAGTATAAGCATGCATATGTACTCAGTACTTGGTTTGGGTCCCTTTAGCAGCAATTACTGCCTCAATACGGCGTGGCATGGAAGCTACCAGCCTGTGGCACTACTGAGGCGTTATGGAACACCAGGATGCTTCAATAGCAGCCTCCAGCTCTTCTGCATTATCCGTCTTATGTCTCATCTTTCTCTTGGCAATGCCCCATAGATTCTGTATGGGGGTTCAGGTCAGGGGAGCTTGCTGGCCAATCAAGCACAGTAATCCCACGGTCATCGAACCAGGTTTTGGTGCTTTTGGCAGTGTGGACAGGTGCCAAGTCCTGCTGGAAAATGCAACAGACCAGGTAAGACACTTCTGACGTTGTTTAGGAGCAGCTTGACAAGAAGAATACGACATTTGAAGCCCTTGTCCAGGATCCGTCTGTGTGTGGTGGCTCTTGATGCACTGACTCCAGCCTCAGTCCACTCCTTGTGAAAGTCCAACACTTTTGAATGGCATTTTCCTGACAATCCTCTCCAGGCTGCGGTCATCCCTGCTGCTTGTGCACCTTTTTCCTTCCACATAACTTTCTACTAATGTGCTTTGATACAGCACTTTGGGGACATCCAACTTCTTTGTAATGACCTTTTGAGGCTTTCCCTCCTTATGGAGGGTGTCAATGATGGTTTTCTGCACAACTGTCAGGTCAGCAGTCTTTCCCATGATTGGGATTCCTACTGAACCAGAATGAGAGACCATTTCAAGGCTCAGGAACCCTTTCCAGGTGTTATGGCTTAATTAGCTGATTAGAGTGAGACACCTTGAGCCTAGAATATTGCACCTTTTCACAATATTCTAATTTTCTGAGATTGTGGATTTTCATGAGCTTTAAGCCATAGTCATCACAATTATGACAAATCATGGCTTGAACTATCTTGCTTTGCATGTAATGAGTATCTCATATTAGTTTCACCTTTTAACCCCTTAGTGACCGGGCGGTTTTACACAAATCCGTCCTTTAGTGACCGCTGCTGTTTTTACGTTTCTGCGCTGTTAGTGTTTAGGACAAATTTTCCTCTTACTCGTTTATGCAACCTACACATATTATACACTATTTTTCTCGTCATTAAATGGACTTTATAAAAGATACCATTTTTTTCATCATTTCATATAATTTACTATAAAAAACATTGTGAAATATGACAAAAAAAAAATTGAAAAAAACACCACTTTTTCGAACTTTGACCCCCAAAATTTCTTATGTATCAACAACCGTCAAAAAAATGTAATTCCTTAGTAGTTTCTAAATTTAGTTCTGAGTTTAGCAATACCCAATGTTTACATATTCCTCGCTTTTTTCCTTATTTTATGCAACAATAAGTGCAAGTAGCACTTTGCCATTTCCAAAGAGTTTATTTTCAAAACTAGTGATCGTGACATTGTAACACTGATATCTGTCACTAATTCCTGAATAAAAAAATATGTATATGTGGAGCGTTAAAGTACACAAATCAAGGTATTAAATTTGGGGTATTTTGACTCTTTCCATGCAAACCATTTTACCACAAATCTATGCCAAAGTTTGAGAAAAAAAAAAAGTTTGTGATTTTTTTTTTTGAACGCAATTTAAGAATACATGTACTGTGAACTTTAAGGTTTACTGCCAAAAAGCACCCCAAAATATGTTCATCAACATCTTCTGAGTAAATTGATACCACCCATGTATAGGTATGTCGGGTCATTTGGGGGCTAATAGGCCTTATTTGGGGGGTGCGCATTTCAGTTTTCCAACTTGGAATTTTCACATTTCGTCATGATGCACCCATGTCCTATTTGGGACATTTTTGAAGCCGGCCAAAGTAATTTACCCCCATCAAACCATATATTTTTAGAAAGGGCACACCCTAGGGTACTTCAAAGAGTTGTATTTTAACACTTTCCATGCACTAGCTCTATGTCAAACTTTCCGGTAGTCACTTTTTGTGTTATTTTTTCACACACATTGTACTTTAGGCATGAATTGTCAAATCCAGTTATGGGTTACTGCCAAAAAACACCCCAAAATATGTTCAGCAACATCTTCTGAGTAAATTGATACCACCCATATATAGATTTGTTCTGTTGTTTTTGGGTGCTACGCCAATCTTTTGACATGTGCTTGTCAATTTTCTAATTTGACATACAGTATCTTCTTTGCTTATCTTCTTTTTAGGGGCCTTTTTACATACCCCAATTTTATGAACGTGCATATATTTGGCAAGCTAACACCCCAAAGTATTGTAAATGGAGTGTTTTTATGCCATGGATGCAACCGTTTGCTCCAAACAAATTGGATACTGTTTGGTGGTCATTTTTCATTTTCACACCCACATCAGTTTTGGACTGATTTAGGAGACACTGTTGTTTGTTACTGCATGAAAACTCTCCAGGTTGTTTTCTGCAAGGTCTGAGTACACCCATGCCCCCCCCCCATGCATAGGTTTGCCAGGATTTTGGGAAGGTTCAAATACAATTTTTATGACTTTGTCATTGGAGTTGAAATTGAGATTATTTCTTCAGCTAGGCCTATCCTTGGTTTTGAGTCTACCGCATACCCCAGTTTGAATTATTGCCAGAAAATTGATTATATTTGTTATGTTGACACCCCAAGGTATTGCATATGGAGTGCTTTGATGCCATGGATGCAACGGTTTTAGCCCAAAACATTTGAGAAGGTGTGTGGTGTAATTTTTCAATTTTCAGATTTTTACGCCCACATTAGATTTGGACTGTGATTTAGGAGACACTGTTGTTTGTTACTGCATGAAAACTCTCCAGGTTGTTTTCTGCAAGGTCTCCTGAGTACACCCATGCCCCCCATGCATAGGTGTGAAAAGATTTTGGAAAAATACAGCACCAATTGTAGAACATAAAAATGTACGAATAAAATGTAAAAGTCTGGTGCAGTAAAAGAAAAAAAAAACTAAACTGAACTAACTAACTGGAGTGTGAGAAAAAAAATTGAAATCACAGATCACGCACAGTGTGATCTAGCTTGAAACAGTCCCCAAGACACAGACCGGGTTGTCCAGGGCATTCTGGGCAGTAAAAGATTGTGTCTCTCCTCTGCCCCCTCTTGAAACACACCCGGCATCTTTTTTGGGGTTTCTGTTTGCCCTCAGTAGGGGGGATTTTATAAATAAAATGTGTAGCCCCAACCCTGTCCCCCATCACCGCCCGGGGAGCAGGTGCATCCTGGTACAAAAACCCCGAAATGACCTGGAGCTGAAACTGTAAAAAGGACAGCGTCACTCCGGGGTTTGCCTTTTTGCAGAGCAAAAAGGCATTGTGGGTTGCAATTTGCATCAGGTAAATTGCAACCTTTTTGTACCAGGCCCTTGACTTCCGCATAATCTGGTAGGGCTGGAGCAGCTGATCTGACAGATCAACCCCACCCATATGCCGGTTATAGTCTTTGATGCACACTGGCTTCCTGATGCGCTCAGCTCTGCCACGTACAGAGACCTCCACAGACCTCTCAGTGTGGATGGTGGATAGAAGGTATACATCCTTCTTGTCTCTGTACTTGACCGCCAACAGCTCCTCTTGGCGCAGAGCTGAGGCCTCCCCCCTTTTTAGCCGGGTGCGGACAAGCTGTGCTGGGAAACCTACGCGGTTCTTGCGAACAGTACCGCATGCTGCTGTATCAAAACAATACAGCAGCTTGAACAAAGGGACACTCGTATAAAAATTATCAAGATACAAGTGGTACCCTTTGTTCATCAGGGGAAAAAGTAGGTCCCACACAATCTTGCCACTGGTTCCCATGTGTTCTGGGCAACCTGGAGGGTCAAGGCTACTATCCTTGACCTCGTACACCCGGAAGGCCTGAGTATACCCACTCTCGCTGTCACAAGCTTCCCTTGTATTTCATTAGGGATTCATCCACGCAGATATTCCTTCCAGGTGTATAAGCCTCTGCAAACCTGGCGGCGAAGTGGGTAATCAGGGGGCGGATTTTATACAGCCTGTCAAACTGGGGATGCTCTCTAGGAGGGCACAGGCTGTTGTCACTGAAGTGCATGAAACGCAAAATGTTTTCATACCTTCTACGTGACATTGATTGGGGGTAAATGGGGGTAGAGCAGATGGGGCTACTGCTCCAGTAGGAGCGAATTGAGGGCTTCTTTATGATGCCCATCAGCATAGTAAGTGCCCAGAATTTCAGAAATTCTGGCACATCTAGCGGGGTCCATTGCTGCCTTGCCAAGTAGGAGTCTGGCTTCGCAGCACAATGCTGATGGGCATACAGATTTGATTGGGCCACGATGTGGCCCAACAAATCATCCCCCATAAACACCTGCAAAAACTGTGTGGCGGTAAATCCTGCAACATCAATATTGATGCCAGGATTTGCAGTGAAAGGAGGGATATCTGGCCTCTGGCGTTGAGGCACTACCCACTCCTCAGCTGGAGCTGTGCGTCTCCTGCTGGCAGGTGGTGACCCAGGATCTGCATCAGAAACATCACTAGATACATCAGCCAGCATAGATGATGTATCTAGCGACGTCTCTGAGCAGTTGGCGGGGTCGAAATCAGGGTCTGAGTCTGACGCAGATGCCTCAGATTCTGACGCCAGGATGGCATATGCCTCCTCGGCGCTGTACACCCTCTCAGACATTATATATAATAGATTATAAAATTTTATAATTATTATATATATAAACGGATTATTGGTTCTTAGAAGAACCGTTGGGTTTCACAAGAAAATACAAATAAACACCTAAATCTCTCTAAATCACTCTAAACCTGCCACAATTCTTCTAAATCTCCCTAAATCTGCCTCAATTTTTCTAATCTCACTCAATCTACCTAAAATCTCTAACCTGTCAAATCTGATCGATCTCTCTCACCAAAACACAAGTGAGGAGAGGGAGGGAGAATCACAGAGGTCAGAGCCAAGATTTACAAAATATTGACCTGACCTGACAAATTAGAAATTTTATTTTGACTTTTTCTAACTTCTGATTGGATGTTGCTAGCCTGATGAGGCAGGCTAGGAACATCCCACTCAGCCCCAAGATGACCCTGCCCTTAGCAAGGGCAGCGCCATCTTGGCTGTCAGTTTATTTTATTTTATTCATTTTTATTTAACTTTCTTTTTTTTTTACACTTTTTTTTTACTCTGCTGGGTGCCTTGATCCCTCGAGGCACCCAGCAGAGCACCGGATCACTCATGTGATCTTTTTTGTACTGAGTGCCACGATACCTCGTGGCACTCAGTACTTCCTGCCGCTACCAGAAGTGATCGCTCGGGGGGAGCGATCACTGAGCGAACCGGCGGCAGGTAAGCATATTGCAGGGATGCCTCGATGTCGAGGCATCCCTGCAATATACACAGAGCAGCTGGAAGCGATACCGATCGCTTCCAGCGCTCTCTAGAAGTGCCGGGCACCTCTCCGGTAAAACCGGATGTTGATCGCTCCCAGGGAGCGATCACAAGGTGCCCCGGCACTTGTAACCGCCATTGCATGGATGCCTGGACTCCCAGGCATCCTGCAATGGCGTTTGAGCTGCTGGAAGCGATCCGATCGCTTCCAGCGCTCAAAACACCGCAGGACGTACCATGTACGTCAGCGGGTCTAAAAGAGACCCGCTGCCATGACGTACATGGTACGTCCAAGGTCCCTAAGGGGTTAAGTTGCATTACTGAAATTAATGAACTTTTGCACGATATTCTATTTTTTCGAGTTTCACCTGTATAGGTAGGGATGCACCGATACTAGTATCGGTATCGATACTGGGTTCTGTACGAGTATTAAGTATTCGTGCAGATGCCCCCAATACCTCCCCCGATACCGGAAGCCAGCATTGAGCAGGCTTACCGGCATCCGAGGGGCTATCCGAATGCTCTAACGACATTCAGACAGGCCCCTGCAGCTGACCGCGTTTCTTCTACATTCCAACGAGCGGCCGCTCATTGGGAAGCCCCCAGGTGCGATCTTGGAGTTCGCTAGATCGAGCGGCCACTCGAAGACTGTGCAGGCGGCACTCTTTGGAAGGTAGAAGAAACGCGGTCAGCTGCAGGGGCCTGTCCCAATGCCGTTAGAGGGGGGGGTGTGTGTTTTGTTCTGATCCTGCACGTGGGGTATATTATATATAAATAATATACACCACCGGCATCAGATAAACATATACCCACCAGACCACAGTGTGTGTGTATAGCGATCTGTCTGGTGGTCAGGGTGTGCAGTTGGTAAATGGGGTGTCTGGCCATAAATTGCAATATTAACATAAACAGGACAGGCTTTCAGCAAAATCCTAAATTATTTAAATCGGGAATCGTCAGATGACTTAAAATAAAAAGTATCGGTACTCGGTATCGGCGAGTACTTTTAAAAACTTATCGTACTTGTACTCGGTCTTAAAAAAATGGTATTGTGCATCCCTATCTATAGGCATTTGATTATCAGGTGCATAGTGTTTAGAAGTTTAGATTTTTTTACATTTAAGGCTAGGGTCAGACGAACGCAGTATTAACGTGCGTTTAGCCGCACTTAATCACGGCCGTGCTAGCAGCAAATGACGTCCAATGCCGGGCAACATACGAAGAACCAGAAGTGGCAAACTAATGCATTTTTTCGAGAACGTCAAACCGCTAGTACTGACGGACAGAGTGCCCTGCGTCCGCATAGCGGCATGTGTGCGTGATTAGGAGACGTCAGACGCTGCTCATGTCTGTCCAACATAACGTCCATTACACCCAAAGTTTCCTGGTTTGGATCTGTAAAAAAAAAAAAAAAAATCACTGCTGTAATTGCGCATCATATGACCGCTATCGCATATTCCGTGAAAAAAAACGTCCATTCGTTCGGATGCACTTTTTGATAGTCGACGCGAAAAATGCGTTCGTCTGACCCTAGTCTAATACTTAGACTTAAATGTTGTTCCAGGAGTTCACACTGTAGGTTGTATTCCCGCTTATCCAGTCATAACAACGAGAAACACACCAACATTAGACAACTGAAGTCATTGTTGCATCTTGTGAAGACATTTGATTGTTGGATTCCACATCCAGTAAATAAAGAGGTCTTTGCTCTCCATCTACAGAAACTCTCACTTCAAAACAGATAGTGAAAGGAACAAAACAATTCCAAAACACAATGGTGTATACATAAAAGGATGAGCAGCCAGAGAACAAACATAGATTATCCCATCTAGCTGCTGGACCAGGACAGGTCTTCTATAGACTGGACCAGGACAGGTCTTCTATAGACTCCACAGAGACCCCTGGAGAGGCCACCAAACTAACCCAAATCCCTTTAAATTTCAAGGAAATGAAGAGACAATGCCATGTTGGGATAACTCCAGGATGATGTAACAAGCAATTAGTTCTGCATAAACAATTACTGGTTTTTATTAACCCATTAAGGACCAACTTCCTTCCGGTCACTGAAGCAGGTTAAACGTTTTCCACAGATGCAGCAGTACAGTTACATGAAAAAATAACAATTAAACAGCTTAAAATTTGTGTTTATGTGTACAAACATGAATAATAAAAAAAGGAGTAAACAGTAAAATGGGAGAAGTTTCCAAAATATGCTGGTTTTTTTTTAAGAGGACTACAGACAAAAATGAAATATGGCTCAACATTAAAGTACACCGAATTTGCCCAAAACAACTTTAGCTCATTTGGAAGCTGCTGCCTCTTTCATCACAATATGCCCTGGTCACTATACGGTTTGCAGAGTCCCTCCCCACTTGAAACACTTCAAGGAGGAAACTATACCCATGTGCAAACACATTACTTAAAAAAAAAAACAAAAAAAAAAAAACATACCAACTAACCAGAAATAAAGGGATTCAACCAATCGAGGAGCCCCCCCCCCCTCGAAGATGGGCTACAGACATTTGGCCTGATTCCATCTGAGCTGTTACACTAATGGCTCAAGCTGCTGTTCTGACCTACGTTGCAAAAGTTTACTCCAAGTTAGGCCGGGGTCAGTCAAGCGCACTATGTGCATCCATACTGACGTGCCTCCTGGCGTCCGTCACAGCGTTGTGATGCTTCGACGGGGCCGGCCACACACTGTAGCTCGTGCATGAATTGCGTATGCTACATACAAGCTACAAGCCTCCCCATCGAAACGCTACGACGTGTGTTCGATGGGATCCTCCATAGAATCGAGTCTTGCGAGAGGATTGAGTCTTGCAGCCCTGAACACACTAACTGCGCTCAGCGTGGTGGCCAGACAGGTGTCAGAGTGGAAGGAACTTCCACTCTCACAAATGTTCCTTCCGCTCTTAAAAACGCTCATCTGACCCCGGTCTTAATGGTGACTGTACTTTGTATAGGAGCCTTTACTAACAGTTCAGCACAAAAACAGCAAGCAATTCCCAGGCTGCTCTCTGTTCAAGGCAGTATTTGGAGATTTGCAACCACACAGGTCAGTCTTTTTCACACTTGTCTCCCTCTGTCACAGCTGCTAGTGCGCTGGTGCGTTCATTTGACGTTCGCCCTCGCCCGTTGTGCGCATGCGCAATGTATTTGACGCGGCAACGTCGCGTCCATTCCGCACAAGCAAGGGGTTTCCATGACGGACTTCCCTCAGCGCGCGGAAAGCGTGTGTTCTGCGCTATCGGCGTTAATTATATGCTGTGACGCACGCCGGTAACACGCGTTACTGTGCAAAAGTTAACACCTGGTGTGCCCCCGGCCTTAGCTGGGAAGGTTCAGTAGAGAGAAGCAGTCTTCAGTACTTTCTAAAGTCAGAGTCTGTTTATCTGGCATTTCCTCCTGGATGGTCTCTCACCACCTAAAGATTAACATGTCCAACACTGAGCTCCTACTAATTCCCCCTGTCGACAGCATCACTATCTCCCCATTAAGTCAGGTACGTTGTCTCAGAGTTACACTTAACTCCTCTCTGTCCTTCATCCCCCAAATCCAGGCCCTCTCTTCCTCCTGCTGCAACCAATTGCGTAATATTTCCAAATTTTGTGCATGTTGCATCACTGACACCAACGTGTTATAATTGCCCGACTTGATTACTGTAATTAGCCTCTCCCCCTTCCAGTACCACCTAAATGCCCCTGACAGGCTTATTCACCTCACCTGCCGCTCCTCTGTGAATCCGATCACTGGCTTGCCATCCACTGCAGAATACTAAATTCTCACTCTGACCTACAAAGCCCTCACCAAGTAGACCCCAGCCCACGCGGCGATCTGCGCCTAACGTCTTCCTGTCTCACCTCTTCTCATGCACAGCTCCACCACCTGGAACGCACCCCCCCCCCCCCCGGTTCCATCTTTTCCCTTGCTACGAAGACTCCCTAAAAGACATTCCTGTTCAGGGAAGCTACCACTCAACTCACTAATACTCTTCACTTCCCTAACCAGTCCATCACTCTCATTTTGCAGTCCTCTCCTCCTGCTTCTCACCCCTCCAGTCCTTCTAGATTGTAATTTCCCACAGGCATAGGGCCCTTGTTGTTTCCTCCTGTGTTGGTTTGTCAAATATTGTTCACTCTCGATGCATTGTAACTTTCAGGTCTATTTCACTAAAAGGTGAAAGTCAGGAGAACTGGCAAGAGAAGAGAACAATCTAGACCAAATAGCCCATTTGGAAAGTGAGATAAATGCGAAGATTTTTCTGGTTTGGCTATTTTAACCTAGATTTTTCACTTCCAGTCATTCTCCTGAGTTTCACCTTTAGTGAATAGACCTGTCTATATTGTACCTGAAAGAGTTAAATATAGTATTGTGCCATAAAATACTTAGAAGAAGCTTTATGGGGGGGGGGCATGCCTACATTTTGCTTTTTGCCATCTGTCTTTGACACAAAGGTATGTGTTATCTTTGCAAAAACCTTGGAGTAAGGATGTTCTTCTGGTTTCAGCCCAAGATTTCCCTTATCCGGTCTGCTTTCCTTCTGCAGTAACAGGATGTGGCCCTTCACACATCAGCATTTCTCAAATTGCCTGTTCTTTTCGAAACATTGTATTTGAGTATATTCCAGCAAATGTGTGTAATGTAAAACGTTTGTGATTGGTTCACTGCTGCCTACACCTTATGCCTGAAAAAGCATAGAACTGTGAATAAACTGGTCACTCAATGAAGTGCTTGAGTGACCACACATCTCACATGCCTTCTGTGTATCTGCGTGTGACTCTCAGTTCTGAGGTCCTGAAGGCATGACGAAAACAAGAGAAGGAATCCAAATCTGCATGCAGCCAGTCTACTGAAGCTGAGGAAAATTACTCAACAGTACCCATCGTTCAGAGCGTAATAATATGTCATAATACTGTAGATACGCGAGTATACCGCTAGATTTGTGTGACAAAAATTTACCTTAAAATTGGAGGGGTCGCGTTATATTCGAGACATCTGCATCGCATGTAAAAAAAAAAAATTGCCTTGCTCTGGATACCACGTCTCCTGGAAGTTCCGGTAGTCTCGCTAAAGTGAATGCGGGCTCCCTGATGCTTGCAAACACTTCAGGAACTCCTGGATTCGGGAGAGGTGGGATCCATCACAGCCAGAGGCCACGCTCGGTTTAAGCCAATCATTCACCTCGCTCTCCTCCGCCAGTCATCTAAATTGCTAGTAAAAAAGACGGGTGGCCGGCGGCTTCATACTTAGTAACAACTACAATCATTGCAGAGCACCCTCGCCTGAGGGGTAGCCTGACTGTGTAAGAGAACCTGAAAGGTTTTTAATTGTTTACGGGTACAGTAAAATTTTGTTCCTCGTGATATATTCGAGTCTTGAGTATGCTCTCATTTCCATAATAAATCTCTATCCATCGTGTTATATTCGGGTCACGCTATACTCGAGTATCTACGGGTAAGTGTTTTTGCCTGTTTATAAAAACACTTCAAAGAAATTATTAAAACACATTTTTGTTATCTTTTAGATTGTAATATCAAAGTGTATGCCACCATATATGTAAAACTAGTTATTAATCTTTAAAAAGCGCCAGCATATTCCTCAGCGCTGTACAATAGGCACAGTATAGGACAGGGTTTCAATACATTGAACAACATTTTGACAAACCAGTACAGGAGGAAACGAGGGCCATATTCCCGTGGGAACTCACAATCTAGAAGTGTTGGGGTGGAAACAGGAGGGGACTGCAAGGCCAGAGTGATGGACTGCAAGGCCAGAGTGATGGACTGCAAGGCCAGAGTGATGGACTGCAAGGCCAGAGTGATGGACTGCAAGGCCAGAGTGATGGACTGGTTGTGTCAGTGAGTCGGGTGGTAGGCTTCCCCAAACAAGAAAGTTTTAAGGGAGTGTTAGAAGGAAGAGAAACTAGGGGAAAGTCTTATAGAACACCATTTCTTGCATGTTACACGTATGGGGTAACACGTTATTGATTTAAAATAAATTTTAGGCCACAGTGTAGTAGCAGCATGGGGCTATCATTAGTCCCACAAAAATGCATACGCATTTTATCAATATCTGCCACGTATCTCCAACATCATCCTGGATCCTCAGGTGCTGGACAATATGCAGGAACCAGGAGGAAAAAACTGGAAACCGTGCAGTGTTTTACCAAACGAGGTGAACTGGTGCTTATTCATATTATGAGCCTTGGAGACAATGTCGATGTGCACTGCATCCAGAAAGGGTTGATACCATAATCATTCATACAATTTGGGTATGAATACACACAGGTGATGCCACTTCACTGCGTTTGGCAACACACGGCGCAGTCTATATAGGTTTCTAGTTCTCTCAACCTGTACTGTGTGTTTGGTCGGCCAACTTCTGTCAGGCATGACGGACAGGTGCAGTTTAAGCAGCATGTGAAATAAACAGGGGGGGGGGGTGTCATTATTCAATGGGAGGTGCGGATTATGATTCTGACAGGTTTCATGCAATCTTGTACAACCAGGATCTGACTGGGTCACAGCAGGAATGTCAAGCTCTGCCCCCCCAGATATTGATGGCCTGCAATTCCCAGATAACTACTGCATTCAGTAGTTGGCAAGAGAGTCATGGGAGTTGCAGTTCTTTAACATCTGGGGACAGAGTTTGAGATCCCCAAATCACAGGATCATGCACTGTGTATAAGACATGTGTGGGGTGCTCTGGCCTAGTGGTCTCAGAGCCTGGCACCTCTAGGATATGTGAGCATGAGGTGGTGGTGGGGGGGGGGGGGGAGCGGCCTTAGGAAACCTCACAAGGTAATGTCGTTTTTGCTAACCAAGGCTTTTTTTTTTTAGGATTCTTGCTACACACAGCATTTCGAAGCGATGCATGCAGGGATATGAAGTCCTAGAAGATATGCTCCCTCTGTCCTCCCCAAGGCAATGGCACAGAGGATGCCCTGACCCCTAACAAATACAGCACTCAGGTCGTGTGACACACACGGGGCACACACGGGAAGACAAACAATATATGTGTACACTTTACAGACTGAAAGATAATTACATGACTACAAGACCAGAATGCAGTGCGCGGCGGCCATATTTCGTGCACGGCGGAAGCGCTCTGTAGTTTCCCTCAGAATTCACTATGCCACTATAATGTGCCGCTCGCCAAAGGACAGGATTAAATCTCTGACATGTGTAGCCCTGGTCTAGCAATGGTAATGGGGGCACTGGAGCCAAGGTAAGAACACCGGACAAACGCCAGCGACGTCAAGACCGTCAACGCAGAACGACAATTCCCGTCATCCATTGCGCGGAATGCCATCTCTGCACAGGCGCAGTCCATGCTGACGACGCATCAGTTCCCCCATCTTCAAGCTCTCCCCCCGCCCGCTCCCAACCTTCGGTCTCCCGTTCCCCCCACGCTCTTACCTCGGGCCTTATCGGTCGGGAACAGCTTCTGTGCTTTCTCCAAGAATCGCAGCGCCTTGTCCGTGTTCTGGTTCTTGATAGCCCCCAAGGCGATGGAGATGCATCGCTCCGCTTCATCCCGGTTTGATTCCATTGCGGAATCACTGATACTGGGTGCTAGTGGGCGGCGCTCTCCATACGCGTCATGAGGAAACGTGTCGCCATGAAATGTCGTCATGCCTGCTCATGGCCAGGAGACTTACAATGAACCAATCACAGTGCGCCAAACCAGTGCATAGAATCCTGGGTTTATCCACTAAACGTTGAATAGAGGGGAGCCAGGCAAGGGCCAATGTGCAATGGGTGGCAAATAACCCATCAGAGGACAGGGCAAAGTGTCAGTGCCATATCTCACCTGGGATTTACATCTTACAGCTGCTTTTCATACTAATTCATATTAATGCTAAAGTGACATGTTCTTTTTTTTGTTTTAACAGTAATACTCTGAGAAATTGCTAAGCAGGGGTCAGCAACCTTGACCTTCCACGTCTTGGAGCTACATCTCTCATGCTCAGCAGTTTATTAGTTTGGCTGAGTCTTATTGGAAATGTAGTTCCAAAACATCTGGATGGCCGAGGTTGCTCAGCCCTTTTCTAAACCCAAACAAGGGGATAAAACACATTTGTACTTACAGCCTATCAGATCATGTGTCTACAGTATGCAGTGTTAAATTAACAAGCCTTATCAACACCGGGTATACTCCTATGAAATACAAACCATCCAGTGATCCTCCACATACAATTACAACAATGGCTTGGCATCAAACCATTTCATAATTTTGTTGACAAAAGCAAACGTTAATTATTCTATTTGTGACAAGTCATCTTAAAGATGGCCCTTAACACAATGTGATAAGCGTGACGGCCAATGACATCAACCGCGTGGCAGCGGTGATGTTGCTCAGTCAATGCTGACCTGTTGAACATCAGAGGTAGCTAGCGATCACGAGGTATACATTTCTTCACGCCATGATGTGCTATGACAGTCATTCCCTAGTGACCGTTTTGTAGGCTGTCAAGGTAGCCACTTAACGCAGTAAACATCAAAACAAAAGTATGACATGCACAGAGCAAGGGGAAAACATTAATAACCCTCCATATTGACACCAAACTGGGATTGGAGGGGAGCGGTAGTTGTGAATTGATAAATTCAAGTATGTACAAACATATATAGAATTAATCCAATCGGCTAGAAAACCGTCAATCTCTGGCTCCTATTCCATGGGTGTCACTAAAAGGGAAACTGTAAGTAGAAAAATCTGTGCCTGCAGATTTCACTTACCGCCTCACCCTGGAAGGAAGTGCAAGGCAGCGGCGCAGTGCGAGGCCCAACTATTAGCTCCTGGAATCCATAGGACTCCATGGAGACCTGCACATCCCACAATACTGTATAGCCTCTAGACCTGAAGAAGAGATTTATACGCTTGAAAGCTTGTCTTTTAGGCTAGGGTCAGACGAACCCATTTTTCACGTCTACCGTCAAAAAGTGCGTTGATGCGTCCGAACGCATTTTTCACGGAAGATGCGATAGCGGTCATACGATGTGCAATGTCGGCCGTATTTTTTGACGGAGCTATAAAAAACAAATGGACGTGATGTAGGCCAGACATGTGCAGCATCTGACGTCTCCTAATCACCAACACACGTCGCTATGCCGACGCAGCGCACTCTGTGCGTCAGTACTAGCGGTTCCACGTTCTCGAAAAAATGCGTTCGTTTGCCGCTTGAGTTGCGCGGCCGAACTTTCATGCAACCGTACTTTGTATATTGGACGTCATTTGCTGCTACTACGGCCGTAATAAAATGCGTCTCAACACACGTTCGCACTGCGTTCGTCTGACCCCAGCCTTAACTGTAACAAAAAAAAGGTGTCACAATGTGCTGCTATTCTCTGGTGATTTTGGCATTTGGACTAACGTGGTTAATCCAATCTACATTGTTTTTCCTTAGCTAGATTTATGGCGTTTTGTCCAGTTCGACTTCTCCTAAACTAGCCAGAATAGTGCATCTCTGTCCTGTTGTAGATGTTTTTTGGTCAGTTACTTTTTGGTTGAGTGGGGCTTATTTTACAGGGTCATATCTCTTTCCCTTCACTCTCTGTGTTTGTGTGGATACAGGAGGTCACCCCCACTGGGACATTGGTATCTATGCCGCACTATGTTGAGTACTTCTGCGTTATAGTGTAGACTTATGATCACTTCCATATGGGTTACTGTTGCGTATAGTTTTGTGTAACTTGTTTATCAATAAAGGTTACTGTGTTTTAGTCTCTCCTCTTTCACTTTTTTCTTCCATAATCAACAAGATAACAACGGCATTTGCTTTATAAATTGAGTTTCATGTCAGGACTTGGCTTCTGAGGTCTTTGAAATATGTATGTTTCATTGGCAATTGTACCAGCAAATGTACCGGCTGGGTGGAGTAGAGGTAACATCACTGCTCTGCGTGGAGAGAGCCTGTGGAGTCATGGGCTCGATCCCGACGAGCACCTCTCCAGTGAGTGTCCTTAGTCAAGACACCTAACGGTACATACTCGCCACCCAGGACATACTTGAAAACAAGAGAAATCTCAATGGTAAAATCCTTTCTCCAAAAAAAAATTGGTATCCAGTGTTTATTTCTGTTTGCTCTGTCAGCTGTGATGTCATAATTCTGTCATGAGCATACACTTAGAAGCGGGGCTCGTACAAGGATGTATTTCCATGCACTGCAATACTGGAAAATATTATGTAGATTACTATATTCTAATTCTCCATGTTAAATAGGAAATAAAAAAATTATTTTAGGCAATGTTGCAAGAACATTGAATCTGTAAGCTACTTAAATGACCAGACTTTGTGGTTGAACAGTTATATTTTTTTGAATGATAAATGCTTGAATCATGACGGCTATGTACATATTTTATCACTGTTGTGTAATATCAAAATGTAATGCTTGTAGAATAAATTATTGCATTTCTCAATACACTGTATGAATCATTAATTCAATGTATCAGACATGAATGAGTGGGCAATAATTTGTCAGGAGGTGGAATTTGTAGGGAAATTCTATCATTAAGAATTCGTAAAATGTAATCCAGTGCAATCTTTTAACATGCATTGTGATCCACAGTACTTAAACTGACAGCAGGTTTTGTTTTGTGTACAGTGTATATATACTTCTGATCTAGCTTGAGTAGAAGCTTGCAAACCATGTATGTCTTTTTGGAGTTTATATTTAAAGGGACACTCTAGCCACCATGACTACGTAATGAGATTAATTTATCTGCATTGAGATGTCAGTCACACATACCTGGTCTGATGTCATAATTCTGCCTTCAGGATTCGCATGCCAGGACCCTCAGAAGTATAATAGTAGGACTAATGGCAGTACGTACTGATAGAAAACACTGTTCGATAGACTAAATGTAGAGAATTAAAATATAGCAAAACTACAAGTTCTATTCACAAAGCACCTAAATTATGTACGATTACGGTGCTTTGCGTTTCGCCGCATTTTGCAGATTCAATTTTGCCAAAAATACAGGGAATTCAATATTTTGTGAATGTTCACCGTATTTTGCCAAAATTGGAGTCAGTGGATTTCACCGAACTGAAAAAAGAAAAAAAAAGGAAGTATATTCTTGTAATAGGAGCGTAAATCAACAAAAATGTAGTAAAAAGGTCTGTTACAAAATAAAGTCGTAAAAAAATATTTTGGTCTTTAAAAAAAGATGTAAAAGTGTTTTAAAAAAAAAAAAAAAAAAGTCTTTAAAATGAAAACAAAATTTAAGAAAATATTCTATTGTTTACATTGTAACCTATAGGCTTCACCTGTCGAATTGAAACACCGAATATCAGGGCATTTCCTCATAATTTCAGTGCAATTTAGCCTTCTGTGAATAGAAGACACAACAGTCTTCTCTTTTCTGTTGAAAACTGCCCCATAGTATCTTTACATCGCTTGCTCTCACTGGGTGGCTTTGGCCATAGAATGGAGTCTTATCAGGGTTATTCAGAGAGAGGTGAAAAGCAGGAGAATGACTGGAGAATGGAAAATTCTAGGTCAAAATACCCAAACCAGAAAAATTCTCCCATTCATCTCACTTTCCAAATCTGCTATTTTGACCTAGAACTTTCACTTCTCCAGGCCTTCTCCTGGTTTTCAACTCTCTCTGAATAACCCTGTATGGGTTGATCGCTGACTCAAATCTCATTGTATTGTGTGGGATGTAGTCAAATGGCATCAGAGGGTAATTTAGAAGTCTTTTAAGCTCCCTGTCATATCTAATTCAGCTTTCATCTCTTATCTCGAATAGCTTGAAGAACAATAGCCTCTTGCAGCCTTACCTAAACATTCCCTCCTCCACCTCTGTTAAACCACAGAAGTAAAAGAATATTTTTGCACAGCTTTTGGTAAATGGTGCCTAGTGGGAAAAATCCATGAAATGAAAACGGGAGATAAAAAAACCCTAAGTTTATTTTTCCTTTTTACAATTACTTCAAAGAAAAATAAAGTGCTTTTATTTGTAATTCACATTTTATGTAAGTGGTAGTGTCCCTTTAAAGCTAAACAATGCTATATCTTCCCTTTTAATTCCTTGCAAGTGTAGCGCTGCTTTAAAAACACTGTATTCTGGTGCATTGAACTATTGCTGCCACCAGAGGGAGACAGAGACATTGTTAGACTATGCTGGACAAAACTGAACTACAACTACCATCATCCTTTGCGTGAGGACAGGAAGGAGGTGGTACAGGAAGAGGAAAGAGATCAGCAGCCTTGTGCAAGGCAGAAGCAGTGTGAGCAGAGCAACGAGAGACGTAGGATGCACGCTGGGGCTGTTAGGGTTTGAAACCAGGCCGGAGAGTGGAAGTTGTTACAGTCCTGTTAAAGATCGTGCTGTTCCCTGAGTGTTGAGAGTACAGAGTGTGCATCGGTCGGCTGTGTGCTACGCTGAACTGTTCGTGACAAAGTTCGGTTTGGGAGAAGAGGGACAACGTGTGCGAAGAGGCTGCAAACTGGAGAGGAGTGCTGGCAGCCTATGTGTTCGTGTTCTGGCGGAGGAGAACCCGATCAGGAGTGCAGGCGTTAACAGCATCGAGTTCCAAGCGGCAGCGAGGACAGATCCTCTCTCTCGAGATCCCTTTCTTCAGCATTCATCAGTCCAGAACAAGCGGTTACACCGGATGGGTGAGAAGGCTTCGGCCTGGTGAAAACGCAGAACATTGCGCACTTGTTTATCTGTTCCTTTAACCCCTTAAGGGCCGCTGACGTACCCTGTACGTCTTGTCCTCGGGTCTCCCTTAGACCCGCGGACGTACAGGGTACGTCAGCGGCGCCTAATCCCCCTCCCGCCCGATACTCACCTCCCTCGCTGGATCCCACGGCGATCTGGCAGGGAGGAAGCCTGCCCATGTGATTTACATGGGCAGGCGAGGCTGATGACGTCGCCACGCTGCGTGGTGACGTCATCAGCAGGCGTCCCCATGCATTTCAATGGAGGGGAGGGGCGGGGCTCCTTCGGAGCCCTCTATTTCCCCAACCATTGAAGCTAGGGAGATGCCGTTTGCACTGCTGGAGAGGGGAGAGCCTCCCCTTTCCAGCGGTGTTTGGAATTAACCGTTTCGCCGCCGGATCACGTTGCAGCGCCAATTGGCGCCAAAACGCGATTCAAACCTGGAGGGGGGCTGACATCTTGGATGTCAGCCAAGCCTCCAGGTCCCCCCCACCCACTGACAACCTCACCATATGTGTGAGGATGTCAGTGGGCCAGTTAACCATCTAGCTGCCATGTAGAGATAAGGGGATCCTAAGGATCCCTTTATCTCCCGATCCATGGCAGCTAGAAGGTCATATTTGCCATCATTTGAAAGGCCTGATTATGGCCTTTCAAATGATACCAAACATGACCAGGTTTGGTTTTAAAAAAAAAATTAAAAAAATTTTTTTTTAAAAAAACTTTTATTTTATTTAATTTTTTTATTAAGTTTTTTTTGTCTGGGGGGGTTTAATTAAATAGGACCTAGGCTGTCATCTAAAAATAATTAGCACAAAATGGTCAGAATGAGTGCAGCGCACATATGTCAACTGTCTCAGCAGTGAAGGGGTTAAAAAGCAAACGCATGTAAAAATTGGGTATTTCTAGTCTCGGGACAAAATTTTGAACCTATTTAGCCGGGGTCGTTTTGGGTGGTTGTAGATTTTGGGGATTAAATTACAAAAAAGTGTGTTTTTACCATTTTTTTCCTCATATTTCATATTTTTTTTTATAGTAAATTATTCGATATGATGGAAATAATGGTATTTCTAGAAAGTCCATTTAATGGCGGGAAAAAGGGTGTATAATATGTGTGGGTTGAATAAACGAGTAAGAGGAAAATTTGACCTAAACACTAACAGCGCAGAAGCGTAAAAACAGCAGCGGTCACTAAAAGACGGATTTGTGTAAAACCGCCCGGTCACTAAGGGGTTAAGGGCCCCAACGGTGACTAGTCGAAGATTGTTTTGTTTCATTCACTGGCCAGTTGAATACAGTGCCTGGGTACCCTAGACAACACACATATATATTTTTGAGCTATTATTCACGGGACTTACACTCCAGAACTGAGGGGGTTAACCGTTACTTTTACCGCTGCATGTTTTTCCCGCGTTACGAATTCTTGTCATTCAAATACCGTATATGCGTATTATCTGCTGCTTTATTGGGATCAGTAAAGAATATAATATATAAAAATTCACAACAGTGCTGGTGTATAGTTATTTCCTAGTGCGGTGAGACTAACCCGAGGTTTATTCAGCGGCTCCTCCGGGAGTGAGCGCTACACATGATTCACTAAGGCTGGGGTCAGACGAGCGTAGTGTTCACGTCCGTGATTGCGCCTAAAAGTACATCCGTGATAGCATGAAAGAAAGCCCATTGGAGCCTGACACATGAAGTACGTCCGCACTGAACTGCGGACGCACAACGGCCGCGGCCCACGGACGCAAGGCAGGCAAGAACGTACAACTCCTAGAACGGCTGCACAAAGTGCGCTGCGTCCGCAACGTCTGCATAGCTTTGTGTGTGAGTGATGGAACGTGGTCAGACGGACTGCATTTATACGTCCAGCATTTTTCACGGACAAAATGGTTTTGATTTTTAATTTATTTTCTCTCCTACATCCGTCAAAATATACGTCCGTAAATAAACGGACTGTGTGGCCACTACTGTGTCTTCCGTACTGACGTACGTCCGTGTGCACGGACGTACAGTCCGTAGAAATCACGCTCGTCTGACCCTAGCCTAAGTCGGTGGATCCCAAACACAGAAGAGCAGGTAGCTTCATAGCAATTTGTGACTCAATTCAGGCAAAGGCAGAGGAGTAAGGGTTTGTATAATTTAACCTGATTATTCTTTCACTATAATGTTTTATTTACAAAGCACCAAAATTCCAGTGCTTTTCACTTCAGTGCACTCTGGTGATTCCATTTCGCCGAAATTTCAGTAAATTCACTATTCACGGAATGATCACTGTAGTGCGTGGAAGATGGGAGTCTCCAAAGCCCCACGAAAAGAACGTCGCCGAAAAGGCCTTTGTTAATTCCAACAAAATGCAAAACACCCCCCCCAAAAAACAGAAGTCTCCTATTCTTCAAATAGGTGTTTAAACCAATAAAAATGTATTTAAATGTGTCTAAATAATAAAAAAGGACCTTTAAAAAATAAAAAGGTTACAGAGTTTTAAAAAAGCCTTTTAAAAAATTGAGAAACAAAAATTGTGTCCAAAAAGAAAAACACAAAAGGTTTTATGCTGGAATAAAAAAAATATTACATTGAATCCTATGGGATTCGCCTGTGAAACTGAAACATTGAAAATCAGGACATTTCACCAGAGTTTTGGTACAGTTCGGCATTCTGTGAATAGAAGACTATGAGGGTTATTCACAGAGCGACGAAATTTCAGTGCCTTCTCATTCGGCGCACTTCAGCGATTCCAGTTCGCCGACCCTGCATGGCTCCAATCAGTAACCTATAACCAAATCAATGTGATTTTCCTCGGCAACGGCCACTCAGACTGCATCATCTCCAATTAACAGCCTTTTGTCAACTGAACAAAAGCCAACCAACTGTAATGACCAACGGTAGGTGACCTTGCTTAACCCTTGTAATGTTGGTAAAAACTAGGGATGCACCGATACCACTTTTTTAAGACCGAGTACAGATACTTTTGTTCAAGTACTCACCGATACTTTTATTTTATGTCATGTGACGCTTTCCAATAAGAACAGACCTCCTATAAAGCCCCCAGGTCTCATGGATTTGCCCCAGCTCATGGATATTGCCCCAGCTCATGGATATCCTGACCCCAGCTCATGGATAATTGCCCCCCAGCTCATGGATAATTGCCCCCCTGCTCATGGATATGCCCCCCTGCTCATGGATATGCCCCCCTGCTCATGGATATGCCCCCCTTGCTCATGGATATGCCCCCCTGCTCATGGATATGCCCCCCTGCTCATGGATATGCCCCCTTGCTCATGGATATGCCCCCCTGCTCATGGATATGCCCCCCTTGCTCATGGATATGCCCCCTTGCTCATGGATATGCCCCCCTTGCTCATGGATATGCCCCCCTGCTCATGGATATGCCCCCCTTGCTCATGGATATGCCCCCCTGCTCATGGATATGCCCCCGCACTCTCCGCTCATACTTACCTTCCTTCAGCGCCGCCGGTAAAGTCTTCGCGCGCTCCTTTGAAGGACCCCAGCCGCGACCACGTGGGACCATGTGATCGCGGCTGGGGTCCTTCCAACGAGCGCGCGGGAACTTTCCCGGCGTCGCTAAAGGAAGGTAAGTATGACCGGAGAGCAGCTGCAGGGCCTGTCCGAATGCTCTATCGGCATTCGGACAGGCCCTGCAGCTGCTCACTTTTTTAATACTTACCTTCCTTCAGCGACGCCGGGAAAGTTTCCGCGCGCGCGCTCGTTGGAAGGACCCCAGCCGCGATCACATGGTCCCACGTGGTCGCGGCTGGGGTCCTTCCAAGGAGCTCGCGCGCGCGAAGACTTTACCGGCGGCGCTGAAGGAAGGTAAGTATTAAACAAAGTTAGGTGACCAGCTGCAGGGCCTGTCCGAATGCCGATAGAGCATTCGGACAGCCGCCGCAGCCCCTCGGATACCGGCAAGCCGGCTCAATGCCGGCTTCCGGTATCGGAAAAAAATATCGAGGGGTACTGCAGGAGTACCAAGTACTCCTGCAGTACCCGGTATCGGCACCGATATCGATACTAGTATCGGTATCGGTGCAACCCTAGTAAAAACCCATTCCCCACATACAAATTTAGTGGTCATCTTGCATTATTTTGAAATATATGGCCCAAAATGCTCTGGTAGCCTCAAGGCAGGGTGAGGTCATGTTACCGGAATCTGCTAGGTTCACTCGAGACGGAGCCGGACCGGACACAAACAAGGATTGTCTGAACACGAGTCTCTTCAGGAAAGGCAAACTTTATTAGTGTCGTCACACAATGCTCACACAGGATTAAATCGCAAAGAGTGAGCCCCGATATCACCCCGGCGAGGGGTTTTATACCCCGAATACATAATTAGGTACATCCCAATTAGCCCACCTCCCGGTGACACTTATCCCACCCCACGTGGGTTAATACCTCCCATTGTTAATACAAAGGCATTCCATACATTGACCGTAAATTGGCAAACTTCATGTTAGTCTGACAGTTTGTGATTTGCTGCCGCACTCAATCCGGGCCGTGCCCACCTCCCTTGTGGCTGTGCTTGTTTATTCCAGATAAGACATGGTCTGGTTTCTACGCTCTCTTTGTCTCTCTGCAGGCCTTTGTGACCTTCATGTATCCATTCGTCATCCTGTCTCTCTGTGCCAAGAGCAGCCCGGATCTTCCCTTATTTTAATTGCTTCTCTGTTAATATAACACATTCCTAAGATTCTATGTAAGCTTCATTCTAAATCTATCTAGTTATTTTCAAGTGAACCAATATTCTGAACAAGATGGCCGCCTGGCTCATAATGGCAACCATCTTCCAGCCTGATTCCACTTCAGTCATAGGACATGTAGCTATGAAATTACACCTTAGGTGCCAGGCTGCCAATCATAGGAAAAGACAATTTAAAATCAAAATCTATTACAACACTACCTGAGAAGGTTTATTGGCAGGGCCGGACTGGGAATAAAAAGCAGCCCTGGAAAAAATATTTTAGAGCAGTCCCGTTGCTCTCTGCATGTTCAGATATGAGGCTGGGCTGTCAGGTTCACCATTACTTTATTGCAGGACACTTACGGTTATATATAGGGATGCACCGATACCGATACTAGTATCGGTATCGGGGCCGATATTGCCGTTTGGACGAGTACTTGTTACTCGTGCAAACGGCCCGATACATCCCGCCGCTACCGGAAGCCGGCGCTGGGCCGGCTTGCCGGTATCCGCGGGGCTGGGGAAGCTGGCCGCGTGCATGTAAAGCACGCGGCCAGCGTTCCCCTCCGGCGCGCCAAATACTCACCCTTCCTGAAGTTCCGGTCGCTGGGCAGTGATGCGTTCCTGCGGCCACTGGGCGCTCCTGTGACGCTGCCTCTCGGCTGGAGGCAGCGTCACAGATGCGTCCGGCGGCCACGTGACCGCATCACTGCCCAGCGACCGGAACTTCAGGAAGGGTGAGTATTTGGCGCGCCGGAGGGGAACGCTGGCCGCGTGCTTTACATGCACACGGCCAGCGTTCGAGCTGGGGGTAAATCCATGAGAGCTGGGGCAAATCCATGAGACCTGGGGGCAGTATCCATGAGACCTGGGGGCCAATCCATGAGACCTGGGGGCCAATCCATGAGACCTGGGGGCAAATCCATGAGACCTGGGGGCAGTATCCATGAGACCTGGGGGCAGTATCCATGAGACCTGGGGGCAGTATCCATGAGACCTGGCCAATCCATGAGACCTGGGGGCAGTATCCATGAGACCTGGGGGCCAATCCATGAGACCTGGGGGCAAATCCATGAGACCTGGGGGCCAATCCATGAGACCTGGGGGCCAATCCATGAGACCTGGGGGCAAATCCATGAGACCTGGGGGCCAATCCATGAGACATGGGGCAAATCCATGAGACCTGGGGGCAATCCATGAGACCTGGGGGCAAATCCATGAGACCTGGGGCAAATCCATGAGACCTGGGGGCCAATCCATGAGACCTGGGGGCAAATCCATGAGACCTGGGGGACATATCCATCAGAGCTGGGGCAAATCCATGTGAGCTGGGGGCAAATCCATGAGACCTGGGGGCAAATCCATGTGAGCTGGGGCAAACCCATGTGAGCTGGGGGCAAATCCATGTGAGCTGGGGGCAAATCCATGTGAGCTGGGGGCAAATTCATGAGACCTGGGGGCAAATCCATGAGACCTGGGGGCAAATCCATGTGACCTGGGGGCAAATCCATGTGAGCTGCGGTCAATCTCATATAAATTTTTATGAGGTCTGTTCCTATTGGAAAGCGTCACATGACATTAAAAAAAAGTATCGGTACTCGGTATCGGTGAGTATTTTTAAAAAGTATCGGTACTCGTACTCGGTCTTAAAAAAGTGGTATCGGTGCATCCCTAGTTATATACAGGCTTAGTATCACTACAGGAACACAGGATCATGCATCTTCCTTCATAACTGCATCACACTAACTGACTTCTGAAGATGGCCGCCGTGCCCTCTGACCTGTGTCATGCTGGGGTGGAGCCACTATAGTGATAGCACATGTATAGCACAGTCAGCCAGGGCTGCCATCAGAATTCTTGGGGCCCCTTACTGAAGCTCTGATCGGGGCCCAACCGCAGACGGTTTATTTTTGTATTTAAAAAAATCTATAATATTGCTCACACACAAACACATGGAGACCATGTGATCCACACCCCGTACATGCTGTAAACACAAACACACACCCCATATATGCCACACACGGCACACACACACACCATATATGCCGCCCACAATCACACCAGTCACACAGGCTACAAATACATCACACTCAGGCTACACACACAACACACACACACAGGCTGCACATACACCACACCACACACACACACAGGCTGCACATACACCACACACACACACACACAGGCTGCACATACACCACACACACAGGCTGCACACACACACTGCACATACACCACACACACACGCTGCACATACACCACACACAGGCTGCACATACACCACACACACAGGCTGCACACACACAGGCTGCACACACACCGCACACACACAGGCTGCACACACACCACACACGCACAGGCTGCACACACACCACACACGCACAGGCTGCACACACACCACACACTGCACACACACACCACACGCACAGGCTGCACACACACCACACACGCACAGGCTGCACACACGCACAAGCTGCACACACACCACACACGCACAGGCTGCACACACACCACACACGCACAGGCTGCACACACACCACACACGCACAGGCTGCACACACACCACACGCACAGGCCGCACACACACCACACGCACAGGCTGCACATACATTTGGAAGGCCTCCTCTACCCTGAAGTTTTCTCATCCATCAGCTTCTTGTGGGCGGGGCATGCCAGTGCAGGGCCGTTTTTTTTATTTTTTTATATATATCTCCCTCCCCTCCGGTATAATCTGCAGCTATCTGCAGGAGACCCAGGGCAGCTTCCAAGAGAGCAAATACTTACAATGGTGAGTGGAATCCTCTCTGCTGCCTCTGGGTCTGCCTTTGACAGGGGGAAGGAGATCTCCATGCTGGGCCCAGGCTCACATCTCTGCATCAGCTCACCGGCTCCAGCAGGGCCCCTGCGAGTCTGGCATTTGGGGGCGGGGCCACAGCCAGCTTGCTGCTAGCGGCGCCTAGTAATGCCACATGTAACTATTTACAAAGGCACATGGAGAGCCCCGAACCTGGGGGGCATGCTGTGCTGCCGGCCCGGGCCCTCAGTGCCCATATTTTTAGTCAGTCTTTAATTGGAGACCAGCAGCTTCAGGGTCCCCATGGCAACTAGGCATAGCCAAGTTTGGCAGTGACCCTTCACGGGCCCCCTGGAGGCACCGGGCCCCATACACCAGTAATACCTGTACCCCCCTGATGGCGGCCCTGCAGTCAGCTATGACAAGCCCTATATAATAGATGGACGTTTCGGCTTCAAGGTACAGAAATATAGAACTTCAGTTTGTATAGTGTTAATAAAAATAGCACTCATCTATTGTGTGGTCCACTGCTCCCGACAATGACAACTCTATCTCGACGTGCCACATGGACAAATGACGTCACTGTGTAATCATAGTTCCTATGGTGACAAACAAGACGCTCAGACTTGGGCATATGAGTATAGAATTGCTAAAAACAGACATCAGGCCCCAGATACATGTATACCCAGACCACAGGTCCCTGATACATGTATACTCAGACAGACCTCAGTAGCAGAGCAGCGTTGGAAGGTGCGGGCCTTGTGCAGTCCCAACTCCAGGTGTGGATCACAGCGGCGGCTGTGTATGTTTTAGGCCGCAGGCCTCGGAGGAGGTCCTGCGGCCTACCTGGGCCCGGCAGGCAGAGATTCTAATATGGTGGCTGATGGGCCCTGTCACAGACCTTGAAGCCACAGACAGATTTTATTCAGTTTGTGTTCGCCTATTTTGGAACTCATTCCCCATTCCATTTCTTTGTGCAATATTTTGTGAATTTGGAGATGTGTTTCTGAGGTGCAGAATGTTTGTGTAAATCTGTGATTATGCAGGAATTCTATTGTCTGGTCAATGTGTGCCTGTTAACTGTTGCAGAGGATTAGCTTCCCCCAGCCTACTCTTTGTCTTAATAATGTGCTTTCTGTTATCATCCTGATTTCTGGTACAATGTTTTATGTAAATTACTGTGTGTGATCCCTGATTGCGACTTTGTTTGTTCATCCTGAAGTAACCTGCCAGCTGTTTCAAGACCTCATCTACATAAGCCTGATGGACTGATGTAGAGCCTGAGGAGTACCAGAGTGAAGCCTGCAGTAGACTTTAAACCAGCCAATGGGAACTTTTGGGGTGGGCGGGAAGTTTGAATGTTGTCACCATAAATACCTGTGTTTTTGTGCTGAATAAATTAGTCTCCTGTTTGAACATACAGCTTGCCTAGTGTCTCATTCAGAGCTACAACCCTCTGACCTGGGAAGGCACTTAGGGACCATTCGAAATCCATCTGCTGGATCAAGAGAGCGGATTGAAAGAGCGGATCGGGTGCTCAGGGCATCGAAACCAGAGCGATTCGAAGGCCGGGCCCATCTTGGTGAGCGAGTGTCTGGAGAGCCGGAAAGGTGGACAGTAGGGGTCTATGACAGGCCCCCTCTGATGTTAGAGAGGGCACACCGGATGTCTACAGCCCATGCCCCGTCCTGAACTCAGGATGCAGATCGCCAGGAGTTCAAGACACAGCATGGGCTGCAGACGTCCGGTGTGCCCTCTCTGCCATCATCAGAGGGGGCCGGCCAGCCGCCATTTTAGAGTCTCTGCCTCCGGCAGCCAGGCCCAGTAGGCTGTGATGATGATCTAACAGTCCAAAAATGGAGTGGCCTACCGGGATTCCTTCTGGTATCTCGGTAGGTCAATCTATTTCGACCAAGCTGCAAGCTAGGCATTAGTGACTCCTTACTGTAAGTTAATGGCTCTTACAATTTGTATAGGAGCTGTTAAAGGGTCTGTATGAGAACGGCAGGCTGTTCCCTTGTAGAACTTATTGTTGGCTCGTGCTGGAATTCTGAATTTAATACCGGTTCCGAGACCCTAATGTTAAGAGATTTTTCTCCTGCAAAAACAGAGTTAAAGTAGAGCAAAAAATGGAAAACCGGAGAAAACAAGTGAAATAAGAATCGAGGTGACATTAAACAAAATCAAATAACTCCATTAAAAGACAATATTCCGGGGGGCGTGGCCGGCTACCAGCGGAGGCAGACGTGTTTTCGTGGAGCTCCACACTTCTGCCGCTTTTGGGGACCTCTAGCTGACAGTTACAGGACAATTTTCATAAATTGAGGTACCACCACGGCTGGCCACCGGAGTTATACTGTCCGGAGCCCGTTTAGTCCCCCCTCCGGACCAGAGACGAGCCGTTTTGGGTCTCTGTTGCCTGCCGGGCCTGCTCTGTCGTCGGCCATCTTGGGGCCTAGGCTCCAGCACGAGTGCAACCCGATCCACCTGCAGCCTACATATCGGGGAACACAGCTGCGGCGAGCCGTGGGGATGGAGGGCCCCTGTCCCCTGGCTGCTGAGGCTGTTCCTACAGCAGAGATTGTGGGGATGAACGTGGACTAGCGGCGGCTGGTTCACCCCTCCCCCGCCAGAAGCTTGGAGGCCGCCCTGGCAGAACTTGAAGCCTGCCTGGAGTTGCTGCTCGGGGCAGACGATGAGCGCCCGATGACACGTGATACATGGCACCGGCTGACGTCAGTGCTGGGGATTAATTCGCTGCAACATGCCACGGTACCCTGCCCTGCTGCTGCTACACCCGAGGAGAAGGGCGACAAGATTAACGGCCTAGATGGGATTCCGGTTCCTGAAGCTCGCCCCCTCCAGAGGTGCCTACCTGCTTGCGCTAGGATATCTACCCGCACCCCCTGGAGAGCAGTCAAGCTGGCGAGTTGGATGTCGATGGTGCCCCCTCGGGGACCCGGGACAGGCGGTCCCGCTAGGTGGGCGCTCAGAAATGCACGGCCGCACACGCGGCGACGTCAAGCAGCCCAACGGAGGAGATCCAGCGGAGGTGCCCACGGGCTGACCTGGTCCCCACGACGAGTCTTGTTTTCCGGCGGATCTGGAACACCGCTTCCCCCCAAGTTGACGGTAGGGAAGGCGCAGATACATACACCGAAGTACCGGGGAGTTCTGCCCAGGAATCTTGGAGGCGGACATTACGGAACTGCACGAGCGTTGCAAGGCCCTGATTTTTTTCTCCTATGCTGAGGGTCGGGCGGCTGTGGGGTGCCGTGGCCTACTGGCGGTCGCGCTACCTGCACCCCGCCCGACTTTATTTCTAGATGCGGGCTGAAGGGACAGTTGGACTGTATATCCGAGCCGCCCCATGTTCTGACGCATTTTCTCTTGACCCACCACTGCTGAGACTTTGAGTTTTGCCTATTAACCCCTTCCCATTTCCTTGTTTTTCTGCGTATCTTAGAGTTTTCTTTTTGAGACACACCCCTTTTTCTTTACGACCCCCCCACCTGCAAACGTATTGACCCTGCGTGTGAAGACACTATCGTCGGCCTTGTTCGCACCACACCATGCCATACCCCTCTTCCCCTCATTGATTATTATTATACGCTGAGACCCTCCCTATCGGGAGCTGTTTGTTATTTTCCACACGTGGTAATTCTGCTGTAGTTGGCCCTGCGTGGCCCCTGCTTATATTTGTTTGATTTTCTGCTGACTTTATTTACAAAATAAAATCTTGAATACAAAAAAAAAAAAAAGACAATATTCCCCACATTTTACAGTCTGAACAGCTACCAACAGTACTTAAAGGAGGATTGGTTAAATTCTCAGGCTCCATCCCCGAAAGTAACTTCAACACCACAACACTTTTATCTTATCTAAATGATGTGATGCAATAAAAAAGAAAGAAAGAAGCATAGTGAGATATATATATATATATATGTTTTTTTTTGTGAAAACAATGAAAGTTTTAATAATGGCTTACTTTATATGCCCATGTTTTGTAGTTCTATGCGGCAATATGACTTAGTTGTATATTCCCTATTGGGTTCCTCTCTTAAAAAAGCCTTCTTGTAATCTTACAGGGTTATTCAGAGAGCGTGAAAAGCAGGAGAATGACTGGAAAATGAAAAATTCTAGGTCAAAATAGCCAAACCAGAAAAATTCTCCCTTTCATTTCACTTTCCAAATCGGCTATTTTGACCTAGAATTTTTCATTCTCCAGTCATTCTCCTATCAGAGTCTTACATGTCATAAACGCTTGTCTACAAAGCTCTATTGCAGTTTTATTCTTCCAGTTCTTTTCAATGTACTCTCCTTTTTTCTCTCCATATGATGGTTCAAACCCATCTCCTTGAAAACAGATTTTTAGGGATTTATACTTTTATCACAGTTTAGCAATATCATCTAAAATTAATTACTGCTTATCTCCGAATGTTCTAAAAAACAAAAATGCACCTATGAAAATCTAAATCAATACATTGAGCAGAATAAAACGCCTCATTGCATTTCAGCTGTTTAGTCTGAGAAAATAGGACAAACCTGCTCATTAAGGTCTCAATGATATTTCTGTAATATTTATTTTCTGTGTTAATCTGTATATTTGTGTTTTTGTTTTTAATATCTTGCATTTATTACTTTGTATTTCTGTAACGACTGTATAAAATGTCAATGTTCTTGAACCCAGGACATACTTGAAAATGAAAGAAATCTCAATGTATCCTTCCTGGTAAAATACTTTGCAAATAAATAGTTACTTGGGACCTTAGTGTAAAAAATTTACTACATTACCTAACTGTGTGCAATATTATTTTAAACCACAAGGTGTCAGTAGAATCCATTGGAAAGCATATCATTTTATATTGCAACTAAACCATTCTCTTTTTTTTCTTGAATTCGTTTTTAAAATCTTTTACAGCTATATTGTGGAGTGGTCTGTATCCAGTATGTTTTAGTAAATGGTCTCTGAAGTACCTTGTGAAAAATGCATGTTCAGGTTGACTGCAGCCATTCTCATGCAGCCATCAAGAGACATGGCTAAATAAGCAGTAATTTAGAAGCTGTTGACACAGATGAAAGTGGCATATACAGGGTTATTCAAAGAGATTCGAAAAGTCACCGCACCTTCGGTAACTTTTCGTTCTCTTCAATTCGGTGCAAATCGGCTTTCCCATTTCAGCGACCCTGCGGTGTATTCAGCAAGCACCACAGGGCTGTCAAAGTGCAGGGAAAAGCTGCCGAAAACCTGGCAAAAACCCGGCGAATGCACGCCGAAACCCCGCAAAAACATCTGGATTAACCCATCTAAGACGCCGGAAAAACCCGAGCAGGAGCCGATCACACGCAGCGAAGCCGCCGGAAAAAGCCGACACCGCAGACGAATGCAGTGAATAAATTAGGAAAAAACAGTTTGCTTGAATGTTTGAAAAGTGAAACGCTGTTTGCAAAGAAACTACTGAATGTATGAAATTTACATATGAGGTCCAGGGAATGATAATAAAAAGGGCTGTTACAGAAAAATTTAAGTAAAGTTAAAAAAAGAAAATCTGACTTTAAAAAAACCCCCAGAAAAATGCTTAAAATATCCTAAAAAATCTATAATTAAAGAGACTCTTTACTGCAGAATTTTATAATAAACGGTTCATTAGATATTGAATTAAAACGGGAATATTTTTAACATTGAAGCCCATGGGATTCGCCTGAATAAACCTGTCGAATTAAACCACCGAATGGCAGGGCATTTCAGGAACCTTTCACTGCTGGTTTGTGCTCTCTGAATAGACGAAGCATTGCTTTTTATGGGGATTTCACTGCCCTCATACAGGCACCGTATGTGCAGGCAATTCGCCAGGATTTGGGGAATTACCTGCTCTCTGGATAGCCAAATGGCCAAAAAAGGTAACCGAACGCTGAAAATCAGCATTCGGTTACCTTTCTCCAGCCATTCGGATCTCTTTGAATAACCCTGATAGTTTGTTAAATACGTGATACACTATCAAATTGGTAAATTGTCTGTTTTTTAAATGTAGCATATTTGAAATACAGTAAAAAATATTTTAATAATCCTACAATAATTCTATGAGTGATAACATTTCTGTCATGTTTATTTTCTGTGTTAATCTGTATATTTGTGTTTTGGTTTTAATATCTTGCATTTTATTACATTGTATATCTGTACCCTAGTGTAAAAATTCAATGTTCATGAACCCACGACATACTTGAAAACAAGGCAAATCTCAATGTATCCTTCCTGGTAAAATACTTTATAAATAAGTAATTCTGGCACATGTTGAGGGCTGACCACCCTCCCTAGTTTTGCATCTCAGTCACAGGTTCGTCATTTTATGGCCTATTGAAACGTTGATCTGCAGTGAGTTCCAAGAGGATGTATGTCCCAAATAATTAAGTTAATCTCATAACAGCAGGTATTACGTTAACATACAGTGGCAAGAAAAAGTATGTGAACCCTTTGGGATTACATGGAGTTTTGCATGAATTAGTCATAAAATGTGCTCTGATCTTCATCTAGGTCTCAACAATTTGAAAAACACAGTCTGCTTAAAATAATACAACAAAAACATTATATGTTTTCATGTGTTTATTGAACAGAACATGTAAACATTCACAGTGCAGGGTGGGAAACGTATGTGAACCCCTAGCCTAATGACTTCTCCAAGAGCTAATTGGAGCCAGGAGTGAACCAACCTTGAGTCCAATCAGTGTGATATTATTGGATGTGTTGCTGAAAGCTGTCCTGCCCTTTAAAAACACACACCAGTTTTGGGTTTACTGGTTTCAAGAAGCACTGCCTGATGTGAACCATGCCTCGCAGAAAAGAGCTCTCAGAAGACCTACGATCAAGAATTGTTGACTTGCATGAAGCTGGAAAGGGTTACAAAAGTATCTCCAAAAGCCTTGATGTTCATGTGTCCACGGTAAGACAGACAGTCTATAAAATGGAGAAAGTTCAGCACTGTTGCTACTCTCCCTAGGCGTGGTCGTCCTGTAAAGATGACTGCAAGAGCACAGCGCAGAATGCTTAATGAGGTAAAGAAGAATCCTAGAGTGTCAGCTAAAGACTTACAGAAATCTCTGGCACATGTTAACATTTTTGTTGACACATCTACAATAAGGAAAACATTACACAAGAATGGAGTACATGGGAGGACACCACGGAGGAAGCCATTGCTGTCCAAAAAGAATATTGCAGCATGTTTGAAGTTTGCAAAAAAGCACCTGGATGTTCCACAGCACTACTGGCAAAATATTCTGTGGACAGATGAAACTAAAATTGAGTTGTTTGGAAAAAACACAACACTATGTGTGGAGAAAAAAAGGCGCAGCACACCAACATCAAAACCTCATCCCCACTGTAAAACATGGCGGAGAGAGCATCATGGTTTGGAGCTGCTTTGCTGCCTCAGGGCCTGGACAGATTGGAATTCATTTTTCCATCAATGACAACAGAGTTTATCAAGACATTTTGCAGGAAAACGTAAGACCATCTGTCCCCCAACTGAAGCTCCGCAGAGGATGGGTGATGCAACAGGACAATGACTCAAAGCATACAAGTAATTCAACAAAAGAATGGCTTCAACAAAACAAAATACGCCTTCTGGAATGGCCCAGTCAGAGTCCTGACCTCAACCCGATTGAAATGCTGTGGCATGACCTTAAGAGAGCGATTCACACCAGACATCCCAAGAATATTGCTACACTGAAACAGTTTTGTGAAGAGGAGAGATCCAAAATTACTCCAGATCGTTGTGCAGGTCTGATCTGCAACTACAGGAAACGTTTGGGTGAGGTTATTGCTGCCAAAGGAGGGTCAACAAGTTAAGTCCAAAGGTTCACATACTTTTTCCACCCTGCACTGTGAATGTTTACATGTTCTGTTCAATAAAAACATGAAAACATATAATGTTTGTGTTGTATTATTTTAAGCAGACTGTGTTTTTCAAATTGTTGGGATGTAGATGAAGATCAGAGCACATTTTATGACCAATTCATGCAAAACTCCACGTAATCCCAAAGGGTTCACATACTTTTTCTTGCCACTGTAGATGGGACCTGCTGTGATTGCATAAGCCGGCCACAACATCAATGTACTCCATGTATGATGATGAACAGTCATTTATCAACGCCTTTCAGCACTTGATACTGTTTTCATTATAGTAGGAGTGTCAGAAATGAGCCAAATTGTTCATGAGAATCAAAATGTTGGAATCCCCTTAATTGAATCTCTTAGGCTAGGGACAGATGAGCGCATTTTCTGCGGCCACCGTCAAAATGTACGTCGATGCGTGCGCACGCATTTTTTCACAGAATACGCTTAAGTGGTCAGACGATGCGCAATTCTGGACGTATTTCATGACGATGGGGTAAAAAGAAGTCTAGGGAAATCCGGCTGTTTGAACGTTATGTTGGCCGCACACTAGCAGCGTCTGACGTCTCCTAATCACGCACACACGCTGCTATGCGGCCGCAGCGCACTCTGTACGTCAGTACCAGCGGTTTAACGTTCTCGAAAAAATGCGTTCATTTTCCACTTGCGTTGCGCGGCCGGACTTTTGTGCGACCGTACTTCGTATATTGGCTGTCATTGCCCGGCATCTGCTGCTAGTGCGGCCGTGATTATGTGCGCCAGAACGCGCGTTCGCACTGCCTCAGTCTGACCCTAGCCTTAAACTGAAAAATGGTTACAAAAAACATTCGATATTGATGAAAAAGGAAAATTAAGTCAAGCCCATAGTCAGTAACAGGAAGGGGAAATATTTTTCTGAGCCAATAACCTTTAGCGATTCCTGACATCATTACAACTGAGTAATTAATGCAACGGTTCTGCTGTAATATTATGGAGCTGTGCCACCACACTGATATTGGGTTCTGGGGTCCATAGGATTCAGTTTAGGCCGGGGGCAGAGGAGCGTGGAAGGAATATCCGTAATAGTGGACGTTCCTTCCACTCGACACTCGTCTGCCCACCTCGCTGAGCGCATTCAGCGCTGCAGCCCCATCAACGCGCGTCCTAGCGCATCAACAGGGAGGCTTTGTGGGCAGATGCTTGTTGTGCACGCGCAAGCATGTGACCGGCCCCGTTGCAGCGTCAGAACGCTGTGCCGGTTAGCATGTCAGTATGGGCACACCTAGTACCTTCGTCTGACACCGGCCTTAGCCAGCAAAATCCTGTGCAAGCCCATGTTTGTGGGATTGCGCAGGAGGTGCAGGAAGGACACTAGGAACTACATCTAGGAAAAGGTATCAGTAGATAGTATACGTATATTTATGGTACAATTGAACAAGGTGTGAATTGCCCTTTAATTTCACAACTGACAGTAAAAGTGAAAATATTTTAGTATTGATAATTATTGCATCTTAAAGGGATATTTTTGTGTATTACAATTTATTTTTAGTATCATGTGACATCATAATCCTCTTTGAATGAAATGTTCTGTTTTCCTCTATCCCTCTGTAAGCCATTATCCATAGTCCTATTCATCTTCACTGCATACAACATATCATCTCCCTCAATACTTCTCCCCCTCCTTGTACCTCCTCTGATTCAGGACGGCAACAAAGCAGAGAACAATTCGAGTAACGTTTGGTGGAGGACAAAAGTAAACCGGATTAAAGCATTATAAGCAAAAAATAAGCCAATATCTTAATTGGTTAAAATTCTTCTTTCAACAGACAAGATTAATCAAGACTTACAACCACTAAGGTTAGAGTCAGACGAACGCAGTCTGAGCGCACTCTGCGTGTGTGCACAATGGACGGACGTTCTGACGGAAGATACTGTAGACACCACACAGTCCGTTTTTATGACAGACGTAGAAAAAAAGGGAAATATGGGAAACAAAATTAATATGAAGAAGGATATGAAAAGGCATTTTGTGCGTCAAGGTACTGGACGTCGCAAATGCGCTGCGTCTGACATCTCATCACGCACACAGAATGCTACGCAGACTTGGTGGATGTGGCGCACTCTGCGCGTCCGTGTTGGCCGTTTTACGTTCTTGCCTAACTTGCGTCTGTTTGCCACGTGCGTTGTGCGTGCGCAGTTCGGTGCGGACGCACTTAGTATGTGGGTCTCTATTGATCATGATTCTATGCTACGACGGACGTTAAACTGTGCGGCGACACGGACGTGATCACTGCGTTCGTCTGACACGGACCTAAAAGGACCCTTTAATTATTCCAGATAAATCTCTAGACTTGCTAATTGTTTCGTTTTACCAGGTAATATTGAAGGGATAATATGTTCTCTCTCACAATATCTGTAAAACTAGATGCTTCTACTTGTTTAATCTCTGTTCTACATAAAAAGGTGTAGAAAACCGATTCCTTAGGACATGCTGATCACAGGAGTGTACGCTGTCACACACTATATATATTGGATCAAGCTCTGAAACCCAGAACCCAAAAGATAACAGGTGATTAAATCTGGGTCATTTATTTCTAGGGGACAGTTTGGATTGCGCTAAAAGACCAATTTCTTTGCAAACATTAAAGACATTTGAGTTGGGAAATAAAAGCAGCTTGTAGCATCACCTTCTTTTCCATGGTTTGGCAACTAGAGTTTTGGCCAGAGGGTGCAGTGGATCTTGCCATCCTCTGTGACATGGGGATCAGAGGCACGTTTGAGATTTGTTGATGCATTTATTTTAAAATGTTAACACCAGGGTCTGACAGCAGGTATTTTATTTCCTTCTTCAGAATAGGGGTTTGATCCTAGACAAGTGAGCTACTTTGGAAATGCTCCTTCTTGGGCTAGCCATAAATGAATGGCTCCCATCAGGGCCGGACCTGGACATAAAATAGGCCCAAGCAATATAAAGCAAGGCAGACCATTTATTATTATTTTTTTAAAGAGAAACACACACACACATGTACACAAACTTACAGACATACTCACAAACTCTATATGCTCTCTGTGCACACATTTACAGAATGCACACACGCAAAACACACAGGCAGATCACACAAACACACACACATAGACCGCACACATACATCCAAAGACCACGCATGCACTTGCACACACGCAGAACACACAGGTAGAGAGCACATACACACACACAGGCAGACGGCGAGCGCGCACACACACACAGGCAGAGGGCACGTACACACACACACACACAGGCAGAGGGCACAAACACACATAGGCAGAAGACACATACACAGGCAGAGATCGCGCGCGCACAATAAAAAGCCCCCCCCCTCTTTACCGCCGAACTGTAGGAATAACTCACCAGTTCTCTGCAGTTTGAGTTCCCCGGCTTGTGCAGGGAGGTGGCGGAGCCAAGTTGTCACTCAGCCGGCTGGCCCTTGCTGGCTGAGCGGCTCCCGGAGTGATTCTGCCAGCGACATTCCTCTTTTGATGGTACCCGGCCTTTATGCAGATATTGGCCATCTGCTTGCACAACTGGCCGGCATTCTAGGCTGCTAGTACTGCAGTCTGCCAGCTGACCAACCCTGCAGCCAGTCTGTCCATGTGCCCGATGGCCAGTCCAGGTCTGTCACCTATAGTAAATAAAGGGGAAAATCATTTATAGTATCCTGCTGCAATGTCCAAGCCACAAGCAAAGTCTGCAGCTCGGTTGGAATAGCAGCTCGAGCCGTTAAGCTAATGGCTGAAGCAGTAATTAATAAAAAGCTACAGTCTTTAGCTTAATGGCTCAGTTGGAATTGGGCCCCGTGTCGGTCACTTGTGACTTTATTTCAATTTGATTTGTTCCACAGCAGTATGGTTTTGAAGATCTGCTAATCTATTGCTGGGAAATATTTCCCTGGAATCCATTAAGTTTCAACACTACTAATTTGGAAGTTGAAGGACAAAAACATATCTCAAGGTCATCACCACTTCACATCAACTTTCCTAGTTCCAGAAATATCCAGAACATTATTCTCTGTAATTAGTAGGCGACTGATGCATTGACACAATTTGCATCTGGGATCTATCTTGTGTCTGGCGTACCTGATAATAATAAAAAAAAAGCTCTTTGATTGAAACATATCATGAACGCACAGCTGCTGCGCACAAAATACACTCATTAATTTCCTTATGCCTAAAGTCCATTAGTAGAATGGCTGCTTTATCCTCTAAACATCCACAGCTGCTCCATTTATCTTTTTATCCCTGTTCCTATTAAGAGGATCCCCATTATAAAATATTAGTTTTAGCTTTATCAGCTTCAGTCATGTATTCCAAAAAGGTGTTGCTAAAAGTATTCCAAAGTTCTTTCTCTTTCGATATAAAATTAGCAATCTCTCCGTTTCTTGCCAGAAAGCTATTCTTCAATCAACACATTTTTCGCCATATTGTTACTGCTACTAGTTTATTTTTTTTCTTCCTTCTTTTTTTGATAGCTTAGGCTAGGGTCAGACTGAGGCAGTGCGAACGCGCGTTCTGGCGCACATAATCACGGCCGCACTAGCAGCAGATGACGGGCAATGACAGCCAATATACGAAGTACGGTCGCACAAAAGTCCGGCCGCGCAACGCAAGTGGAAAATGAACGCATTTTTTCGAGAACGTTAAACCGCTGGTACTGACGTACAGAGTGCGCTGCGGCCGCATAGCAGCGTGTGTGCGTGATTAGGAGATGTCAGACGCTGCTAGTGTGCGGCCAACATAACGTTCAAACAGCCGGATTTCCCTAGACTTCTTTTCACCCCATCGTCATGAAATACGTCCAGAATTGCGCATCGTCTGACCACTTAAGCGTATTCCGTGAAAAAATGCGTGCGCACGCATCGACGTATATTTTGACGGTGGCCGCAGAAAATGCGCTCATCTGTCCCTAGCCTTAATTCGGTGTTGATTCTCAGTCTGCCCTGCTCCTCCCTGTTGTAAATACTTTGCATGAATAAATGGCTCCCCTCTAAACTCTGTTTTTATCCACAGTCACACTTCACTACCATTTTTCCTACTGCTGTCCCACTCGCCCATCCCACCCAGCCCCTATCCTAATTATATAGCCTCCTGTTCTCAGCTGCTTCAATCGTCACTCGGTTTAACCTCATCATACCCAAGCTCTTGGTCTATCATTATACAGTGTCTGCTATATTCTTGCTGGTAATTATTTCCACGCTCCCCCTGTTCCCTTTTGTTTCACTTGTCTCAGTCCCTTAGATCAGTGTTTCCCAAACCTGTCCTCAGGACCCTCTGCCTCGCCAGGTTTGCAGGATATCTGAAGCACAGCACAGGTGATATGATTTGCTGCTCAGTGATTGCAGGATTCAGTCTTCTTTTCCCCCAAGGTGATCTGCAAAATCTAGCCTGGTCGAGGGTCCCAAGGAGAGGTTTGGGAAACACTGCCTTAGACTGTAAGTTCACTGGATGTCTGGCTGAGCACTTGTATAAAGTGCTGCATTTGCAGGACAATTATCCTACGGGCAGGGCCGTCTGTGCCTTATGTTTATTATTTATAATGTCACCTGTTTGTGCTTCCCCATTGTAAAGCGCTACGGAATATGATGGCGCTGTATAAGTACTTGTAACATTTGTAGGGGCATTCAAAAGAGCAATAGCAATTCTTTTCAAAGGTGATCAGAGTGGAGGTGTGCATGGCCAGCACTGCACAAAATTTTTCTCCAAAAAAGAAAGATTCATCGATATTTAAAAAAAAAAAAAAAAGCCATATTAGCAAATCATTTGAGCCAAGCTCTAGACCCTTTTCACCTGTGATTACTGGACCACCACACCCCATTGATGTGTTTTTTCTAAGGACAAGCAACAGTCTTTACGGATTACGGAGATCCCTGTCGTGGTCACATTTATACGACTATATTTACGTTTAGCTGTTTACTCTTTTGTATTACGTTAACAACTGTGACTGTATTTAACCACTTGGCTGCTAAGGACGCGCTCAGCGCGTCCAGCCAAGTGGTTCTCCTGTGCTACGGACGCGCTCAGCGCATCCGAGCACAGGAGGCAGCAATCCGCCGGATTCCGGCAGATTGCTGCGCCCCCCCTTGGATGTCAGCCCAGCACTCGGGAGCCCGGCGGGGACATTAGGTGTAATCGCGGCGACGCGATGACACCTAATTCAGGCGCCCCCCCCCGCATGTGCGGAGGAGGCGCCTGAAAGGGAGGGGGGGAGGTCCTTCGGACCTCTCTCCCTCCCGATCGCCGCGGAGCAGGGGGTTAAAACAGACACCGCTTGGAAGGGCACAGCCTGCCCTTCCAAACGGTGGCTGTTATTAACCCCTGGGGTGCCGGATCACGAATCGGCGCTGAAAATCGCCGGTTCGTGATCCTTTCCCGGAGCTGGCCGACATCTTGGATGTAGGCCAAGCCTCCGGGAACTCCCCCTGAGGACTGGTGTCATCGTGCATAGCACGATGACGTCAGTCCTAGAGTTGACCCCTAACTGCCACCAATGGTGGAGATAGGGGGTTCCAATGAACTCCCTATCTCCCGATCCGTGGCAGCTAGGGGTTAAAGTTTGGTACTGTTGGATCGGCTAGAGCATGGCTGTTCCAACGATACCAAACACTACTGTGAAAATTTTTTTTTAAAAAAATGAAAAAAATAAATAAAAAAAATTTAAAAAAATAATTTTTTTTTTTATAAACAATTTTTTTTTCTTTTTTTGGTTTGTTAATGCAGCAATATTGTTCCCATTTCAATTATAATGTGAACAATGATGCTGCACTAACGATTTTTGTATGCGGTGCGTTTGTTAAAAATCGTGTAATTTTCCCCAAAAAAAATGTAACGAGACCCCATCTCTAATTTTTTTAACAAGCGTACCCCATACAAAATATAACCGCAATTGCTCGCATGTTAAAATGTGAAAAAAAAACACTTTACACATTGTAAATTATTGAAAATTCATATTTTATTGCATTTTTTGTTATAATAAACAGACAGGTCATGACGTATACATATAATAATGACATATTATGAATCTGCCGAGTCTGACGGAAAGAACGATATATAATATGTCTGGGTCATATACTAAAATAAGCCTTCAAAACGCGTTTAAACATGATGAGCGAAACCAGTAAAAATGACCTCACCACAGAGGCGGGAAAAGCCTCAGCAGCGAAAGGGTTAAAGGAACACGCCAATAAAAAACAACCCCCCCCCCATTTTTTTTGCTGACATCACCAGTGACTAATCTGGTAAACAGCAGCCGAGAAATTCAAAATCCCGGCTGCCTTGTGATGCATGTGTGGGGGGAGGGAAGTCTTCCACTTCACAATCAGGGTAATTCAAAGAGAATCGAAAAGTCACTGCACGTTCGGTGACTTTTCGTTCTCTTCAATTCGGTTCGTTTTGCTGATCCCAGTTTGCGACCCTGCGGAGTATTCAGCAAGCACCACCGAATTGCAGGGAAAGGCTGCCGCAAACCAGCCGACAACTAACCGCAAAACCCGGCGAATGCACGCCAAAAACCCGCAAAAACATCTGGTTTAACCCGCCGAAAACGCTGGAAAAACCCAAGCAGGAGCCAATCACACGCAGCGAAGCCACCGGGAAAAGCCGACACCGCAGACGAGTGAAGTGAATAAATTAGAAAAACAGTTTGCTTGAATGTGTGAAAAGTGAAACGCTGTTTGCAAAGAAACTACTGAGCGAAAATGTCTGAAATTTACATATGAGATCCAGGGAATGATAATAAAGAGGGCTGTTACAAAAAAAACGGATTCAGAAAAATGCTTGAAATATCCTAAAAAATCTATAAATAAAGAGACTCTTTACTGCAGAATTTCATAATGAACGGTTTATTAGATATTGAATTAAAACGGGAATATTTTTAACATTGAAGCCTATGGGATTCGCCTGAATAAATCTGCCGCATGAAACCACCCAATGGCAGGGCATTAGGGGAACCTTTCACTGCGGGTTTGTGTTCTCTGAATAGCCGAAGCAGTGCTTTTTCATGGGGATTTCACTGCCCCCGAACAGGCACCGTATGTTCAGGCAATTCGTCAGGATTTGGCGAATTGCCTGCTCTCTGGATAGCCGAATGGCCAAGAAAGGTAACCGTATGCTGATTTTCAGCATTCAGTTACCTTTCTCCAGCCATTCGGATCTCTTTGGATAACCTTGAATATGTTTTTTGGCTTACTGTCCAATCTTACAATTGTAGAGGCTTTTACACTACATACTTCATGTCAAAATAAAAGCTTTTTTTAAAAAAAATATAAACATTCAGGAACCATTTTTTTTTTTTACGGTTATAACTTTTCAATATTTCATATATCACTGTAAAAGCTGAAGCTGTGGAACGTCCCATGGTCTCCCTTTCCTTTTTTCTCTTAATTGTACTGTTCTATACCCCCCACACACACACACGTAGGTGGAGAGTCAGTGTTTAAGAGAAAATCAAACCTATAACAGGTCGTTTCCTTATACATGATCAAAAGGCAAGGTAGAGGAGCAACAGCAGAGCTGATCATGTCACAAATCTACAGATAGTTTTAAAATGTACCCAGGTCAATATCAACTTACACATGCTTTGCCTGTACCTTGAAGTCACTTCAACATGATCCATTCAGTTTGTGTTTTGGCATCTGAATTCAGATGTTCTTGATGGGATTTTAAGGGACACCCTAATTGCATAGTGACCGTTCACTGAAACCTAAGTGGTCACAGTGCCCAGAAAGTCCTCACTCCTGTCCCATCACAGGGTGGGTGAATTCAGGGGAAAGTGAAAATTAGTAGACAGGCAGGGAAAATTTGTTTCAGACCTAAATTTTTCAGAAAACCAAGTTAATCTCATAAGAGGAGGCATTAGTGTTATAGGCCCCTTATTGGCCTCTTTGCAGTCTGTAATGAATGCAGGTGCCAGGCTTAGTTTTCTCACCAGACACACCTCGCGTACTTTCCCACTCTGCCGATCCCTCCATTGGCTTCCTGTACGCATAAGAATACAGTTTCAAATACTGACGCTCATGTTCAAATCGCTCAATGACTTGACCAGTTCCTTACATGTTTTCAATGCTTCGCAAGCAAGTCCGTTCTAGACAAATCCAGTTGGCGGTCGACCTCCGCCTGTCCTCGGTCTACACCCGCGCTGTCAACTCTCGCCTCCAAGACTTCTCAAGGGCAGCTTCGGTCATGTGGAATGAGTTACCTCACCCTATCAAACCCTCCCCCTAATCTTCAGGCCTTCAAGAAATCCCTCAAAACCCAGCTCTTCAAATTAGCGCACCATATCACGGATTCAACTCACCCATCTGCTCACACGTCATGATTGAAGCCATTACCATGGCCTCACCATTCCTAAACCGCTGGCACTAATGATCCTGACATCTAGTGAAACTCCTCGTTTTCCTCAACCTCAATCCCTCTAGACCAGTGGTTCCCAACCGCAGTCCTCAAGTACCCCTAACAGGACAGGTTTTCCAGATAGCTGAAGCACAGCACAGGTGATATGATTTGCTGCTCAGTGATTGCAGGATTCAATCTGCATTTCCCCAAGGTAATCCTTAAAACCTGGCCTGTTAGGGGAACTTGAGGACCGCGATTGGGAACCACTGCACTAGACTGTAAACTCCTATGAGCAGTGCCCTTTACACCTCTTGTTTCCATCCCATATCCTTCTATCTGTACCTCGTGCCCTTTGGTTATTGTAAAGCGCTGTGGAAACTTACACTACATAAATGAGGATATTAACATGGAAGACCTAGGGATGGTGAAGTACATTGACACTGTGATCATACATTGCATAAGCTTGCCACATCTTGTAACTAAACCCTGATCAATTTAAAACCCAAATCAGGAGTTTAGAAATCTTTAGGTGTATGTGTGGGTGGAGAACTCTGAATTTTGTGTGTCCTGTGTATATATACACATGGCACAAATGACTAGAGGTTAATTTACAAACTGACATGCACGACAAGGATTCGGCAAATTTCAGGTTAGAGTCTTTTTTTTTCTGTTAGTCTGAAATATACAATTTGTTTGTCCATTCTCTTTGTGAACTAGAGAATAAACCCCACTGTGACCGTCCCCTACTCATCGAAGCTATTAGTGCCGCCTGGTCATTTCTCTCTGACATCTCTTAACAGACGATGCTTCCGACATGCCGTTCTATTTCTTTCTGAAGATAAATGACTGGCTGATGTTTCCTTTATACATTATTCCTGTCTCTGTAAGGCAGTATTTCCTTGAGGAATAAAAGGCTGTCTCACAGGTCCCTTTCCATTTGATTTTTTTTGAAGCCGTACGATAATCTAACAGCGGAGATTGGATTCGACCCTGCCAGGATTAATATTTTACACTTTATATAGGCTTAACCGGATTCTGTGCATTCATAATTTCATACTGATGGGAGGAAAGCAGCCAAGATATAGATAAGAGTATGCTTATTGCATTTAGCCTGACAGAAGGGCACAGCGTTCACTATGTATATCTGAATTTATTCAAAGAACATAAATTAAAATTGTTTTGTGCCACTTTAAAAGGTTCTTGGAGTCCCCCCCCCATCACCTCAAAACTACCATGTGTCACGTACCTCCTAGATAGGTCTAATCCCTGTATGCAGAACAACTAATCTACGCTGCCCGTCCTTGGAGTGGCCAGGAATTCTACCTATTTGACACAAAGAAACAAAACAAGAGGAATACGTGAACAGAACAGAACAGACTCCAGGGGTTAATACCAGGGATGCTCCAGAGCCAGATATCACAGTTGATCGTGAGTCAGATAGTAAGGGTTAATACCAGTTGGGTAGTCAGGGGAATACCAGGGGTCACAAGAGTGGGTATCTGTGAAGGCGCTTAATCGGTAACTGTGGTTTCCTTAAAAGGGGGGGGGGGTGCTGCCTACAAGGGGTTGCACATAAATCTCAACCAAATTGTGCAAATAAATGTATAAAAAAAAAGGTGAGGGTCCTAGTGGCGCAGTAGGTGCTTCCAAATATGGAGCAATCTAGATGAATATTTTGGGTGCTAATATTATGACTCAACTCTATTTATCAGGTGGCGATAGATGAAAGTATTCCAGTGAGTCAATGTTACACTAGTATTGTGCAAATAGCAGTTCTGTGCAAAATAAGCAACAACAATGGTGATAAATCCTTAAATCATGCGTACAAATCTGTTCCTATAACACAAAGTGTATAATAATCCACATGTGCAAAATGCATATAAAGTGCATGTGCTCATATATCCTATTCCATTCATAAAGTCCAGACACAAAAATTGTGTTGATGTGACATCAAGAAGTCATAAGGCAGTCCTTTTATTGGGTTATCTGATAGTCTCTGAATGGCCTATGACTGTATAAAGTGCACGTGAAAAAGTGCAAATCTCAATATAAACAAGGTCCGTGACTCCTAGTCACCATACAGTATGTAGGTCACACTTCAGACAAAATGTCTCAACGTTATGCTTCCTCTCCTCAGTTGGCAGATTTTGTTACATATATGAGGAAGACAAAAAGAGAGACAATAGTGCAGACTGTTGTAATTTGTGAAGTGAATATATATATATATATATATATATATGAAAACCACTCACAAATTATAGAGCCTAATTAGTCCTGGCTCTAGGTTGGACTGCCTCACGTCATATACAGGGTGACGTTCCCCCTTTTCCTGGGTCTTCCAGTTATCCTCAAATAAAATACATACAGAGAGACAGTGCTCCCATAGCGTGACACAGTACGTATATTCTGAGTAATTGCAGTTTTAGTTCAACTCACCGAAGTTGGAGCCTCGGTTTTCTCAGGCTCAGCTTAAGGGCGAATGGTACTTCTTAATTAAGTGAGTACCTTACCCCTCTCTCCTGCAATGCCTTTCAGCTTCTGTCTCCAGCTCTGTATTACCATCCAGATGTGGACGAAAAAGGAGGGGAGGGAGGGGGGGGATTCCTCTGCTTTCACCTCCAAAATAATATCCTCACTCTAGAGGGATAAAATAATAAGGGGGTATCCCATGACAGAGTAAAACCAGAGATGAGAATCAGGTTAAAATATCAAAAATTTATTCCAAAAAAGTGTGGGGGGGGGGGGTTACTGGACGCGTTTCGGCACTTCACCTGTGCCTTCTTCAAGCAATATAGCATATGGGGTAAGGGGGGATTATACCCTGTGTCTGGACTTTATGAATGGAATAGGATATATGAGCACATGCACTTTATATGCATTTTGCACATGTGGATTATTATACACTTTGTGTTCTAGGAACAGATTTGTACGCATGATTTAAGGATTTATCACCATTGTTGTTGCTTATTTTGCACAAGGTTGCTCATTTGCACAGAACTGCTATTTGCTCAATACTAGTGTAACATTGACTCACTGGAATACCAGGGGTCGGTTGCCAGATCAGATAGTCAGCCGGGTCGTATGCCAGATTGGGTGGTCAGAGAATAGCCAAGGGTCGTATGCCAGATTGGGAAATCAGATGACTACCAAGAGTTAAGAGCCAGGAGAGAATGTCAGACAAACTGGAGTCAATAACAAGTTAATCAAAAGGTAAACGCACGAGCACTGAGGAGTGTACACCATGTCAGGGCAAGGCACACATCTCCAGCATCTGACTTTAAACTTGGCAGTCACCGTGTTATCATGCTCCGCCCCATCCGTGACTGAGACCACCCACTACTTCACTAGGCCCACTACTTTTTTTCTCTTGAGTCATTGTATACAGTAAAGATACACAGAGTTGGAGATAAACTACAAAGCAATATTTGTACATATACTTTGTATCCTGAACATGGCAATCTCAGTGAGAGGTTGAACAGGATCTCCCAGTTAGGTAACAATGACATGTCAAGAACACAGCAGAAATGAATATTATGTGTTCAAAGTTTTTTTTGCAGCTTGAAACAATGATTTTACAGCATGAGTGATTGTCTGTGCCAGCACTGCACATTAATGCACAGAACTGAAAGCCTTTGTACATCATTATGTTGTTCTTAAGGAGTTGGAGGGAAAAATTCAGACATTCAATAACGAAACAGGATACATGGCCAGTACCAAAACTATTATACATTTATCACAGTGATTAAAAGTAGAAGTCCCTCTTTTATATCCCAGTGTTACTCCCACCATGGATTGATGGATGGTGGGGGGTTGGTCTTAATCTTTTAAGAGACAGCATTTTCTATACCTTACAGAAAATAAGGTTACCCAGCATGTATACAGAAAGTAATGAGGCAAAAAGGTTACTTCCCGATAATTTATTGTACTTGGCTCGTTTTCTGAAATGCGTAAGGCGTTTTGCCTCATTTGCTTTCTTGAACACAAAATTTAAAGAATGCATTATACGACATGTCCAGCAGGAGGCAGTGACGCACTTGGACAGGTTTTATAAAGTTAATATTTGGGGGAAGCCTTAATTCCTTGGCAGAAATGTGTCTTGCGAAATGGGAAAGGACGGCTGGAAATTCATTTCATGGAGCAGAATATGCAATTAGTCCATTTTATGAGAAACATTCCGGCATTTCAAACGGAGAGGAAAAATCTCTCAAACAACAACATCTTTCATATCATTTAAATCGAAATAATAACACTGCGTTATTCACATAACAAAGTACTTAGGCAATTGTAAACAGAGCCAGAATATGGGGATTTTAATGGCTGAAAAATGTATACATAATCCCAGAGTGTTTGGGGGAGAAAAACTAATTGATTATATTTATGTGTATATACAAAAATATACGCTTAAGGGGTTATTCACAAAGCACCAAATTTAATAGAAAGGTCGGTGCTTTTCACTTTGCGATTACATTTTGCCGTAACTATGGTGATAGTGGTAATGCAGGGAAGATGGAGTCGCCGAAGCCTCATGAAAAAGTTGGTGAACATTGCCGAAGAGCACTGAAGACCACCAAACCAGCCTCGGCGAAATCCACGAACTGCTAAAAAAATTTTTTTTAAAAAAAGGAACCCTCCTATTCTCCTAAAAGGTTATTAGTTTCCAGAAGAACTGCTTGCACATTAAAAATGTCAAAAGTCTGGGCCGGATTAGGGTCTCTATGGGCCTGGAGCTGAATATTTTGGTGGCTTTTTTTTGTAATTTAGTGAAATTAAAACATATTTTTGTTTATTTAATAGTGCAGATACAGTTGCAAGAAAAAGTATGTGAACCCTTTGGGATTACGTGGAGTTTTGCATGAATTGGTCATAAAATGTGCTCTGATTTTCATCTAAGTCACAACAATTTGAAAACCACAGTCTGCTTAAAATAATACAACACAAACATTATAGGTTTTTATTGAACAGAACATGTAAACATTCACTGTGCAGGGTGGAAAAAGTATGTGAACCTTTGGACTTAATAACTGGTTGACCCTCCTTTGGCAGCAATAACCTCATGTAAAATGAACCCCTTGTGATCAGCAAGAGCCACATGGCGTGCTCCAGAATATATAGAGTTTCCTGCCCCTTCCAAAAATGGCCCAGCCTCCTGCACTACATGTCCCAGCATGCCTTGTTCTGGGCACGCTCCGTGCGTTTCTCCATTAATTTTTAATTGCCCAAAGACGTCAGGTATATCTAACCAGATACTGTGTGAGTAAATTTACATTCAGATTTCAATCATTTATAGAGTGTAATTTTTTTCCCCCCCATTTTATCATCCAAACCTTTGTGGTTATATACTCTATAGGGCATTCTTGTTTAAAAAAAAAAAAAGTGAAATGGGAACCTGTTACTGCATTTTTCTGAGAAAATATACAATTTTAATAAATAAAAAAAAAGGAAATATTTCTCTTGTGTTTTGGAACTTATTTTTTATGACTGTATAGAACACGGACCTTGCTCCCAGCGTGGGAAATGAGAAGGTGAGTAATGGCAGTGGTATTGCTCATTTTTTATATGTGACAAATGGACAATGCCATTACTTTGGAACTAAAAATAAATAAAAAATTGTTTTCTTTTAGATTTTACATGGTCAGGTTTGGTATTAATGCAAAGGCCAGACTCTGTCCTGTCCAATGACACCTCACTTGACCTTGTGAGGTGTAAAGATTAGTGGTGCAGCAGTCCAAAGTTCCCCGCAGTGTTCTTCGCTGCAGTGCAGCGGTTTAGGTTTTTGATGTAACAATTCGTAACAATGGATTGTACCATCACCTCCACACTTGTTGGTGACATGAGAAATGTGATGGTTAGTTAATGCAGCATCATTGTTTACTTTATAATTGAAAAGTGAAAAATATTACTGTTGGAAAGAAAAAGTAAATATTTATTATTTTACTTAAAACCTGGTCATGTTTGGTATCGTTGGAAAGGCTATGCTTTGGCTTTTCCAGTGATACCTCACTTGATCCTGTAGCTGCTATTGAGTTGGAGATACAAGGGTCCAAATGCAGACATACAGGGTTATTCAAAAAGATCCGAATTGCTTGAGAAAGGTAAACGAACGCTGATTTTCAGCGTTCGGTTACCTTTATTGGCCATTCGGCTATCCAGAGAGCAGGCAATTCGCCAAATCCTGGCGAAGTGCCTGAACATACGGTGCCTGTTGGAGGGCTGTGAAAACCCCATGAAAAAGCACTGCTTCGGCTATTCAGAGAACACAAACCAGCAGTGAAAGGTTCCCGAAATGCCCTGCCATTTGGTGGTTTAATTCTACAGGTTTATTCAGGAGAATCCCATAGGCTTCAATGTTAAAAATATTCCCATTTTAATTCAATATCTAATAAACCGTTCATTATAAAATTCTGCAGTAAAGAGTCTCTTTATTTATAGATTTTTTTAGGATATTTTAAGCATTTTTCAGATTTTTTTTTTTTTAAAAGTCCGATTTTTCTTACTTTTTTTAAGTTTACTTATTTTTTCTATAACAGCCCTCTTTAATATCATTCCCTGGACCTCATATGCAAATTTCAGACAAACAGTGTTTCACTTTTCAAACATTCATGCAAACTGTTTTCCTAATTTATTCACTTCACTCTGCGGTCTCGGCTTTTTCCGGCGGCTTCGCTGCGTGTGATCGGCTCCTGCTCGGGTTTTTCCGTGGTTTTCGGCAGGTTAATCCAGATGTTTTTGCAGTTTTCGGTGTGCATTCGCTGGCTTTGCGGTTAGTTTTCGTCAGGTTTGCGGTAGCTTTTCCCTGCAATTCGGGGACCCTGTGGTGCTTGCTGAATACACCGCAGGGTCACCGAAATGGGATCGGCAAAAGGAACCGAATTGAAGAGAACGAAAAGTTACCGAACGTGTGGTGACTTTTCGAATCTCTTTGAATAACCCTGATATCCTTTCTCTGGGCCTATTCTGAGGCATGCTCGATCTGCCCCTATGTTAATCCGGCCCTGGATAAAGTGATGCTGCAGCGACACAAACACTTTCTAATTGCATTTAACAGTGACTGTCGAGAATGCATTATTTACATCAGACTGTCGCCCACTCTGTAGATCTAGATCTGTAGAGCAATGAGAGATTACACAATTATATGAACAGGAAAAGGACACAGTCATGATATAATGTGTCTATACTATCATTCTGTGATGATAAACACAAGCTACCATTACAACTTGCATTCTAATGAATGTTGTAGCATTTTTAAGAAGGTACGTATTGCAAAAGAGGTGCAGAAAATGCTGACAATATACAAGGACAATTATACTATGCAAATAGTGGAAATTTTAAAAACGTATTTTTTTAAAAAGGAAAATCTAGAGGACTTTCACTTCAACTAATGTTATATAGTAGGTCTCACTTCCACAACATGATTTTAAGACTATTGTGGGACCGGCTTGTTTTTGGGGTGTAATTGTATAGTACTATAACGTATACTAATAATACCCAACTGATACTAATAGAATATTTTTAGGCAGACCATAAATAAGTAAGCTTAAAAGAATCCTCTCTCCTATATTGACAGTACAATTTACCCGACACTGCATTTAATCAGCATAAGAATGATGCTTTAAGGTTGTGGCTTAGAATCCTGGCATGTTGACGAGCAGGTGCAATTACTTCCTCTTTGCAAACCCCCTTGATCTCAGTTGCAAAGGTTTTCTTGGATCATTAAAATTCATCATATCTATAGACTGGATTGCGATGCCAAGTTGGCACCAAGGTCCAACCAGAGCTGCTGATGTTTACCTGTCAGGTGAGAGCCAGCCTATAGAAGACAGTAATAGTCCGGCAAGTGACTGTGACAAGTGCACTTGCGAATACTGTACCAAGTCATGGATGATTCCATCTCTATTACTTTTTCATTCCCTCTCTATATACAGCGTTGTTCCCCAATTAATTTTTTTATTTAAAGTAATCTCAAAGTCATACAGGTCTGTTCAAAGAAAGGTGAAACTAAGGAGAATGATGGGAGAAGTGAAAATTATATTTGGCTGTTTGGTTTAGATCAGTGTTTCCCAAACCTGTCCTCAGGACCCTCCGCCTCGCCAGGTTTTCCAGATATCCGAAGCACAGCACAGGTGATATGATTTGCTGCTCAGTGATTGCAGGATTCAGTCTGTTTCCCCAAAGTGATCTGCAAAATCTGGCCTGGTTGAGGGTCCCGAGGAGGGGTTTGGCAAACACTGGTTTATATTGTTCTCTTTGCCAGACTTTCACCTTTCTCTGAATAACTCCGATTATGTTTTAATTGGTAGAAATCGTACCAAATTTAATAAAATACATACCATGAAAACAACTTCACGTTTCTATGGGGTTTAGGAAAAGGAGCCCAAAACACTCAAATATTTCCCCAAACCCAACATTTTAATGTAAATAGTTGTTTTTGTAGAATAAAATTTATAGCGGTTGGAGTCGCTATTAACCCACTAGGGTAAGGTAATAAATCTTTGATCTGATTCATTCTTATTCACATTTCTGTACAAGTGAATTAACCCTTTTACTGTCAAGCTCTTTTTCTTGAGAGAAAAAAAATTTGAAAAATGGATGTATAGTTAACACTTAAATGTGGTATTAAAATTGTAAAATCGATATTGCATAAATTGTAGACATAGGTTAAAGATTAAAACATGACATGGGAATCTGGTGAACGACTAAAACAATGTAAATTTGATCTTTACAGAAATGTTGCTGGGACAAAAGGTTCTAATCTCTACACTGTGTCCTCTGTATCGAATCTGGAAATGTAAATGAGGATTAAACAGAACTAGTTTGGTAAACAGACATTTGCAGTGATCCTAATGAGACTATTGGCAAAGCAGCTTCCAGAACAAATTATTAGAATAGAACAGTAATATCTGTAGGTGCCACAATCCCTGTATGTGACATTTACATTCAGCCTAAAGCATAGGAAGGGTTATTTTACGGTGAGAACAATAAAGCTGTGGAATTCTCTGCCTGTTGAGGTTTTTGGGTCAGAGACTGCACAGACTTAAAAAGCGACTGGATGACTTCCTGCAGACACAGAATATTAAGGGTTATAATATTTAATATGTGGGTAAAAGCTTCTTGATCCAAGGAGAAATCTGATGCCATTCTGGGGTCAAGAAGGAATTTTTCCCCAGTGTGTTGCATATTGGTGAGCATTTCAGACTGGGTTTTTTGCCTTCTTTTGGATCAACAGCAGTAGGTTATGTCTGAGAGGCTAAACCCGATGGACGCATGTCTTTTTTCAGCCTATGTAACTTTGTATCTGCTTGTACAGTGATTTTAAGTAATTTTAAGCACCTGGACAGCGGTGAGTGACCCCAGCGCTCGCACACTTCTATGCTCTCTGAATATTATACTGCAGAAAGAGCTTGAGCTTAAAGTGCCACTGGTATGCCCAAAACAAGTTTCCCAAATGCTCCAGCCAGTCTGTGTGATCCTTTTGCCGAGGGTGGTCTGTCTTGTAAGACTGCTCTCTGCTCGTACAGGTCTCTCCCCCCTCCTTTGAAAGTGAATAATTATTTTATCCCCCCGCAGTTAAGGCAAGGGACAGACGAGCGCACTTCAGAGTGGAAGGAACATCCATGAGAGTGGACGTTCCTTCCACTTGATGCCCATCTGGCCACCTCGCTGAGCGCAGTCCGTGCACTCAACGCTGCAAAGCTCGATCCTCCTATGGAGAATCGTGCTTTGCAGCCCCGTCAATGTGCGTCTAGCATTTCGACGGGGAGGCTTTGTGCGTGCGGTCAAGTGTGTGACCGGCCCCTTAGCAGCGTCACAACGCTGCGACAGACGCCGGTAGGCACGTCAGTACGGGAGCTCCTAGTGCGCTCGTCTGACACCGGCTTTAATGTCAGAAAAGGAAAGAAAAGAAAAGCTGACACATATATAGGGACACAGTGGCACTTTTAGTTTCCATGAAAGAATGTTTAAATAATACAGTCCTAGTGTTTGTTACTGTTGGCAGCCCTGTACACTTTAGTGAATCTCAACAACTATATAGTTTAATAAGTAAATAATTACAAAAAAAGTATTCTTTATCAAATATAAGTGCCATATCGTTACGACTTACCAACACTACATGGTGCACGAGGGCATTGTGTTGTTCGCAATACAAATATGACATTTTGAGGTTAAGGCTTCATGTTAAATCATCTGGAAGTTATCAGTGACCATACTCTAACTGCAGGAGACATTTAGACTTATGGTCTATGACTTATTACCTATCCAAAGGCAGGCATAACCCATGGAATAGGAACACTTAGGCTAGGGACAGATGAGCGCATTTTCTGCGGCCACCGTCAAAATGTACGTCGATGCGTGCGCACGCATTTTTTCACGGAATACGCTTAAGTGGTCAGACGACCACAGTCGCACAGTCGCAGGTACTCACCAACGCAATTCTAGGGAAATCCGGCTGTTTGAACGTTATGTAGGCCGCACACTAGCAGCGTCTGACGTCTCCTAATCACGCACACACTCTGCCATGCGGCCGCAGCGCACTCTGTACGTCTGTAGCAGCGGTTTCACGTTCTGAGAAAAATGCGTTCATTTGCCGGTTGCGTGGTGTCGGCGCACTTTTGTACGCACGTACTGCGTATATTGGCCGTCATTGGCCGTTATGTGCTGCTACTGCCGCCGTGATTTAGTGCGCCTGCACGCGCGTTCCGACTGCCCCACTCTGACCCTAGCCTTAATTGAACCGCCTCCATAGTATCGATGGAGAACTGCCGCCGTGATTCACCAACTACAGACTGCCCGAGAATAATGGAAAGTTTAAACCTACTTCTTTGTAGCAGAATTTAGCAGCGGTTGGTTAATATCTAGGAGATCGATGGGTGATATGAGACTCATCTGAAAATTGACTCCCCCCCCCCCAGTTTGTTTAATTGAAACAAGAGACAAAGTGACAAACGTTATCAATAAAACTCTCCCAAAAGAACTTTATTCATTATATACAATCGCAAAGCTTCACTTCATTCATACCCATAAGCATGCACCCATCAATCCAGATGTTACATTTCAAAAAAAATTTTTGTAGAACCCTCTAAAATATTGCTGTATATTGCCATGTAAACAAAATCTATATTTTAAAGGTAAATCTGATTATTTACAGAAAAAACAAATGTAAATCAAGACAAAAATGATTTTAAATAGTTCTTTTATCCACCATGCTGTTCCATTATATTGTGTCTTCCTGCACTCTCTCCCTTTGAAATGCATGCTTTACGAATAATGGTTATCAACTTGACGCAACGGCGTATCTAGTCCAAAAAGCTTATTCTCTACTGCTTATACAAACAGGAAACATTTACACATCTAATAATATTTAGACCAGATTTTATTTTATTTGGTTCTTTCTCGTGTCCTCTTGCTCCTTTCTCTATAGTTCTTAAACAGCAAGTTGCTCGGCATTCTAGGACGGTTGTGAGCGTAATTAATATAATGTTCCTGTGCTTTAGATTTTTTGCAGACTTGCTGCTATTTATTACTCCACAGAAAAACCAGGACACAAAAGTCCTACTAAAAGAGAAGAAGAAGAAAAAAAGTTAGGGATGGTGGAAAGCAGAGAGGGAGAAAGACATGGAAGAGAGAGAGAGAGAGAGCAAGCGCCAGGAAGAGAGAGCGAGCAAGTGCCAGGGAGAGAGAGCAAGCAAGTGCCAGGAAGAGAGAGAGAGAGAGAGCAAGTGCCAGGAAGAGAGAGAGCGAGCAAGTGCCAGGAAGAGAGAGCGAGCAAGTGCCAGGGAGAGAGAGCAAGCAAGTGCCAGGAAGAGAGAGAGCAAGCAAGTGCCAGGAAGAGAGAGAGCGAGCGCCAGGAAGAGAGAGCGAGCAAGTGCCAGGGAGAGAGAGCAAGCAAGTGCCAGGATGAGAGAGAGAGAGCGAGCGCCAGGAAGAGAGAGCGAGCAAGTGCCAGGGAGAGAGAGCAAGCAAGTGCCAGGAAGAGATAGAGAGAAGGGAGGTATAAAGTGAAGATGGGGAAAGAGAAATAAGGTAGGAAGAAGAGAGAATGGATGAGGGACACACTCATTTCCTCACCATCTCTGACAAATTATAATTAAAATTGCTATTGTAAAGCTCCATTGCACGTGCAGCTTTCTATTAAAGATTATGTACTGTCAACCTAATGGCGACAGGCAATTAAACTGCATTAAACATTTGCTCGACGACCTTATCGATCGAATAAATTGCTATTGCCAAGCACGGTAACAGGCCAATGGAAGATTATAGTGTAACACCAAGAACTGTTTAAACGCTAGGAAATCCCATCCCCCCCAATTACAAAACAAATTTTTTTTTTTAACTTTGTGAAAGATCCTATCAAGTAAATTACTGAAACGGATGATGGGACGAACACCTCCTACTGCCAGATTGACCTGGTAATCATTAACACGTACACACATATTCAGATATAAAGATCTGTGGAGCACTTGTGTTAGGCTTGAGATGTGGAATGATGGTCCCGGCTACATAACGGAAGTGCCATCATGCCTGGTTGCTGGGTAGTAGTTTTAACTCTGTATACAAATAATGATATTATCAATTAAACTTTATTAATGAAATCCAGACATACAATCAGAAAGCACACTGGTCGGCTCGATCACATTAGAGTTAGACTGGTTTACTCGGAGGAGTTTGCTATGGGAATTTTTGTATTTATTGCTTTGAGCACTAAATTTTACTAATTCACTGGGTTTTCATTTTTTTATTATCCTCCCCCAACCCAAAACAAGGAAATCAGGGTCTTCATCCAACCCTGGTGTAGACGTAACCAGAAGCTGTGGTAACCAGCAACTATTTAGACTATAATGGCTCTGAGAAGTTTACACCAATGTTGTAATCCAGCCCCAAGGTGTTTAGGGGAATACATTTTAAATGGATTATTTTTTTCATGGAAACAAATCCGGAAAAAATATTATAATAAAAAAATGAACTGAATTTTTGGCGCTGCAGTCTCCTCTACCTAGTCCTACAGGCCAAAGTTTGAGATTGATTAGGCTACATGACTTTGTTACTCAATACCCCGGAATCATTAGAGGTCTCGGTTCCCTTGATTGTCACTTGTGGATCATTGTTGTTTCGGCATCGCAAAATCCCATGCGGTCTCCTGAGCGCATTTCCACATGGCTCTCATCAGTCGAGTGAATCCCATGTCCTTCGGCTTTTCCAGCCCTCTCATCAGGCGCTGCTTCATGATAGCAATGAACTCCTTATTACTCAGCTCTCCGTTTCCTGTCAAAGAATATCACACAGATCATTTCAGGATAAGGGAAACCAGGGCAGCTCCTGCCAACCCATGGCTGATACTTTATTACACAGCCATGCAAACCTGCTTCCCGCATTATAGCCAGGGAGAAAGAAAGGACGGGGTGGGGGACAAAGCACAAAATAAATTTTTTATATTATTCAGGATCAATGCATCAGTGATGAGAAAAGAAAACGAATTGGCTGGAAATGATTTCCTGTTAAATTGAAGCACATTTAACATAAATTAGGTTTTCAATTCATTTAGAAACTGTCTCTATGCAAACAAGATAGAATTTTATTCACTTAAAATGTATCGTACTGTATCATCTCTAACCAAGAGACCGACTAAAACCGTTTGGCATAAAGAGCCACCAAAGAATAAATAAATGTCAATTACTTTAGGACTAAATTTGTTATTTCCTTACAGGGAATTAATTAACATGACCATCGCTGCAGTCATCCGAAGCAGAGCCCTACAGTTAATTAAAATTAATTTCTTCTAGTTTTTATAGAAAATGTTTTGTAGACAACATCAGAACAGTACACAAACTAACAAAAATAAAAACCAAAATACTCAAGCACTCCGTTCAAAATCACCACATGGGTTTTGTCCCGGATCCCCCTTGGGGGTATGATACTGGCCCCTCTACACGGTATACTGTCTACCCCTCCTATCCTTGGATGGTCGGTAACGCTAACTACTTGCAGGGAACAGATCTTGTAGCACCAAGTAAGGGTTAACAGATACCAAATGAGAAGGACACTCTTAGCCCAGGTAGCAGAGGTCTTAGTACCAGGAGAGATGATCAGCCTTAAACCAAGAGTGACACTGAGAACAGGGTTCTCAGAAATAGCTCAGGTCATACACAAAGCAGGGTTCTCAGAAATAGCCCGGGTCATACACAAAGCAGGGTTTTCAGAAATAATTGGGGGGGGGGGGGTCATACACAGGAGGCCTCGTTTTCAATAGCCAGAGTCATGCAAGATCCACTAAATACTCAATTAGCACGGAGGGAAGCGAAACCACGCCAGGACAATGAGTCTGCCCGAGTAGACGGACTTTAAAGTTGGCGGCTTTGCGTCATCACGCTGCGCCCTGCCACTTCACCACACAAACGTGAATGCCGCGGGCTTGCATATCACTCGGTGCCCGGCCAGCGAGCACCGAGGATGGCGCTGCTGGGCAGGGTCCTGGACACTGGATGTGACAGGTTTATTCCATCAGTAGGATAAGAAACAACGTTTCGACCCCCCTGGGTCTTTGTCAGGTCCACAAACTGTAACATATCACTTATGGTAATGAGACAATTTAGGATGCAAAAAAAGGCATCTTCACCTATGTAAAAATACATATGACGAAATGTGACTTCATAGGGGACTATATTGGGGGGGGAATGGACAAAAAGGTAGTTGCCAGACTTCCACGCTCAAAAGTCATCAAATCCCTGGCAAGGGAACTCTGAGGGCCGTATCATGCAGTGTAGGAGCCGGAAATGTATTGTGGAGAACCTTTAGTTACCATATCTGTAAATATCGTTCTGTATAGCCGTTAAGATCACCTGTTATGGATTCCATGGTATCTGTATTCTCCCCATTTTAGTCACCAAAAGAAGGTTCGGGGGAATGGTGTCCCCTAGATCAGGGCTCAAAATTTCCACTCGCCTACTCGCATTTGCCAAGTGGAAATTAAGTGAGGGAGAGTGGAAATGCACCCGCAGGCAGCATAATAAATTATTTCATGCTACATATTCCGGCGGTGCCACTGTGCAGCCTGGGGAAGGGGGGGGGCTAACTGGGTCAGGTTAGGCAGGGATCAACTGCCTAACCTGACCCAGCTCGTCTCTGTCATTGGCAGGGGGCTGGAGAGGAGCTTCCCTGCCTACTCGCTCACACTGGGGTCTCATGACTGGGTATGCATGTATCTGGGGTCTGATGTCTTGGTATTAATGTTCTTTTTGTAACTTTATTCTAAATAAAACCTTTAACAGTGTAATTTCATAAGATAATTTAAGGGGGTGTGTTTAGGGCCAAATTTAAGGGCTGGGTAGCGGTTAGGTGGAGCAACTGGTAGCAAGTAACTAATGGCCTGGTAAGCAGCTTGGGACTTGAAATTTTGAGCCCTGCCCTAGATGACAGGGATCTCCACAAATGCAGTGTCCAGAAAGGGTTTTAGTAAAGATTGCTTATATATAGAATGGAGAGGTGTTTTGTGTAGAAAAGGCACCTCTGAAGCAGAAGGTGGTGGTGGTGGTCTCGGACATTGTTGATCCATTCTCTTTTTTTTTTTAAAAGATAATTACCATTTGTCTCCTAAACTACTTAGTCTACAGGTATTGGGGGGGGGGGGGGGAAGCAGTAGACACTCCTATCATGTGTTACAAGAGATGTAGCAGAAACATAAAAGGGTGTAATGTGCTTCAGTGGCCAGAAGGTTCAGAAATCGAAGCAGAGGGAAAGGAAGAAATAATGATCTGCTCCCTTTACAATTTTCAGAAAATCTGCCCGTGTGACTCTTAAAAGAAAGACAGATAGCATACAGTAGGGTAAGCCTGGTGCAAATATTATTAAGCCCATACATTCCCACACTCTGTCAAGCGCTCTGTATGTCCTTCTAGCACTCACTGCAGAGGGCCTGACAAATTGCTGCAGTGCTCATTGCTACCAAACTACGACCTTAAATATTTGAATTAAATATAGCTATCATAAGAACAAAGAGAAGCATCTATGTTTTTCTCACCTACTGAGTATAGTAACTCACAAAATATTTCCATTTTTTGAGAATGTATCAATATAATAATATCTAATTTTATGGAAGAAAAAAAACCAAACTAAAAATCGAAAAACTAATAAAATAAACCTCAAATCTCCAAAGGCACTATTTCATTATAAAGCTATCACCGTGACAAATGTCTGGGAAACCCATTCAGCTGTCTGGGCTGTACAGCAGTATGAATCCTGCAAGGTTAAGTCAATGTCAGGACTCTAGCGGTGGGGCTCAGCACAACCAGAGACAGACCAGTGCCCACAACAGACAGCAACACCTTTCCTGTCAAAACCTGCAAGTTCCAGCCCAGGTTTTGGAGTGGCCTGGCCCTCTAGTCCCAGATTCCTCTTCTACTTAACCCTGCCTGTTCCATCTGCAAGTGTGATTCTCAGCAACCTAATTGGGAGCAGGGAAAAGGAAGCCATGCCTGGGCCTCAATGCTTCAGCATTGCCCAACACATTGGTGTAGCGACTCTGCTAGAAGCCTGCTCTCTTTCCAGTCACCTGTTCCCAATCCTCAGCCGTCTTCCCCCCAAGCCTCAGCCGTCTTCCCCCCTCAAGCCTCAGCAGTCTTCCCCCCTCAAGCCTCAGCCGTCTTCCCCCCTCAAGCCTCAGCCGTCTCCCCCCCCAAGCCTCAGCCGTCTTCCCCCCCAAGCCTCAGCAGTCTTCCCCCCCCAAGCCTCTGCCGTCTTCCCCCCAAGCCTCTGCCGTCTTCCCCCCAAGCCTCTGCCGTCTTCCCTCCAAGCCTTCGTCCGTGGCTGCCTGCACCCAGCCAGCCCTTTTCCTGGCCTGCCTGTCTGTTGTCTTGTGCCTCCTGTAAGTCTCCTAGTGTGTTGCCCTCTGTTTCTCCAGCCCTTTTCCTGCCTTGTTCCTCTCTTTTACTCCAATATCCGCCATTCCATTCTGCCGTTATTGTAGTTCATTCCATTAAACCCCCCATTTAGACGATTTCAGTGTCTCTTGTGGTTTGTTGCACATGGAACTGTATAGAAAGAAGCGCAGATGACATGTTATGTTTTATGCATGAACTGGGTTGTTACTCTTGATTGTTGCATGCTCTGGTGAGTATGGGCGCGACACAGTTTTTTCTGTATGTATACTATGTTGTAACACCAGTTAAGTAATTTTTGCTGCGGTTCCTTTTTCCAGGTTTTTGTTTTCACCCCAAATGGGAAGTGCTTGGTGTGTGTATAAATAAAACCCACCATTTTTTGCCTCTTGGCTGATAAGCAGCAAGAGAGCATGCAGATGCTCAGAGGAGCAGCTTTTTGGTACATTGATTAGGTACTCCCTCTACAAAGAGGTGCTTTGATGGGACGAGTGAGCTTACACTTCATTGGCCATTCTAGCAAACTAAAACATCTTGTGTTTTGTTGCACATGGACTTGTATAGAAACGAGCGCGGATGACACCTTTTTTCCTGTTGTGTTTTATGCATGAACTGGGGGTTGTTACTTCTGGTTGTTGCAGCCGCTCTGAGTATGGGCGCAACGCCATTTTTTCTGTATGCATTTCAGTGTCTCTGCCTGTTTCAATGAATATTGGGCCCATACCTTCGTCCCCCAGTATACCAAAACCTGACAGTCAATATACTTAAAATGTCAGATTTGTGTGTATGCATGTTCAATATATAATGTATATGTATATATACTTGTTCATTGTTTCCTCACACACACCTACACACTAGCGACAAAGTTGCTTCTGTGGGTCAGCAGTTACAGTGATCTCTCACCAGCTTAAAAGGTTTTGCCGTACCAGATTGCGCTAATGAACCAACTTGCAAAGCACTAATAAAATTGTCTTCATTAGTTAATTACATGCAGTAAATAAAAGCACGGATGGAATGTGGTTCGCTTCATTAAACTGTCATTTAATCACTCTCTCCCGATCATCACCGTGTCTGGACAGACATCTTCCTTATTATTTTTAATTGATCAGTATAAAAATATAATTACATTACCTTTACAGCCACGGGGGAAACTATAGAATAAAAACTACACATTAAAAATGCTGAGGCTGTGGAATTCTGTCTGAAAACAACTTCACGCAGCTTTCCACCCACCACTTTAGCTTTAACAAATGTTGATTACTTCGCGTTCAAACATGTCACCAACACTGGACAGTTTCCTTATTGCAAAACAAAAGTAGATATGGTCATGTATTGCAAACCAACAAAAGAGCAATTGATGATGTCCTTGGCGTATTACCAAAGGCCTGATCACAATCTGGACTTTAATGGTGAGTAGCAAATGGAAAGCGTTCGTATCTGCTGTTTTCCATCTGTATCTTGCCTTTAATGTCCGTATAACAACCCAGCCGCTTTGCCAGCAGCTGGAGTCGTGATACTGCGAAGCCGCAGTGGGCTAACACCAACGGCACCAGTGTTATCTGCTCCAGGAGTCCATAGGACTCCATTGAGCCGGACGGGAGATTGCGCAAATGAGGTCCGACCGAGGTGGTGGAGGGATACGTGGATGAACACTGAGACTATTTGTGCCAGTGCACCTCTACCCGTAGAGTGAGGAAGCAGACATGGACAGTTCCTGAAAGTGAAACATTATCAATCTATATTTCACTTTCAGTACCATGCTTAACGGCAGGCTCGGAACTGTCCATGGTTCTGACACAATGTAATGTATCCAATTCATTGCTGAACGCACACGGACTGAAAGAAAAGAATACAGCTGCATGCGTTCAGCAAAGAAAAAACACACCTCGTTACTACATTTAAAATAAGTTAGGAAACCTAAAGTTTAACCCAAAAATTCCAGAAAAATGCCAAGATAATCTTCAAAAATTAATTTTAAAAATGGCTTATTGCTGCAATTGAAAATAAACGGTTTAATAAAAACTAATTTTTTTTTACATTTAAAACGATGGTGGAAAAAAGTCTAGTTTCTTTAACCCCTTGGTTTTACAAAAGTCTGTCCGAAAGTGCCTGCTGCTGGTTTTAGGTTTCTATGCCATTTGTCTTTATGCAACCCACACATCTTATATACCGTTTTTTCTGCCATTAAATGGACTTTCTAAAGATACCATTATTTCCATCATATTGTATACTTTAACATAATTTTTTTTATGAAATATGAAAAAAAATTAAATGGAAAAAACACACCTTTTAAAAATTTAATCCCCAAAATCTACAACCAACAAAAAAGACCCCAGCTAAATAGTTACGAAATTGTCCTGAGATTAGAAATACCCAATTTTTACATGGTTTTTGCTTTTTAACCCCTTCACCACTGATCTCATTCTGACCGTATTATGCTCATAATGTTTAAAAGACCGCTTAGGTCCTATTTTAGTAACCGCCCCCCCCCGACAAAATTATTAAAAAAAAAAAAAAAAAAAACATTTTTTATTCTTTTGTTTTTCTTTTTACAACAAACCTAGTCATGTTTGGTATCATTGGAAAGGCCATGATCAGGCCTTTTCAATGATATCAAACAGGACTCTCTACATATCACAAATCGGGAGATACTGTGATCCAAAGACCCCCTATCTCCACTTGGCAGCTGGGGGTTAACTGGCCCACTGACGTCCTCATACATATGGTGGGTTTGAATCACGATCCGGCAACAAAATGGTTAATGCCAGCCACAGCTGAAAAGGGGAGACTCTCCCCTTTCCAATGGAAAAAATTGATTTTTACTACCCTCAACGTTTGGAGAGAGAGAGGGCTCCAAAGGAGCCCCCCCACCACAATTTGAGTTTCCTATTCAACCCAATTTATGTACTTAAGCAAATTGCATAGAAAAGCTGTAGGGACCTCTGCATTCGGAAGCCCCTGCGCTGACAGGGACGAGCAGTGCATGCTTTTTTATTTAGAGTATTCTTTTAAAACGTTAATGGCCGTTAAGTAGACCATAAATCTTTTGCTTGAAGGGTTATTAGAGATCTGAGCGCAAGGGATAACCTTTCTTACGTATGGATAGGTGATTGTCATTAAATATATAGAATTTATTTCTAAAACAAGCAATTGCTGAGTTTTCACGTCTGAGCAAAGAAATGCTATTTAACCCCTTGAGTGTCTTTGAAACGCAGAGAAAAGGATGATACTCTTTACTAATGCAGGCCGGGCCTTTAATCTCCCCACCTCAGTGGTTAAATGAATTTTCCATCTTATATTCTCCATAGATTCAAAATGAATAAATATATATTATAGTCATCTCCACTTACCATCACAGTCGAACAGAGCGAAGACTACATCACAGACATGATCTGAAAGTTCAACTTTAGCCACTGTCCTGGCGACTTGCTGCATTGTAACTAGGGACAAAACAAAGGATACAAGTCAAAAAAACGAAAACCATTAAAAAGGAATTCCCAGAGGCATCGCTTGCCCATTATCAGCACACAGAGTGAAAATGAACATTTGGCTCTGCTGTAGCTACCATCAGTCTCCTTTCATTTTCTTTACCACAAGGACAATATCTTCAATCTGCCATTTTTATTTAAATAGACAACACGTCCTCAATTTGTTTCCTGTTAAAAGGGATTATTCCTTACACTAGAATAAAGATGTGGATTTTGAATGCAAACAGGAGGCATATTGAAATTCTTGTTTAAGTGGCTTTGGACAAAGGAGAGAAATCCATTTGGAAACACTATGGTCTGCTTTCACTAAAAGCCAAGAAGATCAACTTAGCTGTAGTTGCAGAGTTGTACCTGCCATTAGCAGCTTGACTAATCACATAAGGAAACCCTGCTTAATACTAATTAGGCTGAAAGTCCACTGGGTCTGTAGTCTGACGACCGACTTGGTTTTCCGACTACGGACACCGCCGTCGCATGACAAGGGTCGTCCACTGGAATTGCCTGTGGACAACCCAGGTTGAAGGATGGACAGGCCGTCGCACAAAATAAAATAAAAAAAAAAAACCTGTAGGGGCAAAAAAAATCCTGTCTCTGGTGCTGAAACGATGTTTCAGCACCAAGGAAAGCACAGCCGAACATAGATTTAAAAATAAAAAATCCCTAACCCTTCATATACTAGCACAGGAAGAAACCGGGGCCCTATTCCCGTGGGAATTTACAATCTAGAAGGGTTGGGGTGGAAACAGGAGGAGAGGACTGCAAAGTGAGAGTGATTGACTGGTTGGGGCAATGAGGTGTATCAGTGAGTCGGGTGGTAGGCTTCTCTGAATAGGAATGTCTTAAGGGAGCGTTTGACGGAAGGGAAACTAGGAGAAAGTCTGATCATATGAGGGAGAGTGTTCCAGAGTATGGGGTTAGCGCGTGAGAAATCCTGCAGTCTATCATAGGAAGAGGTGATGCGGAGAGAAGCTAGGCGCATGTCGCGGTTTGATCTTAGGGAGAGGGCTGGGGTGTATTTGGTGATAAGTGAGGACAGGTAAGAGGGAGCTGAGTTAGTGAGAGCTTTGTAGGTCAGGGTAAGGATTTTGAATTTATTTTTGATTTAATTCTACAGTGGATGGGGAGTCAGTGAAGGTACTTCAAGAGAGGAGCGGCAAAGACAGTGCGGCGGATGAGGTGGATGAGCCTGGCAGATGCGTTCAGAATGGATTGTAGGGGGATGAGCCGGGAGAGAGGAGGCCAGCTAGAAGATTATTACAATAGTCAAATCAGGAGATTATAAGGACGTGGATGAGTTGCTTTGTGGTGTCAGCGGTAAGAAATGGCGGAATTCTGGAAATAGTGGCAGGAGGAGGAAAGAGACTGGATGTGGGGGATGTAGGAAAGAGCAGAGTCGAGTGTAACTCCAAAGCTGCGAACCTGGCTTGATGGGGAGATAGTGGTACCATAGATGATGATAGATAAGTCAGGATGTGGGGAGGCATTAGAAGGAGGCATTAGTAGGAGCTCAGTCTTTGACGTGTTAATCTTTAATCACTGTGTTTCATCTATTTTGAGATATATATATATATATAAAAAATACAATTGAGAAGAGCACTCGGTCGTGGAGTTTGGAAAAAAAAAAGTAAAATAGCCCAGGTGCTATCCATAAAGTGCATATAGGAAAATCCAAGTAAGGCGCACTCTGGGTCTTTAGCAAAAATAAAAAACTTTATTAACTAAATATCCAACGTTTCGGTTCCTAAGAACCTATATCAAGGATAAAGGTTCTTAGGAACCGAAACGTTAGATATTTAGTTAAAAGTTTATTATTTTTGCTAAAGACCCAGAGTGCGCCTTACTTGGATATAGATAGATATATATCTATATATACACACACACAAAAAAAACAATCCATATGTGAATTAACATACTCTTTCCAATTTACAAATTGACCATTAACTGTACTCCCCATATGCTTTTTCCTCCTGATATAAATTGAATTCCTCAAAAGAAAACCCAGCTGGAGTACATGTTCCCCATGGCACTGATATTTCCAGAACAAGAGGTCACATTTAATTAACAGGAAAGATCAATGTCTTGACACCTTCTTGACATGTTAGAGGAGCAGAAGCTTAATGCTTAGAATTCCTGAAGGATTGACTGTAGGGGTCAGTGCAGCTGTAAGAACCAGATGCTCCATCCTAAGGGCATCCTGTGGATTTGTAATCAAGCAGAAAAAAAAGCCAATAAAAAAAAGCAATACTAAAGGTACCAAAATGGACATTAAGCCAGTCTTCTGTAGAACACAATTATACCTGGGACATATGTCACGCCATGGCTGGGCAATTCCTAGGTACACTTCGCAATGAGACACCCATTCTTTGAGATATATTTGGTTATTAGTAGAGGAGAAGGCTCGGGAAGAACATTATGTTATTATGTTTTAGAGGTTGTAAATGAAAGTTTCCATGCTTGTTCTGCTTCACACAGGACAGAGTGATATTGCGGGTCGATAAAACATGTCAATTCGGTCATAAAAAATAGACATCATACACAACTGAAAAATACATGGCAACCACTAGAGCCATTTAAGAAAATTAAAGTCAACAACAAATTTTTGAGAGTCCGACAAAATGTTTTTGTAGAATAATTCAGAATATAGAATGCTAGAGATAAAAAATACTAAGAGCCTGTTGCCTATCCAGCGCCTGGATTTGACAAGCTCTACTACAGAAGGGTGACTGATCGCAGTAAAGCCTACATGGGATGAATGGGTAGATCAGTTAAGTATTCAATCGAACCAGAGACCTTTATGCAGAGATTACAGCTCCATTCCAAAACCAGCAGCAGAACACGAATGTGTTCTTGAAACCCTCCAGGTCATGGCTCGTGTGAAATATAAATCAGTGGTTGTATTTACTATCCTAATATGGACAGGTTCTTTCTTGGAAAGTAAAGTACAATCTGCTGGAGGATGAAATGGGAAAGAAGCAAAAGAAAACAAACCACTCTCCAATGTTAAAGGGGCACTACTAATAATAAAATGTTCTTATTGTGTTTATTTTATGTTGCTGATATCGTACAAGTGCTTTGTTTTTCTCTTGTATGTTTAGTTAAAAAACGATTTTACTCTATTTGTGTCACTGGGCGTATCCTATTTTGTGATTGTTGTGTTGTAAACTACCCCCAGTATCTTCATATCACTTGCTCCTCACTGTGTGGCTTTGGTCATTGAATAAATGGGACAGTCACTGACGCACATTGAATACATCCCATACAATCCAAAGAACATCACCAGGAAGTAGATTATAAATCTTTTAAACTCATTCAGCTGCATATCCCCCTGATGCCTTATCTAAACATTCCCTCCTCCACCTCATTACTGCTGTGCTTTATCTTCTACATTATTTAACAGTTAAGGCCGTGGTCAGACAAGTGTTTTGCAGAGTGGAATGAACATCGGTGAGACTGGACGCTCCTTCCACTCTGATGCTTGTCTGGCCACCTCGCTGAGCGCAGTTCGTGCGCTCCGTGCTGCAAGGCTCGATTTTCCCCTATGGAGGATCGTGCTTTGCAGCCCAGTCGAACGCGCGTCGTAGTGCTTCGACAGGGAGGCTTTCAGAATATCCACAGCCCACCCGCAATTTGTCAACACGTTACAGTGTATTGCCGGCCGCGTTGAAGCATCACAACGCTGTGTCGGACACTGGGAAGCACATCAGTACGGGCGCACATAGTGTGCTCGTCCGATCCCGGCCTAAAGTATCACTTTTGCACAGATTTTGGTAAATGTTGCATCATGGGAAAAATCCACAAAATTGAAACCGGAGATAAAAAAGGCTAACTTTATTTTTCCTCTTTACATACAATTACTTCAAAGAAGAAAATAAAGCAGCAGCATGTGTTTTGTAAAGTGGTTTTATTTGTAATGCTCAAGTAATCTAGTTACAGCTAGGTTAGAGGTGGTGCTCCTTTAAATACCACCCAAAGCTTTCCTTTCCAGCATAAAATTACATTTACCCCCAGTGGAAATATTGGCAAGATGGTAAGATAGTGGATATCTGCCAGATAACGCCACATCCTTCAATGAATAAAGCACAGTAAAGCATTATTTGAGAAATCTGGACAGCAGTGCACTCACAGCTTAGTGTTCATTTCCATTGATTTTTGGACTGCTTGTCGGTTTCTTTTTATAGATTTATACCTTACTGGCTTCAATGAGATTTTCATTCTCTAAACAGAACAGCAATTTGTGAATAAAACAATTGGCAGGATACTTTGTGTATCCGAGGGCTCTGTTATAGGTTAGTACCCATGGATTTGGATTAGCTGACATTTGTCATTTACATGCAGCATTTTACAATGTTCTTTGTGCCATGTCCCATTTAGGTAATTCAAAATTGTGTGAAAGCTTGGTTTAGCTACTCTATGTGAACCTAGATGGTTCATTATTTTCAATTCAATCCCTTCTTATAAAAAGATCAGATATCAGGCTTATACAGATCTACTGGAACAGCTGTACTGTGAATGCCAGTAACTGTCAGCTTAATGTCGGGATTGTTATTTTCCCGTATGTTCCTATGTATAGTGTAATCTCCATTCTGAGCAACATTGTCATTCAGGCATCTATGTTTCTACAGAAAAAGACCTCCCATATGGACTTTTTCACAAATCACAACTGAATTGAGGTCTTGGAAGCCTGTAGAGAAAAACTTCCTCTCAGGTTCTTTTCTAACCATTTTCATTCAGGAAACTCTTGATTCTATCCTCACTCAAGGCTCTATTCCAAAGTTGGTGTAAGGAGGGGTGTCCGGTGAGTACCGGTGAACAGGATAAAAACCCACTTGCAGTAAATAAATACCACACAAAAGATTGATGTAAAAATTGCAGAAAAATTTATTGAAAAAACTGGATACAAAAAAGGCAGGATATTGATATATAATAGCAGTCCTTGAAAAGCAATGGAGGATATTGGTAAAGTGAATCACTTTAGTAAATGAAAACTGGGGACGGAAACCTGGATGTATTAAGAGTCCTTGATAATGTGGAAGGTCTTGAGATGGAGCAAGGAGGAACTGTGAATCTGTAGAAATTGTAGATGAGGGTCTCGGGAAGTATAGAGAGGTGGGTAGGATAGTCTGGAGTAAGCGATGAGGTCAGAGGCCGGCGTCGTTCTGGTTTTCTTGCAGCACCGCCGGGAACCTTACAGTTGGTGCTAACTTAACCAGAGCTGTTGTAAACTTAACAACTCCATGGTCTATAATGACTCTGGTAAGTTTACAACAGCTCTGGTTAAGTTAGCATCAACTTTTGTATATTGCCCTCACTGTGCTAATACACAACCACAATCCGTAAATGTACAAGACAAGACTGTCTAATGTAAGAGCAAAATTTGGCAAAAAGGAGGTGGTCTAACATGATTCCAGTCATGTAACTGGTAATTTCACCCAGTGCTGTCACTTTTGACAGCAAGCAGATTAAATCGTTGTGGACAAATGATTAAGTATACACCTATATATACACTTGTAAACTGAATCACATCTATAATATGATACATATACACTAATATATATATATATATATATCTATTAGAAACATGGTTATTCTGCCTCCCTAGCAAAGCTGTGAGGCGTGGGTGCTTGAGACAAGCTAAGTTTGTATTGACCAGTACTCACACGATGAAAGTTCAGCAGACAGTGTCAACTCAGCAAAACTGACACGTAGAAAAATGAATCCAGTTGAAAACTTTAATGATCAGACTGACAATCTTTGTAATAGTGTACAGCAATGCAGGTGAAAAGACATTAGTTCTGTACAGCATTGAGCAAAGATGGCTCCTAGGCGACCAGTAAGTACCTCAGAAACTAGACTGAACAAAAAGGGGTGGAGCTAGCTTGATACAGCAAGGCTAAGGGAACCCAGCAGGATCAAAATAGCTATGAAATAATAGCTGCAAGCAGCAAAAGGCAGATTGAACACATAACATTAAAATATACAAATAAACCCCGAGTCATGGGGCATGGCAATGGTAAACACGTTTACACTGCTTTCCAACAAATTTTAAAAGGCAAAATTAATATATTACAACTTCCGACCACCCCAGATGTGTCACCTTCTGCAGGTCTGAAACAGAGCAGGAACAATGATCATCTGAACATTGTCCTTACAATTTGAGTCATTGTCGATGCCCACACCCTCAAATCGAGGCACATCATCCCGGTGCACAAGTGCTTGTGTCAGGATGACAGACTGCTAACTCTGCAAATCAGGACTACTCAAACATGAGTGCTGCATTAACCCCCCCCTTTTAACTATTTCAGCACCAAGAGTACCATTAAAAAGGCACAGACACCACGTTGCATTTTCCCCCAGTCCTCCCAAAAATCTGGTGACAGCCCAATGCTGTTGTATTATCTGGAAAACTAAGGAAAAACCATGTGTCAAAAAGTTAAATTGTGTGACTTGAAATATCTGACTATTCAGCAAGTCGGAGCCATTTTTTTCTTTGTCTCTGTCGTACCAAGTACAGAAATACAGAACATGATGCATATTTAAAGCCTATTTTTTTCGAAATTGTTGGGAATAAATGTTACATATGGAGACATTTAGTGGCTTTAATAGTACGGGTGCTGCACTTGGTTAATGTTTATTTATGACTGAAACCAAATCAATGGTTCCAAAAGGGATTCCTATAAATAAATTAGGTGTTCAGCAAATACAGATGGTAATACTGTACTCCAAATATCCTGCTACACTCTGGGAATTGTTTAGGAGGAATATTAAGCATTAATATGAAGATTGTTTATGAAGAAACCTTTGAACATCGACTCCAGTCTTCATTTATGGGACGTGGTATTGCGCCATGTAAATTTAAGCAGGTCGCTGGAACAAAAAATTGTGATATTAACGTGGAATTTATTTAATTGAAAAAGCAGCCAGATCTCAGAGCAGAAGGGTAATAAATGCCGCCTGATTGTATTGCAATGCATTATGCAGCTAGGTTGATTTGAATGACTGTGCCATTTCTTCTACAAAGCCGTGAAATGTTATAAATTTACTGCATTAAATAAGCAATTGGCCAATTTAAGCTTTTCTTTGTAACAAAACTAACAATACTTGATTTCAACAAAAGTCAACAACTGACAAATCTCATAACTCATTAAACGCATAAAGTAAAAGCTAAGGGCTACCTTAGAGAAAGGTGAGGGGGCACAGGTCTTGGGCCTTGTTCCACAGGAGCTATAGGCTATGGAAAAGTAGAAATCAAAACCCGTATGAACACTCAGCGACCATTATTTCTCTGGTATCTGGTACAAAGGCATTGTGGTTGAAGAGGAGAATATTCCATGGTGCACACGCCTCGTGCAAGAGGTGCGTCCACAGGCATATAACACCCCATCTGAGTGCGATTACACTGAACCAAAGATCGATTAAGGTGAGATGGGGCTGCAAAAAAGCTCGAATAAGGCCCCCGGCACACGAGCGTATTTACGGCTCATGTGCGCCCGCAATTCCCTGCGTCCGTGCGTTTTTGACGGGGAAAGCCATCCACCGGACGTGAAAAAGCCCTCCCCGTCAAAAAGCTAAACGGACGCTGAAAGGATACAAAGCGCGATTCTCCATAGGAGGATCGCGCTTTGTACGCTGAGCGCAGAGAGTGGAAGGAACGCCCACTTTCACGGACGTTCCTTCCTCTCTCTGTTAACGCTCGTGTGCCGGGGGCCTAAAGGTCCTGATTGCAGCAAACTATTCTTGTGTATGGTTACACATTATAAAACCACTCTAGCGATGTTGACCTAATTTGAAAAAAAAAATTAAGCGGCTTTCCGGCACCTGGAAGAATGTCCCGCAGTTCATGTTTGACAGCCTTCCAATCAGCAACGTAGAGCAAATATAAACCTTTAAGGATAAAATCCCAGGCATAAAGGTCATCTACTTTTTTGTTGTCCAAAAACATCTGACAAAGATCAGTGCCCGGTCCATTTCTTCTTTCGTTCTATGGATTAATGAATGCAGCGCAGTTTCCAATGGTGAGGCACAAGTCCATGAAATCCGTCCCATTTAATGTAAGTGAGAATGACTGCAGCACGCGGTTTAGGCTAGCGTCAGACGAACGCAGTCCTCACGTCCGTGTCGCCGCACAGTTTAACGTCCGTCGTAGCATTGATTTGTGATCAATAGAGACCAACACACAAAGTACGTGCGCACCGAAGTGCGCACACACCACGCAGGTGGCAATGGATGCCATTTAGGCCTCGACGTAAAAGCACTATGACAGATGCCCCGAGTACACCACGTCCGCGTAGCGGCCTGTGTGCTTGATGACGTGATGTCACACGCAGTGCATTTGCTATGTCCATCAAGTTGACTCTCAGAAGTTTTTTTTTGGTCTGGCTGACTATAACCAGTCACTTAATTTTAATCAATTTTGATTCCCATATTTCCCTTTTTTTTCTACATCCGTCAAAAAAACCAGACCGCGTGGGGTCTTCCGTTATGCATGCGCGCACATTGCGCTCAGACTGCGTTCGTCTGACATTAGCCTATGGTGGGCAACGGTCAAGACGCTGGCAATGACATTTTAAAATTTCTTAAATTACCCAGGAGGATTGAACAAAACGGTCTCACTCAAGTCAGGGGAGCCCATGAGACATTCCAAAATCAGAAATCTGGAACATGATTTATAGAACCAAAAGGCTCCTTTGTTTTCTTTGCCTTAATGGAGAATTAGAACCTGTGCCCTTGTGGATTTTAAGCTCAACCAAGCAGGGCTCTTAACACTCTCAATCTTCTAAAGTATTCTCCTTATGGTCCAGTAGCTGTACTTCCACACTTTATCTTGTAAAGTGCTAAGGAAAATGTCACCGAATACATGAATATGATAAGTGAGATCTTCCTGTATAGTTACACCTATATTTTAATTTCAGAATACTATTGAACCCAGTATAAGTGTAATCACCCTTACACAAGCAAAAAGTATGAGCGAAAATCCTAACGACCTGCGTGACACTTTGTAATGGATACTCTGACATCTTCACATCCACTATATCCACATAAATGTGCTGTCTGTGCCTTCTGAAGCCGAACATGAACGTGCCAGAGCGGATAATGTGCCACAAGCAGAGGCTCGTGCGGATCATCCTTTTTTTGACTTCCACTCTTACTGCATTGTGAAATATAAACCTGACAAGTAAAGCCAAAAATACATGGTGTCTGCTCATTAGCATGGAAAAATGTTGTTAGTAAATCAGACCTACATATTTTGAATACTTAATCCTTAAAGGAGCATTAAAAAAAAAATATATATCTATATATAAACACTCATACACTACAGTTGTGTTCAAAATTATTCAACCCCCAATGCTGTAAAGGGTTTTAGGGAATTTAGTGTACATTTGTAATTGTATTCAGAATGAAATCCTACAAGGACTTTTTAAAGAACCATATGCAACTAAAATGACATCAATTGGTTTTGTAATACAGTAGTAAATGTTTCTTTTGTGAATTCTTCATTGACACAATTATTCAACCCCTTAAAGACCACCACTCTGAAGAACAGAGGTTCATTCAAGTGTTTTCAATCAGGTATTGAAAACACCTGTGGATGTCACGGAGCAGCAATAAAGCATAATAAGCACCAATTAGGCAGCTTTAAAATGACTGTGATACTCAGCTCCTTCTAGACATTTACTGGTGTGGTTACAAACATGCTGAAGTCAAGAGAATGGTCCAGGAAGACAAGAGAAGAGGTGATTACTCTTCACAGGAAGGGCAATGGCTATAAGAAGATTGCAAAGATGTTAAACATACCAAGAGAGACCATAGGAAGCATCATTCGCAAATTCAAGGCAATGGGCACTGTTGAAACGCTACCTGGTTGTGGCAGAAAGAAGATGCTGACTTCGACTGCTGTGCGCTACCTGAAGCGTAGAGTGGAGAAAAGTCCCCGTGTGACTGCTGAGGAACTGAGAAAAGATTTGTCAGATGTGGGTACTGAAGTTTCAGCTCAGACAATACGGCGCACACTGCGTAATGAAGGCCTCCATGCCAGAACTCCCAGGCGCACCCCCTTGCTGTCTCCAAAGAATAAGAAGAGTCGACTGCAGTATGCCAAAAGTCATGTGGACAAACCACAGAAGTTTTGGGATAGTGTTCTGTGGACTGATGAAACAAAATTAGAACTGTTTGGGCCCACAGATCAACGCTATGTTTGGAGGAGGAAGAACAAGGCCTATGAAGAAAAGAACACCTTGCCTACTGTGAAGCATGGCGGGGGGTCAATCATGCTTTGGGGCTGTTTTGCTTCTGCAGGTACAGGGAAGCTTCAGCGTGTGCAAGGTACCATGAATTCTCTTCAGTACCAGGAGATATTGGATGACAATGTGATGCAGTCCGTCACAAACCTGAGGCTTGGGAGACGTTGGACCTTTCAACAGGACAATGATCCCAAGCATACCTCCAAGTCCACTAGAGCATGGTTGCAGATTAAAGGCTGGAACATTTTGGAGTGGCCATCGCAGTCACCAGACTTAAATCCGATTGAGAACCTCTGGTGGGATTTAAAGAAAGCAGTTGCAGTGCGCAAGCCTAAGAATGTGACTGAACTGGAGGCTTTTGCCCATGACGAATGGGCAAAGATACCCGTAGATCGCTGCAAGACACTTGTGTCAAGCTATGCTTCACGTTTAAAAGCTGTTATAACTGTAAAAGGAAGTTGTACTAAGTACTAAGATTGAATGTCACTTGGGGGTTGAATAAAACTGATAATGATGTGAGCACAGAAAAGACATTTGTGGTTATTTCATTATAAATGTTATGTTATATTTGTCTGACCTACACGTGCCTCTTTGATTTAATTGTAAGCAAGATGACTGAATGATCAAAATCAATGCCAGGGGGCGTGGCCGGCTACCAACGGAGGCAGACGTGTCCTGGTGGAGCTCCACACGTCTGCCACTTTTGGGGACCTCCTGCTGACTGTTACCGAGACATTTTCCTAATCTGAGGTACCCCCATTGCCGGTCACCGGATCTGCGCTGTCCGGAGACCGTTTAGTCCCCCCTCCGGACCAGAGAAGTGCTGTTTCGGGTCCCTGTTCCCTGCCGGGCACGTGCCGTCGTCGGCCATTTTGGGACCTGGGCTCCGACTCGAGTGCAGCCTGATACACTCTCAGCCTATATCCTGGGTACGCAGCTGCGGCGAGCCGGGGGGATGGAGGGCCCCCGACCTCCGGCTGCTGAGGCTGTCCCCATAGCGGAGATTGCGGGGGTGAGTGCGGACCGGCGGCGGCTGGCTCGCCCTTCCCCCACCAGATGCATGGGAGAGGTATTGGAGGAGCTTGAGGCCTGCCTGGAGTCAATGCTCGGGGAAGATGATGAACGCCCGCTCACGCGCAGCGACTGGCACCGGCTGACGGCGGTACTGTGGAGTGGCCGGCGGCTGGAAACTTTGGATGAAGCTGCACGGGAGGACAGGCCCTCTGCCGATCACAGAGAAGACATCCCCGTGGCAGAGGAACCAGGTGATGGTGAGGTGCAGCAGATCAATGAAACGGGCAGACAGACAGACGACATTGTGCGGGAGAATGAAGAGGACGAGATGCGGCGGCAGGGGGAGCCTGACGGAGTGGCAGAAGACCCTGCACGGTTCGCTGATATTCCCACTGTGATGGAGCTGCGACAGATCCTCGGGGGGCTGCCGGCCTGCGGGCTGAAGAGCCTACCTGGGCCTTGCACTATTGCACTTGCAATGTATGCGGAGAGGCATGACGGGCCCAGCCGAGAGCTGCTGGAATTGAGGCGGCTGCATGCCGACACCAGGCCTGGTAGGGCTTTGGGCTCCCTAGTTGATTCTGGGCTTGGAATCTGGCCACTGAGGTTCCGTGACACGGGCTGAGAACTCTGATGGACTCCGGACGGATCGACTCCCCCACCGAGTTTTGGATGCCAGGCCAGTTATATCTGTCGTAATTGTTATTTTCTTTTGATGAGACCCCCCCCATTAGCAGGTTTTACACCCCCATGCCCTTTTTCTCCCATATGACCCGATTTTACTAAAGCCTTCCCCCCCTTTTTTTTTTTTTTTTTCTTTATATGGCTACACTGGGTAGTTTCAGATGCTAAGCCGTGGCCTGGAGCCCGGCTTTGCCCTAGATGCCCGGGCCTGGTGCCAATTACCACCGTGGCCTTTTCCCGTGGTCTATTTCGGCCAGCCGGGTATGTGCCAGGGGCGGCACCGATATGGCCTTTGCCATTCTTCCCCCTCCATTTTTTTTCCCCTTCTCCATTCTTTTTTATTTTTATGTGTTGCCTACTAGATGACATGTTCGGGCCCTGCGAGGCCGCTTTTTTGTTTTTGTTTTCCTATACCTATTTTTGGATGAGACCCCCCAATTGGGGATGACTATGCTGATATGTGGCGATTTTATTTTCTACTTTACAGAGACACCCCATTTGTTACTACCTGTAGACACGTTTGTGACTCTGATTACCTCTTACTTCGCAGTTGATCTTTCGATGAGACCCCCTCTTAGGGGATGTTTGCTAATATGTGATTTCCCTTAGATGACTTCTTTGTTTTCTACTGATGTGTTTATTCTGATGACATTTCATGGCCCTGCGAGGCCATTCTATGCTTTGTATGTTGTTAAGCTGACTCTTTTTCAAAATAAAAACTTTGAAATAAAAAAAAAAAAATCAATGCCAAACTGGCCAAAACACTCAATTTCAGTGGGGGTTGAATAATTTTGAACACAACTGTACATTGCCAAAAGTATTCGATCATCCATCCAAATAATCAGAATCAGGTGTTCCAATCACTTCCATGGCCACAGGTATATAAAATCAAGCACCTAGGCATGCAGACTGTTTTTTCAAACATTTGTGAAAGAATGGGTCGCTCTCAGGAGCTCAGTGAATTCCAGCGTGGAACTGTGATAGGATGCCACCTGTGCAACAAATCCAGTCGTGAAATTTCCTCGCTCCTAAATATTCCACAGTCAACGGTCAGCTGTATTATAAGAACATGGAAGTGTTTGGGAACGACGGCAACTCAGCCACGAAGTGGTAGGCCACGTAAACTGATGGAGCGGGGTCAGCGGATGCTGAGGCGCATAGTGTGAAGAGGTCGCCAACTTTCTGCAGAGTTAATCGCTACAGACCTCCAAACTTAATGTGGCCTTCAGATTAGCACCAGAACAGTGCGCAGAGAGCTTCATGGAATGGGTTTCCATGGCCAAGCAGCTGCATCCAAGCCATACATCAAGTGCAATGCAAAGCGTCGGATGCAGTGGTGTAAAGCATGCCATCACTGGACTCTAGAGCAGTGGAGACGTGTTCTCTGGAGTGACGAATCGTGCTTCTCCATCTGGCAATCTGATGGACGAGTCTGGGTTTGGCGGTTGCCAGGAGAACAGTACTTGTCTGACTGCATTGTGCCAAGTGTAATGTTTGGTGGAGGGGGATTATGGTGTGGGGTTGGTTTTCAGGAGCTGGGCTTGGCCCCTTAGTTCCAGGGAAAGGAACTCTGAATGCTTCACCATACCAAGAAATTTTGGACAATTCCATGCTCCCAACATTGTGGGAACAGTTTGGAGCTGGCCCCTTCCTCTTCCAACATGACTGTGCACCAGTGCACAAAGCAAGGTCCATAAAGACATGGATGACAGAGACTGGTGTGGATGAACTTGACTGGCCTGCACAGAGTCCTGACCTCAACCCAATAGAACACCTTTGGGATGAATTAGAGCGGAGACAGAGCCAAGCCTTCTCGTCCAACATCAGTGTGTGACCTCACAAATGTGCTTCTGGAAGAATTGTCAAAAATTCCCATAAACACACTCCTAAACCTTGTGGACAGCCTTCCCAGAAGAGCTGAAGCGGTTATGGCTGCAAAGGGTGGACCGACGTCATAATGAACCCTATCGATTAGGAATGGGATGTCACTTAAGTTCATATGCGAGTCAAGGCAGGTGAGCAAATACTTTTGGCAATATAGTGTATCTCACCCATTTTTTTCGCCCTTAAATAATTGTGCAGATGCTGTGGAACCTAGTTTGGAAAGAGGAAATCCAGCTCCTTCTAAAGGAGGAGCCACATCTGGTGCAGGGACGTGCAGTCAGGGGTGGCAGGGGAGGCGGAGCCTCCCCTGCCATTCCAGTAAATTAATGTGCTCAATGTGCTGTAATGATGTGTGTGTGTGCGTATTTATACTGTAAATAAATGGTTATGTTGAAAAACGTTCTCATACTCACCTCTCCACGCTCCCTCGCTGTGCTTGCTTCTCTCCCCCCCCCCCCCCCCGGTTTTTTTTTTTCACTTCAGTTTGCCGGCTGCTGTGTGTGTGTGTGATTCACTACACAGACAGCAGGGGCAGCACTGAGCCAGCCTAGGCTACACAATTTGCGCAGCTCTACCCTACGCTGATTGTGAAGCCCAAGCTGGTGGCAGGCACTCTCTCCTGGGCCTCCAGGCACGGAGAGCAAATGAAAGCTTCAGCCAATGGGAAAGCTCCCATTGGTCAAGCATTTCCTTTTTAAAAAAAAACAAAAAAAAACGTCACCATGGGAGGCAGAACTCCTCATGGTTTGATTGACGCAGGACAGTCATGTGACTGTCCTGGTCAGTCATGGGGGCGTTGTAATCAACCTACAATGGCTGTGTTGGTTTACACACGTGTCTATCAGTCACATCACAAATCAAATAGCAGCACATGCTTGTGATTAAAATAATCTGTTCTGATCCCAACTGATCACATAAAATCCTAGAAATCTCCTCTTTCACAAAGAATTTCCTGAAATAATTTATTACGATGCTGCCAGCAAATCTGTGAGTCAGCACACCTTCATAGCATAACCCAAACAAAAAAAGATTTTATTTTTTTATTTTATCCAATATTCTGCAAACATGGTATCATCTGGTCCCATAGTGAATAGACAGTGTTTTTTACGTTTGCAGTTGATCCTACTGGGAAAAAATTGCAATCCATCACAAAAAAAGAACAAATAATTAATGGGGGGGGGGGTGGGGGTGAAAAAAAATTAAACCAGTCACGATAACAAGTCTCAGCTTTATCATAAACAGAAGTTATCACATGGACTTTGCGGATTTTAAACGTTACATATATATTAGTGTGTGAACACAAGTTACTGTTTAGTAAACAAACCCCTGAATCTCTTCCTCTTGCTGTGCCAACAGATGGAGTGAATTAGGATGGCACCTGGGTGAGGGGTGAGCAGATCTGCAGCTTCCAGCTGCAATTGGTGACTTCCCTTTACCTTACTTAATATGTTGATGTATCACATAGGGCAATAATCCCTGCTGGAGTAGATGGCGGTGGCAGTTTGGGGTTTTATAGCTGAATAAGCGGGGGAGGGGGAAGGGATCTGTCTGCTAGAAGTCTGTCTACAGTTGATTTTTTTTTGAGAGAGAGAGAGAAGTGTTGCTGAAATCTTAAAACATTTGCATGCTTTTTTACAACCGTATCCAGTTACTTCACCTGCAAAGCAAGGGCATGAAAAATAGCAAACAAGCAGGATCATTTGGGGTTTAATTGCCAAAGCCCCACTTAACACATTTCATTCATAACTTTGGCACATTCCCCCCAAGTTGGATTGCACCCCAAAAGTTGCATGCTCTTAGAACTTAAGGAAAAAAGGTGTCATCTGCGCTCGTTTCTAGGTGTTCCATGTACAACAAAACTGAGGTTTTTGTTTGTTTCAATGGCCATTGCAACGTAAGCTCACTCGCCACTTCACAGCACCTCTTTACAGAGTGAGTACCTAACATGTACCAAAAGGCCGCTCTACTGAGCAGCTCCAAGCCCCTCCTGCTGCTTTTCAGCCAAGGAGAGGCAGAGATATGGTGGGTTTTATTTATACACGCACCAAACACTTCCCATTTGGGATTAAAAACAAAAACATGGAAAGAGGAACAGCTGCAGAACGACGGACTGGTGTTACAAGCATGATATACATAAATACAGAAAAAATGGCGTCGCGCCCATACTCACCGGAGCGGCAGCAACTGCCAGGAGTAACAGTGCCTCTCCTTGGCTGAAAAGCAGCAGGAGGGGCTTGGAGCTGCTTAGTAGAGTGGCCTTTTGGTACATGTTAGGTACTCACTCTGTAAAGAGGTGCCGTGAAGTGGCGAGTGAGCTTACGTTGCAATAGCCATTGAAACAAACAAAAACCTCAGTTTTGTTGTACATGGAACACATAGAAACGAGCGCAGATGACACCTTTTTTCCTTGTTATGTTTTATACATTAACTGGGCTGTTACTCCTGGCAGTTGCTGCCGCTCCGGTGAGTATGGGCGCAACGCCATTTTTTCTGTATTTATGCTCTTAGAACTGTAAGAAAAAGAAAAAAATGCGAACTTTACTTTATAAATAGTGAAACTCTATTCTCCTATATAACGATAATCAAAAGCGTAAATTGCGACTGCGTAACCCGGTGTATATCTGGCTCTGATACTAGCCAGTGCCTCACCAGACGACACTGATCTGGTGGTGACGGTCACAAGTTCACAGCAGCAAGAGTGATATTCTTAAAGCACATGTATAAATAAATCAAATTTAAGGAGGTTGGGTATCCCCCTGTGACACTATAATACACGAGGATGATACCCCCTTATTTAAAAGCATTTTTGCTGCTCATTTAACAAGTGTCCCTGTGTCAGTCCAGCTGCCGGCTGATGTTCATAACAATGACAAATGACTTACAAAATTTGCTATAGGATTCTATCCAATTTAAAAAGGTGTGTAGATCACACCCTCCTAAGAGAAATATCTCCAGTGTTCCCTTATTTGAAAGAGGATTTTCCCACCATTCAAATGAGTCATCTCTTTCTTGTATAGCTGTCAAGTAACAATCTGTGATAGTGATTATCAGTAGCTGCCAAATTAATTTCATAGTGATTTTGTGTTTGGGCTCAGATATGACACTTTTTCTGGCATAAGTAAATAATAGAACTGAGTGCAGAAATAGGACAATATACAATGTCAAAATGATACATGTCACACCTCTGAGAAATAACAGGTGCCAAAAACAAAACAAAAAAAAAAAAAATCTTGTTACAGGTGACTTTTATATTTTGTTGTTACAGGTTACATTTATATTTTGAAGATAAAAATCATATTTTTCAAATAAAAAGGAGAATATAATCCTAGTTTTTGAACTGCTGCGCAGATTTAAGTGAAACTAATTGTGAGCTATTATATATAATATTTAGTGAACAATGACTCCTATGCTGCTGTTTAAGATATGTACCATAAAAAAAAATTAATTTTTTTTTCTCCATATTTTAGTAATTTTTCAAACTAAAGTTATTTTAGTTTGGGTCTGCTGAAAAAGTCGATTTTTATTTAAAAAAGTATAATTTGTGTCAGTATCTCAAAGATAACTGGCTGAAATTTGTGATTTGGTATCGATAGGGCTTATGGGTTATGAAAGAATCAGCAGTGAAGAGGTTAACCTCACTGAAAAGATAGGTATAGATTATTTTTCACTGAAATAACAGCCCCAGCAAGATCTGCTGTATATGTTGGTAACCACTCTTCATCTGGAACGGGATTTTCAACTACTGTGTGCTTTGACATAATAGTTTTCTGCGGGACTTCGCTGTGCCATGGCAGAATGAGGCATGAGAGTAACCGGACAGTGTAAGGGAGCAGTGGCACAAATGGGAGATTAATGAACAGAACTTTAAAAGAAAGCTTAACATCATTTTTACATTGCCCCCCTTTTTTTCTCCACCTCTCTCTTTATCCTTTTTTCTTCTTCCCTCATTCCTCCTCTCCTTTTTCCCTTACCCCTTGTTTTATTTCTCCTCCTTTCTCCTATGTTTTTGTCTCTCCATGATATTCCACCTTTTCTTAGCCTTCATTTTTCAGAGATTTTATATTTTTACCATCACTCGCCCGACAACTGCACCCATAGTCCTCAATTTGCAAGACAACGACCTTCTTATTTTCCTTGATGGCTACTTCTATGTTCTTATTGCCACCATTTGACCCACATGTAACGTCGCTGTGTGATATTGCCTTTTACGCTGATCTGTTTTATGGGCGTTTATTTTAGTATCTGTGAAAGTGTTATGTCTGATGTCTTCTTTCTTGTATTGCAGTGTATTTCTGCGTCTACTTTTTCCTGAATAAAAAATCATTTGAAAAAAATATTTTTGAAATGATAAAATCGTTGAAAAACAGCTGGTTTGCCTAGACAACTGTTTGCTCCTAAACAGTGTGCCAGGACATGAAATGGTTGAGAACCACTTCTCTGGAGGAACAAACTCATGGAAAGGCTGAAAAATTAAAGTAGTGCATGTTTGCCAAACATTGTATATCTTAATTGCTTATTAATTGAGTCCAACAATAATTCACAGAGAAATATTTAATTTATAGAAAAACCATTAACCAAGGCAGCGGCCAACTCTACTGCCCTCAACATGTGCTTCTTAAAGTGCACATGTACTGGCTAGGTGCACTTTTGCTGCAATATCCCATCAAGGATAGCACATACCGTAGTTCTTAAAGGGACACTTCCACTTACATAAATTGTAACTAGATTTGTGCATTACAAAACACATGCTGCCGGTTTTTTTTTGTTCGAAATAATTGCATGTAAAAAGGAAAAATAAAATTAGTTTTTATGTCCTGTTTCAATTTTGTGGATTTTTCCCACAATGCAACATTTACCAAAATCTGTTCAAATGTTTTACTTTTTGGTTGTGCTTTATCTTCTACAGTATTTAACAGTTAATGAGGTGGAGGAGGGTATGTTTAGAAAAGACAGCAAGGGGTGTGTTGTGTTTTACAAATTATTCAAGAGATGGCTGCTGAAGGAGATAAAACAGGGAGCTTAAAAAACTTCTAATATAAACAGCAAAGCGATATCTAATCGTGCACTTTGTACTCGCCACACTCCTGTGATGGGTGGAGCCATGTTCAGCCCAATGTGACGGAGCTAACTGGGCTACAGGCCCTCTGCGATGATTTGTTAATCACACTGACTCATCAATCAGCTCTCCGATAACAAATGGTGCACACAGACTGTGTAGAAGGCTGTTTTGTAGGACTAAAGCTGACGCACTCACTGCGGCATGCAGCGGTCACATGATGGACAGAAAATCTATGACAGGTAATAACTCCTTTTTTCAATAATATAAACATCAGGGGAAAAAAATGTTGACATATAAGGGGCCAAACCAAGGATACAGAGTAACCCATTACTAAAGTAAAACATAACCTTTGCCTAGTTAAAAAAAAAAAAAAAAAAAATAGGCTCAGAACACACATACTAAAAAAAAAATAAAGGAAAAAATGTCACTCCGCTGTATTAGGGAATCACACTTGCCATAAAATACAATTTTGCCTAAATGAAAGAACGAGATTGGAACGTGAGCCTTCTAGGGTCCACAGGGATAAGACAGTAAGAAATCAGAGACGTGTAATCCTATTTCATATGGCAGCATGCATAGTGTACAGAAAGGCATGGAGATTTACCCATACTGGGGTATAGTGCTGAGTGCGCGCCAAGTCAACAAACACTCATCAGCTGCGAAAGAGGGCTCTATAAAAGCTAAAAGTTTATCTACACGCCTCGCTCTATGCTTTTCGCCATTATTGCCTCAAGGCAATCAGGGCTTTGATAAGCTAAAGTGGTCAGAGTGCATAAAGCGTACCTTTAAAATAATTTCATTAACAAACTGAGTAGGGGGAGGGAATGAGTTTGGACACGGGACCTGACCCTAATGTGGGAGGGAAGTTGGAAGGGACTAGAACAAAGGGAGGGATGGTAGCTCTGGACTGTAGAGAGGGAGGCAGGGAGAGTGTGATGGCACAGGACTCCAAGTATGGATAAACCACAGGAGGCATAATACCTCCACCCAGAGGCAGTAACCCAGGGTTTGTGTGATTGTTTGACATATGTCGGACATATTTCTAGATCTAAATCATACAGAGTGAAGCAGTGGCACATCTTCTCCAATCAGAGTCTGAGGTTAAGAACGTTTAACTCCGTCTGACTTGAAACCGTGTGTGCTGTACACAACCCAATTAATCAATTATGAAAATAGTGGTCAACTATTCTCCTTATCAATTACTAGGGCTGAAACGACTAGACAATAAAGGTTTGGGGTACTACACTGTAAGAATATCCCTTTATAGGGCTCTACTGAGATCCAACTGGTACAGGAATATTCAATCACATGCCTTTGCAGATGTGGCGATTGACTAGTCATTGGTATGTGGTCAACATGCTTAGAATGACATGGAGTCATTGAAAAGTCAGGTCACAACTATCCATTCCCCCTAGACAAACGACCTAATTGTTGTAACAAATTCTGCTTTTCCTCCTACATTTATCACAGCGCAATAATGACGAATAACCTGAAATCTTGCATACGCTGTGTTCAGTACTCCAGGCCATGAGCAATTTCAGCAGCTTTTCCAATTTGTTTACACATACATTGAAGACAGAGGAGATTTGCATACCTAGCTGCTGAAAAAGCTATTTGCGGATAGAATAATAAAAGTGTTAATAAAAAAAATAAAAAAAAAAGGATAGAGTTATAGTTATCACTTGTTTAACTTGCGTCTGTGGTTTTCGCATAGTCTGGGTTTTAGGGAGAGCGCATAAACATCCATAGTCATTTGTAGACAGCGACAGATATAAAATGTCATACAGAGTGGATTGATTGATGAGATCCTGGATTTGTGGGATGTCTGGCAGTAAAAGTGTTAAGAGAATTCAGTCTCAGCAGATTTTTATAACCTTCAATTCTGATGCACCTCGTCTTGTACTTGTATCGCCTTGACAGTTTGCGCTCTTTAATATATGGGATGTGACATATGCATACTAACAAACTAGTCTAAGGTCATTTTAATTTGCGAGCTCGTTTAGCAGTCTGCTCATGTCATTCCTGTAATTTAATACATTAGGAAGACTGTTTACGTGCTATCCTACAGATGCTATGGGATGATGACATTCTGATTAACTGCCTACATTAGGGGGTAGCCAGAAAACAGACCCCATGTCCCTGTGCCATTAGCAAAGTAGGCACCATGAGCCATGGTGACCCCAAGACATTTAATATACAGCTTTGATAGTGAAAGGCAATTTGTCTGCTTCTCATTGACCTTTACATACGGCATATGGAGCACATGGGATATTAGTTACTGAATTTGTTGGGGGTAATTAAGCCTAACATTAAACAAGGGGGTTCACTTCATCTTGTATTCCATAGGATTCTCTACTTGTTGAATATGAGGCCATACATTCAACAGGCTTTCTTCACTGGTTAGAGAACTTGGCCCGTCTAATTCTATAAAAGAAACTGACGGAAGCCATAAAAACAATCTGTAGAGTCCTTTAGTATGTCAGTGTGGGTCCATCGATGTCACCTACACTGGACCATTATTAATGACTATGAGCGCAGATCTTTGTGTACACAAAAACCAGCCCAATATTAAACCAAACCTGAATACAAGAAAGAATCAGTTTAGAAGATGGAAAGGACTTCTCTCCTCAACACACGGCTGTCCAGTCGCCATAAAGTCTTAACCAAGAGGAGAGAAACGGATCCACTCTCAGGAACTTCAGCTCAAATAATGAGGCTGGTCTACAATATTTGATCTATTCATCAGGGAGCAACCGTGCAACGATCATGTAATCATCATTTATATAGTGCAACAGTTTCCCCAGCGCTTTACAATAACCAAAAGGGAGCGAGATACAGATAAACGGACATAGGATGGAAACACTTGGTGTAGAGGGCCCTGCTCATAGGAACTTACACAGTCTAGAGGGATTGGGGTCGAGGAAGACAAGGTTGAGTTTTACTGGATGTCAGAATCATTAGTGTCAGTGGTTCGGGAATGGTGGGGCCATAGTAGCAGCTTCAATCATGTGTGAGTAGGTGAGCAGAGGGAGGAGTTAAGGCTGAGATACACAGAGCGTAGCGATGCACAGCGTAGCGATATATATATATATATATACATACACACACACCCACACAGACCTCAGACCAGACATATATAGTCAGACACACACACACTTTTTTTCTGCAAATTTATTGGTGAATGATGTCAGCTATTCACATTATGGAGGGGGGTCCCGGCGGCACCTGGCCCAGGGTCCTGCTGTGGAGCAGCTCTCCCCGTGCTGCTGGGTCGACCGAGGCAAAGACACAGAGGGAAGTGCGGACAGATCAGCGCTGGTGGGAGGGACCTACAGGATCCTGCCCCTCCCCTCATCGCGCCACTCCGCCGAGGGGAAATTTGGATTTTTTCCAACTCCCTTCGCTCGGCGCCGCATCGTGACGCGGCCTGAGCAAGGGAGGTGGAAAAACCTGGACACAACAAGCGCGTCTCGCCGCAACGCGCTCAGTGTATCTCAGGCTTTACATCAGCGATGTGGTACGCTAATCTGAAGAGATGGGTTTTGAGGGATTTCTTGAAGGATTGAAGATTAGGGGAGAGTTTGATAGGGCGATTAACACAAGCCAAAAGCAATTAGACTGTAAATCCATCGGAAATACAGTAAAGAGGTCAGTAAAATCAAGGCCATATGACCAGGTGAAATTGCCGAAGTTGGTATAGAGTTAGATAAAGCCTGATTGAATTGCCAATGTTGTATTCATATGGATGAGTATTCATAATCACGTTGCAATCTTAGTAAACATTAAGAGGGCTTTACCACAGATAAATTTGGCCCAAAGTTTTGCCGAAGTTTGTATATACCTAAATAAAGCCGGGTGGATTGCCAAAGTAGTATACATACTGTATAAATATCAGTAATCACGCTGTAATCTTAATACACTCTTAAAACGGCTACAGAACAGGTTAATTGCTTAGTTTTCATAGTATTATATTACATTACAATAATCAAGGACAAGATTGCCATATTGAGCCACAAAAAAACTACCTAATGTCCTACCAAAATTCATCGATCTATTTAAGTTCTCCAGAACAGGAAAGTTGCTGAAGTGCACCAAACCTATCTCCTATATTCAGTGGTAATAGCCACCAAAGAAAGGTTACCAACTGCAGCATTTCATTCAGCGTCAAACAAATATAAATTTATATTAATCCCTGGGTTATTTAATACCATGGTATTCACTTAGGACTTAAATTCAGTGCACTATCGCATTGTCAGAAATTCTCCTGACCAACCAGGCAAACAAATCACTATAGTATCCAAAATTAAAGCATGAGAAGGGTTAAACATCTATCATAATACAAGAATTACATTAAAGGGACTGATAAAAACAAGCTCAGCGCGTTTCGCCGCTACAGGGTAAACTGATCACACAAAGCTCTTCACTCTCCCCTTCCTGCCTACATTACAGCCAATCTGTTTCCAAATCAGAGTATTTTTATTTGGTGACATCTATTTACATTTCATAGCTTGGATTTCTGAATGTTTTTTTTTTCCTTTTCTTCTATTATCCTCAAGCTGAATTTATTATATCATATCTTATTAATACATGTTTGCTCTCTTCTCATTACTAAGTGATTCATGCTTTTTCTTGATCCTCCTTCCACCTCCCTAAAAGATAGCTCTGTGTATTATACACTTGCTGCATAATTCGATGGGCATTTTAGCTTTGCAAATACCTTCACCCAAAGCCCTAGAATAGAGAAAAGAAAGGTAATATATATATATATATATATATATATATATTTTACACCAGTGGTTTATAATATTAAGTGTTTCAGACAAAAAAAAAATAAAAAATACTACAACACTGTCACGTTCAGTACATTGGTTTGTAAATAAACTCCATACGATCTCACAACAAACAGCAAAAAATTTTTTTTTAAAAAAATCACTGCATTAGATACATCAAGGTCAGAAATCAAGATAGCTACTATAGAACAGAGACCGTAAAATATTTCCATCTCGAGAGGTTTAGAGTGATGTGAAAACACCAGAGAAGGGATTTTTAAGTACGTTTGACTATAAATGTGTTTTACAAGCACATTTTCGTTCTCTCTAATGGAGCTGTGATACTGCAGTATTTTCAGCCCTAAATTAAAAAGGTCTACTGTCAGCCAAGATGAGAATTCCCCTGGTTTCCCTGGAGTGTCCTGGGTAAGGAAGCGTGGCAGAGCTTCAACATGCATTGCAGTGACTCCATAATTTATGCCTTTAGCCTGACAGAAATGAAAGAGAAGGGACGGTTTTTTTCTGGCTGTAGTCCAGTGCTTTACAATCAGCTGTGTGAGCACTTAAAGAGTTATTTCTCAGGATCTCCCAAACCAATGAGACATGACTTTAGGTTCAATGGACCTTCAATTCCATTATGTGGGCAAAACACATCTGACAAGGTTCAGCAGCCAAAATAGACTCTAGAAGAAAAGAAAAAAAGCAAAACACACTACAAATAATTAGAGAGCTATAAGTTTATTGGACGTTATATGTGTTTTGGTACCAAGGTTCAGCAATGTTTCTATTTTATGGTTCTATTTTGCTCTGCATAGGTAATTAGGGCCAGATTTATAATTAGGCAGAAAGGCAAGTGCCTAGACCCTAGAGGCACCTACCATAAGGGGGTGTCTCGCTATGCTAAAATTTTTTTTTTAAAAAAAAAAAATACAATTTACAGTCATTTAGACTCCTGTATCTCTGGAACGTTACAGGCTAGAGTGACCTATAAGGCATCATTGGAAAGGTCAGATTTGGCAGCATTTCCAAGGATGCCAAACATGATGTTTATGTAAAAATTGTAATAAAAAATATTTTTACAATTTATAAAGTGAACAATGATGCCACACTAACTTGTCTTCTCATTTCCCACACTGCCAGCAAGTATGGAGTTGATGGCATGACACATTGTTTCTTTGATAACCTAGACCACAGCACTGCAGTGAGGAGAGACAGGGGGACTTCGGAACCCTAGGTCTTTGGAATTTTACACCAAACAAGGTCAAGCAAGGGGTCATTGGAAAGGTCAGAGTTTGGTCTTTCTAATGATACCAATCATGACCATATAATGTGTAAAAAATAAAATTTAATGCAAAATTTACTTTTTTCTCTGCTCTAAGGCTTATTTTTCTCTGTTCTTTCACTTCTAAAGCAAACACTTTTTTTTGAGAAAGGATTTTACCAGGAAGGATACATTGAAATTTTTCTCGTTTTCAAGTATGTCCTGGGTGGCGAGTATGTACCGTTAGGTGTCTTGCCCAAGGACACTTATTGGAGAGGAGCGCTTGCCGGGATCGAACCCATGTCTCCACAGGCTCTCTCCATGCAGAGCAGTGATGTTACCTCTACACCACCCAGCCGGTACAAGCAAACAATGCCACTGCATTAACTCACCTTCTCATTTATCACACCGGAAACAAATATGGAGGTGATGGCACAATGTGTTATTACTCACCGGTTCATCTAAAACAGTGTTTCCCAAACCTGTCCTCCGGACCCTTCGCCTCGCCAGGTTTTCCAGATATGTGAAGCACAGCACAGGTGATATGATTTGCTGCTCAGTAATTGCAGGATTCAGTCTGTATTTCCCCAAGGGGATCTGCAAAATCTGGCCTGGTTGAGGGTCCCCGAGGACAGGTTTGGGAAACACTGATCTAAGGAGAGCAGGGATACTTTTGACATCTGTGTTTCCAATCTTTACACCCCCAAAAGGAAGTAAAGTGGCACTGGGCGAGTCAGAGTCTGGCCTTTCTGATACCAAACATGACCATGAAAAGGAGGGGGAAAAAAAAAAAAAATCAAAAATTAAAGTCGAATCAAAAAACGAAGTGGTAAAAAAAGTCACGTCTTGAAAAAGACAAAGACACTCAGCCGTTATTTGATGCCCAGAATTCTGGTTGCTCTGGGCTGAAATGGAATGTCATTTTCCATGGCTACAGTTAGAAATTAAGGTTAGGCTTAGAAATTAAGTTTACAGTTTGGTTACTATTTGTGCGTGTTTAACCCAAGCCCTAACGTTCTGCTCCATTTTTACTTCATTTTGAGGCCCCCTTTTGATTTGAGCGCAGCAAGAAACGTTTTTTCAGTTTGGTGGGGTGTTTTTTAAATATGTAGATTTTATTATTCCCCAACCCAAAGCAAATAATTAAAGAAGTAGTTTCGGCACTTTTTAGTGTTATTTTTTCTCGGGGGGGGGGGGGTGGCACTCCGGGTTTCTGTGCCTACGGGCTCCTGAGATGTGAATCCGGTCCTGCAGGTAGAATATGTTAAATGGTCTCGTGGTGACCTGAGTGTTCCATTAAGATAATTAGGGGTCGTGTTGCTAAAAGGATGCAGACATAAGGGGCATTGGTTAGTGGCACTTGTGGATTTGAGTACCATGTAGTGTATTGAAATGAATTCTGAAATGGTCTTTGAAACCTTCTATAAGAATTTAAGTGGCCACTTGGCAAAGCATGTGTTTCTAGATCTTCCTGAAGCTTGGCTTGCACCGAATCATTAGGAAGATCCATTTATCAACACCTTCTGGCATTTGAAATCTTTTTGAAAATAGGCATACTAATACATATTGAATCAATATAGCCGATATCTCCATTGAAAAGCTGTGAGAGCACATATTGCGAATTTATTTCTCTGAATCAAAATGCATGTACACCTGTGTCACAATTCCCTGATCCTAACACGCAAAATTTATATCACAACCTACGCTGCCGGTACTTAGAATGGCCGGTGTAAATACTTAAGAACGACAAAAGGTACACAGGCAAAAACCAGAACGAGTAATAATCCAAACCAAGGTCAGCAACTATACAGGATCTCATACATGCCAGAGTCAAGGAATGCCAGAATACTGTAGATACTTGAGTATACCGCTAGATTTTGGTGACAAAAATTTACCTCAAAATTGGTGGGGTCGCGTTACAGTCGAGACATCTTCATCTCGTGTAAAAAACAAACAAACAAAAAAAAAACTTACTCATGGATCCCAAGTCTCCGTGACTAGATTTGGATGAGCATGCCTGCTAGAGCTGGAGGTCAGAAAATTACACCTCCCAGCATGCTGGCTATTGGTGAATGGTTCACGGTGTTGGTCATCTCGCTCCACCGGCCATCGTATCGCAAGTAAGAAGACGGGTGGCCGGCGGCTTCATACTTAGTAACAACTACAATCCTTCTAGAGCGGAGCACCCTGGCTTGAGGGGTAGCCTGACTGTGTTAAGAAAACCTGGAAGAAGTTTAATTGTTTACCGGTACAGTATACTTTTATACTTTTGCTCCTCGCGTTATATTCAAGTCTTAAGTATTCTCTCCTTTCCATAATAAATCTCTATCCATAGCGTTATATTCGGGTTGCGCTATACTCGAGTATCTACGGGTAGTCCAAAATGCAGTATCCAGAGTCGGCAACCAGAAAGTTCAGGATAAAAGCCAGAGCCAAGGGACATAAGAAATAAGGACCAGTCACAAGGAAAAGCCAGGTCAGTAATCGTATGGAGATTGAAATAGAACACACTCTTGGGCAAGAGACCACAACAGGCCACTGGGTACAAGGGTATTCTGGCATTTAAACTATAGGACGCATTCTATTGGACTGCGTCATGACACCTCGCCTGCAATTGGCCTGCCGTGTGACCAGGCCCACGCCCTGGCAATCAGCAATAAAAGCCGAATGTGAGTTTTCAGCGCCAGATTTGTCGCCGACTGGGAAGCACCAAAAGGGCATGAAGCCCCCAACGTGACAACCTGCGTTTGAATCACCCGAACCGAAAAAACGGCTACTGAATAAAGGTCCAAATGTTGGCCATTGGGTGGAATTAAATAAAGGACTTCATATGTTCCTTTTGGTCCATACGGACAGCCAATACCAGAGGCATTTCTACTTTGTCACCGTAGCATCTTGTACAGGTATTAGTGGGACAGCACTAAGCATGAATCTATGAAGGAGGAGAGCATGCATAGTACAGGATACAAGGAGACAGGTTAGTAGGAGGATGATCAGATCTGATGGCAGAACAATACCTTGAATCCTTTTAAAGTATTATGTTACACAGAACACGCAAATTTATGGTGCGTCTATATCAATTATGTTCTATCTATATTAATTCTAAAAACAATTAAAAGAAAAAACCAACACAAATATACAAGATACATTTAGAAAGATTAAGGCATGGTGGAGATTGACAGAGGCTTTATAGTGCCCTAAGCAGCAGAGGATGAACTTGAAATTTTGATAGCCACCATTCTGGGATGATCAATAATCTTATAAATAGTTATAAGCTAAAAGAGTGATGTCATTAAATGACCCAGAGGAGCCTTATAAAACTGCAACCTCAAACAGGAGTGTCTAACCAAGGAACAGAAGATCCAATCTCAGTTTGTCCATTGTGGGAGAAGAATAAATCGAATGTCCACCCACTCTTCCCCTTCAGAAATATATCAGAAAGCATCGCAAATTGAATGTGTGTATTTTATTGTAGCTTTATCGGAGTTCTTAAAACATGCAGAAAGAGGAAAACACATTAATCTGGAAGATTACTTTAGCATTCAAAATATGCATCGCTCTCGCTGGCTTTTCCCAAGGTCTAGGATGTTTATTTCATCTCTGTTTTAGAATAAATTTTAAAATAAATGTCCACCTCGAAGAGATTTATGAATTATTCTAGCTTGTGTGCCGAGAGCATCTCTGATGGGTGACTCCGGTCTTTAACTATGCTTTTTGGATTTCCCAGGAGTCTCCCTTTGTCTCAGAAGCAGGATCTTTTGTCCTTGAGAAGCCTAAATCATGACAACAGTTTGTTGCTTCCACTGTATACAAACTCCTCAAATTATGGTAACTTTATATTGAAAGGTAGAAACAGCATAACCAATGAGCAATAGCTTCACTCAGGTGGAATCACTTTTACAGCTTATCCACGATTCAATGAATCAAAAACATTTGTTAATTTACACACATTTTACATTACAATATGAATGCTTAAAACTGTAGATGTTTATTGAACTTACACATTTAAGACACCTCAGTCTTTGTTTTATTACAGTATTTATATTTGCTTCTTACCATGTATTTTGATCTTGATAAAGGCTAATAGTGAGCTGAAACCGTTGCCAATTTAATGCATTCTTAACAATTTTCGTTTATAAATGTCCATGAGTGAACCATATGGCGATATATATAAATATAAATATAAAAATAATTCCCCACTTATATGTTTTCCCTATTTTGATACACAGGGTGATTTCCAGGTTCTCCTAAAAACAAGAAAGAAGCTTTTTTGTGCATGTTTTCCTCTCTGACTGCAATAGGTGTTGTCACCAAAGCAATTCGAGCCCTAACATATCACAAGTGCATAATGGATTATGCATACCACAGATTAACCCCTTCACTCCCAGTCGAGTTAACTTGATTTTGCATTGTAATACATTGAAAAGCAATCATTAGCGTATCAACCCCCATTTAAAGAATATTGTGCCCCCTGTGGAGAAACAAAATCTTTAGTTTTCTCTCTGTCCAATCACCCTGGAGCGAGATAAAACAAGCTGCAAATAGAAGCCCTATACCTCACAGTAACAAAAAGTTCAAACACATTACTGCTGCATTACAACAACCAGCGATTTGACAGAATACAGGGAGAGCTATGGGGGTCACTTGCTGCTGTATAAGGATACAATTCAGGGGGTTATAAGGAGTGAAAATCCCTGTACAGTACAGATACAAGGTGTTACTGTAATTTCCATACCCAGGCACATACAGATATTTTATATTCATATTTCTTAGAAGCTGCATTACTAATAATCTCATAATTATCACTTTAAATCCCCGTAAGTGTAATGTTCAACCCTGATCCCTTCATGCAGATACTGCACAACCTAAAATGCCGGTCTTTACAGTAGCCAGGAATCTATATACAGGACAGACACACAGAAAAGACAGGGTTAAAAACAAGCTGAGTCAGAAACCAGAGAGGGTAATCAGACAAGATAGGTTTCGGTAAATGGGGCTAAACAAACATATAATACGGCCAAAAGTATGGTCAGTAAACGGAGCCAATGTCAATACACTGAGAAACAGGAATAGCAAGCGTCAATAGCCAGAAGAGTAGTCAAACAGAGCCAGGGAGAATAAAACCGTTATACAATACTAATGCTGAACAAGAATGCACTATGTGGATAAGAACCACGCCAGGCCAATGAGGCAGATGAACATCCCGGCTTTGAATCTGGCGGGTGTCGAGTCATCAAACCGCACCCCCCACCCCTCTCACCGGTTGACGTCATCGTTCGCGAGAGCCACCATTATCAATCGGCGGCTGGCCAGTGAGCACGGCGCTGCCAGCACCCAGCCGTGAGCGTAAGCAGGAGATCTGACCATTCTAGGTCTGCATCACATTTCCTGGATTTGATACAGAGGTCATTTCTGCCTGTATGCTGATAATGCAGACAGTGCGAAATTGTCCCAGATAAGAGACGCCATCTAGAGTTTACAACCTGTCATCCCAGCAATATTTCTGTAACTGATAAACGAATACATCAAAAAAATGTAAAAATTAGCAAATTTACATTATTTCAACTAGTGGTTTAAAAAAAAAACCAAATTCTCAGCAAAATTTCTATTTTTCCATGTATTTGTTATCTTCACATCCTAAATGTTGACCAAACTAAATGTTATGATAAAACAATTTCAGCACAAATTGCTTGGTAGCTCAGAAACCGTTTAAAAACACATATTATATTCATTGAGAAGATGCTCCAGTCTTGTAGTCAAAACCAGAATTTAACAATATAGAGTAGGTCTGTTTTTAATTTGTGTTATCCCTAAAGGCAGAGACAGAGGTACAATTGTGCCAAGAATAGGGTTAGATATGCCTGAATTCAGTCAAATGAACATAAGACAGTCCTTTTATTAGGTTATCTGATAGTCTCTGGATGGCCTATGACTGTATAAAGTGCACGTTAAAGTGCACGTCAGGATTTTATAATTTTCGGCTACATGAATTTGAAGAAAGAAAAAAAACCTGAAAACTTCCATCTGTGACAAATGTCTCATTACACACCTTTATCGAGTGAAGCTCCTGCCATGTGATAAAAGCTCAAAGCAGTGTCCACATCATTGATATTCTTTAGGAAAGTGAAGAAATTTTCTACTTCTTCGAATGTCAGACCCTGAAATAAAAACACAGTAAATTTAACAATATGCACAAAACAGCCCATTAAAATGTAATGAAAATGTGTGCAGCAAACAACAAAGGAACCATTTACTTCTATTTCCTTCCTCCTATAGTTATAGTCTTGAAAAATGCATTAATTTGAAAACATTGTTCAATGTACAGACATTAAAATGTACCCATTGAGCTTGCAGAGAATGTCAGCAGAGTCAAACAAAGGCTTTGCAATGAAAGGTAGAAATTAAAAAATGTGCTTTAGATTGCATTAGAAAACCCTCTATAGTATGTGTGTGTGCATGAGAGTATATATATATATATTTATAAAACAGAGACCTAGAGGTGCATTATAGCCCGTTTCATTATTAATCATGAGTATGGGTCATTTATCAGAACAACGATCAGCATCAGGGCCTCAATGAACGCGTTACATAAGCCATTTTCCTCTTCCATATCTTTCATGAGAAGAGAAAATGGACTTAAAATATATACTGGAAGTGAAACAGATACATCTTGCAGGTACACATTTGTGGCATTTAAATTTCATACTTGATAAAATATTTAATGTCAAATTGAGAAAAAGAATCCATGACTTCTTGTGCTGATGAGGGAAACTCATTACTTCAATCAAGTGCTTGGAAATATACAAACTTTAGAAGAAACCATTCCTAAGGGATCCAGTATAAAGTACTGGTTCAAGTAATGGGGTGAAGACCGGAAACTAGGGTCTTGTTTACCGGAATAGGCTCTCAGCATAAATACAAAATGAGATTAAAGTAAAATGTTAATATACAATATCAAGCTGAAAGTGCACCTGCTGTGTGCGTTAGAGTTTTTTAAAAAGGTCTTTCATTGTAACTTAATAAAACCAGTAAACTTTGTTATTTTAAAACTTCATAGAAAGTTTTTTTTTACTCCTTCTCATAGAGCCAGCCATCTTTATCTGCTTGTGGGAGTCATCCTTTCCTAAAGCTGTGTGACAGCAAATTAATGAGGGCCCACCACACATCAAGAAATTGACATATGGGGCAAGAGTGACACTAGTATAATAAGAAACTTTTTAAAAAAAAATTACCTCAATTAGCAGAAGAATAGATAAAAGATAAAAAAAAAATCATGAAAGTTCTTCATAAAATAAGAACTAGCCCGAACCATCAACCTACTCCTAACCTAAGGCGAACGTAACTTGTGAGTGAAACCGCTTCAGAAAAAATGGCTAAGTAAACATTTTTAAGCCAAATAATTTAATATAAAAAGTACCCCTAACTAAAAGGTTCTGTTCATTCTTTGTGGGCAAGCAATAAAATTCGCCAGCTTCATTTTTAAACCAGTGACTCACCGCCATGGGGTTGAGCATTGGGAGGTGGAAAAGTGGGAAGTGGCATCTGGCGTGAAGAGACTGAGTACGGGAAGGTGGAGTTGACTGAATTCCCACCAATCAGCTTGCTTGTATGATCGATGCAACATTCCGCCGTGACACTCAGATTTATACATGCATTCTGATTGGTGCAAGTTCAATATTCTCATCTCCTGCCTCTCCGTTCCATGAACTGATGTCAGCTGAGCATGGGGCAAGAAAAATGAAAGACACAATGAGCTTGCAACACAACTTTCCCATGCTGCAGGTCGCATCATGCTCCGTGTGTCATAGCCTTTAGGCATCAGGCTTAGACGCGAGGCTCACATTTAAATATGGAGCCAAATCGATCTTTCATTAATGAAACTTTGACTGCCGCATCGTTTGAATTTCCCTCTCTGGTTCAACAACGGAAATATGTGAATAACACTTTTATGTTCAAAGAAGAAAAAAATATGGTTAAATAACTAATTACTCAAAAGAACTGGAAAAGGGATCAAAAATAATTAATAAAACGAAAGTAAAGGTCAGGAGCGCAAAAAAAGAGCAGAGATTAAAGCAGTATAAAATAAAACGTTGAAAAGAGACATTTAGAGGAAATTTAAGAGAGAAAAATGGTAAATTAGAGAGAATTCAAGGGAAGCCAAAATGTGACATAATGTATAATATTCCACACTAGAAAATGCCTATACTTTGTACATAGGAACATAAAGTGTGGAAAACAATGTCAGATGTTTCTGCACTGACCCGGGTTAGACACGATCAGAATTTCAGGCACATAGGCAAAGGTCCATTTTGCCTTCACCTCCCTGTAAATTGTTAATGTATAACAAGATATGTGTTGTCTGCAGGGGGTAACGTATGTCCATGTGTGTGGCTGTCTGCATGGCATGCAGGCTAGTTGTGTGTCATGGTATCGAGTCAGTACACACTAACGTAATATATACACATTAATATACAGCAAAATTTAATTTGTGCTTCCCAGTCTGCAAATATAGGCGATCAATTCTGGCAGCAATACAGTGATAAGAAATACACCCATGTCTAATAGACTTCATGACCACAAAATGAGGTTTGTCATCTTTAATTCAGATTTGAATACTATAAAAGTACATTTAATATGATGTCAAGCAGTCGTTTATTCAGTGAAATCAGGAAGCTCCTCTTTTTTCCGTAAAAAAATAATTGTACAGGATATAGCTTGAAACCGGTATGCAGCAAAAAAGGGAAAGAAAGAATCAAGCTAGAATATGAGCTGGCACAAGGGAGATGTGGACTCGTTATGTAACAGGAGGCTCGTGTCCCTATGTGAGTGACATGTGCTTCCCTGCAGAACACCAAGACCAGATCATTAAATGACAGCTTCAAAGACCTTGACGTGTAAAGCAAAGGAATAAAGGATCCTAAAATAATAAAAAATAAAAAAAAAGAACTGTGCAGCCAAAAAAAATTCAACTCCATATTTAGCATTGCTTGGAAGAAGAGGCTGTGCCAGTGAGAATTTATTTTGAGCTCTTCAAACAAGAAATCCACAGCATTTTTTTTTGAAGGCCCCTCTTAAGAAGATGTGGGAGGCTGACGGCATAGCAAACACAAAAACATGAAAGGCAAAAACAAAACATGTGAAAACAGCATATAAAACTCCCTGCATAGGCCGGGTGCACACTAGCGTTTTCTTCTGCGCACTAGCGTGCGTTAGAAAGGACGCACTTTATGACTGAAGAGATGGTAGACGCCAGACGATGCGTTAATTTTGACGCACGTCGTAAAAACTGAATTTGAGTTGAATTTAAAAAAAAAAGCTGGGCTTTTGACATTTGACATTCAGCACGCGTCAATCCTAGCGCAAAAGCCTTTGTGTTTCCATGACGGACATCTTCAGCGCGTTATGCGTGTACTACTTGTGTTCTTCTCTATCTGCGTAATTCTGAGTAGTTATATGCTACAACGCACGTCATAAAGAGCGTCATAACGCACGCTAGTGCGCAGAAGAAAACGCTAGTGTGCACCCGGCCTTAATGTAACTTTCCCTGCTGAACGTAATGGCTCTTATTCGCTAAATATTCACATATTTATATTATCAAACATAGAAATTGTCCAAGGACCTAAAGACAAAATACAAGTCGTTTGAAGATGGTTTAGAAACATGCTGCAACTAGCTGCGGACTGGAAGAGGAAAAATAAAATCAATACAAATCAAATTGTGCCACAATTCGATAAACCAAGATGATCGAAAGAATGCTAGATTACTCCATCATTGACGTGACGTTGACTTCAACAAAATAAAGAAATGGTTAATGTATAATTTCTTATTGGACAGTTTGATTTCTTTGTAATCTATTGTTTTCATTTTAAAGATTTCCCAAGTAACAATATAAGGGCCGGATTAAGATCTCTATGTGCCTGGAGCTGAAGATTTTGGTGTTTTTTTTTGGAATTTAGTGAAATGAAAACATATTTCAGGTTATTTAATCCTGCAGATACGGGTATATCTAACTAGACAGATACTGTGCGAGTAAATTTCCATTCAGATTTCAATCATTCACAGAATGTAAAATAATACATTTATTTACATTTTATCAGCCAAACCTTTGTGGTTATATATCCTATAGGGAATTCTTTTTAAAACATTGAAATGGGAACCGGTTACTGCATTTTTGGAGAAAACATACAATTTTAACCAAAAATTTTTTTAAAAAATTAAATATTTCCCTTGTGTTTTGGACGATGGTGTTTAATGAATAATATAACCATGTATAAAACGCTGACCTTGCTCCCAGCGTGCGAAATGAGAAGGTGAGTAATGGCAGTGGTACTGCTCATTTTATACGTGACAGATGGACAATGCCATCGCTTTGGAACTAAAAATTTATAAAAAAGTGGGGTTTCTTTTCTTTTAGATTTTATCTTGTCACTTTTGGTATCAATACAAAGACCAGACTCTGTCCTGCCCAATGACATCTCACTTGACCTTGTGAGGTGTAAAGATTAGTGATACAGGGGTACTAAAGTCGTCGTCCCCCGTGCTTTTCAATGCAGTGCAGCGGTTTAGGTTTTTGATGTAATAATTCACAACGGATTGTGCCATCACCTCCACACTTGTTGGTGACAAGAGAAATGAGATGGTGAGTTAGTGCAGCATCATTGTTCACTTTATAATTTAAAAGTGAAAAATATTGCTGTGTTAGAAAGAAAAAAAAACAGAAATATTTCTTATTTTATTTTTATTGTTATATAAAACCTGGTCATGTTTGGTATCATTGAAAAGATTGCGCTCTTGCGTTTCCAGTGATACCTCACATGACCCTGTAGCTGCTATGGAGTTGGAGATACAGGGCTCCAAATGCCTATCAAAGCAGACATAGTTATCCTTTCTCTGGGCCTATTCTGGGGCATGGGCCTGGAGCAGCTGGTCCATCAACCCCTATGTTAATCCGGCCCTGACAATCATAATTTACTGTGTGTTCTAAGTCTATACATAGTATACAAATCACAGATTTCTAGATGTGTGTTTCATAAGGGCAATCAGTCTCCACAAAAAATATCTATGCCTCGGTGCTCATAGACCCCTTAAATATAGTCCAGTCTAAACAAAAAAGCAGACACTCCGGGGACTTTCAAATAATGTATATTATATAGATGTTTTTATGTAAAAGAATTATAGGTGCCTGCTTTTGTTATTGCTGTTTGTATATACATTTAGATTATTACACACACATTATAAACACCTTTGTGCATTAACAGTGTGCTGGTTCGCAGACTGTAAATATATCCTCCATCATGGATACGCATTCCACAGGTTAGGCAAAATCAGCAGATTTTCTAGCAGCGGTTGTTTCAAGGCACCTTGTTTGCAGTCATTGATTAATTCCACTTGGAGGGTCAAGCTTGATCTTTAGCAAAGCTCTCCATGAATAATTCATCCAAGCGAATCACGAGAGCTGAGGTTTTCCTTTCCATAGGATTATTAGATTAAAGGAAATAGGTGATAACACATGGAAATTTCAAAGATGCACTTATGGAAAAATGTGGTCTGGGCATCTGGAATGCAGGTAATGAGTGGAAAGATTGATTGAGCTCTGATGCAAAGTATGTCCCATAGGATTAAACACCTTGTAGACAGTTTCATAAAAACCTATATGCGGTTTTGCAAACCAAGCCAACTTTCTCCAAAACCTTTGCCTATTGTTTTATGCATGTATGTTGTCAGGGGTCAAGTCCTGAAGAAAAATGCAAGGTAACATGCCAAGATTTCCACCCTGCCCATTGGATGAATATTTTTACATGCATATATTTATAACCTATATTAATTCCTTTCGTACCAATACATTCTAATAAGCCTGGATACAGAGCAGGTAAGAAATATTGGCGCGACTTCATTCCATCAGCTGACCTTTCGAAAAAAATATTGGTGCATTTCAGCAGATTTTTTTTTTAAAATATTGGCTCATTCAATAAAAAAAAATATTAAAAAAAATTGAAAAATATTATTGGTCCCGACATTAGATGGCTGCAATACGCCTGGAAAAGTAGAATTGCAGCCATTATTATATTGATTCATGCTGTGAAACCTGCGCACTGTAAAATCCAGGGCACTATTACAATCATCACGCTAAAACTGGGACGCCAAGGAGAAAAACCTGCGCTTGCAGGTTTCTCCTTAACGTTCCCGTTTTAGCGTGATATTACAATGAAGACGCTAAACCAGCAGCCTGCACCGTAACACGGCGCTAAGCCTCAGGATGATCGAGGCAGCACCAAGCACCGCTGTGAGCATCCCCTCCATGGGGTCCATTGAGGCTTCCCTGCCTGTCACATGACCTGCATGATCCGGCCGGTTGGTGTAGTGATTCACTGAGAGAGACTGTTGGACTTCTTTCCTCCAGTCGCTCTCTGCTCCCGACGGCAAGAAGAAGCGGATCAAGCTGCCGTTCTCACCGTGGGATGTGAGGTATGTATTTTTTAAAAAAAATTAAGTTTTTTTTTTTAGCTGGTGCCAACGGATTCCACAGAAACGGGATCAGTTAGCACCAACTCCTAGCTGTGGTTAACTTTTGAGTTAACATCAGCTTGGCGTAATTAGCGTTAGGACCTTGCAATCCAAACGCTAATTAACATGTGGTGCTCCACATGTTAAGCATAGGGAGCGCGAAGTACAGTAAAGCTCACACTGAAAAACGCAAGCTTCGAATCACTAACGTTTTTTTTAACCCATTAGTGTTCAGATTGTAATATGGCTCGCTCGTGTTAGGGCAATAAGAGCTAATGTTAACAATCACACAGCTGAGCGTTAACATTAGGAATGTAATATGGCCCCCAGTGTTTAAAAACATGTTTCAGTACGAGTTCTCTACTTCCCTGCTTTAAAATACATTTATCAATTCCTTTCAGAATTTTCTCCCTTTTCAGGAAATTGACTTGGTGAACGCTTAAGCAGAAACTTCCATAAAAAGTGTAGCCACTAGTGTCCATATTCAAACCAAATTTTTATTGTGAATTAAAATGCAAGTAAGCCCTCGTTTAGCACTGCAGAACTGAAAAATGGACATATTGCAGGTGAAAAAGCTGTCAATTTCACCAATCAGGCTGAAGTAAACAAAGCTCTTGATCGGAATTGGGTCACAGTTTCTCATCAATAGGACTATTCTGCAATTACGTTTGGTGGAGCATGCGGGCACCATGCTACTTTTGTAGCGTATCAAAAGCCTAAGGGCTGAGGATGTCAACAATTTACAGGTTCTCCACAATATTTTAATAGATTCGTTATCTGTTGAGTGGAAGAATAAAGTACCTTAAGGCATCTACTACTTACATTGTTGTTACGACAGAGAAGATAGATTTGCAACGTTTTCAAATCTAATTTCAATATTTATGAATCATCAGTAGTTTTGAGATTTGAGAAGTCTTCACAAGCTACCAAGTAGTACTACTACATTTTCACATTAAACAGATTATAGCTGTACATAAATAGCATGAAAACAGTCTTGTATGTCCTCAGGCTGGAGAACTGCAAGAGACATATTTTATTGCTTTTTAAAAACCATGTTAAATGGCTTGCCTGACTGTCTGAAGCAGTGCTTTATATTTTTATTGATATGTAAGTGATTTATTGCAGAAACCTAATTATTTAGTAATTAGAAGAAGCAAAACAGGCTTACCTATACAACTGTATTTGTGACCTGCCATGCCCCATATCCTGCAGACACTATGTTACTTTGCATTTCTGGGCCTTTTTCAAAGTATCCGTGTGTCATTATTAAACATTACCTGTATATTAATTTATAAAAAAGCAGCCAAAAGGTGCGGCGAGAGCAGGGATTCCTCACAGGGTGGTTTGCCGTGATGCTGACATTTCAATAATCACTGCAGCGGAAGTTCTTATCTATACTATAAATGAGTAAGGGCTGGCGTGTCCGTCGCCAAACCCCTACTGCGCATGCAACCAGCGGCGGTTGGCTGCGCGCGCATGCAACCGCTGCGGCATGAGCCGACTGTGCGCTTGCCGCGGCGGAACAAGATGCGCACGCAGCACCCGGGTAGAGGCTGCGCGCGCATCCTGTAGAGCCGGATGCGCTCGCAGCCTCTACCCGGCAGCCGCGCGCGCAGTGGCGTCGTAACGTGGGGGCGGGGGGTGTGGCCCGCACCAGGTGACACCCGCATTTAGGGTGACACCGTCACCCTAAGGGCGGGTGTCTCATCCTCCGCCGCGTATTCGCTCCCTGCGAGCGTCCGAAGCATGCAGCTTCGGCGCTCGCCTGGAGGAAACACGTCACCAGCCAATCGCGGCTGGTCACGTGGCTCCCCCAGGCGAGCGCTCAAGCTGCGCACCGCCGGATGCTCAGAGGGAGCGAACACGCGGCGGAGGTGAGCTGGGGCAGTATCGATGAGGAGCTGGGGCATATCCATGAGGAGCTGGGGCATATCCATGAGGAGCTGGGGCATATCCATGAGGAGCTGGGGCATATCCATGAGGAGCTGGGGCATATCCATGAGGAGCTGGGGCATATCCATGAGGAGCTGGGGCATATCCATGAGGAGCTGGGGCATATCCATGAGGAGCTGGGGCATATCCATGAGAGCTGGGGCATATCCATGAGGAGCTGGGGCATATCCATGAGGAGCTGGGGCATATCCATGAGGAGCTGGGGCATATCCATGAGGAGCTGGGGCATATCCATGAGGAGCTGGGGCATATCCATGAGGAGCTGGGGCATATCCATGAGGAGCTGGGGCATATCCATGAGGAGCTGGGGCAATATCCATGAGGAGCTGGGGCATATCATGAGGAGCTGGGGCATATCCATGAGGAGCTGGGGCATATCCATGAGGAGCTGGGGCATATCCATGAGGAGCTGGGGCATATCCATGAGGAGCTGGGGCATATCCATGAGGAGCTGGGGCATATCCATGAGGAGCTGGGGCATATCCATGAGGTGCTGGGGCATATCCATGAGGTGCTGGGGCATATCCATGAGGTGCTGGGGCATATCCATGAGGTGCTGGGGCATATCCATGAGGAGCTGGGGCATATCCATGAGGAGCTGGGGCATATCCATGAGGTGCTGGGGCATATCCATGAGGAGCTGGGGCATATCCATGAGGAGCTGGGGCATATCCATGAGGAGCTGGGGCATATCCATGAGGTGCTGGGGCATATCCATGAGGTGTTGGGGCATATCCATGAGGTGCTGGGGCATATCCATGAGGAGCTGGGGCATATCCATGAGGTGCTGGGGCATATCCATGAGGAGCTGGGGCATTATCCATGAGGAGCTGGGGCATTATCCATGAGGAGCTGGGGCATTATCCATGAGGTGCTGGGGCATTATCCATGAGGTGCTGGGGCATGTCCATGAGGTGCTGGGGCAAATCCATGAGGGGCTGGGGCAATATCCATTTGCTGGGGCAATATCCATCTGCTGGGGCATTCCATGTGCTGGGGCATATCCATGAGGTGCTGGGGCATATCCATGAAGAGCTGGGGCATATCCATGAGGTGCTGGGGCATATCCATGAGGAGCTGGGGCATTATCCATGAGGTGCTGGGGCATTATCCATGAGGTGCTGGGGCAATATCCATCTGCTGGGGCAATATCCATCTGCTGGGGCATATCCATGAGGTGCTGGGGCATATCCATGAGCTGCTGGGGCATATCCATGAGCTGCTGGGGCATATCCATGAGCTGCTGGGGCATATCCATGAGCTGCTGGGGCATATCCATGAGCTGCTGGGGCATATCCATGAGCTGCTGGGGCATATCCATGAGGTGCTGGGGCATATCCATGAAGAGCTGGGGCATATCCATGAGGTGCTGGGGCATATCCATGAGGAGCTGGGGCATTATCCATGAGGTGCTGGGGCATTATCCATGAGGTGCTGGGGCAATATCCATCTGCTGGGGCAATATCCATCTGCTGGGGCATATCCATGAGGTGCTGGGGCATATCCATGAGCTGCTGGGGCATATCCATGAGCTGCTGGGGCATATCCATGAGCTGCTGGGGCATATCCATGAGCTGCTGGGGCATATCCATGAGCTGCTGGGGCATATCCATGAGCTGCTGGGGCATATCCATGAGGTGCTGGGGCATATCCATGAGCTGCTGGGGCATATCCATGAGCTGCTGGGGCATATCCATGAGCTGCTGGGGCATATCCATGAGCTGCTGGGGCATATCCATGAGCTGCTGGGGCATATCCATGTGCTGGGGAAGTATCCATGAGCTGCTGGGCAGTATATCCATGAGCTGCTGGGCAGTATATCCATGAGCTGCTGGGGCAGTATTCCATGAGCTGCTGGGGCAGTATATCCATGAGCTGCTGGGGCAGTATATCCATGAGCTGCTGGGGCAGTATATCCATGAGCTGCTGGGCAGTATATCCATGAGCTGCTGGGGCAGTATATCCATGAGCTGCTGGGGCAGTAATCCATGAGCTGCTGGGGCAGTATATCCATGAGCTGCTGGGGCAGTATATCCATGAGCTGCTGGGGCAGTGTATCCATGAGCTGCTGGGGCAGTGTATCCATGAGCTGCTGGGGCAGTGTATCCATGAGCTGCTGGGGCAGTGTATCCATGAGCTGCTGGGGCAGTATATCCATGAGCTGCTGGGGCAGTATATCCATGAGCTGGGGCAGTATCCATGAGCTGGGGCATATCCATGTGCTGGGGCAATATCCATGAGCTGGGGCATTATCAATGAGAGCAGCTGGGGCAATATATGCATGAGAGCAGCTGGGACAGTATATCCATGAGAGAGCTGGGGCAGTAATCCATGAGAGGAGCTGGGGCAGTATATCCATGAGAGGAGCTGGGGCAGTATATCCATGAGAGGAGCTGGGGCAGTATATCCATGAGAGGAGCTGGGGCAGTATATCCATGAGAGGAGCTGGGGCAGTATATCCATGAGAGGAGCTGGGGCAGTATATCCATGAGAGGAGCTGGGGCAGTATATCCATGAGAGGAGCTGGGGCAGTATATCCGTGAGAGGAGCTGGGGCAGTATATCCGTGAGAGGAGCTGGGGCAGTATATCCGTGAGAGGAAGCTGGGCAGTATATCCATGAGAGGAGCTGGGGCAGTATATCCATGAGAGGAGCTGGGGCAGTATATCCATGAGAGGAGCTGGGGCAATATCCATGAGAGGAGCTGGGGCAATATCCATGAGAGGAGCTGGGGCAATATCCATGAGAGGAGCTGGGGCAATATCCATGAGAGGAGCTGGGGCATATCCATGTGTGCTGGGGGCAGTATCCATGAGAGCTGGGGCAATATCCATGTGTGAGCTGGTCTGGGGCAATATATCCATATGTGAGCTGAGGCACAATATATCCATATGTGAGCTGGGGCAATATATATCGATGGGTGAGCTGCTGGGGGCAATATATAACTGAACTGGGGCAATAAATCCATGGGTGAGCTGCTGGGGGCAATATATAACTGAACTGGGGCAATAAATCCATGGGTGAGCTGCTGGGGGCAATATATAACTGAACTGGGGCAATAAATCCATGGGTGAGCTGCTGGGGGCAATATATATCCATGGGTGAGCTGCTGGGGGCAATATATCCAGAGCTGCTGGGGGCAATATATATCCGTGTGTGCTTTCACTGCCTTCGAACAGGCAACGTACTTGCTGGCAGTTGGCAAAAATTTGTGTGAGCATATGAGAGAGCTCCACAGCAATAAACCTCACAGTAATGTGCGCTGTGTGTATGAGCATTCAGTGTTATATGGGAGTACTGATTTAGGAGTAAGAGTAGTTAAAAAAATCTGTAAAACTCGGGGGGGGGGTGACACCATAAGTTACCGCACCGGGTGACACCAACCCTAGTGACGCCACTGCGCGCGCGCATCCAACCCCTGAGCGGCGAAGGGAAAGTTTCCTCGCTTCCGCTCTTTGAAGGACCCAAGCCGCGGTCACGTGGGAGTCCCACGTGACCGCAGCTTGGGTCCTTCAACGAGTGGAAGCGGGGAAACTTTCCCTTCGCCGCTCAGGCAGGTAAGTATGCCGGAGACGGTGCTCCAGGGGCGGCTGTCCGAATGCCGATAGCATTCGAACAGCTGCCCCATGTCTGAGCTGGGGCATATAAAGAGAGCTTGGGGCAGTATATCCACGAGCTGGGGCAGTATCTCCACGAGCTGGGGCAGTATATCCACGAGCTGGGGCAGTATATCCACGAGCTGGGGCAGTATATCCACGAGCTGGGGCAGTATATCCACGAGCTGGGGCAGTATATCCACGAGCTGGGGCAGTATATCCACGAGCTGGGACAGTATATCCACGAGCTGGGACAGTATATCCACGAGCTGGGGCAGTATCTCCATAAGCTGGGGCAGTATATCCATGAGCTGGGGAAATATCCATGAGCTGGGGAAATATCCATGAGCTGGGGCGGTATATCCACGAGCTGGGGCAATATATCCACGAGCTGGGGCAATATATCCACGAGCTGGGGCAATATCCACGAGCTGGGGCAATATATCCACGTGCTGGGGCAATATATCCACGTGCTGGGGCAGTATCTCCATGAGCTGGGGCAATATCTCCATGAGCTGGGGCAGTATATCCATGAGCTGGGGCAGTATCCATAAGCTGGGACAGTATATCCATGAGCTGGGACAGTATATCCATGAGCTGGGACAGTATATCCATGAGCTGGGACAGTATATCCATGAGCTGGGGCAATATCCATGAGCTGGGGCAATATCCATGAGCTGGGGCAATATCCATGAGCTGGGGCAATATCCATGAGCTGGGGCAGTATTTCCATGTGCTGGGGCAGTATATTATTATTCTTTATTTATAAAGCGCCAGCATATTCCGCAGCGCTGTACAATAAGCACAGTATAGACAGGGTTACAATACATTGAAGAACATTGACAAACAGTACAGGAGGAGATGAGGGCCCTATTCCCGTAGGAACTCACAATCTAGGAGGGTTGGGGTTGGAAACAGGAGGAGAGGACTGTAAGGTGAGAGTGATTGATGGTTGTGTCAGTGAGTTGGGTGGTAGGCTTCCCTAAATAGGAATGTTTTAAGGGAGCGTTTGAAGGAAGAGAAGTTAGGGGAAAGTCTGACAGTACGAGGGAGAGCGTTCCAGAGAGTGGGGGCTGCGCGTGAGAAATCCTGCAGTCTATCATGGGAAGAGGTGATGCGGGGAGAAGCTAGGCGCAGGTCACTGTTTGACTTTAGTGAGGACAGGTAGTGAGGCGCTGAGTTAGTGAGGGTTTTGTAGGTAAGGATAAGGATTTTGAACTTAATTCTGCAGTGGATGGGGAGCCAGTGAAGGGACTCGCAGAGGGGATATTCATGAGCTGCTGGGGCAGTATATCCATTTGTGAGCTGGGGCAAAATCCATGTGTGAGCAGGCTGGGGCAATATCGATAACGTGTCCACAGGTTGGGGGGGGGGGCACAATTCTTGGCTGGCCCCGGGCGCTGACAACCCACTCTACGCCACTGCCTATCGCCGTCTGCTCTGAGCGCATCCGGGTCTACAGGATGCGCGCGCAGGCTCTATCCGGCGGCTGCGCGCGCTTTCTGTTCTCCTGGATGCGCGCGCGGCCGACAGGTAGAGGCTGCGCGCACATCCAGCGTCTTAGTTTGGAGCACTTATACCCACAGGAGCTGGGGGCAACTATACCCACGGGAGCTGGGGGCAAAAATTCCCATGTGAGCTGGGGGCAAATATTCCCATGTGAGCTGGGGGCAAATATTCCCATGTGAGCGGGGGCCATAATACCCATGTGAGCTGGGGGCAAAAATTCCCATGTGAGCTGGGGGCAAATATTCCCATGTGAGCGAGGGCCATAATACCCATGTGAGCTGGGGGCAAAAATTCCCATGTGAGCGGGGGCACTTTTACCCATGTGAGCTGGGGGCAATTATACCCATGTGAGCTGGGGGCAATTATACCCATGTGAGCTGGGGCAAATATACCCATGTGAGCTGGGGCAAATATACCCATGTGAGCTGGGGCAAATATACCCATGTGAACGGGGGAAAATATACCCATGTGAGCTGGGGGCAAATATACCCATGTGAATGGGGGGCAAATATACCCATGTGAGCTGGGGGCAAATATACCCATGTGAATGGGGGGCAAATATACCCATGTGAATGGGGGGCAAATATACCCATGTGACCGGGGGCAAATATACCCATGTGAGCTGGGGGAATATATACCCATGTGAGCTGGGGGAATATATACCCATGTGAGCTGGGGGAATATATACCCATGTGAGCTGGGGGAATATATACCCATGTGATCTGGGGGCGATTATACCCATGTGAGCTGGGGCAAATATACCCATGTGAGCTGGGGGAATATATACCCATGTGATCTGAAGGAATATATACCCATGTGATCTGGGGGCAAATATACCCATGTGAGCTGGGGCAATTATACCCATGTGAGCTGGGGCAATTATACCCATGTGAGCTGGGGCAATTATACCCATGTGAGCTGGGGCAATTATACCCATGTGAGCTGGGGGGGCAAATATACCCAAGTGAGCTGGGGCAAATATACCCATGTGAGCTGGGGCAAATATACCCATGTGAGCGGGGGCAAATATACCCATGTGAGCGGGGGCAAATATACCCATGTGAGCGGGGGCAAATATACCCATGTGAGCGGGGGCAAATATACCCATGTGAGCTGGGGCAAATATACCCATTGAGCTGGGGCAAATATACCCATGTGAGCTGGGTCAAATATACCCATGTGAGCGGGGGCAAATATACCCATGTGAGCGGGGGCAAATATACCCATGTGAGCGGGGGCAAATATACCCATGTGAGCTGGGGCGATTATACCCATGTGAGCTGGGGCGATTATACCCATGTGAGCTGGGGGATTATACCCATGTGAGCTGGGGCAAATATACCCATGTGAGCGGGGGCAAATATACCCATGTGAGCGGGGGCAAATATACCCATGTGAGCGGGGGCAAATATACCCATGTGAGCTGGGGCAAATATACCCATGTGAGCTGGGGCGATTATACCCATGTGAGCTGGGGCAAATATACCCATGTGAGCTGGGGCAATTATACCCATGTGAGCTGGGGCAATTCTACCCATGTGAGCTGGGGGCAAATCTACCCATGTGAGCTGCTTCGCTTAACAATAGACTGCCCTCTGGGCAGGCTTTCCAACTAGTGAATAAATATTTATTTAACGAGTTTTATATTCTATTGGTCACATATTTGCAGCTGTCCATCGCACTATTTTACCACTACTTGGGGTGACTGGTGAGGTTTGAAAAGAAACCCATTCCTGTTATTATTTGAGAAATTGGTTTTGAGTTAAAAACAGGGAACTTGAGCAGATGAAGTAGAGAACATACAGTTTAATGGCTATTACAGTGCTATGAAACCTCTTTTATCCTTTAAACAGGTTGTGCCAGCCTGAAGTAGAATGGGCTGCAGGCACTCGGTTCCTGGTTTTCTCAATGTACAATCGATACTGATCTGAAACCTTGTTGGTCAGGGCATACTCCTCCTAATGCTGGTTGAATGCATTCTACTCGCCCCTCTTTAAAGTCTGTTGCTTCGCTATTTTATGACCCATGTAACCTTCAAATTAGACTGTAGCGTCTTAGTTTGGAGCACTTATACCCACAGGAGCTGGGGGCAACTATACCCACGGGAGCTGGGGGCAAAAATTCCCATGTGAGCTGGGGGCAAATATTCCCATGTGAGCTGGGGGCAAATATTCCCATGTGAGCGGGGGCCATAATACCCATGTGAGCTGGGGCAAAAATTCCCATGTGAGCTGGGGGCAAATATTCCCATGTGAGCGAGGGCATAAATACCCATGTGAGCTGGGGGCAAAAATTCCCATGTGAGCGGGGGCACTTTTACCCATGTGAGCTGGGGGCAATTATACCCATGTGAGCTGGGGGCAATTATACCCATGTGAGCTGGGCAAATATACCCATGTGAGCTGGGGCAAATATACCCATGTGAGCTGGGGCAAATATACCCATGTGAACGGGGAAAAATAACCCATGTGAGCTGGGGCAAATATAACCATGTGAATGGGGGGCAAATATACCCATGTGAGCTGGGGCAAATATACCCATGTGAATGGGGGGCAAATATACCCATGTGAATGGGGGGCAAATATACCCATGTGACCGGGGGCAAATATACCCATGTGAGCTGGGGGAATATATACCCATGTGAGCTGGGGGAATATATACCCATGTGAGCTGGGGAATATATACCCATGTGAGCTGGGGAATATATACCCATGTGATCTGGGGGCGATTATACCCATGTGAGCTGGGGCAAATATACCCATGTGAGCTGGGGGAATATATACCCATGTGATCTGAAGGAATATATACCCATGTGATCTGGGGGCAAATATACCCATGTGAGCTGGGGCAATTATACCCATGTGAGCTGGGGCAATTATACCCATGTGAGCTGGGGCAATTATACCCATGTGAGCTGGGGCAATTATACCCATGTGAGCTGGGGCAATTATACCCATGTGAGCTGGGGGCAAATATACCCAAGTGAGCTGGGCAAATATACCCATGTGAGCTGGGGCAAATATACCCATGTGAGCGGGGGCAAATATACCCATGTGAGCGGGGGCAAATATACCCATGTGAGCGGGGGCAAATATACCCATGTGAGCGGGGGCAAATATACCCATGTGAGCTGGGGCAAATATACCCATGTGAGCTGGGGCAAATATACCCATGTGAGCTGGGTCAAATATACCCATGTGAGCGGGGGCAAATATACCCATGTGAGCGGGGGCAAATATACCCATGTGAGCGGGGGCAAATATACCCATGTGAGCTGGGGCGATTATACCCATGTGAGCTGGGGCGATTATACCCATGTGAGCTGGGGCGATTATACCCATGTGAGCTGGGGCAAATATACCCATGTGAGCGGGGGCAAATATACCCATGTGAGCGGGGGCAAATATACCCATGTGAGCGGGGGCAAATATACCCATGTGAGCTGGGGCAAATATACCCATGTGAGCTGGGGCAAATATACCCATGTGAGCTGGGGCGATTATACCCATGTGAGCTGGGGCAAATATACCCATGTGAGCTGGGGCAATTATACCCATGTGAGCTGGGGCAATTCTACCCATGTGAGCTGGGGCAAATCTACCCATGTGAGCTGCTTCGCTTAACAATAGACTGCCCTCTGGGCAGGCTTTCCAACTAGTGAATAAATATTTATTTAACGAGTTTTATATTCTATTGGTCACATATTTGCAGCTGTCCATCGCACTATTTTACCACTACTTGGGGTGACTGGTGAGGTTTGAAAAGAAACCCATTCCTGTTATTATTTGAGAAATTGGTTTTGAGTTAAAAACAGGGAACTTGAGCAGATGAAGTAGGAGAACATACAGTTTAATGGCTATTACAGTGCTATGAAACCTCTTTTATCCTTTAAACAGGTTGTGCCAGCCTGAAGTAGAATGGGCTGCAGGCACTCGGTTCCTGGTTTTCTCAATGTACAATCGATACTGATCTGAAACCTTGTTGGTCAAGGGCATACTCCTCCTAATGCTGGTTGAATGCATTCTACTCGCCCCTCTTTAAAGTCTGTTGCTTCGCTATTTTATGACCCATGTAACCTTCAAATTAGACTGTAGCTCTGTATGGACTTTGTTTCTGGAAATTATGTTGTGTGGCAACACACTAGTTTTTAGTGATCGGTTGTGTCAATACAAACAGTTCTGTACATGAAGTAACAAATTCAGATTTTTTTTATTTTAATTCTACCACTTATCAGCATGTCTGCCAGTAGTATGTTACATCCCTTTCAAGAAAGAAAATAATTTTTACTGCACAATCCATGTATACAGTACAAGCTTACACCTGGTGCACCAAAGTTTAATTTTGCTCATCTTATGCTGTGTGTGTGTGTGTATACACAAACTATTTATTTATACACATTAGCCAAGCAAAGTTATTCTTACAGCTTTCACTAGGTGGTAAATCCTGCCCGTCTTCATTCCACTTTGCCAAGAAAGAAGAAATGTTTTATGCTGGCACGGCATCTCTAATGCACAAGGAAAGATTCTCCTCCATGTAACCTTCACTTTAATAGTGCTGTTCCTTATTGCTTAAAATCATTGTGAATGTGATATTTTAATCCAAGCTGTCTCATCTTTATTCAAGTAATTAGAATTGGTTAAGTTGTATCCACAGTTAGGGGGAAATATATTTTTTTATTATTCAACTGAATTATTATTGTCAACCTCTTTCCCCCAAAGGGCATACTATAGGGCATAGCAAGCCCGCTAGCTTCAATGAGCCTCTGTGCTCCCGCCCACCAGTTCGGGCACGCTGAACTCAGGCCATCCACCTGCAGCCAATGACACGCGCCGCTGCGGGGTGCCCAACAGCAGCTGGCTAGCGGGGCGTACTAGTATGTCCCACCGGCGTTAACAACCCGCTGTCGGGCACAACCCACCTGGCGGCAAGGGGTTAATTCTCTAGAACAGTTTTTCTCAACTCCAGGGCCGGATTAAGATCTCTATGGGCCTGGAACTGAAGATTTTGGTGACTTTTTTTGGAATTTAGTCAAATGAAAACATATTTTAGGTTATTTAATAATGCAGATATGGGTGTGAGTAAATTTCCATTCAGATTTCAATCATTTACAGCGTGTAAAATTATTTTTTCATATTTTATCATCCAAACCTCTGTGGGTATATAGTCTATAGAAAATTCTTGTTAAATAAAAAATTAAATGAGAACCGGTTACTGCATTTTTCTGAGAAAATATACAACTTTAACCAAACAATTTGATATGTCCCTTGTGTTTTGGATAATGGGGTTTTATGAATAATATGACTATGTATAAAACATTGACTTTGCTCCCAGCATGGGAAATGAGAAGGCGAGTAATGGCAGTGGTATTGCTCATTTTATCTGTGACAATGCCATCGCTTTGGAACTAAAAATAAATAAAAAAAAGTTTGTTTTCTTTTAGATTTTACATGGTCCTGTTTGGTATCAATGCAAAGGCCAGACTCTGTCCTGTCCAATGACACCTCACTTGACCTTGTGAGGTGTAAAGATTAGTGGTGCAGGGGTCCAAAGTCCCCGAAGTGCACTTTGCTGCAGTGCAGCGGTTTAGGTTTTTGATGTAACAATTCATAATAACAGAATGTGCAATCACCTCCACGCTTGTTGGTGCCATCACCTCCACGCTGGTTGGCGACATGAAAAATGAGATGGTGAGTTAGTGCAGCATCATTGTTCCCTTTATAATTGAAAAGTGAAGAATACTGCTGTGTTAGAAAGAATATTTATTATTTTACTTTTATGGTTACATAAAACCTGGTAATGTTTGGTATCATTGGAAATGCCATGCTCTGGCCTTCCCAGTGATACCTCACATGACCCTATAGCTGCTATGGGGTCCAAATGACCATCGATGCAGACAAATTTATCCTTTCTCTGGGCTTATTCTAGGGCATGGGCCAGGAGCTGCTGCTCCATCAGCCCCTATGTTACATAGTTACATAGGCTGAAAAAAGACATGCGTCCATCGGGTTCAGCCTCTCCCACATAACCTACTGCTGTTGATCCAAAAGAAGGCAAAAAACCCAGTCTGAATGCTTGCCAATATGCAACATACTGGGAAAAAATTCCTTCTTGACCCCAGAATGGCAGTCAGATTTCTCCTTGGATCAAGAAGCTTTTACCCACATATTAAATATTATAACCCTTAATATTCTGTGTCTGCAGGAAGTCATCCAGTCGTTTTTTAAAAGTCTGTACAGACTCTGACCCAACCACCTCAACAGGCAGAGTTTTCATGTTAATCTGGCCCTGCTCAACTCCAGTCCTCAGGACCCAGTAACAGGCCAGATTTTAAGGTTTACATTGGGGAAAAGCAGACTGAATCCTGCAATCACTGAGCAGCAAATCATATCACCTGTGCGGTGCTTCAGATATCTGGAAAACCTGGCCTGTTAGTGGGTCCTGAGGACCGGAGTTGACAAACACTGCTCTAGAATGTAAATATAAACATACACACTTCCGGTCAAAAGTTATACACCACCATTTTCCCAGTTTTTAATCAAAACTGAAGCAGTTCAAGTACAACGAATAACCTTAAAAAGTACAAAAGGTAAGCGGAAAGCTAACAGGTGGAAAAAAAAAAGTTTACCGAAAAATACCATACATTTCAGCATTACGCAAAAAGGCCTTTTTCAAGGAAGAAGTAATGGGTTAACAACTTACAGGTGTTCTGCAGCAATGTAAGTAAATTAAGCCTGGAAAGTTGATGCTAACAATTACTACAGGTGTCCCAACGTTTGTTGCTTACTTACAAGTCATCTGTCTGTATAAGGCTCGTGTCAGACGAGCGCAGTGTTCACATCCATGTTACCGCACATAAGTCCGTCCGTGATAGCATACAATTGTGTTAAATGGAGCCCCACATACGAAGTACGTCCGCACAGACATGCGGACGCATGACGGACGCGGCAAACGGACGCAGGTTAGGCAAGAACGTAATACTGCTAGAACGGACGTGCGGAGTGCGCCACGTCTGCAAAGCTTTGTGTGTGAGTGATGGAACGTGGTCAGACGGACTGCATTTATACGTCCAGAATTTTTGCATAACAAAATGTTTTTTCATTTTAATTTATTTTCCCTCCTACATCCGTCAAAAATAACATCAGTCACAAAAAACGGACTGTGTGGCCACTACTGCGTCTTCCGTCAAAAAGTGCGTCTGTGCTGCCCAAGCGCACAGTCCGTAGAAAACTTGCTCATCTGACCCTAGCCTAAAAGCAGTGTTGGAACAAACGGAGGTTACTGCATCCTCTTAAAAAATATTTCGACAGTATTGTAACGCAGGAAGTAGTACATTGCTCTCATAATGGTGAGAAAAAGGAAATCAACAAAGGGAGACAAACAGACCATTATAACCCTTAGGCTAGGGTCAGACGAACGCATTTTTCACGTCGTCCGTGAAAAAGTTCGGTCGAACGAACGTACGTATTCCCCCGGAATACGCGATAGCGGTCATACGATGCGCCTTTTCGTCCGTGATTTTGTACGGTCATCCAATAAAACACTTTTTGTCTGGACGTTATGTTGGCCGGACATTAGCAGCGTCTGACGTCTCCTAATCACGCACACACGCCGCTATGCGGCCGCAGCGCACTCTGTACTCAGAGTAGCGGTTTGACGTTCTCGAAAAAATGCGTTCGTTGGCCACTTGCGTTGCGCGGACGAAACTTTCGTGCGGCCGTTCGTCGTATGTTCCCCGGCATTGGACGTCATTTGCTGCTAGTACGGCCGTGATTTCGTGCGGCTAAACGCACGTTAAAACTGCGCTAGTCTGACCCTAGCCTTAAATGTGCAGACCTTTCTTCTAGAGAAATTGAAAAGAAGGTCAAGGTGTCAGTGAGTACAGTTTCCTACACCATCAAAAGGCACTTGGAAACTGACAGGAAGAGCTCTGGCAGAAACAAAGCCACAACAGAATCAAAAGACAAGTTTCTGAGAGTCAAGAGCTTGCGTGAAAGGCGGCTCACAGGACAACAGCTTCAAGTACAGTTTAACACTGGGCAACGTCAGCAGGTCTGTGTCAACTGACACCGGTTCAAATCCCGGCAAGATCACCTCTCCAGTAAGTGTCCTTGGGCAAGACACCTAACGGTACATACTCGCCACCCAGGACATACTTGAAAACGAGAGAAATCTCAATGTATCCTTCCTGATAAAATCCTTTCTCAAAAAAATAAAAAAAACTGAAGAGAAGACTTTGAGCTGCAGTTTTGACAGGTCGTGTGACTGTAAGAAAGCCATTGCTAAAACGGCAAAGTAAGAAAAAGGCTCGCCTGTGCCATGATGAACTGCCAGTAGACAAAAGATATGGAAGAAGGGGTTATGGACTGTGGGTCAAAATTTTAAATCTTCAGTTCGCCACGCAGGGATTTTGTAACCTTGGCTCCCTGATGTTTTAGGAACTACATTTCCCATGTGGCTCAGTCAGCCTAATGGGTGACTGAGCATCGTGGGAGATGTAGTTCACAAAACATCAGGGAGCCAAGGTTGCTGACCCCCAGACTAGGCCTAAAGATGCTTCCTCAGTTTGTGACACCAACTGTCAAACATGAAAGTGGAAGCGTGATGGTCTGGGGCTCTCTTGCAGGGTCCAGAGTCAGCAACTTTCAGAGTGAGTGGCACCCTGAACCAAAACTACTACCACAGCATATTGCAGTGCCATGTAATACCCTCAGGTTTACACCTAGCTAGTCAGAGGTTCATCCTACAGCAAGAGAATGACTCCACGCTGTGTCAGAACTACCTTAGAAGAAAAGAACAAGATGGTAGGCTTCAAATCATGGAACAGCCAGCACAGTCTCCAGACGTAAAAGCCATCGATCTGGTTTGGGATAAATCATAAACTGGACAGAAAATTGAAAGCTAAGCAACCTACAAGTCCGACATATTTGTGGGAACTTCTGCAACAGTGTTGGGACGAACTTTACGAACAATATTCGATTTCCATTGTAGTAAGAATGCCACGAGTGTGTTCAGCTGTTATATCTGCATCAACAATGGAAATGGCAAATATTCTGTCCCTTTCGCTTGCAAACTTATCAATACCCTTACTGCTCACAATTCCATTTTTACCATTATCAGGCATGTAAACGTTCGTATAACACCACAGTGGACTAAAAAAGGATGACGGGCAACTTACAAACTATTTTGCTTTTACAATCATGGAAATTTGCTTCTAAATAAAAAATAAACGGTCAAGGCTGTTATACAGGCATGATGTTGTGTTGTATTTATTAAAAGGTAAAAAAGCAGGACTACTTTGATGTAACCGTAAAGAAAATTTCCAAACATGAAACCAAGATTAGCATCACCAAGTGTGGAAAAGAAAATACAGAAACTAGGAAATTCAGTGCTTACCTCACCATCCTTAAAACGCTTCTTCAGCTGTTTTAACATTAGGGTGAGCTTCTTTGACTGGACCCCGCTGTATGCCAGGAGCATGCTGCCAAACTGACGCTCTGTGATGCGGCCGTCCACTGGGTCTTGCCTCTCAAACTGCAGGGGTTAAATAGCCAACGTTAAAATACAACAGCATCAAACTTATAGATATTAAATCGAGTAAGAAACCGTAACGAACAACAGGAAATAAACTGTAAAAAAAACTGCTAAAAGTGTTACCAACGGGACAGATTCCATTTACCCTACATAATATCAGTATGGTGGGCAGCACATGAAAGGTGTATCCATGCAGTGTAGTTCGTTCTGTATTTTGCAGGGCATTTTCCTGCAGGGTGGGGGCAGGTGGTAGCCCCCTGCCAATACAGACTACAGTGACTGTGGAACTGACATGAGGTATTTATTATTCTTCTTTATTTATAAAGCGCCAGCATATTCCGCAGCGCTGCACAATGGGGGGGGGGAGCACAAACATGAGACATACAGGATAAATAAGGAAAAGACAACCCCGCCCAAAGGATAGCTTGTCTAGGAAGTACAGCACTTTAATCCAAGCAGTCTCATCTTTATTCAGGTAATTAGAACTGGTTAAGTTGTATCCACAGTTAGAGAGAAATATATATATTTATTTTTTATTATTCAACTGAATTTTATATTAAGTCAGGAGGCTTCATATTTAGCATTCTCTTTTCTTTACTAAACAACAGCAGCAAAGGAAAGTTTACATAGCAACAGCAGTAACCAATAAACAACAAGAGAGTAGTAAGTCCTTAGCCACGCCCTCTTTTCTTTGCTGCTGGCGACCAGGTGAGACGTTTCCTTAACTGCTCCTGGTTTCCAGGCCTAATTTGTTGTTATATCTATGTTGCCTTATTTCATTTTAAGGATTAGCTAATTGTATTAGTGGTAATTCACTGTTTTTTCCCTATTACAGGTTTGTCCCTGCTGTGCGAGCACTTTCCCGCCTACAGGGTGCGCTCTGCGTGTTCTTGGTCTCCCGGCAAACCAAGGGCCCCCTGCTCTCGGTGTCCGGGCGGCCATCGGTAGCGTTTTTTACGTGTTTTTAGTACCGTTTGTGCTTTATTTTACCGTCTTTTACTATCCACGGCTCCCGCGTCTTCGGCACATGCGCGATCATTCCCCTCACGCATAGGCGTTATCACTGCGGCTGCGCGCGCTGGCGGCCATCTTAGGTTCTACTGTGTTCTTAGCCGCGAGTTGCAAATTCGCGCCTTTCATGCCTCACAGCCTGTCAGGAAGGTGAAAACACAGAGTCACGCGCCTCCAACTATATCGAACGTTCACTTCCCTGCAGGACCCCTCCGCTACCTCGGGTGAGCCCCGATAGATTTATTTTTCAAACAAAATATTATTCAGTGCGGCACTTTCAATATTTGCCCGCAAGTATTTCGGGTGAGCCCCGAAGGTATTTACCGTACTCACACATTGGATACGTGATTACATATATTAAATCTGCAACGGGTGAGCCCAGTTACACAGTTGTGTTCAAAATTATTCAACCTCCACTGAAATTGAGTGTTTTGGCCAGTTTGACATTGATTTTGATCATTCAGTCATCTTGCTTACAATTAAATCAAAGAGGCACGTGTAGGTCAGACAAATATAACATAACATTTATAATGAAATAACCACAAATGTCTTTTCTGTGCTCACATCATTATCAGTTTTATTCAACCCCCAAGTGACATTCAATCTTAGTACTTAGTACAACATCCTTTTACAGTTATAACAGCTTTTAAACGTGAAGCATAGCTTGACACAAGTGTCTTGCAGCGATCTATGGGTATCTTCGCCCATTCGTCATGGGCAAAAGCCTCCAGTTCAGTCACATTCTTAGGCTTGCGCACTGCAACTGCTTTCTTTAAGTCCCACCAGAGGTTCTCAATCGGATTTAAGTCAGGTGACTGCGATGGCCACTCCAAAATGTTCCAGCCTTTAATCTGCAACCATGCTCTAGTGGACTTGGAGGTATGCTTGGGATCATTGTCCTGTTGAAAGGTCCAACGTCTCCCAAGCCTCAGGTTTGTGACGGACTGCATCACATTGTCATCCAATATCTCCTGGTACTGAAGAGAAATCATGGTACCTTGCACACGCTGAAGCTTCCCTGTACCTGCAGAAGCAAAACAGCCCCAAAGCATGATTGACCCCCCGCCATGCTTCACAGTAGGCAAGGTGTTCTTTTCTTCATAGGCCTTGTTCTTCCTCCTCCAAACATAGCGTTGATCCATGGGCCCAAACAGTTCTAATTTTGTTTCATCAGTCCACAGAACACTATCCCAAAACTTCTGTGGTTTGTCCACATGACTTCTGGCATACTGCAGTAGACTTTTCTTATTCTTTGGAGACAGCAAGGGGGTGCGCCTGAGAGTTCTGGCATGGAGGCCTTCATTACGCAGTGTGCACCGTATTGTCTGAGCTGAAACTTCAGTACCCACATCTAACAAATCTTTTCTCAGTTCCTCAGCAGTCACACGGGACTTTTCTCCACTCTACGCTTCAGGTAGCGCACAGCAGTCGAAGTCAGCATTTTCTTTCTGCCACGACCAGGTAGCGTTTCAACAGTGCCCTTTGCCTTGAATTTGCGAATGATGCTTCCTATGGTCTCTCTTGGTATGTTTAACATCTTTGCAATCTTCTTATAGCCATTGCCCTTCCTGTGACGAGTAATCACCTCTTCTCTTGTCTTCCTGGACCATTCTCTTGTCTTCACCATGTTTGTAACCACACCAGTAAATGTCTAGAAGGAGTTGAGTATCACAGTCATTTTAAAGCTGCCTAATTGGTGCTTATTATGCTTTATTGCTGCTCCGTGACACACAGGTGTTTTCAATACCTGATTGAAACCACTTGAATGAACCTCTGTTCTTCAGAGTGGTAGTCTTTAAGGGGTTGAATAATTGTGTCAATGAAGAATTCACAAAAGAAACATTTACTACTGTATTACAAAACCAATTGATGTCATTTTAGTTGCATATGGTTCTTTAAAAAGTCCTTGTAGGATTTCATTCTGAATACAATTACAAATGTACACTAAATTCCCTAAAACCCTTTACAGCATTGGGGGTTGAATAATTTTGAACACAACTGTATATACATATACTTCTGATGGACCCCCCTCAGCTAAATCCGCTGCATCAGGAGGAGCTCAAGGCCTGGCTCCTTGCGGCAATTTCAGAGACCTTGCCCATTGCCCTTGCGGCATTACCCCCCCCCCTCCTCAGCAGGATCCCCCGGGGCTCTCCAGAGTCCAGTCCCCAGCCCGCTCAGTGGACTCACAGTCCGATCAATCTGAGGCTGCCGCCTCGTCGCGTAAAAGGCCCTGGAAGGGCCAGTCAGAAACCGCGGGGAAGGGTAAAGGCCCCGCTAAGAAATTTTCTCGTATGTCTAACGAGGATGCCTCGTGATTTGGAGGATTACCGGGCCGATTACCCGGAGGAGCAGAGACCACCGGTGACCCGCCGGTTACTCCTAGCTCGACGGGTGAGCCCCGTCCCGATGCTTTGGCTGTCATACCCCACTCGTCACTTCAGCCCCTCGCTCTCTAGTGTCTTCGGACACTCTGGCACCAATCCTGGACGCTAGGGGCATTCCGTTTTTCGACCCACGAACCACTACACACCCCAGGTCTCCGGCCTGGATTCCCCCAGAACATATAGCAGAGTTCCTGCTCTTCTGGTTGCGTTGCCCCCTGGAAAAAGCTGACAGGGCACGCTTGCGGGCGGAATGCCCTCGCCCGACCCTACCAGATAAAGTATCCCTTACCCCAGAGTTCGATGAGGACTTTGTTACCTTCATGGGGAAGGCTGGCAAGGATCCTCGACGGGGTCTAGAGCAGGGTCTCCGCGGCGCCCAGGACAAATTGCTGGACATCTCGGGCCCCCTTTCTCTGATCTTCGTCATGGCGGATGAGGCATTAAATAACAATACCCCGCTCGATCCGGCCCTGGTTCGTGAATGGGCACAGCGCGCCCTTTGCCTCTTGGGAAACGCCAATGTCGGTATTTCTTCCGAACGCCGTAAAGCGGCGCTTTTTCGGTTCGATGCTAAGCTAACCTCTATGTCCACCAAGGAGTTGGGTCCTGCAGCGAAGGGGTTGCTGTTCGGGGATCTTTTCCTAAAAGAACTGAACCGCAAGGTTAACGTCTACACCAATATGCAGAAAGTGCAGTCAAACATGAAGCGAGTTTTCCACCCTACCACTCGTTTTTCCTCCAGGCCTGGCGCACCAAGAGGTCGGGTCACCAGCCGTTACCACACCTCATATAGGCCTCGCCTTCCCTCATACCAAGGCGCGGACGTGCAGTATCGTCCAAGCCCAATCCTGGCACGGGGAGTTCCCGTCGGTCGTGGCTTCGGCAGACCCAGACACCGCTACTCCGCGGGTAAGTACCCCTGCGCTTCCGCTACCACACATACCGGTCGCGGGTCGATTACGCTTTTTTCTTCCCAAGTGGCGTGAGCTCACCTCAGACTCATGGGTACTGTAAACTGTGTCCGGGTTTTTAATAGACTTCTCCCAGGTCCCCGTCCAGTCTGCTTTCCCGCCCCCGGCCCGTTACTCCCCTCAAGAATCAGCGTTGATAGACGAGGAACTTCGCTCCCTGCAATTGAAAGGGGCCATCCTCCCAGCACTAGAACCACCGTGCTTCACCAGCAATATATTCCTGGTCCACAAAAAGTCTGGAGACCTCCGGCCGGTAATAAATTTAAAGGCACTCAATGCTTTAGTGTCCTATCGTCACTTCAAGATGGAGGGCATACACCTCCTCAGAGGTCTCCTTCGAGACGACGACTAGTTCACGAGACTAGACCTCATGGACGCTTACCTCACGGTCCCGGTCCATCCTGCCCACCGACCGTATTTGCAGTTCCGCTAGCATCGCGACCTCTGGCACGTCACATGTCTGCCTTTCGGCCTCAGTTCCGCACCATGGGGTTTCACAAAGCTCCTCAAACCGGTAATGGCCTCCATACGGGCCCAAGGCATCAAGACGATCGTATACCTGGACGACATCCTGGTATTGGCTCAGACTCCTGTCCAATCCTCACATCACACCACCTTGGTAGTGGCACTCCTGCAGGACCTGGGTTTCATCATCAACAGAGAGAAATCAGAGCTGCGGCCCACTCAAACCGTCACCTTCTTAGGCTTCGACATCGGCTCCACGTCTTGTCAACTCCGCCTTCCCCCGCAGAAACTTCGGGCCATCAAGAAGACTCTAAGAGAAGTCTGGTCGTCGGACACCGTCAGCCTGCGAGACCTAGCAAGAGTCGTAGGCCTTCTCTCTTCTTCCATTCAGGCCATTTTCCCCGGCCCGCTACATTATCGCGCAATGCAGCGCCTGAAGACCACGTACCTCCGCCTCCACCCCTCCTACGACCAACTGGTCCCCATCACCTCAGAGGTTCGGGTGGAACTCCTATGGTGGCTGCACCACATGGAAGCTTGGAATGGACGCGCCATCTTCGGCTCCCTACCAGACTTTGTCCTGGACTCGGACTCCAGTCAGTCGGGCTGGGGAGCGACCTGCGGATCCACATCTACGGGCGGGGCATGGAACCCCGAGGAACGGCAACTTCATATCAACTGTCTGGAACTCATTGCCGGCTCCTTCGCTGTCCGCAGCTTTACCCAGGACCTCAGGGACTGCTCACTTCTTCGCATGGACAACATTTCTGCAGTCCAATACGTCAACCGGCTGGGGGGCTCCCGATCCAAGATCCTATCGGACCTTACTCTCTCCCTCTTTAATTACTGCCTGGAACGGAACATCTCCCTCACAGCGGAATATCTGCCCGGTTCCTCCAACTATGTGGCGGATTGGTTTTCAAGATATTGGAGGGACTCCAGCGACTGGAAATTGGACGTTGCAACGTTCCAACAACTGTCGACTCTGAGGGGACCTTTTCACCTCGATCTGTTCGCCTCCCGCTTGAATCATCAGACGCAGGCCTACTTCAGTTGACTTCCGGACCCGCAGGCGGCAGCAGTGGATGCTTTCCTCCAGCCCTGGCCCCCGTCAGGCGCCTATGCCTTCCCACCTTTCCCGATGATCACGCGTACACTCCAGGAAGTCCGCAGACGAGGGATTCGACTTCTCCTGATCACGCCCCTGTGGCATGCTCAACCCTGGTTCCCGCTGACGATGGAACTCTCCTGCATTCATCCGCTTCGGCTACCATACGTCCATTCGATTCTGACGGATCCTCAAGGCGGACCACACCCATTGGTCTTGGAAGGCAATCTTTGCCTGGTGGCATGGACAATTTCGGGGGACCCAGCATGCTGCCAGGCCTATCGGAAGCAGCTTGCACCTTATTATGGGAATCCTGGGCTCCTGGCACGCGACGGAGCTACTGTTACGCATGGAGAACTTGGTGTAATTGGGGTGTGCGACGCGAGGCGAATCCCGCTACAGCCCCTTTACCCCTAATCCTTAATTTTTTGGCGGACCTTTCCACTTCCGGCAAGTCATACCGGACCATTAATCTATTCCGTTCCGCTATCTCGGCTGCTCATGTACCCATGGGGGGCGTTCCCGTAGGGTGGGACTCTTCCGTGTGTCGCCTCCTCCACGGCGTTCGTCTCGCTCGACTTTAGTTTTGTATATCAGAGTTTACCATGGACGGTAAAGGGATACTCTAGGCAACATGATCACCTAAGCTTTTTTAGGTGGTCATGATGCCCTGAGTATTCCCCTTCCTGTCCCCCCTCCCTCCGCTCAGCAGATCAGCTGAAAACAGCTGAGAGAGGCGGAGGACTTTTCTCCGCCCTCCCAGTTGTCAGTCAGCAGAGCGGGATTCATATTTCCCGCTTCTGCCGACTTTTGCCGAGTAGGAGACGTCATCGCGCTTTCAGCGCGATGACGTCTCCAACTCGCCGCATTAGCTGGCGGCAGCGAGCCGCCAGCATAGCCTGCGGCTTGGATTAGTGTTGCGCGCATCCTCTTGCGCGCAACACTAATCCTCAGCAGATGGAGCCGGGATGGTGCCTATTTAATAAGGTAATAGGGATAAATTAATGTAAAAAAATGGGGGGGGGGGAAATTTTTATTAGCGTGTTCCTTTAAGCTCAGATTTTCTTTTGTGGATCCTTTGTTGCAATTTAAGGGTGATCTGACCATTCAGGGTGTGTTTAACTCCCATTGTCTTGTCAAATGCCCACTGTTGTATGTAACACCTACATAGTTACATAGGCTGAAAAAAGACGTGCGTCCATCGGGGTCAGCCTTCCACACATTACCTACGGCTATTGATCCAAAAGAAGGAAAAATACCCAGTCTGAATCGCTCGCCAAAATGCAACATATTGGGGGGAAATTCCTTCTTGACCCCAGAATGGCAGTCAGATTTCTCCCTGATGTGTCCATTTCAACCACAGAGGCTTCACGGTCTTGTTTAGGAAGCTGCGGCCCAGATTGTAAATTATTTAAGTTGTAGTTCATTCATTGTCTTTGACGTTTTAGTGTTATAATTGTGATCCGTCACCCACCCCCACAGTTTTGACTGTGTACCCTCATATGCCTCCCCTGCACATGGTTTCAAGAGTGTCCAACACCAGATGTTCCTCTTCACACAGAGTACTTGAAACAGTTATATTTGTCATTAGTCATTTCTATGCATCTAGCAAAGCATGGAAGAGTTTGAATGCAAGGCTAACCAATAGGTTTAGAAGTTGTATATATCGGATATGCTTTTCTCCAATATTTTAGTTGGATTTTGTGTCTCCCAAGACTAAGTTTTCAATTTAATGTTATATAATGATTTCATGAAATTATCATTGACATCAGCATACATCACAAACATTGAAGAATGTATGGGATGGAGGCAAAACCAGGAAGGAGGGGTAGCAGAAGCGTGGAATGTCCTTCCTTTGTAAAGGCAATATGTTAAAGAATACCTGTCCAGCCCAACACATGGGTTCATTTGATCAGAAATCACTCTTGGTATACACTTTAGTATTTTTGGTTACTTAATGCACAGAATGGAAAAAAATAAAATAAATTCCCTGTCAAAATTTTACGGTCATGTCCACCGGCATGTCCTGGGGGGTGAGTGACTGTTGTAAGTGGAAGAGCCGGGGGCGTGGCCGGCAGCGGACCGAGACGGACGTGCCGAAGTGGAGCTCCGATCCCTTTTACTTTTCCTGCGGCCTTTGGGTGTATCTGGATCGAGCTACCCACCTTGCAATGACACACAGCCGTCGGCCAACAGGTACAGACGTTCCGGAGCCTGTCTAATTTCCCCCCCTCCGGACTTGCATTAGGCGAACGAGCCGCTGCGTGGTTCCTTCCTCGGCCGGCGGCCATATTGAGAGCCAGGAGTTGGCGCGCTTTTTCACCCTGCACTGAGCCGCTGCTTCTCAGCATGGGGAAGAAGCCTAAGGCCGGTGGTGCCGGTGAGGATCCCGGCACCCCAGACATCAGACTTTCGCTTGGTGGGGGTGTGGGGCGGAGGCTGCCAACACGCTCTGTGCCGGAGTCTGGGGCTCCGACGCGGCTGGAGGAGATGGTGGCCACCTCTGCGGCACGTGTAGCACCGCTGGGCCTGGGAGAAGATGCGCTTCCCGCCACTAAAGCTGATATCCGCAACTTGTTGGAGGATGCCAGGAGATCGTGGCAGGCGGATTTCCAGTCCCTGGGTGCGGCGGTCACGGAGACTCAGGTCCAGGTGGACGACCTTCGGACTCGCGCGCAGGGGATGGAGGATGTACAGGCTGCTACCTCTTCATCGGTGAGAGCTCTACAGGCCCAGGTGAGAAGTCTCCGCGAGGCAGTGGTGGCATTGGAGTCGAGGCACAGGAGGCGCAACGTGAAGCTACGAGGCATACCGGAGAATATCACTGATCCGGAGCTGCTGCAGTATACCGGGAGATTCCTGGGGGCGGTTCTCGGTCAGTCGGAGCACCTACAGGACTCTGTTCTCCAGGCCTTCCGTGTTCGGAAGGCTGCAACGGCCCCGGCGAAGGCGCCGCGCGACGTCCTCATCACCCTGCGAGACATTACCCTGCATTCTACGCTGTTCCGGGCTGCGCGGAATGTTCCTGCGGTCTCCTTCGAAGGAGCAAGCATCGCACTCTATCGCGATATCCCCTTCCTGGTGCTGGCTGCACGGCGTCAGTTTCGGCCGATTACAACCCTCCTCCGTGCTCGAGACATTGGCTATAAGTGGGGCCCCTCTGGATCCCTTATACTCTCCCCACGAGATGGATGTGCATTGGTGGCTACCTCGCTGACTGAGGCGGAGGGTCATCTTTGCACTCTGGGTCTGCTCCCGGTCACTTCGAGCCACCCTGATGACGACCAGCGGACTGGTACACCTCCAACACCGATTGCAACGGACTGAGCTGGGGGCCCTATAGAGAGACACGGGATGTTTTATCCCCTGGGAGTCATTTTTGGGGCACCTCAATGCCACCTACCTTCGGAACTTACTGCACCTCCTTCGGTTGCCCTCCCCATATACGGGATATTTGTGTCCCCTCTGCGTTGACTGTTTTGTCTCCCCCCTCCCCATTTGCGGCTTTTCTGTTTCGTTGGTGCCAGACCTATCGAAGACAATGGACCCATTTCCCCCTCCCATCCCCTCTCCCTTTATCTCTTCTTTTTATTTATTTATTTTACTTTCTTTTCCTTTCTATTATTATTATTTTGGGGGTTTCGGGGTGTGCCACCATGGCTTTTTTTTTGGTCCTGATTGGCCCTCGAACCCCTAGGCTCCGTGGCATGTTCACTCCATGGCCTCCTCTGGGAGCGCGCCAGGAGCGCCACGGTAACGGCCATCACGTTTTTTCCCCCCCCCCCCCCCCCCCCTCTTTTCTACCCCCCCCCCCCCCTTTCTGTTCCTTTTTTTTTTTTTTTTTTTTTCCTTTTTTCTAATCCTTTCTTTGCTTTCCCACACTATGGGTCTCCGTCTTATACTAAGCAACTCTTTGGCACCCTTCTGTCCTCCATTTTCCCTTTGTATCGCATTATTGCATAATTTTTGGCAGGCCCTGCGAGGCCGTTCCTATTGGTTGTCTTATGACGCTTTATTTCAAATAAAACAAACTTTTAAATGTAAGTGGAAGAGCCAGCCGTCCAGCCTTTCACTCACTCCTGTCTGATTGCAGGTCGGCGGGCTGAATAGACGTCACCGCTGAGGTCGACTGCAAAGCGGTAAGTGACTGCTCTCTTACAGCTCCGCTCACAAAGGATGATGGCAGTGCCTGACACTGGAACCTGTTAAGTAAAGCCTACTAAATCTCATCAAGTGATGGATCTTTCCAAGCAATGTGATACAGACTGAGCGCCCACAGACTGGAAATTGAATCAGGGTGGCATAGACAGACCTACAAGCCCAGGGAGAGTAGACTGTGCCAGCATTGTGACCAGGGGACCTGGAAGATGAGGTCCACTTCCTCCTACAGTGCCCCAAGTACTCAGCACTGAGGGAAACTCACTTCCAGAGACTCTCCGCTCTCATCCCCGTCTTCACCTCTGTAGAAGAGACGAGGAAACTCCAAATCATACTGGGAGAAGAGGAGCCGGCGGTGAAAATATCTGCCCAAGACTGAGAGGAACAGGAGAGATCCCGGACTTATAAATCCCCAACACGGACTTGTTCCCAACCCCCTTCACAATATCCCTTACCCCTGATAATGTCCATGGACTTGCCCAATCCCCCCCTCCATCCCATATAACCTCCCCATATGCTTTGGCAATGCTAAAATGTATTTGGTCCTGCCAATAAAGCTTATTTGAATTGAATTGATATCCGCTCCCTGATGGGATATTCGAAGAAAAGTGCACCAGGCCAGATCAAGTTCATTTTATAAGGTTTAACAATCATTTTCTGCATGAAAGGAATTGACAAAACAAAAACAAAGTAATGTTTAGTATATTACATAATGCACTTAATTTTACTTTTAAAATACTGAAGAGATGGTTTGTTTTTACTTACTGATAAGAGTACATAGAAAGAGCGAGCAAAGGGTCAATGATTTTATGAGCATGCTGTTCCCAGGTTGCTTTATATTTCACTTTTTTTGCTCTGGCCACAGTAAAACTTTTTAATTTATGATGTTCATTCCACACCACAAAGGAGGGGGGGGGGGTCGCGAAGAAGATCTGTGATGCGATGCCACTAAATACCTACATTGGAATTGATGAATGTGCACCAGGCCTCCAGCACACAAACATAAGGAGGGACTACACCTACACTGTAAAGTAGTCAGAGGCAGGGGTACACATTCTGCATATTACAGGTAGTTTCCTCCTACACCGGTTTTGACCTATTCTTAAATAGCCATTGGTTCTTTGATGGCCATTGTGGTTGCACGCTCTTTGATATGGTCTGTTCTCCTACAGTGGCAAGAAAAAGTATGTGAACCATTTGGGATTACGTGGAGTTTTGCATGAATTGGTCATAAAATGTGCTCTGATCTTCATCTAAGTCACAACAATTTGAAAAACACAGTCTGCTTAAAATAATACAAAACAAACATATGTTTTCATGTGTTTATTGAACATAACATGTAAACATTCACAGTGCAGGTTGGAAAAAGTATGTGAACCTTTGGACTTAACTGGTTGACCCTCGTTTGGCAGCAATAACCTCAACCAAACGTTTCCTGTAGTTGCAGATCAGACCTGCACAACGATCTGGAGTAATTTTGGACCACTCCTCTTCACAAAACTGTTTCAGTGTAGCAATATTCTTGGGATGTCTGGTGTGAATCGCTCTCTTAAGGTCATGCCACAGCATTTCAATCGGGTTGAGGTCAGGACTGTGACTGGGCCACTCCAGAAGGCGCATTTTGTTTTGTTGAAGCCATTGTTTTGTTGAATTACTTGTATGCTTTCGGTCATTGTCCTGTTGCATCAACCATCATCTGCAAAATGTCTTGATAAACTCTGGAATTAATTTTTCCATCAATGACAACAATCCGTCCAGGCCCTGAGGCAGCAAAGCAGCCCCAAACCATGATGCTCCCTCCGCCATGTTTTACAGTGCGGATGAGGTTTTGATGTTGGTGTGCTGTGCCTTTTTTTCTCCACACATAGTGTGTTTTTTCCAAACAACTCAATTTTGGTTTCATCTGTCCACAGAATATGTTGCCAGTAGTGCTGTGGAACATCCAGGTGCTCTTTTGCAAACTTCAAACGTGCTGCAATATTCTTTATGGACAGCAATGGCTTCCTCCGTGGTGTCCTCCTATGTACTCCATTCTCGTTTAATGTTTTCCTTATTGTAGATGTGTCAACAAAAATGTTAGCATGAGCCAGAGATTTCTGTAAGTCTTTAGCTGACACTCTAGGATTCTTCTTTACCTCATTAAGTATTCTGCGCTGTGCTCTTGCAGTCATCTTTATAGGACGACCACGCTTCGAGAGAGTAGCAACAGTGCTGAACTTTCTCCATTTGTAGACAGTCTGTCTTACCGTGGACACAAGAACATCAAGACTTTTGGAGATACTTTTGTAACCCTTTCCAGCTTCATGCAAGTCAACAATTCTTGATCGTAGGTCTTCTGAGAGCTCTTTTCTGTGAGGCATGGTTCACATCAGGCAGTGCTTCTTGAAACCAGTAAACCCAAAACTGGTGTGTGTTTTTAAAGGGCAGGACAGCTTTCAGCAACACATCCAATAATATCACACTTATTGGACTCAAGGTTGACTCACTCCTGGCTCCAATTAGCTCTTGGAGAAGTCATTAGGCTAGGGGTTCACATACTTTTTCCACCCTGCACTGTGAATGTTTACATATTATGTTCAATAAACACAAGAAAACATATAATGTTTGTGTTGTATTATTTTAAGCAGACTGTGTTTTTCAAATTGTTGTGACTTAGATGAAGATCAGAGCACATTTTATGAGCAATTCATGCAAAACTCCACGTAATCCCAAAGGGTTCACATTAGGGATGCACCGATACCACTTTTTTAAGACCGAGTACGAGTACCGATACTTTTCTTCAAGTACTCACCGATACCGAGTACCGATACTTTATGTCATGTGACGCTTTCCAATAAGAACAGACCTCATATAAAGATATGCCCCAGCTCATGGATACTGCCCCCCAGCTCATGGGATAATGCCCCAGCTCATGGATTCCCCCCCCCCCTGCTCACCTGGAGCTCTCCGCGATACTTACCTTCCTGGGCGACGTCGGGAAAGTCTTTGCGCGTTGCGCTCGTTGGAAGGACCCCAGCCGCGACCACGTGGGACCACGTGATCGCGGCTGGGGTCCTTCCAACGAGCGCACGCGGGGAAACTTTCCCGGCGTCGCCCAGGAAGGTAAGTATCGTGGAGAGTTCCAGGTGCCTGTCCGAATGCTCTATCGGCATTCGGACAGGCCCTGCAGCTGCTCACCGCGTTCATACTTACCTTCCTGGGCGACGCCGGGAAAGCTTCTGCGCGTGCGCTCGTTGGAAGGACCCCAGCCGCGATCACATGGTCCCACATGATCGCGGCTGGGGTCCTTCCAACGAGCGCAATGCGCAAATACTTTCCCTGTGTCGCCCAGGAAGGTAAGTATCGCGGAGAGCAGCTGCAGGGCCTGTCCGAATGCCGATCGAGCATTCGGACAGCCGCCCCAACCCCTCGGATGACGGCAAGCCGATACTAGTATTGGTATCGGTGCAACCCTAGTTCACATACTTTTTCTTGCCACTGTATATTCTTCATACTAAATCCATAACGGAGCAAAATAAATGGACACTGACACGGAATGTAAAAAATACTAATTCCATCAAATTAACCTTTAACACATTTATTTATGAGGAAATTAGAATAAGACAATGCTGTTTGAATCCATTCGACTAGTTTATATACTAGACTTAAAATGGTCGTTTTATTTATCCTAGAAACTTTTTTTTTTAGCCACCATTCATAATCTCTCAGATACAAGGTGACAACTTTATTTGTAAATACCCATCTGATTGGATGCATCATGCACGCAAAACGCAAATGCACCAGTTGCCAGAGCTTGGCATGGCTTCTAAAAACACCTGGTTATAAAGGGCCGGGGTTCTCAGGATTATACAATTTTTTTTCCATTATCAATATAAAAAAATAATTCTATATCCAATATTACGGAATTATTTCATATATAAAGTCTTAAGACTAGAGGTCCTAGGTTTTCTTCCTGGCTTCAGGGCCTGCTGCTACTTCAGAAAACACTGTTACAGAAATGCATGAATTCATAGCATAGCCAGCAACTCTGGCCCTCCAGATGTTCTGTAACTATGAGGGTCTGTGCACTTCACCGCATAGCAATCTATAAAGTAGCTTATTCCACTAACACCCCCCTTTATTTTTACCCTTATATTTAAATAACAAAAGTGCTCCTTCGTTTCTACTGGTATCCCTATTCCTCTGTCCCCCTGTAACCGGATCAACAGTTCCACCGCAAACCGTTTCAAAGCTATGATGCTTATACCAGACTGGAGCTACTGGAATGCCCTTTTAATTCACATTTTTTTTGTCAGGAACCAGGTTACGGAGATAATGAGGCGAAAAATAAATAATAAGGACAATCATTTTTTAAACCACATAAGCATGCACCATAACAAACTGTGGTCTTAGATGCCATTAACACTCAAGTGAAGTGTTCAGATCTTGTTAAGGTGGCAAAGTAACATAGAAACATAGAAAAATGTCGGCAGATAAGAACCTTTCGGCCCATCTAGTCTGCCCAATTACATGGATACTTTACCTGGATTTATCTTTTGTTTAGGATAGCCTTATGCCTATCCCATGCCTGCTTAAATTCAATCACTGTTTTGGCCTCTACCACTTCTACTGGAAGACTGTTCCATGTATCCACCACCCTCTCAGTAAAATAATGCTTTCTGATGTTACTTTTAAACCTTTAGCAGCCTGCTAATAAGTCCATAAGCGCTTTCACCTAGAGCTTGGATATATGCTCCACCAAATGTAAGTTAACACTTTGATATTTATATCTCCACATTGTCATCAGTGGATCTGCACAAGGAAGTTTGCTTGTTTTTATGTTTTGCATATATCAAAATTGGAAGAAGATCCCTCTCATCTAAAGCGTGTGGGTCGCCTTTAAATATAGAAGCAAAGGACCCGAACGCACATACCCACTCAGAGCCAGTGTTGGGGCTCTCTATTTGTGAGTGGGATCAGTACGTAATTACTCATACTGTACATAGTATAATTTGCTCTGCACTATTATGTCATTTGCTTCCTTTTTATGTTACCCATATGGATGATACAAAATAAGAGAACCACCTTATGATCCAAGAGCGACTACCTTCGCGCCGCCAGATACATATTTTTCATTAGTTAAGAAAATATTTTACTCTATGTGCCACTGGGAGCATCCATTGTGTGATCATTCGTGTAGTAAGCTACCCCCCCACAGTATCTTTAAAGCAGTTGTTCCTCACAGTGTGACATTGAGCATAGAATGGAGTGATGGGGTCTGTAGTAATTTGATAAGTACAGACAAGTCTGTGCATAATTACAGACGGCTGTAGTAAAATGCATAGAAGCTTCAGATTATATGCAACATTTTTTTTCCCAGATGCCCGACAGCTCTGTCTTTTGGACGAAAATACACTAATATTGCAAATCTTCACTTACAAACTGTTCTTGGAAAGTATAACTAGAGGACAGCTCCACCACAAGAATCATTGCATTATGAAGAAGCTATACCAACTTGGATGCTGCCCAGGAAGGTCTGTATCCATTGAGTAATCCCTTCCTTCCCAGTAACATGTATTAACAACTCACTGTAATTGTTCATTGTAATTTTGCAAAGCAACACAATGTTTATGCTGGATTCATGCTCAGGGATGTGGGGATTCTCCAGGAAATTATGTGAGCTAGTGGACATCCCCTTCTTATTTTCCCTGTATGTCAAGGCTCAAGAAAGCGAGACTGCTCCGATACAATTAAGGCAATTTGAAGTGTGTGTATTAATGTGTGTTTGCGTATGAAAAATGAACGAATAAGTATAGGTGTGTGTGTAAATGAATGTGTGCGAATTAATGTATTTGAATGAATGTGTATAAATATTTGTATGAGTGAATGAATGTGTGTATAAATCAAAGTGTTGCAGACATTATTTAGCTATGTAAACGTACATATGTAGTATCCATTTTTATAAAAAGTGTGTGTAAATCCATGAGTACAAGTAGGTGCCCGCGTGTATGTGTGTGATGGCATATAAGCACAGTGGCAAGAAAAAGTATGTGAACCCTTTGGGATTACGTGGAGTTTTGCATGAATTGGTCATAAAATGTGCTCTGATCTTCATCTAAGTTACAACAATTTGAAAAACACAGTCTGCTTAAAATAATACAACACAAAGATTATAGGTTTTCATGTTTTTATTGAACAGAACATGTAAACATTCACAGTGCAGGGTGGAAAAAGTATGTGAATCCCTAGCCTAATGACTTCTCCAAGAGCTAATTGGAGCCAGGAGTGAGCCAACCTTGAGTCCAATCAGTGTGATATTATTGGATGTGCTGCCCTTTAAAAACACACCCCAATTTTGGGTTTACTGGTTTCAGGAAGCACTGCCTGATGTGAACCATGCCTCGCAGAAAAGAGCTCTCAGAAGACCTACGATCAAGAATTGTTGACTTGCATGAAGCTGGAAAGGGTTACAAAAGTATCTCCAAAAGCCTTGATGTTCATGTGTCCACGGTAAGACAGACTGTCTACAAATGGAGAAAGTTCAGCACTGTTGCTACTCTCCCTAGGCGTGGTCGTCCTGTAAAGATGACTGCGAGAGCACAGCGCAGAATGCTTAATGAGGTAAAGAAGAATCCTATAGTGTCAGCTAAAGACTTACAGAAATCTCTGGCACATGCTAACATTTTTGTTGACACATCTACAATAAGGAAAACATTAAACAAAAATGGAGTACATGGGAGGACACCACGGAGGAAGCCATTGCTGTCCAAAAAGAATATTGCAGCACGTTTGAAGTTTGCAAAAGAGCATCTGGATGTTCCAATATTCTGTGGACAGATGAAACCAAAATTGAGTTGTTTGGAAAAAACACACAACACTATGTGTGGAGAAAAAAAGGCACAGCACACCAACATCAAAACCTCATCCCCACTGTAAAACATGGCGGAGGGAGCATCATGGTTTGGGGATGCTTTGCTGCATCAGGGCCTGGACGGATTGTTGTCATTGATGGAGAAATGAATTCCAGAGTTTATCAAGACATTTTGCAGGAAAACGTAAGACCATCTGTCCACCAACTGAAGCTCCGCAGAGGATGGTTGATGCAACAGGACAATGACCCAAAGCATACAAGTAATTCAACAAAAGAATGGCTTCAACAAAACAAAATACGCCTTCTGGAGTGGCCCAGTCAGAGTCCTGACCTCAACCCGATTGAAATGCTGTGGCATGACCTTAAGAGAGCGATTCATACCAGACATCCCAAGAATATTGCTACACTGAAACAGTTTTGTGAAGAGGAGTGGTCCAAAATTACTCCAGATCGTTGTGCAGGTCTGATCTGCAACTACAGGAAATGTTTGGTTGAGGTTATTGCTGCCAAAGGAGGGTCAACCAGTTATTAAGTCCAAAGGTTCACATACTTTTTCCACCCTGCACTGTGAATATTTACATGTTCTGTTCAATAAAAACATGAAAATATATAATGTTTGTGTTGTATTATTTTAAGCAGACCGTGTTTTTCAAATTATTGTGACTTAGATGAAGATCAGAGCACATTTTATGACCAATTCATGCAAAATTCCACGTAATCCCAAAGGGTTCACATACTTTTTCTTGCCACTGTATGTGCGTACTACCTTTGACTACATGCAAATAATATTGTTTTATTCCCTCCCATCGAAGAAAAAAGGTGGGGTGCTGCCAATACTGTCCGTATGGACAAGAGTCCAGTGTTAAAGTGCTATGGTCCTCCACCCACCTGCACCTCCCCCCTCAGCTGCCTTCAGCGCTCAAGACCTGGCAGACTACTTCCTCAGTAAAACTCTATCAGAAGCAACATCCCAACACAAGATAGTTATCTGCCACCTCCACTCCCACAGGTCCCCTCTGCCACCCTCTGCCGCTTCCTCCCAACCACTGAGGAGGAAATCAATTCCTTATTGTCCTCCTCACATCTCACCACGTGCCCGCTCAACCCCATTCCCTCACATCTAATTCCTCCCCTCTCCTCCTCCCTCACCCCTGCTCTCACACACATCTTCAACCTATCTCTCTCCACTGGCTCCTTTCCATCCGCCTTCAAACACGCGCTAGTTACCCCTTTACTAAAGAAACCATCCCTAGACACCAACTCTCCATCCAACTACCGCCCTGTATCCCTGCTTCCCTTCACATCAAAGCTCTTAGAAAAACTAGTCTTCAACCGCCTCTCCCTCTTCCTGTCCTCCAATTCCCTACTTGACCCCCTGCAATCTGGCTTCCGTCCCCTACACTCAACTGAAACTGCCCTCACCAAAGTCACCAACGACCTCCTAACTGCTAAAAAACACGGCCACTATTCTATTCTCATCCTGCTTGACCTCTCGGCTGCTTTTGACACTGTTGACCACCCCCTCCTTCTACAGACCCTCAACTCTCTGGGTCTCGGTGACACTGCACTTGCTTGGGTTGACTCCTATTTATCCAACAGGTCCTTCTGTGTGTCCTTTGCTGGTAACTCCTCCTCTTCATTGCCTCTATCTGTTGGTGTACCTCAAGGCTCTGTCCTTGGTCCTCTGCTCTTTTCCATCTACACCTCCTCCCTGGGCAAAATCATCAACAGCTTTGGCTTTAATTACCACCTCTATGCTGATGACACTCAGATCTACCTCTCTACCCCTGATCTCGCTCCCCCTGTCCTTTCAAAAGTCAGTGACTGTTTATCTGGCATCTCCTCCTGGATGGCCTCCACCACCTAAAGATCAACATGTCAAAGACTGAGCTCCTACTTATTCCTCCCTCTAATGCCTCCCCACCTCCTGACTTCTCTATCACGGTGGAGGGTATCACCATCTCCCCATCAAACCAAGTTCGCTGTCTTGGAGTTACACTGGACTCTGCTCTTTCCTTCATCCCCCACATCAAGTCTCTTTCCTCCTCCTGCCGATACCAACTGCGTAATATTTCCAGAATTCGGCCATTTCTTACCGCGGTCACCACAAAACAACTCATACACGCCCTGGTAATCTCCCGACTCGACTATTGCAATAATCTCTTATCTGGCCTCCCTCTGTCCCGCCTCTCCCCCCTACAATCCATCCTGAACGCCTCCGCCAGGCTAATTCACCTCACCCGCCGCTCTGTCTCTGCCGCTCCCCTCTGCGAGTCCCTTCACTGGCTCCCCATCCACTGCAGAATTAAGTTCAAAATCCTTATCCTTGCCTACAAAACCCTCAGTAACTCAGCGCCCCACTACCTGTCCTCACTAATCACCAAATACACCCCAGCCCGCTCCCTAAGGTCAAACAGTGACCTGCGCCTAGCTTCTCCCCGCATCACCTCTTCCCATGATAGACTGCAGGATTTCTCACGCGCAGCCCCTACTCTCTGGAACGCTCTCCCTCGTGCTGTCAGACTTTCCCCTAACTTCTCTTCCTTCAAACGCTCCCTGAAAACATTCCTATTTAGGGAAGCCTACCATCCAACTCACTGACGCAACCATCAATCACTCACACCTTACAGTCCTCTCCTCCTGTTTCCAACCCCAACCCTCCTAGATTGTGAGTTCCTACGGGAATAGGGCCCTCATCTCCTCCTGTACTGTTTGTCAAATGTTGTTCAATGTATTGTAACCCTGTCTGTACTGTGCTTATTGTACAGCGCTGTGGAATATGCTGGCGCTTTATAAATAATAATAATAATAATATGGTACCCAGATGGGTAGGGTTGGACGTCTTTGACAGTGGCAAAAATTACAGACAAGTGTGTAGTATAGATACTTTCTGCTCTAGTTCATGAATTCCATAGGTCAAGACTCAATATTTCAAGTTCTGATCTACTAGCCAGGCCTTAGAAGTTACTCGCCATCAGTTAACCTACCTAACCAGTCCCATACTGCCCATTTTCCTTGCAGTGATAGAGCGGTGACCCATGTAAAATATATATGGCACTGAAGGGGTATCTAGGTCCAAAGATGAAATGCTGCCGCCCCCCCTCAAACTATTCCCACAATACACACCCATGCTCATCACAGAGCTCCACAGCAATGAAGCTCACAGTAATGTGCGGTGTGTATGAGCGTATCACAGAACGCCACAGTGCAGCATCATTGTTCGCTTTATAATTGAAAAGTGAGCAAAAGGACTGCTTTAGAAAAATAAAATGAGATTACAAAAAAAAAAAAAGGATTTTAAATGTATTTATTTATTTTGTTATTACATGAACCCTGGTCAAATTCTGGCCTTTCCAATGACACCTCACATGGCCCTTTAGCATCTAAGGGTTCCAAGATACAGGGGTTCAAAAGGACCCTTGTATCTCCTCCACAGGGAATAGGCATTCTCAGCCCAGCGGGAGGGGGAACTCCTACATCTGAGGTCATCACGCCCACGCAGGCGGGGCTATGGCCCACAGGTGGAGCTGACATCCAAGATGTTGGGTCCCTGAGGGAGAAATCCGAAATCAGCGCTGGCGGCGATCAAGGGAAGATCCACCATGGGCTGCAGATATCCTCTGCATCCTAGCGGAGGAGCGTCTGCCCTGCCGGTAGGTGCTGGCACTGGGTACCGACGTGTACCAGCAGAAAAAAAGCCCTGGTTAGTGCTCGTGTCGGCATGGAGTCGACACTAGCACCTAAAAGGGAATGCCCGGTAGCATTCTGATTACAGCTCAATTTTCACATTGCGAGTGGAAACTTTCAGCCCTGCCATAGGTTATAGAAAAAATTAGGGCTTAGGCACCATCTCCCTTGGTAGGTCACCGGAGAAGGGGGTCTCTTGCTGTACAGCCCCAAAGGAAGTCAAAAAACAATAAATAAACTCCGAATACCGTGGTATTAATACAATGGATTTATTCCAAAATCAAGAAAAGCAGCGACGTTTCGACCACAACTGGTCTTTGTCAAGCCATAGGTTATAGTTTTAATAGTATAATGGGGGGGGGGGGTTAAGTCTCCGTTAATCACCTATCTTCACTCATTTTTGTCTGTTGTTATTTTGCTCTATTCAACAGCTTTTTTTTGTTGAAAATTTGTTTCCAGGGTACTCTTTTTCTTTTGTCCATTTTCTGAAAACGGACAATAAAATTTAAAAAAAAAAGATAATGCTTTGGGGAAGCCATTACCCATACTATTTGCCACAGCAATCCATTTCTACCAGAGTGTCATACAGTCTTACTGCATCTCTGCCAAGGTAAAATGGCGCGCCTCCTCTTCCTCCAAATCAAACGGAAGAACAATTCTTCGGCCACATTCTTTAGAACCAGTAGAGCTGTGTCAGCCTCACCGTCTAAGTACTCAAATTATTTGCAGGCTGCTGTATGATTCAGGGTATCAAACAGCAGAGAATAAAACAATAGCCGAGGGAAAGTTTACTACTCGAATGTCAAAATTCATGTCCGCTATGAATTTAGAATATACAAAGATTTATGGATTCATCCATGGTGTTCATGAATATTCATAACCAACGTCTCGATAACTTAGCAGTTCCGCTTACCACACGACTATAGAAAATTGTCCTGTGGGACAATAAAAAATCAATTTTGTTTTAACAGCAATAAAAGAAAAATGTGACACGACCACAGAAGAGAACAATCCCCCGGCTGCGCATCTTCATCACTGCACAGCTATTTAAAGATTATTAATAAAAAGAAAATGAATGCCAGTCCTTGAAATGATTTTCTGTAAGTTGTAATGTACGATGTGCAATGTACAGGGAGAATTTAAAAGATCATGTCGCTCAAAATTTAGGGGTGTTCTCCCAATACGGCATGAACTTGACCATTATGTATTTAATAAATTCTATAAATGATAAACTACACAAGAGGTTAAGCAATGTATCATTTGGAGCAGTGGTTTGGAAGCACTAGCAATGCTATTACAGTTGAAGTGCTATACAGTTGTGTTCAAAATTATTCAACCCCCCAATGCTGTAAAGGGTTTTAGGGAATCTAGTGTACATTTGTAGTTGTATTCAGAATGAAATCCTACAAGGACTTTTTAAAGAACCATATGCAACTAAAATGACATCAATTGGTTTTGTAATACAGTAGTAAATGTTTATTTTGTGAATTCTTCATTGACACAATTATTCAACCCCTTAAAGACTACCACTCTGAAGAACAGAGGTTCATTCAAGTGTTTTCAATCAGGTATTGAAAACACCTGTGGATGTCACGGAGCAGCAATAAAGCATAATAAGCACCAATTAGGCAGCTTTAAAATGACTGTGATACTCAGCTCCTTCTAGACATTTACTGGTGTGGTTACAAACATGGTGAAGTCAAGAGAATGGTCCAGGAAGACAAGAGAAGAGGTGATTACTCTTCACAGGAAGGGCAATGGCTATAAGAAGATTGCAAAGATGTTAAACATACCAAGAGAGACCATAGGAAGCATCATTCGCAAATTCAAGGCAAAGGGCACTGTTGAAACGCTACCTGGTCGTGGCAGAAAGAAGATGCTGACTTCGACTGCTGTGCGCTACCTGAAGCGTAGAGTGGAGAAAAGTCCCCGTGTGACTGCTGAGGAACTGAGAAAAGATTTGTCAGATGTGGGTACTGAAGTGTCAGCTCAGACAATACGGCACACACTGCGTAATGAAGGCCTCCATGCCAGAACTCCCAGGCGCACCCCCTTGCAGTCTCCAAAGAATAAGAAGAGTCGACTGCAGTATATGCAAAAGTCATGTGGACAAACCACAGAAGTTTTGGGATAGTGTTCTGTGGACTGATGATACAAAATTAGAACTGTTTGGGCCCATGGATCAACGCTATGTTTGGAGGAGGAAGAACAAGGCCTATGAAGAAAAGAACACCTTGCCTACTGTGAAGCATGGCGGGGGGTCAATCATGCTTTGGGGCTGTTTTGCTTCTGCAGGTACAGGGAAGCTTCAGCGTATGCAACGTACCATGAATACTCTTCAGTACCAGGAGATATTGGATGACAATGTGATGCAGTCCGTCACAAACCTGAGGCTTGGGAGACGTTGGACCTTTCAACAGGACAATGATCCCAAGCATACCTCCAAGTCCACTAGAGCATGGTTGCAGATTAAAGGCTGGAACATTTTGGAGTGGCCATCGCAGTCACCTGACTTAAATCCGATTGAGAACCTCTGGTGGGACTTAAAGAAAGCAGTTGCAGTGCGCAAGCCTAAGAATGGGACTGAACTGGAGGCTTTTGTCCATGACAAATGGGCGAAGATACCCGTAGATCACTGCAAGATACTTGTGTCAAGCTATGCTTCACGTTTAAAAGCTGTTATAACTGTAAAAGGATGTTGTACTAAGTACTAAGATTGAATGTCACTTGGGGGTTGAATAAAACTGATAATGATGTGAGCACAGAAAAGACATTTGTGGTTATTTCATTATAAATGTTATGTTATATTTGTCTGACCTACACGTGCCTCTTTGATTTAATTGTAAGCAAGATGACTGAATGATCAAAATCAATGTCAAACTGGCCAAAACACTCAATTTCAGTGGGGGTTGAATAATTTTGAACACAACTGTATATATATATATATGTCACCTAGTATGGCATGGCATTGATTGGAGGGTACTGATTGGAGGGATGCAAAAAGATGAGAAATTGCAGATATTATTTACATGTCTTACCCAGAGTTCTGTGCTGCATATGGGGAATGTAGCACATGAGCTCTGTGATGCAATTCTTTGAATTGCTGGGGTGTGTAAATGACTTCTGCAATAATAAACCATTATATATGTTACGGTTAAAGCCCGCAGTGCGGTTAATTTTAAGATTACCCGGGTAATCCTGACATTACCCAAAACAGCCAGGTAAAGCTGCAAAAAAAATGAAAAATTCATACTTTACCTGGGTAATCTTAAAACTAAGCAACTAGGGTTGCACCGATACTAGTATCGGTATCGGTGCCGATACCGGGTACTGCAGGAGTACTTGGTACTCGTGCAGTACCCCCGATATTTTTTTCCAATACCGGAAGCCGGCATTGAGCCGGCATCCTAGGGGCTGGGACGGCTGTCCGAATGCTCTATCCGCATTCGGACAGGCCCTGCAGCTGCTCTCCTCACTTTGTTTATACTTACCTTCCTTTAGTGACGTCGGGAAAGTCTTCGCGCGCGCACTCTCCTTGGAAGGACCCCAGCCGCGACCACGTAGGACCATGTGATCGCGGCCGGGGTCCTGGGGTCCTTCCAATGAGCGCACGAGTGGAAACTTTCCCAGCGTCGCTCAGGAAGGTAAGTATAAACAAAGTGAGGAGAGCAGCTGCAGGGCCTGTCCGAATGTGGATAGAGCATTCGGACAGGCCCTGCAGCTGCTCTCCGTTCATACTTACCTTCCTGAGCGACACCGGGAAAGTTTCCGCGCGTGCGCTCGTTGGAAGGACCCCAGCCGCTATCACACGGTCCCACGTGGTCGCGGCTGGGGACCTTCCAAGGAGCGCGCGCGTGAAGACTTTCCCGGCGTCGCTAAAGGTAGGTAAGTATGAGCGGAGAGTGCCAGGTGAGCTGGGGGGGGGGCATTATCCATGAGCTGGGGGGACATTATCCATGAGCTGGGGGGACATTATCCATGAGCTGGGGGGGCAGTATCCATGAGCTGGGGGGGCAGTATCCATGAGCTGGGGGGGCAGTATCCATGAGCTGGGGGGGGCAAATCATGAGCGGGGGGCAAATCCATGAGCAGGGGGGCAAATCCATGAGCAGGGGGCAAATCCATGAGCTGGGGGGGCATATCTATGAGACCTGGGGGCATTTTTATATGAGGTCTGTTATTGGAAAGTGGTCACATGACATAAAATAAAAGTATCGGTACTCGGTATCGGTGAGTACTTGAACAAAAGTATCGGTACTCGGTCTTAAAAAAGTGGTATCGGTGCATCCCTATAACCAACTGCCCGTGGGTAACAGTCTGGAAGAGCTGAAAAAATTCACACTTTACCCAGATGTACAGAATATCCAACCCAGTTTGGTTAAGACCAAATTTTGTTCTCACTCAGATAAACGTCTGAAGCTTCACTTGGTTAATCCGAGGACTATCCACAGCTTCACTTGGGTAATCCGAGGACTATCCACAGCTTCACTTGGGTAATCTGCAGAACATCTAACCCCGCTTGGGAAAAAGTGAATTTTGCTATTATCTATGGATATTATCAATGAGAGATGCAAAAGACAAACATTAAAATGTATTAACCTCCCTGGCGGTATTCCCGAGTGTGACTCGGGGTTAAATTTCGCTACCGCGAACGGTAACCCCGAACCACACTCGGGCTGGATGTTTACTCACCTCCTCCTGGCTCCCTCGCTGTCCCCCGCAGTGTGATCACGGTGAGCTGCTTCCTGGAAGGCTCCCTGCAAGTCACACGATGCAGGGGGGGGGCGGGACCATCATAAAATAAATCTTTTTTACAGTTTACATTTTGGATTATACAGTGTAAGGTTTATGAACGGGCACTAGGTGGCAGTACAGGATAAGAAATAGACCATACATCATCTCACCCTTGTTTGCAGACAGATTTCAGTGTTTTTTGTTGTATTTTATTGAATATCATTTATTTGCATTAATTTGGATAATTATTTTTGGGATAATAAATTATTATGTCGGGTTTCAAACTTTATCGGACTCCGTGTATTTACTATTTATTTATTTATTTATTTATAAAGGATTTTATCAATAAGGACTCTTGATTGCACGGATTTCAGTGCGTGATTCCGAATTATTACAGGCCAAGTACAAAAACACGTTTCCTTTATAAAAAAAAAAAATTGAGACGCTTTTAGACACGAAATTTTGAAAAAATTAGACCGCCAGGGAGGTTAAGGATATAATGAATATACAGAGTGACAGGATAAGTTTCTTAAATGAATGTTAAAGAGTAACATGATCTTTATTATGTTTTATAAATGATAATAAGCACATAATAGCCATCAGGTTACTCTTAAGTAATGTCTTTAATCTTCTAAATAAATTTTCAGACAATTAACGCACAGAGTTACATGATGGTTATTTAGAGTGATGTGACTGTGTATACAATTCAGTTAAAAATAACAAAAAACACAATCTTGTTATCAGATAACAGTGTGCTGCTTTACCCGGGTAATCCTTGGAATTCCTTCAACTGTAACCTGCTGAAAACCCAAGAAAACCGGAGTACCCAGAGGCGATTGGATACTTTGCAATTTACCCGGATAAAGTCTGATGTTTCATTGCACATCACACTTTATCCAGCAACACTAGGGTAATGTGCGTTTTACCCGGGTAAAACACAGCAGAAAACCGGAGTACCCAGAGGCCCCTGGATACTTTACAGATTACCCGGATAAAGTCTGAAATTTCATTTCAGTTTGGATTTTTGCTAATGACGCCTCGGTAATATCAGGATTACCCAGGTAATCCTAAAATTAACCGCACTTCAGACATATACATACATACATACATATATATATATATATATATATATAAAAAATCACACCCACATACACTCAGGCTAGGGTCAGAGTGGGGCAGTCGGAACGCGCGTGCAGGCGCACTAAATCACGGCGGCAGTAGCAGCACATAACGGCCAATGACGGCCAATATACGCAGTACGTGCGTACGAAAGTGCGCCGACACCACGCAACCAGCAAATGAACGCATTTTTATCAGAACGTGAAACCGCTGCTACTGACGTACAAAGTGCGCTGCGGCCGCATAGCAGCGTGTGTGCGTGATTAGGAGATGTCAGACGCTGCTAGTGTGCGGCCAACATAACGTTCAAACAGCCGGATTTCCCTAGACTTCTTTTCACCCCATCGTCATGAAATACGTCCAGAATTGCGCATCGTCTGACCACTTAAGCGTATTCCGTGAAAAAATGCGTGCGCACGCATCGACGTACATTTTGACGGTGGCTGCAGAAAATGCGCTCATCTGTCCCTAGCCTAACCCCCACCCACAACTGAAAGGTACTCTGGGGTTTAACTGCACATATTGGCAGTATATATGTGCATAGCATTTCTGATGTAGGAAATTAATAAGGGTAGACATGTAAGCAAAAAGTATGACCTTTAATGGTGCGTGGAACAAAAGTTTAAGAATGTCTAGAGCAGAGAAAATCATTTGCAGCACACTGCTGTGTAACTTTCTCATATTAATAACAATATAGAAACCATCTGCCTTGGGGCTTTTGAAATGTTCAGTGCTAATGCTACAGATAAGTGTCAGAACAGCTGCTTACTACCCTAATGGATTTATGATGCTGGAGAACTCTGATCCAGGAAAGTGTAATACGGATTCATAAAACATTACCACCGGAGTACAAATGGGGTCATAGGAGCGAAGTTGGATGTGAAGTGGCTAGAGAGCGTATCCATCTCCAGATAATGATCAGGTCAAGTGGGAGAGCAGGACTGAATATGGCAACACAGTCTTCTGTCCGACTCCCTTTCTATGTGCTCTGATATTAGAAGCAGGTTGCAGATATACAACTGTTTAGGGGACATGCACGCTTTGCTAGTGTGTTTATAAAAATGTGCAATGCCTTTGGAAGGAGTCTGTAGTCTCATTCAACAGGCATAAAAAGTGAATGAAGATGATATTTTATCATATTTCCATACTTTTCTTTCTTGGAGTTTTCCACGCCCACCTCAGGAGGCACTTTGAGCTAACCAATCAGTGTGTATTCCTAGGAATAGATTTTTTTTAAATTAAAGTACTGAGCATGTGCGACTGAGTTGCTCCACCTCCCTCCTGCACTGTGAGCTGAGGGGAAGGCGGAGCTGAGTGCCATTTCAAGCTGTAACTCTTTAACCCCCAGCCACTGCAGAGACAGGGAAAGAAAGCAATCAATACAGAGAGAAAAAGAGTCAGCAGAGAGAGGGACAGAAAAAAAAAAAAAGCACGATAAGGTGAAGAGAAAAACCGCAAGATAAAGAGAGCCAGTAAGAAAAAGCAGCGAAAGTGCAAGAAAAGACGGAGTGAGAGCACACACACAAGAGACAGCACACGAGTGTGAGAGTTCGTGTGAGACCGTGAGAATATAAACCATAAAAGAGCGCAAGGGAGCATGTCAGCAGGTGAATGTGTGAGTCAGCTTGTGAGTCTGTGAGCGAGTCAGCGGGTGAGTGTGTTTTGCTTTCACAGTTACAGGGATAGCCAATATTCAGTTCCTCAGTTTCCCCAGCTGAGATCCTTAGCATGCACAGGGTTTGATGTGAGGAGTAGTGGGTGGGGAGGAGGCGGGGAATATTCAGGAAGTGTGAACTGAAGCAGCACTCCTAGCTGAGGGGCGTCGCCATAAAAAATGGAATGACAGCTTAAAGCAAGAAAATAAATATTTGGAAAAGTTTTATTGATTTAACAGGTATAAAGCCTGCCCGGAGGGCAGTCTATTGTTGTAGAGGATATGGCTGCCCAGTGCTCCCAATGATGTGGCTGTTTATCGCACCCAGTTTCATCCAGCGCGGTGACGGAGAAAATGATTTTATATATAGTGATGCGGCTCCTCTTTCCCCCGCTTAGATTATAAACTCCCGTCAGCGGCTCCTCTTCCCTCTCAGATTGTAAACTCCAGTCAGCAGCTCCTCTTCCCTCTCTTAGATTGTAAGGTCCGGAGACCCCCAGGTAAGCCCGGAGGCTAGAGGGCACGAAGAGGAAGAGCTTTACATGCTGCGCCAGAAGTTATGCGGGACGGTTTGGGAACTTGCTGCCCTTTAATGTGTAGACTGGAGTTGTGTTAAAGGGGGGCACCTCCTGGGTAGTCACATGGAGTTGTGTTAACCCTTTCACTGCTGAGGACGTGTGGGGAACGTCATCATTGACTCCTAAGGAAAGATAGGGGTGGAGATAAGGGTTCATTTGAACCCCGATATCTCCTGACTGTTTTCAGCTAGCAGGGTCATGTTTTGTATCATTAGAAAGGCCAGAGCATGGCCATTCCAATGAAACCAAACATGACCATGTTTAAAGTAAAAGAAAAAAAAAAGAAAAATAATACAAAAGAAAAATGTGTTGTTTTAAGCCGTGAAATCGCTCAGCAGTGAAGGGGTTAAGGGAGGGGCACCTCCTGGGTAGCCACATGGAGTTGTGTGTTAGGGGGTACCTTTTTGGGCAGCCCCTGGACTTGTGGGGAGGGGGCACCATTTTTAGGAATTTGGGTCTCTTTGGGGCAGTCTCCTGGTCTTGCTTTTAGTGGGCAGCTACATGCTGGGTTTGGGCAGGTGCTCGGTCATCTGATGGGTGACTTGATGTGTTGAGGGGGGCACAGTGTTGCACTGAGCAGCCCTTGATTAAATCTGTTAATGCATGGCTGGAGCTTTCCCTGGCTTCTAAAAAGGTCTCTGGTTAATAGGAGGATGATCTTTGTGGCTAGTGCCTGCTCCGTTACTTGGGCAAGACGCTCTGGTGTAGAGGTTTAAGGGCACAGACCGGGCAGCATGTTGCAGCCACTGGCTGGCTTGCTGTTCAGACTGGATGGCACAGTTGCGCGCGCAGCCTATACCTGTCTGCTGCGTGCACATCCTGTTCTCCTGGATGCGCGTGCAGCCGACGGGTAGAGGCTGCGCTCACATCCGGCGTCTGTCCGAAGTGGCGCATCAGGTTTCTGTTGGCTGCGCGTGCAGCCAACAGAAACCAGATGTGCGGCGACGGAGAAAACTATTTTATAGATCTAGATTCTAGGGTGTCTATTAGGTATAAAAGTGTTTGTCAACAAAAAAATAACAAACATGCAAGCCCCTTTAAGGCATATACCTGGCATGGTTCACCTTCCTCATGGATACCAAGAATGTAGTTCGTTGAGAGGGTTGTGTGTCTGAGCCACTTCCTGATCAAGGAAGACCTCAAAGTAGATCGTCTCATGATTTATAGTAAGCGCAGTAAGCTTCAAATATCACAACATCACCATTTTAAAAATAACTTTATGCACTGATTGACATTAACCTCTTCACTACCTTGATCGTATTTACACAATCAGCAGTAGCAGACACAATAGCCCAAGATCGTATGAACACAGTCTGGGGCTATGCTGTAACACTGCAAATGAAATTAGTTTGTTGCAAACAAATCGTTTGCATTTTGTCACAAGGACATGCCCCCAAAGCTTTAGCACCCTGGGCATGATGCCCAGGGTGCTAACACTTTTTAAAGCTGGGGAATGTCTATATTTGACTTTTCCCCAGCATGGATCTCCGAGGTGTAGTAAGTTCATTTGGCCAGCAGATGGTGGTATGTGCATGTGCTTACCAAATATGTTATTACAGTAAGAAACACATGGGGAATATTACCAAATATTTCTTGCTGTACAATTATAATTATTTAAAAAAAAACACAGGTTCCGGCCAGGATTTTTTTTTGGGGGGGGGGTTGAAATCGCCTGGTAGTGAACATGTTAAGAAATCAAATTTTAAAATCTTTGCCTTGGAACGGTTGCTCAAACGGTGGAAATCCAAGCATTGTGCTGCGCACTTCTGATTTTGTTTTGCAGTTAATGTTGTAATTTATCCCTGGCCATTACTACGATTGCATTACCGAGTAGTACATTATAGCACTCGAGGTCACCTTTTAATCCCATACAATATAACCGCGCCAAAGTACTTTACTATCCTGTAGGACTAAACCAGATCTAGCACAATTTGTCAACCAGAGATAAAAATCATACTGTTGCGTAAAGATATAGACAACAATTTAGCCATCTCTGGAATAGTGAACAATTTATAATTCACTCCTCGGAGATATAGCGTTTCAAATCAATATCCAATTGGCATTAGACGCTTTATATTGTAGGATTGATGTATGGAAAACAAATCTAATTACGTTACACTAGAGAGCTTCTCTGCAGGTGAATGGCATTCGCTCAACAATACAACCTTGTTTTGCAAGTGAGAAATCGCAAATCATATCCATTGCCTTATAAAGCTGTTCATTGCCGCTCAATCACCAACCATAAGCGTAGATTGGGAGCACTGGAGGGGCAGCAAGCTAAAAGCAGAATGATCCTTTCCAAGGCGATGTCTGTGCTGCAAAAGGTGCATTTACAAGCTCGCCCCAGAACAGCTCTTTATACATAATCCATGGAGTGCTTGAAACTATGCACAGCTTTCAGTTTCTGAAGACACAGCCTGAACATCTGAATGTTTTTTTTTTTTTGTTTTGTTTTTTTTAAATTTAAAGTTTTTTATTTTGAAATAAGTCAGCATTACATCATACTGTAAAATAATGGATGACCTCGCAGGGCCAAACAAGAAGACATAACAAGCAACGGAAACCACACATGGCCAAAAAAGTGTCATCGTAAAAACAGCGAATCGAAAAAATCTAAGGATAGCAATATGTTAGCAGAAAACATCCCCTAGACGGGGGGTCTCATCAAGGTGGGAAATCAAACATATATAAATGCAGCCACTTAAGGCCGGCCAAGGTAACTACGGTCAGCTGGTCAAAAAACATGCGTCGCAAAGAAGGACAGGGCGGTAAAAATAAGTAAAAAGGCAGAAAGTACCATGTGCAGGCAAAAAAGCAAAAGCCCTATGCAATGCAGGCTGGGACTGATCAAAACAAATTACGAACCGTCCTGAAAGTCCAGGCACTAGGCCAAGCTAGAGACCAGGGACACGTAAGCATATAAGAGAAATGCAGGGGAGGGGGTGTAATTCAGTAAAGCTCAGACCTGGAGAGGTAGAGGGCATAGAAACCAGCCTTCAATCCGGTCGAGGGTCCGGAGGATCCGGTGAGAGGCCCGCAGCCGCAAGGTCAATCCAAGCCACCGCGGGATCCGTGATGGTATAGGGGACATTTGCGTGGGTCACCACCAAAGCTCCTGCCAGACCCCAGCGATATCGGACACCCTGTCGGCGAAGAACTGATGTCACTTCACGAAAACGCCTGCGAGCCATCAGGGTCTGGAATGGGAGATCATGATACAGGGCCAGAGTGGAGCCCTCAAAGCGTACGGGATCCCTCGCGCCCGGAGCAGACATAACCTTGACCTTGAAAGCCACTTCACGGAAGGCCACTACGACGTCTCGAGGAGCCCCAGGTGGGTTCGTCGCAGGTCTCCTGACCCGAAACACCGACCCAAGCATGTCAGGTGTGTCAGGGGGAAGCCCCGTGACCTGAAGCACAAGACGAGTCACGTAGGACGGCAGAGCGTCGGAGGTAATAGAGTCCGGGACACCCCTGACCCTGATGTTTCGGCGTCTGTGTCTCGTTTCAAGCATCTCCACAGAGCGTGTCAGAAGTTCGACTTGGTATCGCAAACCAGCAACCTGACCAGACAGGTGAGTTTGTTCCGTTGTCACAGCAGAAGTCGTCTCCTGTACCACCTTCACCTGAGCACGCATCGCCGCTATCTCCGTGCGGACCGCCGCCACCTCAGGCTGCCACAACCTCACGTATCACCCGAAGCTCCTCCAAGATCCTGCGGAGATCCCCCTTCGTGGAGGGGAGATGGTCGTCCTCCTCCTGCACCTGTTGCTGTCGAAGTCCCGTCCCCACTGCAGACCGATGATCCGAGGTCACACTATTACTGGCGGAGGTAAGGGGAATCTCAGTCGGGTCCCCATCAAAAATATCCTCTGTGTCCGGCGTTGCCCCGGACGATGTCCGCATTGCTGATTTTCTCTTCTTCTGTGCCCGTTTCCTAGCAGCCGCCGAGAGGGGTCGGGAGTCAGACGCCGGTGACTGCGGGGCAAGCCAGGGCATCCCAGTAATACCCCCCTGAGGTTCATAGTCGCTGTCAGCCTCCGAGGAGCCATAGCCCGGGGGGAGGGAGGAAGAAGCAGTCAGTCCGTAAAAGCGGACCCACCTCGCAAAACATCCCGAATGTCCCTCTGTCGGGGGGCCGTCGCTGGGAACGACCGTAGGCATGGTTCCGGAGATGCTGGGCTGGCACGAGGTCGCAGGGCGGTGAGGGAATCTCAATACGCCTCGAGTAGGCTTCCAAGATGGCCGCTGTGACTAGGCCCAAATCGCGCTGCCGCAGCAATCTGTCCCCGGGCACGAAACTCAGGGCTAAATCAGGTACCTCAACTCTCCAGGATCCCTCTAGCCAACCGGGAAGCTCACAGGGCAGTGCAAACGGCGAAAAAAGCAATAAAATCCGTGGTAGACAAAGAGCTCCTCCAAAATGCTGCTGCTCGCTTCCACAGCTAGCTCCCCTCCGGCCCATGATACTCTTAATCCGGCCCTGGGTGCTGCAACTCCTTGCCGATAAACTAAAGGGGAAGATCAGTGGTGAGCCGTGAGGTTACTAGCAGTGCCTGCCACATCTGAATGTTTTATTGTACAAACACGCAGCTCTAAGGGGGCCAATCTGTCTCATCCTGCAGAGCGGCGTCAAAATATTTCCCTTGGACTGTGCAGTGAACACATGAGCAATGTATTTCGCGTGTGTGGGCCCATGTCACGAATACATGGTTTAAGGAGTCCTGGAGTCCGGCATATACAGTCCCCTAAAATCTTACCCTCTACATCTAAATATTTGGATTGTTACTAAAATTTCTTCCTTGGCGTTTCAGTTCTGGCCACCCAATCGGGCTGATTTACATATGGAATAGCCTTCTCTGTAATGAAACCATGGAGCTAAAAGATGTGGAGACTTGACCGGGGACCCACCGCCAGGAAAGCCCACCATGCCATTTTAAAACCAACAAAAGGTTGTGCAGGCGCTTCACAGGGAATAAACCTATATGTGAAAGAACAATATGCAATATACTACTCATAATCTCAACTGCTGCCACAACAGAATGAATAAGCACAAAAATCTTCACAATATTGTTCTTTAGAACATACAAATGTTTAAGGATTATTGACAGCTGCCTTGTACTGCATGAGAAACGCTTAGGAAGCCAAAATGCAGTCCTTTTTACATTTTTTTTTTTGTGAAAGGATTTTACCAGGAAGGATACATTGAGATTTCTTTCGTTTTCAAGTATGTCCTGGGTGGTGAGTATGTACCGTTAGGTGTCTTGCCAAGGACACTTACTGGAGAGGTTGCTCGCTGGGATCGAACCCATGACTCCACAGGCTCTCTCCATGCAGAGCGGTGACATTACCTCTACTCCACCCAGCCGGTACTACATTCATTATGGTCTTCATTTAGTTTTCTTGCTGTATATTAAAACATTTATCTTATTTATTACTCTTTTTGGCCAAGTATTGCTTGTTTTACGCTTAACCCTGGCTGCACCTATCGGAGGACACTGTAGTAGGCGCCATATGGAATACTTGTACTTATGCTTTTGCCTGTTGTCCGCACTCAGCCCTGTAAAAAGCAAAATGTATAATTTACTTGTTTTTCTTCACTTATCTGCCTTGTCTCAGGGCCCTCAGTCTACCCAATTGAGAGGTTTTAAAAGTCTCTCATTCACTCTCCTTATGGACGATCATTTAGCGATGTCCCAAAGGGGATCAAATGATACTGACACATTTGTGATAGTTCATATATAGGGGCAATATGACCCGATTATGAAAGAAGGTACCTAAATAACTATTTGACCAGAGGCACTAGCGTCGCTAGGGGTGCGGCCCGCACCGGGTGACATCACCCCCTAGGGTGACACCCTAATTTTTTTTATTACACAAAACTATTTTATCAGGAAGGATACATTGAGAATTCTCTCATTTTCAAATAAGTCCTGGGTAAGCAAGGCCTAGGCTGGCACTTTCCAGGGAGCAGCAAAAAAAAACACCACTAAAGGGGATATTCACAGAGCACCGAAAAGACCCAGACATTTCAGTGTTCTGTTGTTCCCCGCACTTTGGGGAATCAAATTTCCCCGGTGAATTCACCACAGGGTCCCTGAAGTGCAGGGAATCAGCCACCGAATGCCACCGCGAATCCGTCACCAGCGGTTTTCAAAAAAACTACTGAACGAAAATGTATGGAATTAGCATACAAGATCCTATGAATGATAATAAAAAGGGCTGTTACAGAAAAAAAAAACACTATTAGAAAGAAAAAAAATTGGATTCTTTTTTAAAAATGCCTAATAGATACTAAGAGGAAAAAAAAATAATCAACAAAGACTTTAATACAGATTAATGGAATAAACATTTTATTAGATATTGGGTAAAACGGGAATATTTTTAACATTGAAACCTATGCAGGGCTATTCAGAAAGAGGTGAAAACCTTGAGAATGACTGTAGAATTGTAAATTCTAGGGCAAAATAGTCAAACCAGAAAAATTCTCCCATTTATCTCACATTCCAAATTGGCTATTTGGTCTAGATTGTTCATTCTCCTGGCAATTCTCAAGGTTTTCACCTCTCTCTGAATAGCCCTGATGGTGTTCGCCTGAATAAACCTGTCTAATGAAACCACTGAACATCATGGCATTTTGTTAGATTTTAATTTTCTGTAGGATTATAAATGTCCTATAATTGAAATACGTGCCATATTTCAATATGCATTAGTGTGAAATCCCCCCCCCCTTCTTGTTCCAATACAATGTCTGTTCAGTTTCGTTTCCTCGAGGCTGGTCAGCAGGGTGATTAAAATAGATATCCTGTGTTAACTTAGAAATGCCCGCGAAATCTTTGTTACATGATGTAGACATGTATCTGCTCTGATTGGCTGTTATATCACATTCCTATGTTGGGAGCGGACAGGAAGCTCTTTTCTATAACGAACATTTCTATTGGATGTTGAAATAATAAACTGTTCTGACTGACCACGACCTAGTCAGATGTTGACTTGCCTTACGTCATCTTCGATATATGGGAAGAAAACGGTCTATTGAAATTCCATATATGGTAATTATATTAGGGAATTTGTTTTTGTTTGCTTAAGATTACAATTTAACACATTTCTCTGCTGTTCGATGACTCTGAACAGATTTACCATTACTTCTCTATGGGGACTTTCACTGCCGTCGAACAGGCCCCGTACTTGCTGGCAGTTCACCAAAATTTATGTGTGAGTATATGAGAGAGCTCCACAGCAATAACCCTCACAGTAATGTGCGCCGTGTATTATGAGCAGTCAGTGTTATATGGGAGTACTGATTTATGAGTAAGAGTAGTTAACCCCCCCCCCCCCGTAAAACTCGAGGGGGGTGACACCATGAGTTACCGCACCAGGTGACACCAACCCTAGTGACGCCACTGACCAGAGGAACATGGGGGAAAGGTTTTTTGTGTGTGCAGTCAATTTTAATGGGTGGGGGCGTGTGCCTCAGCATCTCCAGATAGAACCAGCTGCTAGTGATCGTTATCTGCTTATAATAAATTTCATTCAAGAATCACATTATTTATGGAGTTGATCATTCATCTGCACTAATAATAATCTGCTGGGAAGGTTTTCCAAAAAATGCTGGAAAATTAAAACCTTGTTTAGCTGCCATCGAACCAAATGTGCAGCCGTGCGCTCCGACTCTAGATCAGTGATGAGAACCTGGGCACACCAGATGTTTTTGAACTACATGGCCAACCTTATACGAGATTAAGCGTCATGGGACATGAAATTCTGAAATATCGGTTCGGAGGTGCCAAGTTTTGCCATCACTGGCCTAGATCTTGGGCTATAATGTCTTGGCAAGTTAGGGCCCTATTCCGAGTTTGGTGCTAACTTAACCAGAGCAGTTGTAAACTTACCAGAGCTATTGTAGTCTACTAGCTAATATACCTGGCGTTACCCGGGTTTTTTTTTTAGCACATTTAAGAAATACTTAAAATTTTATGGATTTAACTGTCATTTAATCCTTCACCGGACAGTTCGCTTAATCCAAACTTTCACATTTATATACCAGATGTGTGTAATAAAAACACACACATACATACGTATATTTGGAGAAGCCATTTGCACATCACAGCAATTCAAAGAACTGCATCCCAGAGCTCCTGCGCTACATCCCCCATATGCAGAAAGGAACTCTGGATAAAACATGCAAATGATATCGGTCTCACTTTTTTGCACCCTGAGTCTGTTTTTTTACACAGAACCCTTATTAAAAATCTAGCATGGCAAGGCATTGATTTAAGATTTTTTTTAGCAGATATCAGGTTTCTGCAACTGATCAAAGCCACTCCTAGGACAGCGCCGTTTCGGGTTTACTGGACCCTCATCAGCTAGGAGTAAGGCTAAGGTCAGACGAAAGCAGTTTTAACGTGCGTTTAGCCGCACGAAATCACGGCCGTGCTAGCAGCAAATGACGTCCAATGCCGGGGAACATACGACGAACGGCCGCACAGAAGTTCGTCCGCGCAACGCAAGTGGCAAACGAACGCATTTTTTCGAGAACGTCAAACCGCTACTACTGACGTACAGAGTGCGCTGCGGCCGCATAGCGGCGTGTTTGCGTGATTGGGAGACGTCAGACGCTGCACACGTCCGGCCAACATAACGTCCAGACGCAAAAAGTGTTTTATTGATGATCCGTACAAAATCACGGACGAAAATGTGCATCGTATGACCGCTATCGCGAATTCCGTGAAAAAATACGTCCATTCGTTGAACGCACTTTTTCACGGGCAACAAGAAAAACGTGTTAGTCTGACCCTAGCCTTAGGCATGACCAGTTGCAGTGGATGCTTGGACCCGTAGGGCAAATCAGTACTTACAAGGGTTGTGGTGGTGGACAAAAATATTAATATTTTTTTGTGGATCTCCCTTTAATTCATCACGCATAGGCCTCCCAAACATTTTTTTTTTGCAGCCGTTAATAAGAGTTCCAAATGATATAGGGCTCAGATAGGTTTAGAACTCAAACTTTGTTTTGGGGTGGTTTTTTTTGCTACCATAGCAACAAAAACAGTTGGACGGTTATACGCTTTCACTAAGAGTTGTAAATGATAACGTTCACAGGATGGTTTCAAATTTTATCATTTAGAACTCTTAGTGAAAGCTTATAACCGCCCAACTGTTTTTGCTGCTATTGTAGAAAAAAAAAGGTTGAGTTATAAACACATATCTAAGCCATGTACAGTATCTGTATTAGAATTTGAAACCATCCTGTAAACTTTAATACAGATACATGGCTTAGATATGTGTTTATATCTTGTGTTTGGAACTCTCAAATTTTGTGCTTTTCTGCTACCATAACAACAAAAACAGTTACATAGTTACATAGTTATATAGGCTGAAAAAAGACATGCGTCCATCGGGTTCAGCCTCTCCCACATAACCTACTGCTGTTGATCCAAAAGAAGGCAAAAAACCCAGTCTGAAATATGCAACATACCGGGAAAAAATTCCTTCTTGACCCCAGAATGGCAGGGGTTTGACACACACATACAAACAAACGTTCACTTTATATATTAGATTAGATGCAGTTGTTAACTTTACAACAGCTCTGGATAAATTTACACAAACCTTGGAATAGGACCTTTAGTATTCCATTTTATTACTGGAGTGTGTGTCAATATTCCCTTATGTATATAAATTGAGCTACAATGCATGGGCAGGCCTGATCCCCTGATGGGGACAAGCGATTAAGCTTCCCTTTGAAAAACCTGGAAGGAGTGGATGGTGAATGTAAACTGCAAGATAGGGGAAATTGCCCATTTGGTCTCAGCAGGGGGGCTAAGAACTCAAGCACACCAAAGAGTGTTCTCCCAGACTCCGTGGCAGCGACCCTGTACCTAATCATGAATATCGAAAGAAGCAATTATGCTTTTGTAGTTCAAAAACATCTGTTGGTACTAGAATTCAAAAGGTATCATAAAAAATTCAGTAAGAAGGTAACAGAGCATGCTCATAAATTACCAGGAGTGGGCGGTCTGTACCATTTATGGGCATGACGCTCGGGGGTGCAAAATAAACGTATAAATTGTGTGGCAAGAGCCATGCTTGTGGCTTATGCTTTCTGGGGCCACGCGAAAGTGGGAATTTGCAGTTTTTCCAATCCCAGCTTCAGGGGGTTACAGATGTCCTTTTAGCTTGACGACTCATAAGTAGGTTCTGTGGTTTTAATCCTTTTTATTTCTCTGCTTGTGTGTATAATTATTAATTATATCTATTTTTCTCATCATAATAAATATAAAAGTTATTAAGATCTGCCTCTGTCTGATATAAGAACCTAACTAACCGAAAAGACTGGATTATCCCAGGGGTTATTTTAGCTCAAATCAATCTACCAAGAGTGAGTTGGGGTGAAGACAGTCATTTGAACGGTCTTCTGTTTTGGGGTGCATAGTCACAGGCCAGCTCTGGTCCAGACGTTAGGCATCTTGGGTAAAAAAGACTTTGGCCTGTGGCAACAGGGTTGATAAATTACATGGCAAGTGGGTGCAGGGATTGTGTGCAACGTAGTCATTATTCTGGGTTTAGTGCAGACGGATAGTGATTTGTAACCCTGCGTCCACGTCGCTGAGTAATGCACCCTTCTGAAGTGAAGTTGTTACGTGACAACTAGGCGAGTGCGTGCAACGTAGTCATTATTCTGGGTCTAGTGCAGATGGATAGGGATTTTTAACCCTGCGTCTATTTCGCCGCGTCACGTGTCCTTCTGGAGTGGAGGTGTGTATGTGACAAAGGCCAGGTCTGATTTTTTTCATATTCTTTGTAAGAATTTGACATACAACACTACTCACTCAGCAATAAGAAAATAAGTCACGCAGGATCTGTAAAGAACAGGTAAGAGCAGGTAAAATAACATTAGGGGGGCAGTGGGACCATATGGCAAAAAAGTGGAGAACGATTTTTTTTTTAAATCGGGTTCTGCTGACTGAGTGGCATTCCCGGCTCACTGCCGTGGCCCTGCAGTAACCGGGAGGCCATGGAAGAGGCCACAAGGCTGGGCTGCCTCGTGGCCAAGCGGACATTTCTGATTTTCAGAACTCCCCGCCCCGTCTGTTGGTTAGATATTCATGCAAAAGCCGCAAATCAGGGTGGGGGAAAGAGACCAGAGCTGTTGTAAACTTACCAACTTCATAGACTTTAATGGCCCAGGGAAGCTTACAACAGCTCTGGTTAAATTTACAGCAGGGCTGGAATACAACCCTTGTGATTTGCATTTAATTTTTATTTCTTTTCATACTTTTAATGCAATATCTAGCCTGCTGTATCTCTGTATTGGATTATAATGGAATTGATATACGGAAAGGTCAATATTTTGACACTAATGATTTTATCAACGGCTTTCCGGATAGGTCTACATGTTCCAGGCTGAAATTAATCTTATTCTTGGGCAAAGAATACCGTATGTGTGCTGCAAAAAGGTGCGCAGTGAGAAGCCATCTGCTCTTACTCTGACAAAAACTCCTTACAGTAATCACAGCTAGAGATTAGCGCTTCTATGCTGTCCAAACTGAAAAAACGGAAAGAGATTATAGCCATGATTATCTCCAAGTCTGCATCAGTATGTTCAGCAGGCTTTACTATACATTGTTCTGCACTGCTCAAAATATTGGCCCAATGTGACTGATTGCGATGATGATAAAGAGCAATAAATAAATAGTCTTACACACATTAAACATCTTATTCTACCAGAACATCTATAAAAGAGATTTATAAAAGAATAAAAAAGTTAACCATTATAATGTACCAATAATGGGGCCTCTATTCAAGTAGGTTTAGTAAATACAGCAACATTTCCTTAAAAATTTGGTAAACAAAAATGCTTAGCAATTCCCTACCCACTGCCAAATATGAGGGGTGTTATTCACTCCTATAGCTCCTGAAAAACCCAACGTGAAAATGTATTTATCATCCATAAAATATAGAGCCATTTCTAAATAATGGCAGCATCTGTTCCCTTACTATGGTCCATATACCTGCAGAGCCGATAATAGGGAGTTGTTAACGGGTGAAGTTAGCGCAAGAAGAGAACCATTAGCACCACCGGCTGGGTGGAGTAGAGGTAACATCACTGCTCGAACTGTGGAGAGAGACTGTGGAGACACAGGTTTGATCCCGGCAAGAGCACCTCTCCAGTAAGTGTCCTTGGGCAAGACACCTAACGGTACATACTCGCCACCCAGGACATACTTGAAAACGAGAGAAATCTCAATGTATCCTTCCTGGTAAAATCCTTTCTCTCAAAAAAAAAAAAAAAAATGCTTATTACTGGCTCGATTACAAATCCGTTTCCTTATTCGAAGGTTAAGTTTTGCCATGCACTGGCATAGTCTCCTTGGGTCCATAATAGCGCATAAGCTGGTTCACACAGGGAAGGACACCGGGAACTATTTAGCTCCTAGCTTCTTTATGCATGTAATGAGTGGAGGTGGCAGGTAGCACTATCGTCTGGACCTATGGCAAGTATGAGGTTTTATTTATTTGTGTTAAGCTGAAGCAAATATCACTTTATGCCAGGTCTCAAGACGAGAATAACGAGCAGCCTTGGAATCACTTGTTATTCTGCAGCTGGTCACAAATTAGCACTTTGTATAAGAAGAATATGTAGCGCAGGCTACTTGAACTGTGTGTGTACTATTGTGTTTCGCTGGGTCCCAGGCTTGGACAGAGACAGGCAGTCTGTCACAGCTACGGAGTACTTTCCCCCTCCCTTTTTCCCTTTCTCTTCACTGGCAACGGAAGTTGTTTAAGACCGGAAGATGCAAAGGATTCTGGAACATGTCGTTTCAATTACAGAGGGCCTATGCAATTTGTCAGGAAGAGAACTACACCTCCCAGCAGAGCCTAAGGGAAGGGGCGTTTTCCAAGGGTGGAAGTGCACGTGCAGAGCAAGGAGAAGGCAGAGAGGGGGAGACTGTTGAGGTGGATGGTCCGGTGTTGCAGATTGTGCATGCAGCTGCCCTCGTGCGTTAAGCGAAGGAGAGAACCAGTTGCCCTCACGTGTTGCCAGTACCAGCGGATCGTGCGTCCGGCTGTCCTTGAGCATCCAGTGAAGAAGGGGTCCGTCTGCCTTCGTGTGTGTTCCAGTGACAGAGGGAGCGTCCCGCGGAGAAGAAATCTGGCTGTCCTTGAGTGATTCCAGCGCTAAGAGATAGCGATCGAGCTACCATCCAGCAAGGAAGGGGTGAGCGTATCAAATGGAGAGAGGTATTCGGCCATCCTGCATGAGTTGATATTGCTAACTTTATTGTCTGGCCTAGTTCTACTGCCCGCATAGTTGCAGCTAAAAAGGAAGATAGCTGCAGTTACAAATCTTGTTGTTCTGTGACACTTTGTGAAGATTTCTTCCTCACTTTGTGGAATACAAATATGGTTTCATGTTAAAAGGTACCCAACGATAGAAGTCAAGGGCCCCAACGCTAGCAGTCTTGAACGCTTGTATAATTTCCACTGGCCAGTGGTTAGGCTGAATGTATAAGGTTTAGACAGGTTACTTATATTGGTTACGTTGATTATAGTTGATAATCGAACTGCACTGAAGTATGGTATAGAATGCCGTCTTGTTCATTCATTATTGAGTTGAATAGTAATGCTAAATTAACTCTTTCAATACTGTTGATTACTTTGTCCTACAAAGGGTTTGCTCGCTAGTCCTAATAAACCCCTTTTTATAACCCCCTTAAGGACGGGAGTAATTTTACAAGTTTGGAACACTTTTCAACACTTCTAAAAGTAGAATTTCAGCTATTCGCCGTTCAACCATAATGTACCTCTTACATATTAAGTGTACCCACCCTTATTATATATCATTTTGTTCAGGAGAAATAGGGCTTTCATTTTCCATCAAAGATTTATATATAAAATATATTATAGTATGAAAAAAAACCTAAAAACTATGAGAAAAAAGAACTATTTTCAAAGTTCTCCAATGTATTTTTGGTGTGAATGACATTGTACGCTTAGCATTAAATGAAATAAAATACATATATTTCTGGTCGGCAATGTCTTACGAGTTCAACGGTACCCCTCATGTAGAGGTTTTATGTTGTTTTGGAAAGTTACAGGGTCAAATATAGAGTTTTCCCATTTCAGGTTTTACAACTTGAAATTTGCCAGATTGGTTTCCTGGCCCTATGTTGACTTTGAGAGGTTATGGCAGCCTAGGTATGAAAAGTACCCCAACATGTCATACCATTTTGAAAAGTAGACAACCCAGGCTATTCAAAATGGTGTACGTTTCGTTTTTTTATAGTAGTCACTTAGTCGCAAACTTGGTCTTCATGTTTGTGTTTTGCATTTTTTACACGAAAACTGTTATTTTGCTGCTAATATCATGCTCAGTCAACCTTTTACTGGCCTACAACATTGATATTTGTGGTCGGCAGTGTGTTACGAGTTCAACGGAACCCCCATGTTGCATTTTTATTTTGCTTTTTGGAAAGTTACACGGTCAAATGTAGAGTTTAGAAAAAAATAGAACATGCAGTACAATACAACCTTATAGATGGTCAAATAGGTTTGTTTGTCGATACAGGATCTTCAAGGGAGTACAAAGCCTCTAGAATTAGAGCATACACAAGGACATAGCGTAATACTGTCAAAAATTTAATAAAACATAAAACCACAGAAAAGAAGCCACTCACAAAATTAGTGGCACACAATGGATAAAAGTGTGCAACAGCGCATATTTAAACAATTCGTTCGGATAGTCACCACAGCCGGAAAGACATCGTCCTTAAAGCGTAATTTTCTATAGGAGAGCCTGGCCAGGATACCACTCCGTGCTGAGAAGTCCAAATCACAGGTGAAGCCACAGTCTTTCAGAACAACCAATTGGGGAACCGAAGACCTGGAGACATCCAAAGTGAATGATGGACGATCCGATTCGCGGACGAATAATGGACGATCCGGCGGGCGAACGAACGAAAAATAAAAGCGAGCAAGTCAGTTCGACGCGTTTCGTCCTCTGACTTATTCATGAACTGACTTGTCCGTCCGAATCTTCTCTCTTTTAAAGTCCACATTTCTTTAATCAACAATCTAAAATACATTCAGGTGTGGATACCGGAAGTTCCGAAAATCCCCCGAACGAGCGCATCGGAAATGCGCTCGAACGAGCGCATCGGAAATGACGCCTTTAGGCATCAGAATCCATTAAGGCTAAGGGCATAATAGACCCAAACCCAATGGAATGTATGGGCAACATACGAACAACAGAATAAAACGAAAATAAAACATAAAACATAATATTATTAGCATAAATCCAGAAATGACAATAGAGGAACCTATGGAGACAAAAAAACACAAAAAAAAACACAGATGTGCATATATACTGATAACGTATAACATAACCATAATTGATCAAATGCATGTACTGATGAACATATATTTGGTTAAAGGGTAGAAACCAAGGACCTATAGAGTACTCCAAAAAGCACCAAAAAGGGCTAAGAATACAGAAAACCCCCTATGGAGAAACTAGCTAGATCCCACATATATATAATATATACATATAGGATCACAAAAACCCAAGGCCGTCACATACAGGTTTTCTGTATTCTTAGCCCTTTTTGGTGCTTTTTGGAGTACTCTATAGGTCCTTGGTTTCTACCCTTTAACCAAATATATGTTCATCAGTACATGCATTTGATCAATTATGGTTATGTTATACGTTATCAGTATATATGCACATCTGTGTTTTTTTTGTGTTTTTTTGTCTCCATAGGTTCCTCTATTGTCATTTCTGGATTTATGCTAATAATATTATGTTTTATGTTTTATTTTCGTTTTATTCTGTTGTTCGTATGTTGCCCATACATTCCATTGGGTTTGGGTCTATTATGCCCTTAGCCTTAATGGATTCTGATGCCTAAAGGCGTCATTTCCGATGCGCTCGTTCGAGCGCATTTCCGATGCGCTCGTTCGGGGATTTCGGAACTTCCGGTATCCACACCTGAATGTATTTTAGATTGTTGATTAAAGAAATGTGGACTTTAAAAGAGAGAAGATTCGGACGGACAAGTCAGTTCATGAATAAGTCAGAGGACGAAACGCGTCGAACTGACTTGCTCGCTTTTATTTTTCGTTCGTTCGCCCGCCGGATCGTCCATTATTCGTCCGCGAATCGGATCGTCCATCATTCACTTTGGATGTCTCCAGGTCTTCGGTTCCCCAATTGGTTGTTCTGAAAGACTGTGGCTTCACCTGTGATTTGGACTTCTCAGCACGGAGTGGTATCCTGGCCAGGCTCTCCTATAGAAAATTACGCTTTAAGGACGATGTCTTTCCGGCTGTGGTGACTATCCGAACGAATTGTTTAAATATGCGCTGTTGCACACTTTTATCCATTGTGTGCCACTAATTTTGTGAGTGGCTTCTTTTCTGTGGTTTTATGTTTTATTAAATTTTTGACAGTATTACGCTATGTCCTTGTGTATGCTCTAATTCTAGAGGCTTTGTACTCCCTTGAAGATCCTGTATCGACAAACAAACCTATTTGACCATCTATAAGGTTGTATTGTACTGCATGTTCTATTTTTTTCTATATGTCTATATTCTAGCACGTTGGTGGAGAGTGCTGTGAACTGCAGTTTCTATTCCTCTTGGGGATACATCTTCACACCCTGTTTAGTATTGTTTACAAATGTAGAGTTTGCCAGATTGGTTTGCTGGGCCTAGGTTGAATTTGAGAGGGTATGGCAGCCCAGGTATGAAAAGTACCCAATCATGGCATATCATTTTGAGAGGTAGACAACCCAGAGTGTTGAAAATGGGGTATGTCCAGTTTTGTATAGTAGCCACTTAGTTGCATTTTTTACACGAAAACTGTTATTTTGCTGCTAATATCATGCTCAGTCAACCTTTTACTGGCCTACAACATTGATATTTGTGGTCGGCAATGTGTTCCGAATTCAACGGTACCCCACATGTAGCATTTTTATTTAGCTTTTTGGTAATTTGACAAGTGATTTTTAGGATTTATGTCGACGTTGAGAGAACATGGCACGCCAAGAAAGAATATTGCGCCAAAGATGACGTGCCAATGATTCTAAATTAGTATTTTGAGTTGTTTGGTGCAGCCACTTTAGAATAGGTGGGCTTAACGTAAACCGGGACAGGCCAAATTCAGGGGATTCCAGAAGTCAGAGTAGTCGGTATAACAAGCCAATGAGTCGGTACAGGCAGCAAACAAAGAGTAGTCGGTATAACAAACCAATGAGTCGGTACAGGCAGCAAAGGTAATCGGGACAAAGCAGAAAAGAGGATTTAGTAATTTAGCTCTGTGTGATAAATTTTGAAGCACTCAGTTATGCAGAGGCCAGGTAGAGATGGGCAGGTAAGGCAATAATAACTAGAATCCTTTCGGATTCCTTTCGGATTCCTTTCTTGCGGCAGACACAACACTTTTTCTGGGGGGACTTTTTACAGCGGGTGGGAGGGACTCGGGAAGGAAAGTGTCTGCCACTTAATCTTTGGAGATCTCCTGATTCCAAAGCGGATGTAACGGGGGCCGGGGTTAGGATAAGTTGGGATATGATCTCAAGCATGAATTCTAGGAAGGGATATGGCTTTTGTACTGCTGCCTGCTTGTAGAGCACTTACGCATTGAAAATTGCAATCTCAGTCAAATAGAAACATAGAAACATAGAAAAATGTCGGCAGATAAGAACTTTTCGGCCCATCTAGTCTGCCCAATTACATGGATACTTTACCTGGATTTATCTTTTGTTTAGGATAGCCTTATGCCTATCCCATGCTTGCTTAAATTCAATTCAAATAGATGGCAATCTTCTTGTACCATGCCCTAGTCTTTCGGTTCACCAGCTAAGGCTGTATACATTGATCAGCCAAGTCTACTCCCCCCATAAACTTGCTGTAATCTACAATGCACTTCGGCTTTTCCAGTGGCTCAGTTCTCCCTCTCACAGACACTGGCACTGTACTTTCGTTGTGCACTGTAGATAGCATGTATACATCCTTCATATCGGTGAACCGAAGGGCTAGCACTTCTTCCTGACGTAGAGCTGAAGAGGAGCCTCTACTTTTTTTGCCTGCTATCAGGATTTGGGGAAAACATCTGCGATTCTTCCGCACTGTGCCACACGCAAGGGTCTCAAAACAATATAAATTTTTAAATAGGTCGATACTGGTGTAATAGTTATCGACCTATAAATGATAGCCCTTGTTGAATAGGGGATAGACCAGATCACACACAATTTTTCCACTGGTGCCAATACAATCGGGGCATCCTGGGGGGTCAAGGTGGCTATCTTTCCCTTCATATATTCTAAACGCCCATGTGTAGCCTGTTGTGGACTCACACAATTTATAAAATTTGACGCCATACCGGGATCGCTTGCTTGGGATATACTGCTTGAAGAGCAGTCTGCCTTTGAATTTCATAAGGGACTCGTCTACAGATATATTTTGGTCGGGAACATAATTATCAGTGAATTTGGCAGACATAAGACTGATAAGGGGCCGAATTTTATAGAGGCGGTCATGCATTGGGTCGTTTCTTGGTGGGCACCATGCGTTATCATTAAAATGGAGGAATCGCATGAGATTTTCGTATCTCTCCCTCTTCATAACCCTTGGGAATAGTGGGGTAGCCAGGATGGGGTTATTGTGCCAGTAAGACCGGATACTTGGCTTCTTCACTATTCCCATTACGCGGATTAGAGCCCAAATTTTTTTTAACTATCACATCCGCTGGGTGCCACTTGTTACGTCTGTGGCGATGTGAATCCGGATGCGCATCAAGATACTGGTTGGCAAACAGGTTGGTTTGCTCAACCACCATCTCGAATACGTCGTCCGACAAAGAGATTAAAAAAGCTCACTGGCTCACAGTCCTCTACCCTTACTGTGATGCCAGGAGTCGCTATAAATGGGGGTATTTTTGGAGCAGCCATATTTGGGGGTACCCAATTGCTTTCGCGCCTCCCAGTAGATGGTGGAGGAGTCACCATCACTGGAGGGTTCGCTACGGGGCTCTATATCAGAGGCTGTGAGGGTGTCACTGTCGGCGAGAGCGTCACTCTCAGAGGCAGCCAGGATCTCATATGCCTCTTCTGGGTAGCCAGGAGGGTACAGTGCCTTCCAGGGGGGTACAGTGCCAGTAGGTACAGTGTCAGGGGGTACATCCCCAAGTGGCATTCTTAAGTGGACGCGCAGAGTTGATTCCTGGAGTTGCGGGACTGGAGGAAGGAACTGCAAGGCCCAATTTTACTCTGGGTAAACTCACATCTATTTCATGCTTTCTCTCACGCTTCTGCTCTTTACTTCTACCTTTCTCCTTAAATGGAACTCCTGCCCCTCTACCACCGACCCCTACACTATCTGCATCTCTCCCTCCCTCCTCTCGTCCCACATGATGGCCTCACATGAGCTCCTTTGTTTCCTCAGAACATGGTCTCCCTCTAACTCTCGTGCTGCCAATCACTCCCACAAATCCCATTCCCACCTTCTCTTTCTCACCCTCCTGCTGTTACTCTATTCAGGTGACATATCTCCTAACCCTGGCCCCACAACACATCCAATACTTCCCTCTCATCCTATCTCCATCGCACATAAATCACCTCCCTGCAAGCCCAGCAACCTCATTCCCATAATCCCTCAGCGCCTGTCCTCTTTCTCCTGCGCCCTCTGGAACGCTCGCTCTGTGTGCAACAAACTCACAGCAATCCATGACATCTTCCTTTCAAACTCCTTCAACCTCCTAGCTTTAACTGAAACCTGGCTAACTCCCTCAGACACGCCTCCGTTGCTGCTCTCTCACATGGAGGTCTACACTTGAGCCATACCCCCAGACCGGGTGAGAGACATGGTGGCGGGGTCGGAATCCTGCTCTCTCCCACCTGCACCTACCAGCATCTCCCTCCACCCCCATCCCTCTCCTTCTCCTCCTTCGAGACACACTGCATCCGCCTGTTCTCTCCTCTGGCTCTCAGGGTGGCAGTCATCTACCGCCCACCGGGACCAACCTCCCAGTTCTTTGACCACTTTGCTACCTGGCTTTCTCACTTCCTGTCTTCTAATCTTCCATGCCTAATTCTCGGGGACTTCAACATTCCCATTGATGATCCTTCCGCCCCTGCTGCCTCCAAACTTCTTTCACTCACGTCCTCCCTTGGACTCACACAATCCTCCCTCCTCCCTACCCACCGCGATGGTCACGCTATTGACCTTGTCTTTTCCAACCTCTGCTCCATTTCTGAGTTCAACTGTCGCCCTTTCCCCATCTCTGACCACCACCTTCTCTCTTTCAACCTATCTGGACTTCCTAAACACCCTGCTCCCCCACCCCGCACACACACTCGCAGAAATCTACATGCTCTGGACCCCCATCAATTCTCCAACCTACTTCACCACCTCCCTCATACCTCATCCTTCACCTGCCCTGATGCTGCCACTAATCACTACAACACTACTCTTATCTCTGCTCTAGACACTCTTGCTCCTCTTCGACTCTGTAAGGCCCCACGCCGCCAGCTTCAGCCCTGGCACACCCTCCAGACACGCTACCTGCAAAGATGCTCCCGCACTGCAGAGCGTGCCTGGAGGAAATCCCGCTCTGAAGCTGATTTTGTTCACTTCAAGTTTATTCTCCGGTCATACACCTCTGCCCTCCACTTGGCCAAACAATCCTTCTTCTCATCTCTTATATCTACGCTGTCCTCCAACCCTAAACGGCTCTGGTCCACCTTCAACACTCTCCTCTACCCACCTGCACCTCCCCCCACAGCTGCCTTCAGCACTCAAGACCTGGCAGACTACTTCCTCAGTAAAACTCTAAATATCAGAAGCAACATCCCAACACAAGATAGTTATCTGCCACCTCCACTCCCAGAGGTCCGCTCTGCCACCCTCTGTCGCTTCCTCCCAGCCACTGAGGTGGAAGTCAATTCCTTATTGTCCTCCTCACATCTCACCACATGCCCGCTCGACCCCATTCCCTCACATCTAATTCCTCCCCTCTCCTCCTCCCTCACCCCTGCTCTCACACACATCTTCAACCTATCTCTCTCCACTGGCTCCTTTCCATCCGCCTTCAAACACGCGCTAGTTACCCCTTTACTAAAGAAACCATCCCTCGATCCCAACTCTCCATCCAACTACCGCCCTGTATCCCTGCTTCCCTTCACATCAAAGCTCTTAGAAAAACTAGTCTTCAACCGCCTCTCCCTCTTCCTGTCCTCCAATTCCCTACTTGACCCCCTGCAATCTGGCTTCCGTCCCCTACACTCAACTGAAACTGCCCTCACCAAAGTCACCAACGACCTCCTAACTGCTAAAAAACACGGCCACTATTCTATTCTCATCCTGCTCGACCTCTCGGCTGCTTTTGACACTGTTGACCACCCCCTCCTTCTACAGACCCTCAACTCTCTGGGTCTCGGTGACACAGCACTCGCTTGGGTCAAATCCTATTTATCCAACAGGTCCTTCTGTGTGTCCTTTGCTGGAAACTCCTCCTCCTCATTGCCTCTATCTGTTGGTGTACCTCAAGGCTCTGTCCTTGGTCCTCTGCTCTTTTCCATCTACACCTCCTCCCTGGGCAAAATCATCAACAGCTTTGGCTTCAATTACCACCTCTACGCTGATGACACTCAGATCTACCGCTCTACCCCTGATCTCTCTCCCCCTGTCCTTTCAAAAGTCAGTGACTGTTTATCTGGCATCTCCTCCTGGATGGCCTCCCACCACCTAAAGATCAACATGTCAAAGACTGAACTCCTACTTATTCCTCCCTCCAATGCCTCCCCACCTCCTGACTTCTCTATCACGGTGGAGGGTTTCACCATTTCCCCATCAAACCAAGTTCGCTGTCTTGGAGTTACACTTGACTCTGCTCTTTCCTTCATCCCCCACATCAAGTCTCTTTCCTCCTCCTGCCGATACCAACTGCGTAATATTTCCCGAATTCGGCCATTTCTTACCGCTGTCACCACAAAACAACTCATACACGCCCTGGTAATCTCCCGACTCGACTATTGCAATAATCTCTTATCTGGCCTCCCTCTGTCCCCCCTCTCCCCCCTACAATCCATCCTGAACGCCTCCGCCAGGCTCATTCACCTCACCCGCCGCTCTGTCTCTGCCGCTCCCCTCTGCGAGTCCCTTCACTGGCTCCCCATCCACTGCAGAATTAAGTTCAAAATCCTTATCCTTACCTACAAAACCCTCACTAACTCAGCTCCCCACTACCTGTCCTCACTAATCACCAAATACACCCCGGCCCGCTCCCTAAGGTCAAACAGTGACCTGCGACTAGCTTCTCCCCGCATCACCTCTTCCCATGATAGACTGCAGGATTTCTCACGCGCAGCCCCCACTCTCTGGAACGCTCTGCCTCGTACTGTCAGACTTTCCCCTAACTTCTCTTCCTTCAAACGCTCCCTTAAAACGTTCCTATTTAGGGAAGCCTACCACCCAACTCACTGACGCAACCATCAATCACTCTCACCTTACAGTCCTCTCCTCCTGTTTCCAACCCCAACCCTCCTAGATTGTGAGTTCCTACGGGAATAGGGCCCTCATCTCCTCCTGTACTGTTTGTCAAATGTTGTTCAATGTATTGTAACCCTGTCTATACTGTGCTTATTGTACAGCGCTGCGGAATATGCTGGCGCTTTATAAATAAAGAATAATAATAAAGTGCCAGGGGGTACAGTGCCAGTAGGTACAGTGCCTGGGGGGTACAGTGCCAGTAGGTACAGTGCCTGGGGGGTACAGTGCCAGTAGGTACAGTGCCTGGGGGGGTACAGTGCCTGGGGTTTTCCTTTTTTTTTTCTTGTCCTGCTCCTTCTCTGCCTCTCTCTCTTGCTCCTCAGATCACAATGAGGAACAGGAGAAAGGGGCAGATACAATGTCTCAGCCAATGCAACAATCATTGGCTGAGACATTGACAGTTGCAGAAGTGACAGGGTGTCAACCTCTGCAACGTCAGGGCCATTCCCCGATTGGCTGGCTGCTAGTTTCCACGAGGGAAACCGCCCGCCTCCCTTCCCACAATGCCGATCGCCAGCTGGGAGGGTCTGCCCTGTTGTCAGGCAGACCCCCAGCCGGCGATCGGCATTGTGGGAAGGGAGGCGGACCGTTTTTCAGCGCGCAGAGACCGCAAACGTCGCGGGGTGTACCATGCCGTCCTGCGGCTTTAAAGCCCATGCGATGCAGGACGGCAGGGTACGCCCCGCATCGTTAAAGGGTTAAAGTAAAAAACATGTGATATTCGAAGTAGAAACGCCATTAATTAATGGGTGCAGAAATGTGTTTGGCGAAGGTGTAACTATAAACCCACTGTCTTGTCTCTTAGTTGAGAAAAAGGCTTTATGGTGACATTAGGTTAGAACCTTAAGAGGTTGCCTTGATATACATATATATGTTTTTCACTTTCATAGCCATTCAAGTTAACAAAATAAAACCCTCAGTTTTTGTTTTAATATGCCTATATATGGAAGTTGTAGCTCAAATAACTATGTGTTTGGAGTTTTTTTTGTATGTTTTATGCATGAAGTGGGGCTGGATATTGATGGTTTACACCAGGCACAGATTGGGACAAAAAATATGCCCGGGCATTTTAAAGTGAGCTGCTTACTTTTGTCTACCTTTTATACTGAACCACAAACACACACACACATTTATAAACACCTTGATATTCACCCCTATACATACAAAACGCCCCTATTACAATACCTATACGGGCGCCTAAATACACACGACGACGACCCCTGTACACCTCAACATGCACACATGTAACCACCCCAGTACACCTAAAAACAAACACAGACCTATTAAAATATACATTAAAAGTTATAGAAAAATGTTTTAAAATGTACAGATTACCAAAATAAATTATATTATAGGTTAATAAAATAAAAAAAAGTAATTTTAAAAAGGAATAAAACCATTTTTAAATCAATATATTATTAAAAATTAATTTTTAGTAATAAATTACATTAATAATGAATTATTGCCCCTTCTCCTGCTTACCTTTTGTGCATGGAAGGGGCTAAATCATTTGTGGTCCATTGGGCAGGTGTGAGGAGAAGGGATGCACGTTTCCCTGGTAGTCTGGGTGGAAGGGGATCTGGCTCCTCTTGCGCTGGCCTCTGACATTGACTGAAACACCACGGACTCAGTGAGCAGCAGAGCGCTGTTTGGTTACAGCACAGGACCGCATTCCACATCGAGAGCGCCAGCCAGCTAGGAAACTGCCTCGCACTGGGCCGGCCTTAAGGCTGGCCAGAATACAAGCCCTCCAGCAGCCTGAGGCCTTAGGACATTGTGCGACGTGTCCCTCAAGGGTCGCCAGCAGACAGGCCGTTAAGGCCATCGGCCTACTGGGCAAATGTCTGATACACGACCAGTCCGAGCCTGGTTTACATGGCAGCACCGGTAGGAAGTAGAGGGCGTGACTGCATCCTATGTATAATGAATGGGTTTATGCTTCCCACTTTCATTTTTCCTATGGACACTTAAAACCTCTTTGTATTATCTAGTAGGCACAATACATCAGCTAACAGTACTGAGGAAAAAAGCGACAAAATTTTTTTTGAATACCATAATAAAATAGTAATACACAAAGACCGTTATCAGCTAAAAAGGACTGACCTCTAGCTTCAAAACATCATGTTGTAGCTTTCTCTGAAACTCCAGGAAGTTCTTAATGGTTAATTTGCCCTTCAGATCAGCACCAAAGAAATAGGTGGTGAGAGCGGAACTGAACCCGGTCTTTAATGTGTTTCCAGTAGTGGATCTATCGCGGTGACGCATTCCCATGCTGGTCTGAGATCGAATAATGCTCTGAACCTGCAAATAAAGGCGGGGGGGGGGGAAGCACATTATAGTTTGGCCTGCAAATTAAGTATCCAGAGGTGATTTTTCAATGTAAAATGTTTTGTCTACAAAGTCAAAAAATGTTTGCAAATAAGCTGAAAAACTAGGTCAATTATGAAACACTAAATGCTGATTCTAGGATGCATCTGATCTATTCCTTAATAACCATCACAATGAAGGAGCAATACACAGCACAGTTAAACTTACTTTGGAGCAAGAGGAAAAAAAATGAAAAAAAGATAAGTATCTTTTGTCACCAAAAATCCACCATTTGGAGCGTCATGAAGGCACCCATGCTGACGCCCTTGATTCCCACTCCTACACGCCACAGTTTCTTTGTGCAAAGTAATAATGAAAGGAATAATTATGGACTAGACAACAACAAGGGGTATTTTAGATAGTAATTAGAGACCTCTCAGCTTGCTAATGAATTTCCTCCAGCATGCCAGGGTGTTTTTCTTCGTTTTCTTTGCTATGGTAATAACCTCGCTTTTCTACAAATCAAACTCACCTTTCTGTTAATGAAGTCTGTAGGGGTAGCCATTATTTAGCAATTAGCGAGAAGCTGCACGGAAATTAAATTTGTACGCCCCCAGCCCACTCTTAATTCTTTGGTAGAAAAAGCTCTACAGGTGTTTGGAAAGTTAACAAAAAAAAAGATGAAATAACATCTTCCCCAATGAGGCTCTCCTAAACCGTGTCTCTGCTTCATATGTTTCAGTCAACGTATTTATTTCTAACCCTTTCAGATGTTGTTACTCACAGTGTGGTTTACATTATGTGTTTGTCTATAAACTTAAACTTCCTTGGCATTCAAGTTCACAAATACAGACAACAGAAATTATATAATAGGTGTATATAGTTTTTAGGGATGTGCATGGCTGAAAAATGTGTTTCGTTTAGTTTTTAAAGAATTTAGTTTTCAGAATTTCGTAACTCATTTCATTTAGTTTCGGATTGATTTGAAATTTCGAATCGATTTGATAGTAGTTGATATCCATTTGATAGTTAATTTCAAATGCGATAGCAATTATTCAAATTTTTCTTTTAGGATTATGACACAGTGTAAAACGAAATAAATTTGTAATATACCGTTTCGATTCGTTATTCGGAAGTACTTCCGAAATACGAATTATCAAATTTCGTTCCAAATTCCTAATTTTTCCGAACCGAATGCACATCTCTAATAGCTTTAACACTACACAAAGCATTGTTCTCCCTGCACGGTTGGTTTCAGGACCTCAGGTGTGGCCGCTTACACCTGGCTATCCGGGACCACTTGTTACGTATTTGAGGAGTAAGTCATGAATGTGTCAGCACGAAACTTTGAGGAAAACTCCAGACAATTTTGAATGTTTTGTTTGTTTTTTTTTTTTAAATAAAAAAGGTTTTATTACTTTCTTAACAAACAAGGGATACAGAAAAAAATGAAGTGTAAAGGAAACAAAAACAATATACCATGCGTACTCGCATATAGTCACACAATACAAACGAAGTCATGAAACAATCCAACTTCATAGTGTACCCATGTTGATCCCACTCCCAACATCCCTCCCCCAGAGTCTCCAGATCTCCCCTCCCCACCAGGCAAGGTTATCTAGGGCTATTCAAACAGAACATTTCACCAAATATAGGTCCCACAATTCCCACGGGTCATGCTTCGGAGGTTGGAGATCCAATAGTTGCGCAGCCAGTCTATGATATGTCCTGAATCGGTCCAAACAACGTTTCAGATCCGAATTGTAGGGACAATGGTAGACTTCCAATTTTGTGCTATAAGAAACATAGAACTAGCCACAAAATGAAAGAGAGCCCTAGACTGTTGTCTGGGAAGTGGCGCATTACCCATCCCTAGCAACAAAGCAGAAGGATTAGGAGAAATCTGGGTTCCCAGCACAGATGTGGCCAGGTCAGCCACCTGTGTCAATAAGGTTAATATTTCCAGACATTGCCACCACATACAGTCAGGTACAGAAATATTGGGACATCGACACAATTCTAACATCTTTGGCTCTATACACACCACCACAATGGAGTTGGAATGACACCAACACAATGTGCTTTAACTGCAGACTGTCAGCTTTAATTTGAGGGTATGTACATCCAACTCAGGTGAACGGTGTAGGACTAACAGCAGTTTGCAGATGTGCCTCCCACTTGTTAAGGGACCAAAGGTAATGGAACAATTGGCTTCTCAGCTGTTCCATGGCCAGGTGTGTGATATTCCCTCATTGCCCCAATTACAATGTGCAGATAAAAGGCCCAGAGTTAATTTCAAGTGTGCCATTTGCATTTGGAATCTGTTGCTGTCAACTCTCAAGATGAGATCCAAAGAGCTGTCACTATCAGTGAAGCAAGCCATCATTAGGCTGAAGAAACAAAACAAACCCATCAGAGAGATAGCAAGAACATTAGGCGTGGCCAAAACAACTGTTTGGAACATTCTCAAAAAACAAGGAACGCACCGGTAAGCTCAGCAACACCAAAAGACCCGGGAGACCACGGAAAACAACTGTGGTGGATGACCGAAGAATTCTTTCCCTGGTGAAGAAAACACCCTTCACAACAGTTGGACAGATCAAGAACACTCTCCAGGAGGTAGGTGTATGTGTGTCAAAGTCAACAACACAGAAGAAGACTTCTCCAGAGTGAATACAGAGGGTTCACCACAAGATGTAAACCATTGGTGAGCCTCAAAAACAGGAAGGCCAGATTAGCGTTTGCCAAACAACACCTAACAAAGCCTTCACAGTTCTGGAACAAGATCCTATGGACAGATGAGACCAAGATCAACTGAGTGATGGGAAGAGAAGAGTATGGAGAAGCAAAGGAACTGCTCATGATCCTAAGCATACCACCTCATCAGTGAAGCGTGGTAGTGTCATGGTGTGGGCATGTGTGGCTGCCAATGGAGCTGGTTCTCTTGTATTTATTGATGATGTGACTGCTGACAAAAGCAGCAGGATGAAATCTGAAGTGTTTTGGGCAATATTATCTGCTCACATTCAGCCAAATGCTGCAGAACTCATTGGACGGCGCTTCACAGTGCAGATGGACAATGACCCAAAGCAAAGAAAAAAATGTCATCTGCGCTTACTCCAATTATACCGTGTGAAACTAAACACAATTAGAGGTTTGGTTTCTTATTAATGGCCATTATAAGACTAGCTCGCCCGCCAAAGTCACGGCACCTCTAAAAGGGCGAGTCCTAACCAAAATGAAACCACAGGCTGCTACATAGCAAACCATACCTGCTCATGCTGCTTGTCAAACATGAGGTAGACTGGTGGGCCTTTATTTATGCTCCCCCAGAAACAAAATCCACTTTGGGATCAAAACAAAGACACGGAGCAGAGTCTTGCTGCATGGATGACCTGGCTGGAAGTACATTGAAACATACATAGTGCAGGAGGGGTGGGGTCGCGCCTATTCCCCGAAGGGTTGGCTGCAACCACCAAATGCATCCAGCCCAACAACATGTGTAGAACATAAAGAAAAAAATGTCATCTGCGCTTACTCCAATTATACCGTGTGAAACTAAACACAATTAGAGGTTTGGTTTCTTATTAATGGCCATTAATAAGAAATCAAACCTCTAATTGTGTTTAGTTTCACACGGTATAATTGGAGTAAGCGCAGATGACATTTTTTTCTTTATGTTCTACACATGTTGTTGGGCTGGATGCATTTGGTGGTTGCAGCCAACCCTTCGGGGAATAGGCGCGACCCCACCCCTCCTGCACAATGACCCAAAGCATACTGCAAAAGCAACCAAAGAGTTTTTGAAGGGACAGAAGTGGAATATTATGCAATGGCCAAGTCAATCACCTGACCTGAATCCCATTGAGCATGCATTTCACTTGCTGAAGACAAAACTGAAGGGAAAATGCCCCAAGAACAAGCAGGAACTGAAGACAGTTGCAGTAGAGGCCTGGCAGAGCATCACCAGGGATGAAACCCAGCGTCTGGTGATGTCTATGCGTTCCAGACTTCAGGCTGTGATTGACTGCAAAGGATTTGCAACCAAGTATTAAGAAGGGAAAGTTTGATTTATGATTATTATTCTGTCCCATTACTTTTGGTCCCTTAACAAGTGGGAGGCACATCTGCAAACTGCTGTAAATCCTACACCGTTCACCTGAGTTGGATGTACATACCCTCAAATTAAAGCTGGCAGTTAAAGCACATGGTGTTTGTTTCATTCCAACTCCGTTGTGGTGGTGTATAGAGCCAAAGATGTTAGAATTGTGTCAATGTCCCAATATTTCTGGACCTGACAGGATGTAGATAATCTCCCCCATGAGTTTGGCATCTCCAGCAACAGGGCGGAGGCGAACCCCTAACCTTAGCAAACCTATCAGGTGTCCAGTACCATCTACAGTAGTGATTCCCAAATCTGCCCTCAGGACCGTCTATATGGCCAAGTTTTAAGGATCACCTTGGGGAAATGCAGACTGAATCCTGCAATCACTGAGCAGCAAATCATATCACCTGTGCGTCAGGTATCTGGCAAACATGGCCTGTCAGCAGGTCCTGAGGACAGGTTTGGGAAACACTAATCTATAGAGTACCTTCTAACTGGTCTCTAGCAGAGTGACATTCCTGGTTACCAAATTTTGAATGTTTTACAAATTTTTAGGAGTAAAAGATAATTGGCTAAATTACAATCTTCACACAAACATTGGCGCCGGGGCAAAAAAACATTAAACCGAGGGGTAAAACCCTTTGTGTCGAATGCCATATTACATAGTCATCGCAACAACCGCGCGCAATCGTCTACCGCGGGTGAACCTGCGTGAGCTTACTGTACTGCGCGCGTCCTATACTTAACATTGTGAGCGCAAATGCGAATATGCGCTGGTACAAGGATGGTATTACAATCTATACGCGGTAATTACCGCATAGCCTTTGGGTGCATAATTTTAGCAACTGCAAAAAGCTGGTGTAACAGCATATCTGAACAACCTGGCTAACCCAAAAAAAAAAAAACGCTCATAAAAAGGAATGCAGCAACAATATAATGCATGATGGCAGGTGTGTGTGTATTATTACTGTAGCATATGTGCTCATTTTGCATCATAGACGTAGAACCTGTCTCCGATGCCTCTGGCAGACGCAATTCAGTTGTGCTTGATAGGTGTTTCTCTTCATTCTGATTGGCTGAATGGGCGCCAAAAACTGCGCACGCAAAGATTTTTGCGTGAGACGGCACTGCGACTGCATTTGGGCGCGTCCTGTTTGCGCACGCAATTGATCGGAAGAAAAAAGGATTGTAATTCCAGCGTGCAAAAGTTTAACGCTTGGTGCAAACATTTTCGCAAGGATTTTTGCGTGAAGATTGTAATATAGCCCCATTTGTATTGCCTAAATGAACGGAAAGCAGAAGCTTCTGGTCAGTTCAAATATTTCTACATCAGATAAAGCCGGAGTGTGACAAATTCAATGGCACCTGTTTCTGTCCCCGACTTTATGAGCAGATCAAACTATGAACAGAGCTTAATCAGACTCCATAGCACGAGTCATCTCTAATGTCAGAGAAATGACAGACCGACACTCCAAATTGTCCACCCACTCCACATCTCCATCGGGGACAAATAGAGACAGACTAACATGGATATATTTATGTATCGGGAATGTAAAAAAATGACCAACTATTTGAGAAAGGGGATGGTTACTGATCAGGGTGACTAAAATAAAGAGATAGCATACATCCAAACAAGAGAAGCATTACTGTGCACTATGTGTTTGCAACTCCAGGAAAAAAAAAAGCGGTTTATTAATAAAGAGAATACTTCTAATTACCGTGACCTGTTTATTTCTCACAGGATAAATAAACATTCATAATAGATTTCTATTTGTTGATTATAACACATCTTCTAAAACTTGCATATTGATTATTTTTATTGGCTTTAACGCACACACCTCCCTATATTTTAAGGTGTCAACTGGACACAAAAGATCAAATATATTGAAGCTACCTAACAATCTAGGAATCTTTCTCTGCCGATTATGTAGAATGAGATAGATAAAGTGCAGGGCAGGCTATAAAAACAAAGCATTATCTACAGATTACGCCAAGAATGTTCGTGGCTTCAAAACATCATCAGCGACAAAAAAAGTAGAGGTTGGGGATGAAAGTAATAGATAGGAGCAGACAAAGTTATAATCACATTGAAACAGGTCTTGTTCCGGAGACCTGGTCTCTGTAATTGGGAAAGTGGCATTTTACAGCTTATCAGCAATCCTGAGAAAACCAGCTTCCGAGTGCAATAAAGTGACAAGATGTAGTGATACGCTTATAACAGTAAAAAAATGATACTTTAAACAGATCTAGTGACTCATATAGCAAGAATTTATTTATAAATATAATAGATTTAAACAGGTTAGACAAATACACACCGATTAAACGTTACAAATGTTAAATAAAACTGAGAACTTGTATCAATGGCTTTTTTCTTAAATTAGAGATGCAGAACATCTGGTCACCAAAAACACAGTATTAACATAAACTTGAGAAAATATATTAAAGGTGATACAGGGTAACTCTATCCAGACAAAGCAAATGTACCTGCTCAAATTCTTCCATATCCACTTCCCCGTCTCCATTTAGGTCAAACATTTTGAATGCAATTTCAAAGTTCCTTTGAGGCGCTACAGAATATAAACAAAAAGCAACAATTTATATACCTACATTAAAAAATACACAAAACTCTACTAGCTTGCCCATTCAGATGAACACATAAAGAGAGGTTTCTTTGCAGCAATACGTTTTTTATGACATTCACTGCACAGTTATCCAAGTCATTGGTTCTCAACCCATAGCCTCCAAATCTCTCCGGAAATGCACTGGTTGGGGAGAAACTAGTCTGTTGATAGAACATGGTAAGACAGAAGTGGCTAGAAAAATGCTAAGGTTTCCTCTTTGTTGACTTTGCAGTGAATTTCCTTCTGTTGCGCGAGTTCCGTTTCCTCTCTATGGCCACTCCTAAAAAAAATGGTTTTATTCCAGATTCTCCTTCCTTGTCTGTTTCTCCAGTGATTCAACGTAACAGAGATGCACAGGAGATGACGAGAATTAGAAGTTCAGCTGTCACCAGAAAGCAGATATGCCATCAGTGCTATGCGAGAGCCAAACAGCTGAGTATGCAAGGCTTGGTCTCCAGCACGGTCACAATGGTGATCTGCATAGTCATGCACTGGGTACACCTTAATGTTTGGTGGAATCTTTAATATTTATCAGGTTCATAATACATAGTATGATGTACTATACTATATACAGACTGTAGGACTCAACAATTTGGAATATTAAGCGCAGGAAAATTAGAACAAAATACAACATTTTGTGAATAACCAATTAATAAATGTTCTAGAGATAAACCGGCAATCAGGGCTGTGCCGATTGTACAATCTGCATATTTTGCTTCTAACCCCTTCACTCCCAGGATCGAGTATACTCTATGTTCAAAAGTCGCTGCAGGAGCAAAACAGACGAAACACAATCTGGTCATATTCCGGAGCTATGCGAGGGAATTTTGTTTACTGCTAACTATGGATGCACAGATACCACTTTTTAAGACAGAGTACAAGTACTGATACTTTTTTCAGGTACTCAGCAATACCGAGTACCGATACGTTTATTTAATGTCAAGTGACCGCTTTCCAATAAATAAGTCAGGATTTTGCTGAAAGCCTGTCCAATTTATGCCAATATTGAAATGGATGGCCAGACACCCCATTTACCCACTGCACTCACCCTGACCACACCTCAGATACATGTATCCCCACAGACACCAGACACATGTATGGGGCAAAGGTTTAAAAGTAACATCAGGAAGCATTATTTTACTGAGCGGGTGGTGGATACATGGAACAGTCTTCCAGTAGAAGTGGTAGAGGCCAAAACAGTAATTGAATTTAAGCAAGCATGGGATAGGCATAAGGCTATCCTAAACAAAAGCTAAATCCAGGTAAAGTATCCATGTAATTGGGCAGACTAGATGGGCCGAAAGGTTCTTATCTGCCGACATTTTTCTATGTTTCTATGTTTCTATACCCACAGACACCAGATACATGTATACCCCACACAGACTCCAGATACATGTATATCCCACACAGACCCCAGATACATGTATATCCCACACAGACCCCAGATACATATACCCCAAATACATGTATACCCCACACAGACCTCAGACACTAGGGCAGATTACATTACCAGCATGACTTTGGTCATGTCATCCAAGGTGCTTAAAATGTTGGAATAGCTTGAAGATCCATTTTTCTCTTACACAAAGATGGAGCTCCAGGTGCAGTAACTCTTTTTGGGCAGAAGGGGAAGCTCTTGGGCTGCTAAATAGGCTTATGTCTCTAAAATGTATTTTATGAAAGGTACATCATCTGTTACACTGTCTGCAGAGGAAAGTGGTTTTCCAGCAATCTACTGTGTCCTGGCAGTAGTTTTATTGAAAGTGGTTAAACATGTCTCGGAAAAAAAAGTCACCCTCCTATTTTTAGTTATATTACTAGCACTGTATCTTTTAAAAAAAGTCTTAAGCGAAGTAGTAGTATTACATGCATTGGTTGACGCATAAAGGTTACATAGGATTGTCATGCCAACTGTGCTCACTTAACAAATCTTACAATTAAAAAGCTGAAGTAGTTCTGGTGGTCAGAGTAATTTTTATCAACATGAATGTGCAGCAGACATCTATTCTATTCCATTTAAATTTTATCCTAAATAAACCAATACTATGTTACATATTAGCCAGTGATCCTGAGCAGTTGGGAAGGGGTCATCAGTTTACAGTGAGAAAGGGATATTTTTACCTTTGTGTCACAATTGTAAATTATAAAAAGCAGAATTAAAAGGTGTTTTTAAACTTCCATTTCAATTATTTTAGCTGTTCGAAATGAAAGAAACAAGTAAACATCTTCTGAAATATCACATATTGAAATATGCCAGAGACATTATTTTTACAGCATGTTTAACATGTCTAAAAGGAATAACGTAGGAGGATATTCGTTAATGATTTCCCTGCACATCTAATTAAAACAGTGGATTGCAAACCTCATCATCTCAACAAACAACTCAAAATTAAGTTAATCATGTCAAACTGCACAGAGGGAAGGGCTATTGGTTTGTTTTAAGTGTGTTTTATGGCTTCGAAGGGAAAAATAATGAACAAAACAATGTTGTATGCCAATTAAAAATTACTTCCCCCGTATAATTTCCCTAAAATCTGACCTTAACAGACGGCAAATATATATTTTCTAAATACATTAAATACTGAACCAGATAAGCTTAACACAGATTATGAGAAGCATACAATTTTGGTGTAATTCAAAAAATTACAACCCCCCCCCCCCCAAATGTATGGTTTAGGTCAGAGGCATAAAAGATGTGGGAACAGGTGCTATATAGAAAAGGTTTACAACCTTGGTCCTCAAGTTCCCCTAACAGGCCAGATTTTAAGGATCACCTTGGGGAAATGCAAATTGAATTCCACAAATCACTGAGCAGCAAAACATATTAGTTGTGCCGCACTTCAGATATCTGGCAAACCTGGCCTGTTAGGGGGACTTGAGACCAGGGTTGGGAACCAATGCCATATAGGAACACATTTTATTGATTAGAACCGACTGATGTCATCTATTTTCCAAGAATTATTTATGGAAAAACGATCTTGGCTTTCAAAAGCAATTAACAGATGTAAAGTAAAAAAAAATAATATATATATATATATATATAGCATTACGTAGTGATACCTTTTTTATTGGACTAACGTTACATTTAAAAGACAAGCTTTCGAGAGAATTCCTCTCTTCCTCAGGTCTGGATGCTTACTGATCAGTTCCTAGAATTGAACATTAGGACATTAAAGGGTCACATGGGTGGGGGTAGTGGATGTCGTAAAAAGTGAGGTCAAATGGTATGTTCAAAATGGGAAAATAAACGAATGAGGGATCTTGGGCCCATAATAAAATACATATATATATATATATATATACACACACACACACAGTGGACATGGCTTGGCATGGTTCTAGGGCACACAATGTGATACAGAAGTAAGGTATGTGTTAACTTTATTTTCAAGAGGCTTTTGAGAAGGTGATGGATCCCGTTAATGCCAGTTAGTATTTAAAAACGGGGAATTCATTTTCACTGGAATATCATTTTGTCCCAGAGACTAAACAGCTTGTTGGCAGATTAATCCAAAAGTCTGCTTTCCTAACGGTACTTACTCGCCACCCAGGACATACTTGAAAACGAGAGAAATCTCAATGTATCCTTCCTGGTAAAATCCTTTCACAAAAAAAAAAAAAATAAATTATAGAATAAACCAGCCCTAAAACCAGTACCTGTCTTAAGCAGGCCCGATTCTCAGTGTGTGTTTTAGGCTTCAATATGGTGCTTCAATATGGTGTATATTTACTACATAATGTAACAAGAGTTGCCCAGTAAGGATATATTTAAAAGATTGTCTCTGGCACCTTGTTAGACATATTCGAAATATGTAAATATCCTTTTACTAGAAAAACTAATGACAAAAAAAAGTGACACAAATGTTGAGCCAAATAAACAAGATATTAAGTAATTATTTGGCATATACTACTCGATCATGAGTGTACAGATTTGAAGAGTGTCTTTCAGCATTTTTCATCTATCCGAAGCATTAGTTTATGATGTTCAGTACTTGGCCTGGTCTCCGACAGCTAACCGTTGAATACTTTCCAAAACTCTGCAAGGAATAGAGCTCTTTGAAAGAAGGATGTCGTATTGACTGCCAGACAGCAGCAGCCACCGCCGCAGAAATGAGTTTGGGTCTGAGCCGGATGAAGAGATGCACATTCCAGCTCCTTGCTTTTTCCCAATCCAAGATGTTTTAGAAGAACATTGCGCTGTTTTTATTTATTTATTTATACAGTAATGACCAAAAAAGCGATAAAAGCAGCAGCAGTAATTCCTTAGCATTCAGACATTGAGATGTAACAGAGAGAATAACCGAACTAGTGTGGAGCATACGCAGACTTATTTTAAGACTTTTGCAGATGGGATTTGTAGAGCTGTAACATTCAAGTCTACAATAGACGAGGAGAAATTTTTAAGTGCAAATATTTACAATGAACTGTTCAGTCTATGAGAGAATGAATTAAAACATTGCATTCTGTTATTGCAATCTGTTAATCATAATAAAAGTATTGTAAATAAATGATTACGGTATATAAAAGATTGCATCAATAGACTGAACTATACTCTGCATAAGCAGAGCAGGTTACCATTAAAAAAATTAAAGAGTAATAAATAAACTATTAACCTCCCTGGCAGTCAATTGATTTTGAAATTCCCTGTCTAAAAAAGGTCAATTTTTTTTTTGCCACCCCTAGTGGCATCCCGAGTGTGGCTCGGGGTTAAATTCCTATGTTGGAAGCAGTAACCCCGAGCAACACTCGGGATGCCGCTGGATACATCACCTCTCCCTGCGCTCCCTCCATGTCCCCGCAGTCTCCTCCAGCGATCGGACCTCATTACTTCCTGGTTTCCTCCCCGCGAGAAGAAATCCAGGAAGTAAAACACTGTGATCGTCGGGGGAGACTGCAGAGATCATCGAGGGAGCGCAGGGAGAGGTGATGTATACAGCCCGAGTGTGTCTCGGGGTTACCGCTCTCAACGTTGAAATTTAACCCAGAGACACACTCTGGACCAACGCCAGGGAGGATAAACCATTTTAGGGTTTAGGTACATTATTGTTTTGCAGAATCAAAGGTCCTGGTGCTGTATTGAATAATTTATAATGATTTCATAAGATTTGTAGACCCTTAGAAAAAAATCCTGCATGTTACTAATGTGTTCTGTGAACATGAGGAAAGACGAGTAATGACCAAACAGACATTAGGCAGAAAGGTAACACATATGCAGGCTTCAAGATTTCCACTGGCCCATAAGGAGTAGGAACTAAAACAGGACAAGTAGAAACGGTCTCAAACGGTGTTCTGCACGCTTGGCTCGGAACGTAGTTTAAAGTTTTTTGAGCTTTGAAGGACAACCTCAGTGAATCTCAGCTCACAGGCTTATTTGACCAGATATTAAATAAAATTAATAGGGGGCGATACTTCAATACAAGAGTCACTACAGTAACAGGGGAGGAGGCAGAAAACCTCTATTATCATCATTTATATAGCACCAACAGTTTCCGCAGCGTTTTACAATAACCAAAAGGGAACACGATACAGATAAATGGATATATGATGGAAACACAAGGGGCCACATTAAATTCCTATCGCTAACGTCAGCATTCACCTGAGTGAGCGTTAACGTTAGCCCTGGTGGCCCTAGCGTGGGCGGTTGCACCACATTACAATCCAAACGCTAACAGGTTAAAAAACCCATTAGCGATTGGAATCTTGCGCTTTTCAGCGCAACGTTACTGCACTTTGCACTCCCTATACTTAACATGGAATAGCCTAGCTGGAAGGCAGTATTTCCAATTTGGCCATTTTGATATTTTTGTATTAAGTAATTTTGAAATTAAATTACAATTTCTGTCAATTCTCAGAGTCTACCGATTAGAGAACACATCCAAGCATTACGCAGATGCCTCACATCTCCCATTCTTCGTAAAAATGGCTTTCCTTCATTACAAGGATGAGCAGCACAAGGTGTGTAACATTACAAGCGATAAAACCATACTATGACATCTTGACACTTTATCAAGGGCAGTTTCAAGGAGTCATGTTTAACGTTACAAAGTGTAAGCAGTTTCCTATATGTGTTGAATCTGCAGAAATGAGGGAGCCGTTTCCAATCCTGTATCCAGTGGAGAGGGGGGGGGCACATCATCTACTATACATGGAAGATACAGGGAAGATACACAAGACTACCTTCTGCATCTACCACTAGGCTGGTCTTCTAAACTGCACCATATTTTGGCAAACTATGTATATGTACAGTCAGGTCCAGAAATATTGGGACATCGACACTCCACAATGGAGTTGGAATGAAACAAACACAATGTGCTTTAACTGCAGACTGTCAGCTTTAATTTGAGGCTATGTATATCCAACTCAGGTGAACGGTGTAGGACTTACAGCAGTTTGCAGATGTGCCTCCCACTTGTTAAGGGACCAAAGATAATGGGACAATTGGCTACTCAGCTGTTCCATGGCCAGGTGTGTGATATTCCCGCATTACCCCAATTACAATGTGCAGATAAAAGGCCCAGAGTTAATTTCAAGTGTGCTATTTGCATTTGGAATCTGTTGCTGTCAACTCTCAAGGTGAGATCCAAAGAGCCTTCACTATCAGTGAAGCAAGCCATCATTAGGCTGAAGAAACAAAACAAACCCATCAGAGAGCTAGCAAGAACATTAGGTGTGGCTAAAACAACTGTTTGGAACATTCTCAAAAAGAAGAAACGCACCGGTGAGCTCAGCAACACCAAAAGACCCGGGAGACCACGGAAAACAACTGTGGTGGATGACCGAAGAATTCTTTCCCTGGTGAAGAAAACACCTTTCACAACAGTTGGCCAGTTCAAGAACACTCTACAGGAGGTAGGTGTATGTGTGTCAGTGTCAACAATCAAGAGAAGACTTCACCAGAGTGAATACAGAGGGTTCACCACAAGATGTAAACCATTGGTGAGCCTCAAAAACAGGAAGGCCAGATTAGAGTTTGCCAAACAACACCTAACAAAGCCTTCACAGTTCTGGAACAAGATCCTATGGACAGATGAGACCAAGATCAACTTTTACCAGAGTGCTGGGAAGAGAAGAGTATGGAGAAGGAAAGGAACTGCTCATGATCCTAAGCATACCACCTCATCAGTGAAGCATGGTGGTGGTAGTGTCATGGTGTGGGCATGTATGGCTGCCAATGGAACTGGTTCTCGTGTATTTATTGATGATGTGACTGCTGACAAAAGCAGCAGGATGAATTCTGAAGTGTTTTGGGCAATATTATCTGCTCACATTCAGCCAAATGCTGCAGAACTCATTGGACGGCGCTTCACAGTGCAGATGGACAATGACCCAAAGCATACTGCAAAAGCAACCAAAGAGTTTTTGAAGGGACAGAAGTGGAATGTTATGCAATGGCCAAGTCAATCACCTGACCTGAATCCCATTGAGCATGCATTTCACTTGCTGAAGACAAAACTGAAGGGAAAATGCCCCAAGAAGAAGCAGGAACTGAAGACAGTTGCAGTAGAGGCCTGGCAGAGCATCACCAGGGATGAAACCCAGCGTCTGGTGATGTCTATGCGTTCCAGACTTCAGGCTGTGATTGACTGCAAAGGATTTGCAACCAAGTATTAAGAAGGGAAAGTTTGATTTATGATTATTATTCTGTCCCATTACCTTTGGTCCCTTAACAAGTGGGAGGCACAGCAGTTTGCCGTTGTGCCTCCCACTTGTTAAGTCCTACACGGTTCACCTGAGTTGTATGTACATAGCCTCAAATTAAAGCTGACAGTCTGCAGTTAAAGCACATTGTGTTTGTTTACACCACCACAATGGAGTTGGAATGATAGAGCCAAAGATGTTAGAATTGTGTAGATGTCCCAATATTTCTGGACCTGACTGTATGCCTTTACTTCATTTCACAGGTCATTAAACTTGCGTATTGGTGGAGTTAAAGCCAACAGAATACATTACCATGTTTATAGTTCTTTAGCCTCCAAACACTGGAGACATTACGTTGATTTTATGTGTATATTACCCTTCTATGTTATGAGTCAATGGAGCGCCAGGGTGTCCTCTGCATGAAAGGATTTGTGAGGTCACTAATCTTAGGAATTTACATATGACAATTCTTTCACATTTACTTTAATTCATGACCTACAAAGAATTAAAAAATAAATAATGTCCGACTGAAATCTAAAGATAATATGGTCTCATTGTAAACATTAGGAGATTTGTCCTAGTATTTAGCACAGAAAAATGAAACAATGTTTTAGAATGGAAGTGTAGCTTCTCAATAGCTGTGTGGAAATAAAATGGTTACGCATTCTGCATTTCATTTAGAAAAGGAATCCTGTACAACTAGTTTATGGATTTCTATTACTCAAATGGAATAAAGGGGAAAAGGCCAAGTGTTCTTTTCCTCCAGATCAGAGGTTTTGAACCAGTGTGCCACGAATGATCCTGGGATGAGCCATCAGACTTTCTTGTGCAATGGCAGAACGAGGTGTGTGAGTGACAAAATGTGGGTTTCATGCAGCAATTGCACAAAATGGAGATGTGTCAACGAAAAGAACTTTAAGACTAGGGTCAGACGAGCACATTCTGTGCGGACTGTGCGTCCGTGCACAATTGACGTACTTTCTGACTGACGACAAGGTAGTGGCCACACAGTGCGTTTTTGTTACCGACTTTTTTTTTGACTGATGTAGATGGGAAATAAAATTAATATGAAAAACCACTTTGTCCGTCAAAAATGCTGGACGTCAAAAATGCAGTCCATCTGACTACGTTTCCTCACCTCACACACAAAGCTATGCGGACATACGGTTTTACGTTCTTGCCTAACTTGCGTCCATTTGCCGCGTCCGTTGTGCGCGGACGCACTTCATGTGTGGATCTCTATTGATCATAATTGTATGCTACCACGGACGTTAAAATGTGCGGCAACACGGACGTGAACACTGTGCTCGTCTTACCCGAGCCTAAATAGACATTTAACATCAAGGGCCCGCGTCAAACTAACGCAGTGATCACGTCAGTGTTGCCACACGGTTTAACATCCGACGTAGCATAGAATCATAGATCAATAGAGACCCACACACAAAGGACCATATTACATACTTGGTGCCAACTTAACCAGAGCTGTTGTAAACTTAAAACCTCCATAGGCTATAATGACTCTGGGAAGTTTACAACAGCTCTGGTTAAGTTAGCACCAACTATGTAATATGGCCCAAAGTACGTGCGCACCGAACTGCGCACGCACAACGCACGTGGCAAATGGACGCAAGTTAAGCAAGAACGTAAAACCGCTACCACGTCTGCGTACCATTCTGTGTGAGTGATGAGATGTCAGACGCAGTGCATTTGCAACGTCCAGCACCTTGACGCACAAAAAGGCTTATATATTTTTTTGCAAAATCTGATGTCTTTCCATAGTACATACTTGTTGACGGAAGCCTCTTCCACCTTTTAAAAGACTAATTCCAAATGTCCAAAACTGGCTGGCACAGACACAGCATTGCCCGCACTACATAGAGACTTTGTGCCCTTTGGGGAAGAGTGGATGCCAGCCTCATGCCCGCAGACTTCGGGTGATTATGGCCGAGACTATTCATGGAGCATTTGATCATTGCCATGCTGTATGTTATGGATATATTTTTGGACATATTTCTGCGTTGCAGTTCCTAGATTTATTTGTATTAGTTTAACCATCCTCCAGGAACTGCGAACGGAAACATGTGACCTCCACTTACCCATGTGACATCCACTCACGCAAAGATTTTTTTTTTCTTCTTTGAAATCAACTTAAATGTAACGAACAACAATAAACAAAATAATTCTGAACACTGGTTTCTGCTTGATTTTCATAATTCAGGGTAAATTAATTGATTCATTACATTAAGATAGGGCAAAGTATAAAGTATGGTAATGATTACTGGAAGTTATGAATACATCATCTCAGGAAATCAGGATTCTACCATCATTTAGATTTTTCATGTATTATGTACGGTTTAAAATTCACAGTGGGAAAGGATCAATGCAGGGATTGCCCACTAAGGCCGGCGTCAGACAAACGCAGTTATCACTTCCGTGTTGGCGCGCAGTTTAATGTCCGTCGTAGCATAGAATAATGATCAATAGAAACCCATGCACGAAGTACGTTGGCAGAGAACTGCGCACGCACAACGCACGTGGCAAATGGACGCAAGTTAGGCAAGAACGTAAAACCACTACCACAGACGTGCAGAGTGAGCCACGTCCGCATAGCGTTCTGTGTGAGTGAGATGTCAGACGCAGCGCATTGCGACGTCCAGCACCTTGACGCAAAAAATGGCTTTTCATGTCCTTTTCAAAATTTTATCATTTTTCATATTAATTTTATTTCCCATAGTTCTTTTTTTTTTCTTTTTTTTACGTCCGTCAAAAAAACAAACAAAAAAAAAACAGACCATGTGGTGTCTACAGTATCTTCCATCAGTACGCCTGTCCATTATGCACAGTTCGTCTGACATTAGCCTAAGGCGGCGGTCACACGAGTGCACCGAGTGTGTCCGTCGCAGCTTTGTGACGGAACGATGGGGAGGACCACACGGTTTAGCGCACGCATGAATTGCGCGCGCTACCAGATGTGATTTCATCCTCCGTCAAAAAGCTATGACGGACACAGACAGGGCTACAAAGCGTGATCCTCCATAGGTGGTGGCCACACGGGTGTCAGAGTGGAAGGAACGTCCACTCTCACGGACGTTCCTGACGTTCAAAGAACGCTCGTGTGACCGTAGCCCAAGGTCGGGTGCACACTAAGCGTTTTCTTCTGCGCACTAGCGTGCGTTAAAAAGGACACACTTTATGACAGAAGAGATTGGTAGACGATGCGTTAATTTTGACGCACGTCATAAAAACTGAATTTGAGTTGAATGAAGAAGAAAAAAAAAAGCTGGGCTTTTGACGTTCAGCACGCGGCCAACGTCGCGTCAATCCTAGCGCAAAAACCTTGGTGTTTCCATGACGGACTTCTTCAGCAAGCGGTATTCGTTGCGCGCGTACTACGCATGTTCTTTTCTATCCGCGTATTTATATGCTACAACGCACGTCATAAAGCGCGTCATAACGCGCGCTAGTGCGCAGAAGAAAACGCTAGTGTGCACCCAGCCTTAGCAGGTTTGTGCAAGGGCCTCTGAATTGGTGCTGTGGCTCACTTGGTTAATGTCCCTCGTAAACAGCTGGTCCTGCATTCAAATCTCAACAAGGCCTGTTTTTTTCTTCTACCTATCAAACTCTGCCATAATTATTATTATACAAAGATAATGCTGCTATTATTGTTATTATTATAGTATTATATTGTGAATGATATAGGATTATCAGAATATCATTAATAATAATGCTACTAGTAATTACAATTCTATAACAATAATAATAGCTGCATTATTATTGTATAATAATAATTAAGGCAGAGGTAGATAAAAATCAAGCAGAAACCAGTGCTCAGCATTATTGTGTTTATTGGTGTTCGTTACATTGATTTCAAAAGGAAAAAAATCCTTTGAGGAGTGGAGGTCACATGTTTCCTGTCCAGAGTGTAGCTCCACTCTGCAGCCAGACCCCCTTGCAGGAACTAGTTCTCCCTGCCCCCCCTTTTTTTTGTGAAAGGATTTTACCAGGAAGGATACATTGAGATTTCTCTCGTTTTCAAGTATGTCCTGGGTGGCGAGTATGTACCGTTAGGTGTCTTGCCCAAGGACACTTACTGGAGATGTGCTCTTGCTGGGATCGAACCCATGACTCCACAGGCTCTCTCCATGCAGAGCAGTGATGTTACCTCTAATCCATCCAGCCGGTACATGCCTTTAGTCTTTGTTTTATCAGGGTGTGTGTGGGAGGGGGAGGCTATGGAGAGACTATTCAGCATGGAAATGCTGGGGCGTGTTTTTCATTTGACTGTAACTGTAAACCCAAAATAAAGTCATTCCCAGTTTGGTTTACACCCTGCAAGGAGCTACGGTTATTTACTGGGTTTTGGACCAGAAGCCGTACTCCTTCCGGATACTGACTGCGAGGGGAGCATTCTGCACGTGGGTACGGGACCCCATGTTACACACCCCAAAATAAATACACAAGCCATGTGTACAGTCTCTACAACGAATATGTGTAAAAATACTTACTGGAAAGAACTGTGGTTAAGAAAATGTAGTCCGAGAAAGAAATCAGTCCACATTCCCCCAGCGTGAAAAATATACTGTCCTCATCTGCAAACTTTTCCCTTTCCTGCGAAATTTTCTGTTAATCATAAAACGGAGAGAAACAGTGAGAGTGTTACATGGAGAATCACGAAAATGCCTTTTTTTAGAATAATGCCTCTCTTAGCTTTTAAACATTTTGGATTTAGACTTTAAAGTCCCTATGAAATTCCAATTGCATTGCAAAAGCAACAAAATATAAAGGGGGCTTCAGAGATTAAAGGCTGTGGCGGTTATTTTAGCGGAAATGTCCATTTTGAAAAAAGGAAAACCCGCACAGCTTGCCTACTGGGCCTGGTATGAAGGACTTAACCTTGAAATACGTGTGAAAAATGCTGATCGCTCCAGGATACTGCCAAAAAAGGAAGGTTCCTACTAGCCACTTGAGATTCTGAATATTACAGGTGGTTTTTTCTCATCAACACAACAAAATTACATTAATTAATATCTCAACATTAATAATAAACGATCAACAAACTATAAATTTAGGTAGGGCAGTTAGCCACTCTTATGGAGTCCAATTAACTTCACGTAGTTCTTGTAAAAGGGCAGGGATCATACAGAGAATTGCAAAAGTTTAAAGACTAAAAGAGGTTACAATTGGAATGTAGAGGAAAAGGCATTCACTGGTATAGGTAACAATCTACACTCTATGTACAATAACGAAGGTCTATCCGAGAAATAAAAATGATCTTGCAAGTAAAATAATAAAACGTAATTCTGTCATGCATTTGCCATAGCACAGCACATCACAAGCACTGTCAGTAGAGGAACACAAGAACATCACCACACCAGGGTCCAGTCATCAGACCGACCCCCACTGGTTACCTCTGTCTAGTGAAGATCCGATCATATACAAAATAAAGGAAAGAAAATTGGTTAAACAGTGACACGCAGAGCATAGTGATCAATAAGTATAATCAATACATGAATCAAAGATCTGAAGCTGCAAGGAGGCAGCTTTGCTGGCCAGATGGTACTGTCTCGTTGGGACGCCATGTTATTTACGGCTAAGTTGACGGAGTCTATTCCAGCGCAGTTCATAACTCAATTACTACATACAACTAGTGCAGTCTGTGACTGGTAACGTGTAGAAAGCAAGGTGAATGTGTTTCTCGTATCTTTTCATATTTAAAGGCTCATGGGCTAGAGCAGGTAGCATTTCGATGATTGAGGTGGTAAAAGCAAAACCCTCAAAACGGAGAAGAGACGTAGAGCTAAAAAGAAAAGTGTCTAAAGCGACAGAAGAGAGTACAATGTTGGGTTTTAGTCGAGATACAGGTAAATAGGGCTTGCTAGCTCAGAAGCCGTAAAAAGGGAAACATTGCCGACAAAAACTACAGTAAGACAAATAAAACCGATGAATGCGCAAACTTCTACTGATCCTTTCCATTTACCATTTGAGTGACCACAAACACACACAACGCTGTTATGCAGATAAAGCCCTTGGTTTTTAAAAGCTGGCCAATGACCGGTGGTGGATTGAAAAAACGAACCACACAATTTTCCCGTTGCAGGAATTTTGGCCTGCAAATGGATTTCGGGTATTCCGCAGTACTGTACATATAGTAGTGAATAAACCCCATGTTGAGTGATGTGGCTCCTCTGTTTTGGCTGTACACTCATGGAAAACAAATTATTTGTCTATTGTTATAACAATCACATTGACCTGTATTTTAGATCGAGATTGCATAACGATGCTCGGCCTTCCTGCTAAAATTCTGATACATGCGTAGCATCTGTGCAGAATGTGGACGGGGAAAAAACTACTTACCTTATTAGTCAGAGGTGGTTTGTTCTACACCTCTGTCAATGACCACTGGAATATCAGGCCAATCTAAGCATTTTGTCGAACATTAAGGCTGCAGTCAGACGAACGCACATAGCACGTACGTCTGACCACACTGATTACAATTTGTTGTAGCTTTTCAAACGAGTCAGTGGAGAACAACCCATGAAGCACGTGCGCACTTTTTATACGCACGGGCAACGCTTGTTGCAACGGACGCCATGGAGGCATTGACATGAAAAGGGTGCAACAGATGACACCCCGCATACGGCTTTTTTTCTCAACTTTTGTCATAACTAACTGATCCTATGTTAACCACAATTTAATTCGTTATAAAGTTAATCCTTTTCAATGAACGCACTGTGCACAATCCGTGCGGTCGTCTGACCGAAGCCTAAACAGTATTTCATAGTGTAAAATCTCCATTATTAAAAAAATATATTGACAGGCCATCCAGACATGTGATAACAAGGCCTCTACATGTAACGGATTTGTTGCATAAGAAAACTCATTGAAAATTGGGAAAGTGGCCACTAAAAAAAAAACAAAAAAACAAAAAACATAGCTGGAAGATGGCTTCTGTCACTTTCAAGATGGCAGGATTCAGGTGTCTACAGAATATCTCTATATGTATATGTATAACGACAGAACGTCATGCACTCACGCTTCCGATGAGACTTCGTGCCCGGTGCCTCCCACTCAGCTCCTCAGTATGTAACAATGAAAAAAATGCAGCGGCACTCCGGGACTGTAAACAATCTTTAACCTTTATTCCTCCACAAGGGGTGTATATGTATATAGGGATATACATTTTATCCCTTAGAATGGTCATTTCTGTGCAAGAGGTATATGATAGATGGTATATGGTATATGTCTCACGCACAGTTTCTCAGAAAAATATGATCTTCGGATGATGGTATATGGAAAATGGAATATATTAAGTCTATAAAAATAATGACTATTGGAAAAAAAAAGGAATTCAATTAGAATAAAGAAATAGGTGAGAGCCGTTAATTTAAAATAATTCTTTGCTGTATATCGCTTCATCTGGTATACGTTTACACTATTTTTAGCAACCCCCCCATCAAAAATAGTGATTAACAACAGTTTTTTTGTGCATTGAACTCGCTTTCCCAGCAAGCTTAGCAACACCTATAGCCACTGACACGTCACTCCCAGTTTTGGGAAGACGGGGCCAAGGTGTGCAGTGCTATTGGTAAGTGTACAGCACATTTTATCCATTTATATGTTGTATAGTTGCTATGTTAGTTACTTTGAAAAAGACCCGGTGCAGGGTCGAAATATCGATAATTTGTTAATGCAATTTTGAATAAAAGACGCTTTTAACCAAGCCCTGGAGTGCATCCATTTGGATTGTTTACAAACACATACATATACACATACCTACATATTTTGGATTTTTGCACCCAAACTTAACCAACATTGATGGCAAAGAGAGTGCTGGTTCAAATTTGATTATATTTAATATATATATATACATACATACATACATACATACATACACACACACACACACGCATTGTGAATACTCCCAATTAAATTAATTACTTTACATTATATAGCAAGCAAAAAAATTAAGATTTTCCACTGGGTCCTGCTAGTTGGTTTTATAGAAAATTACTTGGTGGTGAAGGGGGTTAAGGCCGGGGTCAGACGAGCGCACTTCAGAGTGTCGGGTATATTACACAGAAAAGGAGAATTTTAAAATGGATGCTTGTAGCCATTTTGTTTGAAAGACAGTTTTTCTTTCTATTTTCCCTAGATTTAGAAATGAACGAGGTTTTTTTTTATAGAGTTCATTTCTAGGTGAAGTTTTTCCAGACATGAAGGAACCTAGAATGAATGAATGTGAGATAATGTTAAGACGTGTCATAAGTAAATTTATTGGTCTATTCTAAGTTTTTAAAACAAAAGAGATTGTTTCTTTTGGGTATAGGAATAAGAGTTAAAGCATTCTGTAATATAGAATTATATTCACAAAATATATGTTTATAATCAAGGTATATTTTATTATAATTACAGTATGAAATATATACTCCAAAATATTGTAGAAAGTATATAATTGGTAAATAATAAAAATTACTAAAGAATAGATTCTGTGAGTTAACCAGGAAAGAATTTAGCTGATCTAAGCAACCAAAAGGGAGTGAGAATATAAATCAGATGACAGACACTGTGTCTAGAGACAGTCTAGTTAGAAGACAAGGTTCTTTGTTAAGTTAGTCTGATCTTTTGAACCAAGATAAGATATTAAAAAGAAATAATGGAATTAATTGGAATTAATATAAGAAGTGCAATACTGCCCTCTAGAGGATACTAAAAATAATGATTCATATTATTATTGATTATCCATGACGTCAAATTGGGTATAATAGGCGGCAAAGGTTCTTTTCTAAGTCAGAGATTCCAACAGACAGAGACTCACATCACGATGCAGGCAGATCCCAAGACATGAGGCAATCAATATTCTCACCAAATCTCTAACTCACATGCATTGATTATCTAATATCGATAATTTTCACATATTCCAAAACAAAGCATCACATAGAAAATTCCAAGGCAGACTCATCAACATCCAAATTTGACAGGTAATGTATGAAATAAGGAATTAATGTAAAAATATATTTGTAGAGATTTTTGCAACGTAGACTGAGACTTCTCGGATACGGTTAAAATCCAAATTCTAAGTAATTCTATTCTGCAGATAGAAATATGAAGAAGTGGATATAAGGATTTATTCCTAAAGAAATGTTGCAAGATTGATACCAATATATATATTGAATTTGGAAATTACTGTGATTAAAATTAATAAGCAAGGAATTATATAACTACAAAATAAAAAGCAGAAGATTAGAAGTTTAATTCTCGAGATTAGGGGAGGAGTCACTAAATAAGTTTTTATTACTTATTATTAAATTAGCTCATCTTTTGTTGATCCATGTAGCGGAGAGAGATATATATCTATAAGAGCTGGCTGGTTAAACATTGTTTGCTGGGAAATGCATGTTGTATTAAGCAGAAATGTTTATTAACCATTTGTGTATTAGTTACTAACTGATAAGGTAAATGATATTAATCATATATGCAGTTACTAACCGGAGATACATATATTGTGAAGCTAGTTTTTATATGCTGTTGGATTGTGGTTTATAAATTTTTGTTTATGATATGAGATTTGAAATTCTTTTGTATACGTAATAAATATATATATATTTTTATCCGATTATTGATTATTGTATTTTTTAAAGCAAAACACAGACAATTAAAAGAATTCAGGATAATTTCTAAGAGATATAGACGATTGATATTTGTGTCTCGTATAAATTTCTTATGAAATAATAATCCCTGATATATTGGAGGCTTGGCTGATAAGTCCAATATATATAAACGTGTTGTATTCACGTGCAGAGATTATATCCGACAAGAGTGGAAGGAACGTCCGTGAGAGTGGACATTCTTTCCACTCGACACCAGTCTGGCCACCTCACTGAGTGCAGTCGGTGCGCTCAACACTGCAAAGCTCGATCCTCCTATGGAGGATTGCACTTCGCAGCCCCGTCAACGCACGTCTAGCATTTTGACGGGGAAACTTTGTGCACGGACACTTGTAGTGCGCACATTTTGTGCCCACGCTACAACGTGTGACCGGCCCCGTTGCAGCATCACAACGCTGCGACGGATGTTGGTAGGAACATCAGTAGAGGCGCACCTAGTGCACTCGTATGACAATGGCCTAAAGCAGGGCTCAAAATTTCCACTCGCCTACTAGCATTTGGCGAGTGGAAATTGAGTGAGGGCGAATGGAAATGCACACGCAGGCAGCACAATAAATTATTTTGTGCTGCGTATTCCAATGGTGCAACCTCCCCACCCCCAGGCTGCATGGTGGGAGAGATCAGATGCCTAACCTGACCAAGCTGGTCTGTCACTGGCAGGCGGGTGGAGAGGAGCTTCTCTGCCTCCTCGCTCTGCTCACACTGAGGTCTGATGTCTGGGTATTAATCTTATTTTTGTAACTTTATTCCAAATAAAACCTTTAACAGTGTAATTTCATAAGATAAATTAAGGCTGTGTGTTTAGGGGCAGAGTTAAGGGCTCTGTAGGGGTTAGGTGGAGCAACTGGTGGCGAGTAACTCTTAAGCCCTGGTTGGTAGCTTGGGACTTGAAATTTTGAGCCCTGGCCTAAAGGTTTATTTAAAAATAAGAAATCTTAAAAGAGCGAGGAAAGGGTAAATGGATGCTCATCTCCAGTCTGAAGCACTTTAATAATGTTATTCCCTAATCAGATTCATACAGTGGGTCCTAGAATTCGGTCTGAATGTGATGAACCGTTACGGAGGCAGCTCGAAGTAACAAGGGATTCAGCAAATGCTGTATAAACCGGCTACTCCTACTAAGCAATCTGATCCAATCTGTTTCATTATGACTCTGGCAATTTATTGTAAGCAAAGACAAGCTCCCATAACAAAGGACCTGGTTATCAGTGTTTAAATAAGACGTGAGCCCTGGATCTATTGCTTTCCAGTCACTTAAACAGAGTTATGCTCTCAAAAAACAGAGATAAGAAGAAACTTTTGAAAAGCTCACAAAAATCTGCAGAAACATCACAAAACAGATTGCCATTTCTCCTTGGTGAACGATGAATTCTTTACTATCAGACATTCACATTCATGCAAGCTGTTGGTTATCGTTTCTTCCACAACGTGTTTATCATGGGATTTGTACAAAAATGAACACTTGTCTAGCATAAGAGGGGGCAAGGATAGACTTTCTAATGGGACTTAATGACAGATATGAATAAAGCGTCCAGGAGTTTTACAGATATCTGCAGCCCCTTTTTTGTTCTGTATTGGTCTCCAAGGTTCATTTTTCTTCATTTCATGCATTGGGTAAAATGTGTAGTCATAGCCTTCTCTTAAAAGTCAGTGACGTAAAAAAAAAAAAAACACCTTTTATTGCAAAGACCAATTAAAAAATACAATCTGTTCCTAAATTGGACACAAAGATTAAGGGATATTATCTTGCTTCTTTTGTATAATAAAACAAGCCACTGCCTGTACTAATTTCCAGGGCAAAAAGAGCCTATTTTCTTGTTTTTCTTCTAATGGCCAATGAGGAAATTAAAAAGTATTTCTTATTCTGACAGTGAAAGAAAGAATAAAGAAATATGTGCCTTTTACACAATCAAAGTATTGCCAGGGAATGGTTTCCTGCCTTTTCTCTACTCGCTAACGGAAATTAAAACCCAATGCTCTACATCTCAAGAACAGGTTAGTATGAAATGCAATCATTGCCTCGCTTTTCTTCCATTGGTCATTAAAAAGCCACCACCCTTTTTTCCCATTGGCTATAGAATAACAAATAAAACAAGAAAATTGCATTAGCCAAAATGATAGACCATCATCCGACTCTTGGCCAACAGACCAATCAGTGAATGACTGTATGGCCAAGCAAGCTATGTTCTTTAAGAATGCAAACCTGATTTATATTTGGAAATACAGGTGTGACGCCTATGATGTTAAAGAAAACATAAGTGGCAGTCAATAAAACTACTACTAAATGTCACCAAGTATCACTCAAAAGATGCGAGGGTAACCCAAAAATATATAGAAGTAAATGGTAGAGGATACGGTGTTATAACATAACTTTTATTAAGCCAGATAGACGTTTGTATTCTGGACCACTAGGGGGCCTAAGGACAATAAACAGTAAAGATCAAGCGCTGTGTGAGCTTGCAAATAAATGAAAACAGAAACGTATGTCAGGATTGCCTAAAGACAGAGATACTAACGGACCTGTATTAGTGCATTCACTTAAGAGAACCCTATTGTATTAGGTTCTCTCATTGCTAAATGTCCCAAATCCCCCGTTAGCGGGTGGTGTAAATAATGCTGTATTTAGGATTGCAAGTGAAAGCCCATTTTACCCCAGGGTTCTATATACACTTTCTATATTGCTAGTTATTGAAGAAAGAGAACCTTCTAGGATTCACCAGGTGTAGAAAAGTGTAAAAACCATTTGTTGCCTGCCTACTTTAGAAAGATTACTGGCAGGTAATTAAAAAATACTTGGGAGGGTTAAACTTGTTCACATTGAGAGGTGGCTGTTTATGGCTTCATAGAGAATCCGCTATACTGGTTCACCGACAGAAAAAGTAAAGTTTGAGAAATGTGGGCCTACGTGGGTCCACAGCAGAGAGAAAAAGTAAGACGCGTACTCAACATTGCTGTTCTCTACAAGTAATAGCTATTTGCCACCTTCTTAAACTGCCACTGCATTACCAACCTTTATTTCAAGGCAATACTGGTGAGGAAAAAAAATTGGGTCTTTATTCCTCACCAGTTTTGCCTTGAAATAGAGGTTGGTAATGCAGTAATCTGGCTTAATAAAAGTTATGTTTTAAACACTGTATCATCTACCATTCACTGATTTATATTTAGCATTTTTAGAATTAATTTTCAATCTAAGAAGTAATGATTGGATAACTAAACATTATCGGAAAATAAAATGGTTTGCCGGTAGCTTTTGATATCCCAGAGTAGCATGAAATCTGCACGGACATGTCCAAATGAGACAAGTCTGAAGAAAAAAAGAATAAAATCTACTTCTCAGGACATTAATAGTTACTCATGACTAGTATTTGATCTCACAACTGATCTAATCAAGGATTATTTATAATGGCGTTTGTGGGACTGATAAAACCAGAGGTTTTTATCTTTAAACCATGGTACATTTCTTTGGGCCAATTACATATATCCAGGTCACTTCTCCCAGTGAGCCATTTGTGTTTGCGAATGAGCCATTCACTCTTGCAACCCTACTGGCAAATACCAACAGCTGAGCTGCAATGTCATGTTCAGTGGTTGCTTCTGCTACGGCTTGACTTGTACAGCAGTTAATTGAACTTTTACAATTCAATCCTTTTTATCGGAAGTCTAAAAGCACTGGGTGCCGGTGAATAAAGAGCAATCGCCAGTCCCTCATAACTTAAGCGAGTTATACCACCACCAAAAAAAAGATTAAAAAATTTGCTTCAAAAAACCTGGTGTTAAGCAATTTTCTGATTCCACCTATTTTCAACATAATTTGAAGGACACGAAGAACAAACAGCACTCCTGCGTCCTTCCTACTGGCCTGGGTGATTCTGCATTCCCACAAAACACTCCAGCAGTTAATACTTGCCACAGAACACGGCACTAGAGCAGGTATTATCACCCACTAACGTTAGTTGGCCACTTCATTAAGAATCCTGCCGATAACCTGCTAGTGGTAAAAAGGTGTGTTTTTTTTGCTGGGGGGAGGGGGGGCATTTACAGAATGTATTTAAGTAACCATCAAAAAGAAACATGAGAGAATCACAACACTTTAAATATTATTTCAAAGGGCATTAAAAAAACCTCAGTGATGTGGGGGCCCTACTACTTCGTAAACCGCAAAAGAGCCAGATTACATTATTAAAAACGAAATGGCTGAATGTGGTATAATATAATGTGCATAAGATGAAACTTTAATTTAATAACTCTCCAAAAGTATCGCTGGTGCACACCATTAATCATATAATACATGTATATATGTTATAGTAAAGTGTGAAGATCATGATCACAGGTCACTAGGCTAACTTAAAAACACTAGCGAGTATTCTATTACTCACACATGATTGAAGCTGCTTCAATGGCCCCACCATTCCTGAACCACTGGCCAATGATACTGCCGTCCAGTACAACTTCCCTCGTCTTCCTCATCCCCAATCCCTCTAGAACGGTGGTTCTCAACCGCTGTCCTCAAGCACCTCTAACAGGTCAGATTTACCAGATATCTGAAGCACAGCACGGGTGATCTGATTTGCTGCTCAGTGATTGCAGGATTCAGTCTGCATTTCCCCATACCTGGCTTGTTAGGGGTACTTAAGGGGCTGCGATTGGGAACCACTGCTCTAAACTGTAAGATCCTATGAGCAGGGCCCTCTACACATACAGAGATTGGAAATAGTAGGTCAAAATGTGATTCTCTTTGAATGCCTATCTGGTGCTTCCAATATTTGGAACATCAAAGGACACTACCAATAACAGCGATGCGCTCACTAGAAAGTTTAAAGCGGAGTATGTAGCGGAAAGGAGCACTCCACCTGCTGTATGCTGCACATGTGCCATGCTGATGCAATGTAGGCTGGGACTCTTTGCCAATCACGTCTTGTAAAGGCTATATCCTGATCATGTGAACGTTCTGTATATATTTGCAGGTGGTCAAATTAGCATAAAAATCTAAATCTGGCATAACAGCTTCTAAAGTCTTACCTGCGTGCATCATACATTTACTAAACTTTGCAAATCATTACTTACACATCCAGTCGTAATCATCACATTACGACAATATCTAAATTTTTCCAATCAGTGCTATAAAGAAATCTCCTTGAAGCAAGGCATTGAGAAGAATGAAAATTACTGCAGGCTGGCAAACCATGGAGTGGAAGATTTGGAAGGTTGTCTGGTGGAGCTTCCAAGAGTTGGAACAGGTAAATTAGCTGATTGTTCAATGCCCTGCTAATTCAATTCTAATTCTCCTTCCACACTAATTTCATGCACATATAAAAATCATTTTCAATGCTTGTCCGTCAATTGGGTAATTTTGGCCAACTTGGTAAGAACTAGAATTAACTGCATTACAATGGGTTTACCTGTAACCGGCTTTGCAAATTTTGGGTTTCCATACTGCAGAACTTCTTCTGTACCTTTCCTTAAGTCATGCGAATATTAATACTAATGTCCAGGTCTTAACCTTAGTAAGTCTAATGACAAATCGAATAAAAATTGCAAACTTTTGAACCCAACCCAACACCCCCCCAATTGGAAAAGGTAGCCAGTAACAAGGAATTTTCTCAAAAATGCTGGATAAGGTTCCCAATTTCATCTACGAAAATCGAGTTTGCATACAAAGAAAAACAATGAGCCATATTCCATAGTTGGTGCTAACTTAACCAGAGCTGTTGTAAACTTACCAGAGCCATTATAGTCTATAGAGTTAAGTTTACAACAGCTCTTAAGTTAGCACCAACTTTGGAATATTACCCAATGTGTCTATAAATTATATCCACATGTGCATGTCTTTTACTGCCAATACAACCGAAATAAAAATTAACTAAGAGCACAGCTTTTATATTCTGCAATAATAAATCAGAAGAACGATGGTCAATTGACTAAAGAAAAAACCCAAAAATCCGAAGTTCAGTGATAAAATATATATGGAAAACCATTTGAAAGTGTACATTTTCTAACCTCATATTTTATGTTACAATTGACAATTTGTTTCTTCTCAATTCACTGTACAGAGAGATAAAAATAATGTAAAACCAGATTTTTAAAATCAAATCGAAATATTACTGCGAATTTAAAATGTCGATGCAGGTTTCGAAGCGGACTGCGAAACATAAGTGATAAATCTCAACAATGCCTCCATAAAATCTTAATGCAAGAAACCCCATCAAAAAAATTTAATTTGAGCAGAAATGCTAGCACTTAATGGAATCATTCCGGCATCACCCATGCAATCATACAGAATTCAATTGTCACGTCAGGCAATATATGGTAAAAAAGAAAGTAAAAAGGAAAGTTTATCTTAAGCAGTCACCAAAAAGGTTCTCAAATTGTAGCTTCCTGGCCTAAATTAGAGAATTTATTTACCTTAAATGTTATATATTGTACAGTTGAGTAGGCAAAAAAAAAATGCTAACCGCTTATATTTACGTTTAGTATAATTACTTTGAAGGGGTCAGGTTTAAAATTGACAAATTGAGTGCCTTAATTGTTGGTGTTGTTTTTTTTTGGGTTTTTTTTTAAATCTTGCTTGGAGTCACTGCTTAAGACATCATTAATGTGGTTGGTTACGATTACATCCCTTTCCAGTCCTGATATTTCCACCCTCATCTCCATGAGTGCAAACCATATAACACAATCCTTGTCATTTTCCAGTAGCTCATCACTTATCAAAGTCAAATATTACAAGTTTAACAAAATCAGTTCAAAGAAGCAAAACCATTATAATTCAAGGTAAATAAAGAAAAAACAACGTTGCATAAAAACGTGAGTTGTACTTGTCAGCTTAGGTTGGCTAATCATAGGGTCAGATGTTTGCCATTATTGGCGTATTGGCAAGTGATACCCTATTCGATCAGCCAAGCAGACACCGACAAGTACAACTCTCCATTACAGTCAAGGTGCGTTTGTGTGCACATAATTAGGCTTAGTGAACAGTACCAATTGTTTTAGTTTTAAAGTTTACAACACAACCCCCTTTCCATTCTTCAAGTTTTTACACACAAAGTATTCCATGTGTTTCAATGTACACTGTAGCACCACATTTATAGTTTAGGAGTCTGGTTTCATAATCTTTACTGGAAATTTGAAGACAATTTTATCGCCTTGGCTCCATATTAGCTTGCAACATGATTTTTAAACCGGTCATTCAATGGTCACCTATTAAAAAAAATCTGAATTAGGTAGGAGTTACTTTTTTTTTAAAAAAAAAGGTACCCTAGACAACATGACCAAAAAGGCCAATTAAAGTGGTCAGGGTGGCAAGAGTCTCTCTCCCACCTCAGCCCAGTTCTAGACCAGCTCAAAAGCACTTTAAGCAAAAGATGTCACCGCTACTTTGCAGGCTGCCAATCAATGGCTTGAGAGACTTCAATGGGTTAAGTTCTTCTAAGATGAAACATGTTTGGTTACAAGCTGGTTGAACAATCATTTAAAAAGCTGAAATAAAAATATTTTCAATGCTTTTGTAAGGGCGAGTGAACAACTGACTGCCGACATGCCAAAACACACATGGGCGGATTGTTATCACCTGGTATATGAGACTTGCAGAGAATAGTGTCGCAGGATAAGAGTTTTAGTGTTAAAAATAATAAAACAGGAAACAAAAAACACTGTCAACCATAGACAATGACATGTGACAATGGGTGACAATCACCAAGAGTTGACTTGCCACCAACAACTGCAACTAGGCTGTGATCATCGAATTGCAATTGCTGGTTGGTGAGAACCGTCAACTTGCACTTCCTAGCACGGAGTTGCTGCCAGTAAGTAGCCAATTAGCTAGTTCTCAATACTTTATTCCAGGAGGCAGCAACCTTGGCCCTCTAGAGGTTTTCAAATTTCCCGTGAGCCCCTGTCAAACTAGAGAATGGCTGAGCCTCGTGGAAGAAGTAGATCCGTTAGAACACTTGGGAATATATTGGACTGTTCATCAATGACAAATATCCACTTTCACAGGTTTTCATGAAAGTGCAACCCATTAAAGACTTTTAGCTTCCTAGTTATTCTTCTCACGTGGTACAAAGTTTGTTATTCACATAGCATTTCATCTCTTCGGACCTTATTAGTGGGAGTAGAGACCGTGAAATAAGTTCGATTGAGCATAAATACATCACGTGGATTATTGGCGTGCTTGTTCTGCAATCCCTTTACATATTTTAGAGTATTTTAGTCTAAACATGGAAACATATTTGCTTTTATATTCAGTTTTTAGACTTCACCTTTGTCAGACTGTGGACATGTATAGTTAATATTTACGAGGGGAAAAGAAAAGAAAAGCAATTAAATACACTTTACTAGAATTATACAAAACGTATTGAATTGATACCAGTGCTAGTTTTTTTGCATTTGTTTGTTTTGACTTCGAATAGATTTTGTTGTTTTATATGCAACTATTTATAAACACTGGCACAGCATTAAAGAATTAACTGAATGCGATTTTTCTATTTATTTAGGTTTCCAGTAGTCCTGAAACCACCCGATACCATACGACATCATTTCATTAATCCAAGCCTACTTGCTTCTTTCTATTTGTTAATTCATTCTCCCAATGATGTTGCATAACCTCCAATAAATCAAGATGCACTCAACAGAGGTGTGTACTCATGCTTGCATTCCACTTGTGTCAAAAAGGCATAAGATCAGCATATCTGTAAGAACATTCACCGTTTCACTTGTCACTGATGCAAAGTAATGCATTCTAAGAGGTCCCCCAAGACTGGAAAGGGAAATTTAAACCACAATCCTTGAAGCAATCTTTGTAGTTATCCATCACCATTAGACTAGTTCGGCTTGTAATTCAAGGCAAGCATTCTATTTCAATAAATACAAGACCAGGCTATCCAAAATCCCAGGCAGAAGGAAGATGAACATGCATAGAATAATCCCTGCTGGAAAAAGCAGATATATGTTGGGTCTGTATGAAAAGGAGCAGAGACTCACATGTTCAACCTACAGAGTTGGTCATTGCTTGCAGTAACTAATGCAACCAGCATCATTTCTACGATATCAGATGAAAAGAGCTCACCCTTTGATTTAAAGGAGTATTGATACTAGAAATTAAGAACTTTATATAGCAAGGGTATAAAAGAATACTGTAGCCTACTTTTAAACGCTTTGATGTATTGGCTGTCTAGGTGATAAATGGTTTCAATTGGAGGTCTGCAAGTGAAAATACATAACATGTGTGAAAGCAGAGTGAAATCACAAGCACATTTACTAGCTTTATTCCCATCCAACAGCAATATCGCTTGATTTATAGGAACAAAGCTATTAATGCTTGCTGAGTGTTAAGGTAGGTATGCTGTAAAGGAAACAGAGGATGCTTGGTAGAAGAAGGCTGGGGGGCAATTACTAGCAAATAGTCCCTTTTGTAACCTCCCACCCCACCAAAAAAAAAAATATATATACATATACCATTAAAGCACATCTCACACATTTTGTATACTGGTCCTGGCTTTTCTCAGAGTTTTAAATATATTAGATGTTCATTAAAATTAAATAGCCTTACTACAGATTAAATCATTATTTTGTTCTTTTTACCACAAAGATATAGACTATGAAAAAAATCCTTAAGAATATTTAATTGGTACTATATAATCCCTATAACTCTATTAATGAGTAAACTAGCACTTTTTCCTGCAGTCATGTGGGTATACACTGCTCCACAGACCTCATATTAGATTTAAATGGGAACGGGGCTATGCTTTTTTTGCTCACAGGCCCTATTGCCCCCGTGCCCCACTTGCTAGCCCGCCCCAATGCTTGGGTCAATCCACCATACTGGAGAGCTAAAGAGACTGCACATTGATCAGGTGGTTGGGCAACATTGACTTTTATAGTGACAAAAGGACTTCAAGGTTGGGTCACAAACAATGCTGCTTCCATTAAGATCCGCGATGTTAACAATGAAAGCTTTCCTTCTTTTTGTATACGGTGCTGAACATTTTTGGAATGTTTCCCATCTCTTCACTAACATTCCCTTTAACCTCTTATTTAATGGTAATATTCTAGTCAAATCAAGCAATGTCATTTTGACTTTAATGTCTAGTGTAAATGTCAGATTTAACCACCGCAATGGGAGTTAATACTGCCGCTACCACGATAGAGTTAATTCGGTCTTCAAAAGCATCATCATCGGGTGTCTTAGATAGGATTAAGGCAAACTGGAGACATTTGGAAAATTGCAAAAAATATTGCGTCCAATTACAGTCTTATCGCTAACGTTAGCGCTCAAATATGTGAGTGTTAACGCTAGGTTAAGCGCATTCCCCCTCTTTTACACCCCTAAAGCTAAACCCATTTGTAATCTGTTAGCGCATGGGCGATTGTGCTAGCTTGCACAAGTTTATTGGACTTTGCGCACCCTATACTTAATTTAGGGAGCGCAATTAGTAGTGTTATGATTACAAAGTCCTGATGCCAATTACACCACTGACGCGGTAACGAAAAAGTTAGCACCAGCTAAAAGCTGGTGCTAACTGATACCGCTGCTGCAGAATCAGCACCAGATAAATAAAACCCCCAATAAAATCAGATACTCACCTTTCATCACGTGGGAGAAGGGTGGCCTGGTCTGCCGCTTCTGGCTTCAGGGAGCAAAGTGAGAATAGGGACAAATAGTCCCCCTACGTGGCCCTGCAGGATCTCACCAGAGCAAGATCGCGCAGGGCTTGCAGCCCAGGCCCAAGTACATTTAGTTTGCAAATGGGCTCCAGCATATGTCTCTAAAGTTACTGAACAGACAGTCAATTTTCAGTGGCTCTCTAAAATTCTAGAAGCTTTAGTGCTAAACCTGGATTAACACGGAACCCTTGACCGTTGAAACAGGGCATCCATTCTCTAAATGCACTCGAATGATAATTACACTGCCTTTTGGGTGGTGTGTTGGGTGGTGTGTTGGGTGGTGTGTGTGTTGGTTACATGGTGAAGGGGTCATTTAAAGTGGTGGTCCGTTAACCATTTTTCCTGCCACTGGCTTTATGGAAAACCACTTGCTAGAAAAGGGGGTTAAAAACACATTACAAGTTACTTTGGAGCAGTACTCAGTCACTGGCTGTGAGTAGATTCCAAAGCAAAGTAATATAGTTAACCCCTGTTGCACGGAATACCCAAGCTTCCAAGGAGCATTCATTTCAATATTATATTCCATACTGTAAAAAGGCATGTCTTTTGTTCGACTACAACGTGAATCTCAATTCAAGATGAGCCTTACTAAATGCAGGGAATCTAATCATGCAATGAGTCCAATTTAATTTGCTTGAAATGCAAACATTGGTGTATATGCAGCCATGGGAACAGAAAGCAAGGAATTCTGGGAATAGATGTGAAAGAGAAAATCTGACCAAAAGGTAAAGAGGATATATTATTCCTTAGGAATTCCTCCTAGTTACACCTGAAGGAAACCTCTTTATAATTTCCGCAAGAGCCAACTCTGTGGGTGAAGTTCATGCGGTCTGCCCCTTTTGCACGATGCATCATATAGTAGTTCAAAAGCAAAATCCAATGTAAAGCACATGCTACATTTGTCAGTACCTGCCAAAAATCCTGATGAGAGGGTAGGGTGTAGGGGAAAGTTAGAGAGAAGATAGAAAAACCAGGTATTCTATGGTTAAACAAAGACAGCAAAAAAAACAAGACATTTTGAAACATAAAAGGCAAGTGTAGAAAGTTAAAGAAAAAGAAACCGTGTAATCAATTCCATTTCAACATAGCAAAAGGTGAATTAAAAAGGATAAATTAGCATATATTGTTTAAGAAGGTTGGAGAAAATTAGAATAATACAAGCTGCAATAAGCATAAGTAGTTGAATACTGACCTGTATGTTAGAAGGGAATGAAGAACAATTTATACACATTTAGAATATACAGTACATACATCTACTCAGGTTTTCCTTTTACATGCATAAACTGTCAGACATAACCGTACATTTGTATCACGATTGGGCAAACATCACAATGGGGAGAATAGACGATCTCGGGAGACTTTGACCATGGAATGATCGGCACGGTGGTTCCAGCAGCTCCGAAAAACCATGTGCTCTTGATATTTTCACATACAACACTCCCTAGAGTATACAGAGAATGATGGCATAAATTATGTATCTGGTAAGAGGAAGTCCAGCAAGACAGAATGCCTCATTAACGAAAGAGGATTGAAGGAAATGGACAGACCTGTTGAAGCTGGAAGAAAAGCAACTATAAATAAATAAAAACTGCTTAAAGCAGTCTCTGAATGAATGCCCGTATACTCCCTGAACTTTGAACCAGGAGAAAAGTAAAATCGGCAGAACAAGAAACCACAGCGAGCAAGTCAACAAAACAGAGATGGAAGAGAGAAGAGAACATTCTCTTGGGTAACAAATCTAGATTTCTAATGCAACATGGAATGAACAGGGTCGGAATGATGTGTAGATTCCGAGACAAACAAGGAAGGGACCTGGGCACTTGCATGTTAGGCTTTAGAAAGGCTCCGTAGTCCGTTGAAACTTCGCTTTATATTTCCTCTATAAAAAGGGGCCTTATTGCTAATCGATTGTGCTCAGGACCCTTCTTGTTTGTCTTGGAATTTCTAGAGCAGTTGGTTACTCCAGGATCCATGGAGCACTCCTGAGATGATATGAAGGGCTGATTGAACTTTTTTTTTTTTTTTTTTTTAATTTAGAATGTTGTGTAAAAGCCATAGAAACATAGTGTCACGATACACGCCACCGCTGGCGCAGGAAGGCCAAACCCAGCACTGCTACATGAATCCTGGTAAGCATCTTCCCGGCAACACCACCCTGTGTTTTCCCTCAGGCAGATTCTGGCTGTGTGCCCACACCAGGTGCTCCCTTTATAAGGGTGGCGTACCCATGATGCAGTCTAACCTGGTAGCCTTTTCTCCTGACACCTGCGCCTTCCCTGTGCTCCTTTCAAGTTGGATTACCCATGTACCGAACCTTGCTTGAACTTTATACGCTTGCCAGCCTCCTGCCACAACCCATTGCATGGACTGTACCACGATTATTACCTACTGTGGTATCCTTGCCTGCAGTGCCCCCCTGCTCCAAGTCTCCAGTGTCCACTGCTTCCAAGTGTCCAGTCAGCCCTTTTCCGGTCTCATGCCTTACGCAAGCCTCCTGCTGTGTTTCCCTCAGTGTCTCCCTGTATCTTGTTCCTCCCTGCAATACGTCCTCCATTAAGTTCATTCCTGCCCCGTCCATCACCTTCCATACTGCTGTGTGTACATAATAAACCCCCCATTATACCCTATCCACGTGGCTCAGCTCGTTATTCACTGCATATTGGGCCCACACACTCTTCCCGTCTACCACGGTTGTGACACATGGACCAATTTTCTGCTGCTCTGAAGGGATACTACAGGGTTAAAGCAGGAGGTAGAAAACCCTTTAGTTACCATTAAAAACTCAGGTGAATCTAGCATTAACTTCCCTCCGAGCCCTGCAGGATATGATGTGCTTCCAGCTTAGCATGTTATGTGACCCCAGGGGTGCCAGGTGCTCCAGCCAATCCAGTGGCCCTCAATGCAGGAAGGCTTTTGATACCATTGGATAAGAGTGGTTTCCCAAAAGGTCTCCAAGCACAGAAACCTGAGCCGAGGTTCTGGGAAAGGCTAAGCACCTGCATTTGAAGACGTATTACTCCGAGAGGGGGGAGGCAGGGAGTTCAGAGTAGTGTGACCATTCAGATAAAAGTAATGGGGGTGCATACATAAATCGAACTCTGAAAAATAAACCTGAAAGTTCACAGCAAATTGTTAATGTAAATAATCAATTCTAAAGTGCCTAATAAAGTGTGTGTGTGGTGTTGTGTTGTGTGTTGTGTGTGGTGTTGTGTTTTCCTCTGCATTGTTCAGTAAAGAAACCAGTGAACATGTAACAAAATAATCCATGGAAAGTGCCGTCAACCCTGTAATTCCAATGTTAAGCAGCTGAATCTCACCATGAACCCTGTCCTTTGCTAGATTTTGTATCTCTATCCCACCGTCCCTGATGTTCTCTGCGCAAACATTTGGTTTTCCATTGCATGGAGCGAGAAAAAGCAAACCGCTGTGTGCATCAGAATTTCAAATGAAGTTTTGTTACAGTCAAACCTTATTCATGATATACAGTTGTGTAAAAAATTATTCAACCCCCAATGCTGTAAAGGGTTTTAGGGAATTTAGTGTACATTTGTAATTGTATTCAGAATGAAATCCTACAAGGACTTTTTAAAGAACCATATGCAACTAAAATGACATCAATTGGTTTTGTAATACAGTAGTAAATGTTTCTTTTGTGAATTCTTCATTGACACAATTATTCAACCCCTTAAAGACTACCACTCTGAAGAACAGAGGTTCATTCAAGTGTTTTCAATCAGGTATTGGAAACACCTGTGGATGTCACGGAGCAGCAATAAAGCATAATAAGCACCAATTAGGCAGCTTTAAAATGACTGTGATACTCAGCTCCTTCTAGACATTTACTGGTGTGGTTACAAACATGGTGAAGTCAAGAGAATGGTCCAGGAAGACAAGAGAAGAGGTGATTACTCTTCACAATGGCTATAAGAAGATTGCAAAGATGTTAAACATACCAAGAGAGACCATAGGAAGCATCATTCGCAAATTCAAGGCAAAGGGCACTGTTGAAACGCTACCTGGTCGTGGCAGAAAGATGCTGACTTCGACTGCTGTGCGCTACATGAAGCGTAGAGTGGAGAAAAGTCCCCGTGTGACTGCTGAGGAACTGAGAAAAGATTTGTCAGATGTGGGTACTGAAGTTTCAGCTCAGACAATACGGCGCACACTGCGTAATGAAGGCCTCCATGCCAGAACTTCCAGGCGCACCCACTTGCTGTCTCCAAAGAATAAGAAGAGTCGACTACAGTATTCCAAAAGTCATGTGGACAAACCACAGAAGTTTTGGGATAGTGTTCTGTGGACTGATGAAACAAAATTAGAACTGTTTGGGCCCATGGATCAACGCTATGTTTGGAGGAGGAAGAACAAGGCCTATGAAGAAAAGAACACCTTGCCTACTGTGAAGCATGGCGGAGGGTCAATCATGCTTTGGGGCTGTTTTGCTTCTGCAGGTACAGGGAAGCTTCAGCGTGTGCAAGGTACCATGAATTCTCTTCAGTACCAGGAGATATTGGATGACAATGTGATGCAGTCAGTCACAAACCTGAGGCTTGGGAGACGTTGGCCCTTTCAACAGGACAATGATCCCAAGCATACCTCCAAGTCCACTAGAGCATGGTTGCAGATTAAAGGCTGGAACATTTTGGAGTGGCCATCGCAGTCACCTGACTTAAATCCGATTGAGAACCTCTGGTGGGACTTAAAGAAGGCAGTTGCAGTGCGCAAGCCTAAGAATGTGACTGAACTGGAGGCTTTTGCCCATGACGAATGGGCGAAGATACCCGTAGATCGCTGCAAGACACTTGTGTCAAGCTATGCTTCACGTTTAAAAGCGGTTATAACTGTAAAAGGATGTTGTACTAAGTACTAAGATTGAATGTCACTTGGGGGTTGAATAAAACTGATAATGATGTGAGCACAGAAAAGACATTTGTGGTTATTTCATTATAAATGTTATGTTATATTTGTCTGACCTACACGTGCCTCTTTGATTTAATTGTAAGCAAGATGACTGAATGATCAAAATCAATGTCAAACTGGCCAAAACACTCAATTTCAGTGGGGGTTGAATAATTTTGAACACAACTGTATATATGTATATATATATATATATTATATATATATATATATATATATAATGAAAATCAGTCATGCTGGGATACTCAGTTTTTCTATATTAAAAAGAATGTGTTGGGGGCGGAGCTAGACGCGGACAAGAGAGGTTGCACTCGACTGAGCTCCGTGACGGAGATATATCCTAGAGACTATTCGGTGACCTCCTCGCCCTGTGAACCTCTCTCCACTTGTCCCGGGATCTTTTAGCGACTCTACTGCTTCTACTCGCTGGCGATTTGGGACACGGTGGCGTGCGGTGCACACGCGGGAGCTACTGGCTGTGATTGAGGCCTGGTGCGGTCGGGCATTTTGTGAGCCTAGACATCCTTCCTGCTTTTGCGACGGCACTCTACACACGGCGGAACTTACCCATCAGGAGCTCAGAGGGTAAGAAATCCGCAAAACGGCACAGCCGAACTGAGGGATCTGGCCAGAGAGATATCCGTGACTCCCTGGGCAGGGGCCGCCTCCCTCGTGATGTGCCGCTGACGCCGGTCCTGCCACCGGGATATGAATCCTCGGATGGGGCAGACTCCTTCTGGCACCGGGAAAGCGACGATGATCAGGACCTGCCTCGTCGACCTCAGAGGGCACCTAAGACAGTGTCAACAAACCGGAGATCGCAGGTACCCCGGGCCTCTACAGGTCTGTCGGCCCCAGTGTCCCAGGACGCCGACACGGACCCTCTCGCAGAGAATCCAGCAGACGACATGCTACCCCCGACTAAGGGGGATATCCACAGAATGCTGGTGGGTATGCGCACCCGTTGGCACGCGGATGTCACTGAGGTCCGACAGGACATTTCATTAGTGAAGGAGCAGGTGACGGCGATCCAAGAAAAGGCAACGATTGCTGAGACGGAGCAGACACGCCTTAACGCTGTGGTGGATGCTCTCCAGGTGCAGGTGGACGGGCTGTCCCGAACCGTGGAGACGCTGGATGCCAGGCATCGAGGCTGCAAGGAATCGGAGAAGATTTCACCCGCTACTTTGTTGGCCTTCGTTAACCGTCTGGCCGAGATGCTGCTGCAGCTTCCCGCTGGGTCCCCGGAGGTCTTTGGTGGGGCATTTCGAGTGCGTAAATCGGCCACTGCCCCGCAGTCGGCAGCACGTGATGTTCTAGCGATTGCCGTGGTGGTTTCTGTGCGCCAGAAATTGATGGCTCTGCCTGCGGCCCGCATCGCTGTTGACTTTGAGGGAGCATCCGTGACGCTCTTCAATGACTTGCCATTTGGGACTTTGATGGCCCGTCGTCAACTACGGGATGTCACGGCTTGTTTGCGGGCTAGAGGGGTGCGCTATAGATGGGGATTGGCTGGTACCCTCGTTTTTGTTTTCGATAACGTGCCTCACACAATTATTTCTCTGGATACTGCGTGGCCCCTTTTGACATCGCTGGGTCTCTCCCTGGGCTCGAATTCTCAGAGGGGCGAGGTGGCGGCACCTCCCAGTGGTGAGCCGGGTTGATGTGTCGAATTGCCTTCTATAATGCAGTGTGATAGTCCTATAGGAACTGCTCGTTATCTGTCGTGACACAGACTTGAGAATTGGACTTGGCCAGCAGCTCTTATATAGTTTTTCTTATTATCTTTTTCACTGTTCCGGTTTGTTTTTTTGGAGAGAGCCCCTTTTACACCCCCCCCCCCCCGATTACTGTATCCAAAATTGCTGACGCAAACTATGCCGTGGCTTCAGGGTGTGTTTGTTTTTTTGGTTTTTTAAGTTTGATATTTACGGTGATGTTTGTGGGTTTTATGCCCCCTCAGCGGTCTTTATTATATCTCTGTGTATTGTTTGATGTCTCTACGCAAGTTTTCTTCTAAAATAAAGAATTACAAAAAAAAAAAGAATGTGTTACTCATATCTTGACAAGCGTGTGGTTACTATAAGGACAAGGTAAGCAGAAAGGGATAAAAATTGATCTTTCGCTGCTCCGGTACCAAAAGGATTATCATAAGGGCTAGTATTTATCAGAGAACATTGACGAATTAGGAATGCATACCATTAAACACTGAACATGAGTAATGGATACAGCTAGAAAACATGTACATTAATTATTGTTTAGTTTCCTCAATTTAAGAGCACAAGGAGAAATTCTCGAACATTTTTTCCACAAAACATGGAATTTATCTAAATCAGACTGCTCTATTTTAACCTACACCAAATATTTTCCTTAAAGCGATACTCCAGGCAATATGACCACCTCAGCTTTTTAAGGTGGTCATATTGCCTGAAGTATCCCATTTTTTTTCCCCAGCCTTCTACCTTTTCCTGAACGGCTGATATTGCTGAGAGAAGCGGTGGACTTTACTCCGCCCTCCCAGCTGTCAATCAGCCGATCGGGTTTCAAGGTCCCGCGTTTTGGAACTCTCGACAAAGCTGGGATGTCATCGCGCTAGAAGCGCGATGACGTCCCACCACTCCGGCAGAGTCGCGGGAACGCGCAGGAGAAGGAGCCGGAGCTGCCGCCTCCTCCTCCGCCTAAGAGTTTTTAGACGATCAGGCGGGGTGAACTTCAGCTCACCTCGCCGCTCGTGAACGTGCGCTGCTCCGCGCATGCGTGGTTGAATGAGCTGATTGGCTGGTTTACGTGATAGGCATGCATGCGCGCTTTGCACGTAATCCTTAAGCCAAGTTCCAACTTTACCATGACGGGAGCGGAAGAGGGAGGGGAGGAAAAAAAAACCGCCGTTGGAAAAGTGTCGTTTTTAGGGTAAGTATAACATTAAACAAATATATATATATATATACTGAATGACTAGTTAGGGCAATAGGTTTAATATAATGTAAAAAAAAAGGGGGGGTGATTTCCAGCCTGGAGTGTACCTTTAATCGAATGTGATTGTGCTGGTAATTTTATGCTGCAATTATATGATACTTTTTACTAAAGTGGGGGGGGGGGTGTTTTGAAAGTTTTACTTTACTCTGCCATACAGAGACATTTTCCTAAACAGGAGAAACTTCATCAAGGAGAGAAAAAGTGACAAGTGACATTATTACATATTTAATGCTAGGCATGCATTGCTCTCATGTTTTCTGTATGACACATTTTGCTTCGGTTTTCTTCAAGCTGTGCATCAATATTTACTACACAGATCTGACGCGCAGAGCGTGACTGAGCAGCATGTCACATGCTGGGGATGCACAGACGCTGTGCTGCGTTCAGGAGCCACACGCCCATGCCCATGTGATCTGTCCTGAGTGCCCTTTATCTGTAATTACTAAAATTAGGTTGGTTCCAAAACTTCAGTTTTTTTTTTTTTGGTTTTTTTTGAGTCTTCTAGATTTTAGAATTCCAGATAAGGGGTGCACAAACTGCAGGTGTGTTTTAGTAATTATTAGTAAAGGGGTGTATTTTGGCTTGGTGTTGCCCTCCGATATGTACACAACTTTAAGACAAACATGCACAATCTATCAGGTCTATTTTTGGTGATAAAATGTAATTTGGAGAAAAGGCAAAGCATCTCATCTCCCGCTACGGATCTCTAACAACATTTGCAACAGTCTTCTAATTACTTGTTGGGCGTTTCTGGTTTCCAAATATAATGGACCTCTAAAGCAAAGGACAAAGGGCTGTCCCCTCCTTCAATATAAAGCAGTATTTTAATTCTCAGTACCTCATGTAAAAATATAGGTTTTTGAGACACCTAGATGTTAATAAATAAAGAACACGCAAGACAGAAAAGAATAAGACAAACCTGTCATGAAAAGGGGATACAAAGTGTTTATCAACATGCTTCCAGGGTAGTAAACAAAACATACTAATATATTGGTAAATCTTAGCTCTCATACACACCGTTTGAATGGAGAAAGGACAAAAAAAAAAAAACACAAAAAACAAGCTAACAAAAAACCACTAGCGAACTTTAAATGTAAAGAATGGGTAGCCCCAGAGTGGGATTATCATAAGGGGTCCATGCCCATAATTTGCTCAATTTAAAATTAACTATGTAAACACCGTTTGTCCCTAGCATAATGAAATTAAAAGGGAGAGGCATGGAGCAGAGGAACAATAGGAGGGGAGAGGAAAGGTGTAGATGCACAATGAGGCCGAGAGTGGTGTGACAGACAAATCCAACTCTACAGTTTAAAACCCATAAAGCCCTTAATTCAACACTGGGTTTCCCCCAAGTGTAGAAGAAAATAAAAGGGGCAACACGAGCAATGTAAAGTGAATTTCTATAAAACCACCAGGTTCTGCTAGTGGTTTATGGGAGGGAAGGGAAGGAGAGATCCGGCAGGTTGGCGTGTTGTTTCGCAGAGGAAACTGAGTGACTCTACTCCCGAGGTGTTCTCACTGCAGGATGGGAGGCGAGTATGTGATGGCGGGCGTTCTGCTGGTGCTGATTGATTCTGTAGAAGCGGAATCAGTTAACCACAGCTAGGAGCTGGTGCTAACTTTTGAGTTAACCGCAGCTTGGCGTAATTAGCGTTAGAACTTTGCGCTCCGTATGCTTAACATGGGGAGCACAAAGTACACTAAGCTCGCGCTGAAAAGCACAAGATCTGAATCACTAACGTGTTTTTTTTTTAACCCATTACCGTTCAAATTGTAATATGGTGCGCAATATGGCGAGCACTAACGTTAGCGCTATGAATGTAATATGGCCCCTAGTCTTTTAAAATAATTTTTTTAAAAAAAACTGAACCCAAAATTTTGCCCAAATAAGAAATCCAGAAAAATACCTAGAAATATCAACAAGTAAAAAGGCTTTTTGCTGAGTATTAAAAAAATAAGCGGTTGAATAAAAAAAGAAAATATTTTTTCATTGAATCCTATGGGCTTCAAACTGAATCACTTCTCTATGGGGCAATTTCACTGCCGCGGCCCGGCGGTTTAACTATACAATGCATCTTTTTCATGTAAACTTGTACCAGATTGTCTGATTTCACCTGACCAAATTCAATTTACATACTCTCCACCCAGAACATACTTGAAAACGAGAGAAATCTCAATTCCTGGTAAAATACTTGCTCCAAAAAAAAAAAAAATTTAAATCGAAAGGATTGCTAATCTGTTGTCATCGCACAAAAATCTTCTGAAATTGTCCGATACAACATGCAAGTTGTAGGGTTGGTCAGACGTCTTCAGACGACATTGGATGATCACACCATCGCACGAATACGTGCCAGTGGACGGCCACCCTAATGCTGCAGAGCAAGTTAAGACTAGGGTCAAACGAACGCATTTTTCGCCTCGTCCGTAAAAAAGTGCGTCTGAACGCATTGACGTATTTTTTGACAGAATGCACGAAAACGGTCATACGATGCGCATTTTTGTGAGTGATTTGTTACGGATCCAAACCAGGAAACTTTTACGCACACACGCCGCTATGCGGGCGCAGTGCACTCTGTACGTCAGTACTAGCGGTTCTGCGTTCTTGAAAAAATGCGTTTAACGCTTGCGTGGCCGTACTTCGTATATTAGCCGTCATTGCCCGTCATTTGCTGTTACTGCGGCCGTGATTAAGTGCGTCTAAACGCACGTTAAAAATGCATTAGTCTGACCCCAGCCTTAAGGTTTCACAAGAGGTGTGTGTGTGTGTGTGTGTGTGTGTGTGTGTGTGTGTGTGTGTGTGTGTGTGTGTGTGTGTGTGTGTGTGTGTGTGTGTGTGTTTTCATGGCACTGGATCTGTATCGTCATATTTAAAGGGATTTGCCTTTGACTGAGTTACATGTCTCTATAAAATAGTATCTTTGCAAATATTAATTTCAAAACAATTTAAAAAACAATTAACACAAAGGGGAAAGAAAGTATGGTTAAAAATAACCAAGTGATATCGTTTTTTTGTTTTGTTTTTTAACTAAAATCTTAAAACCAGACTGTCCATTTTAAACCAGGTTTAAACTCACTAACCACTAACTCAGCGCCCCACTACCTGTCCTCACTAATCACCAAATACACCCCAGCCCGCTCCCTAAGGTCAAACAGTGACCTGCGCCTAGCTTCTCCCCGCATCACCTCTTCCCATGATAGACTGCAGGATTTCTCACGCGCAGCCCCCACTCTCTGGAACGCTCTCCCTCGTGCTGTCAGACTTTCCCTAACTTCTCTTCCTTCAAACGCTCCCTGAAAACATTGCTATTTAGGGAAGCCTACCACCCAACTCACTGACGCAACCATCAATCACTCTCACCTTGCAGTCCTCTCTCCTGTTTCCAACCCCAACCCTCCTAGATTGTGAGTTCCTACGGGAATAGGGCCCTCATCTCCTCCTGTACTGTTTGTCAAATGTTGTTCAATGTATTGTAACCCTGTCTGTACTGTGCTTATTGTACAGCGCTGCGGAATATGCTGGCGCTTTATAAATTAATAATAATAATAATAATAATAATAATGATCAAAACTGAGTGACAGCCAGTGGTAGAAGAATGATGCTGTCCAGTGCTAAATGGACATCCATATCTCACCAAGCTTTAAGTAATTGAGCAAAAACAAAGGTGTGTATATATATAATTTTCTTTTCCAGCTCGGCATCTCACCCGTACCCTGCTGACTCATTCCAAGATGAAGCCTTTTGTACGAGACACATGTCAGAAAGGTGACAAAAATAGGCCGTGAGCTTTGTTACTTGTGCGTAATGCGCACTGATGGAGGGAATGCTGTTCAAATTACTAATCAGAAACCCGAGGTAGCCCTGCTAACACAGGGGAGGAGAGGCTTGTACATGCTAATGAGAACTGCAGAACACTGAGCATTATTTCAAGGACAATCTCTGCATGGCACTGCAGTGCAAGATGAGGGTAAGAGATTTAACGGCTCAAATTCGCTTCGCAGTATTTGTAAATAGATAAGGATCAATTGAATCTTGCCGGGGCGACACAATCCACTCTCACTTGCATTGAAGAATCAAATGAATTTAATGGCAATATTGGAGATGTGTCTGACAGAACGACTTTAACCCATGAACATTAGTGCATATTTAATATTTCTCCCAGCGTTAATAAAATACAGATCTTGGTATAAAAAATATATTTTATCTAGTAGAGAACGTACATGTCTAGTTTACGAGTCTAAGGCTAGGGTCAGACGAACGCATTTTTCACGTGTGTTTAGCCGCACGAAATCACGGCCGTGCTAGCAGCAAATGACGTCCAATGCCGGGGAACATACGACGAACGGCCGCACGAAAGTTCGTCCGTGCAACGCAAGTGGCCAACGAACGCATTTTTTCGAGAACGTCAAACCGCTACTACTGACGTACAGAGTGCGCTGCGGCCGCATAGCGGCGTGTGTGTGTGATTAGGAGACGTCAGACGATGCTAATGTCCGGCTAACATAACGTCCAGACACAAAAAGTGTTTTATTGATGATCCGTACAAAATCATGGACGAAAAGGCGCATCGTATGACCGCTGTCGCGTATTCCGGGAAAAAATACGTACGTTCGTTCGAACGCACTTTTTCACGGACAACGTGAAAAATGCGTTCGTCTGACCCTAGCCTTAAAGCCCTAAAGTAATTCAGGCTCAAACGATGCAGCTTTGTATGTATCAGCATCAAGGAGTCCCTGTGCAATTATCTGGTCAGAACCTGGCAGTGCCGGAGTGTAAACATTTAATAGGATGTTAAATAACGATCGTGTCCTGTCAAAATAAACAAGTACTTTGCATACTTGGAGATACTAGAATGAGGAAAGGGGAAAAAAATGAATGCTGAAATAAGTTTACCAGGGGATTTGTGTAATTGAGTGCTCTCCCCTTGGTTTGTCGGGTCTGAGAAGCAACTACCCGCTATGGTTAGCAAAGGAAGAGTGCTGCCGCCCTCCTGGTTAATTGATGGAGATTGAGACCCAGAAAACAGCACGGGAAATGAAGCTTAATGAAGGCAGAAAGAAGAGGGATACATGGGCTGAAAACATGTTCTTTGGCAGAAAAAGAAGAAAGAAAAAAAAGGTCTAGCGTATGGAGATGAAGGCATTCACTTAAGTTAACCCCTCCTTACCCTGCAGTGCATCTCCAGGCTTTGTGGAAGCTGCCGTTTCTGGGTTCTTTTCCTTTCGCTATAGTAAGCATTCCCAAAATCTAATTATTTGCAAGAACCACAATCAATGTATGAAGTGAGGGGCGTCTTAACATTTCATATGTACAGGAGAAAGACTAAACAGAAGATAATCGACGGTGTACATGTATGTACCGAATGAGTTCTACAGGTCATGTCAGATCTGGCTCCTGACGAAGTTGCTTGTTACTGCATTGAGCTTATATTTTCACTAGATAATTGGGGTGTAATTATATATATAGGTATATATATAGGTAAACCAGCTGAAGAAGCCTAATCCTATGGCGAAACTCGTTCTGGCGATATACAGAGCATTTTTATGTTAATTTTAACATGTTCTATTTTAGTTTATGTTTTAAATTAAAGATTTTTCTTTTATAAAGAAAAGTCTGGTCCCTGCTGTTTTGGAATTCAGAGATATTCGTGGATTTAACCTATTCAATAAATCCACTGGCATTCCCACCTAGAGCTTGGTTAGAAGCTCCACCCAATGTGAGTTGATACCACTATTATATATATTATCAATATTGTGGTAGATCTACACAAGAAGGTCCTTGTTTTTATGCTTTCTTCCATATTCGATGAGATAAAGAAAATACCAATTTTAAAGGGAGTGGGTCTCCTTTAAATATTACTAAGAAGATAAAGGACCCAGATGTTTGGAACCACTCAGAGCCAGTGACGGGGCTCTTTGTCTGTGAGTGGAACAATTTATTGTCATCTATTCCAACATTGCTTGTACACCCTGCACTATCATTCTGCCATTTGTGTTTTTTTATATATAATCCATATTGGACATTTATGATTCACACCGTGAGGACCATCTGAATGCCAAGAAGCGACTGCAATCGCGCTGCCAGATACGTATAATCACACCTGTTGTCACATTGGTTTGGGGGAAACCGCTATATATCTGGTCTGGCATTGGTGTACTGGTGGTGGAACGTATTTGGGCGCTGACCATTTTTTGTATTGTATATATATAAAAAGTTTATAGTTGCAGAGGACATTGACACATCCCAGCAATACAGAGAACTGCTTACAGAGATCATTTGCTGCATTCCCCATATGCAGCGAAGAATTCTGGGTAGGATATGCAAATGAAGTCCACAACATCAAAAGCAACCCGCTACATTCCATCTCCCGCTGATTAGGGCAAATGAACCTGAAACAGCTGTACAGGAGTGATTGTGACTAGTTGCATAACCTGACCTCTGCTAAAAATAAAAATAAAAAAGAGCTTAGAGAGAAGTTGTGAACGCCATTCGCATATCCTACCCAGAATTCATTGCGGCATATGTGGAATGCAGCAAATGATCTCTGTAAGCAGTTCTCTGAATTGCTGGGATGTGTAAATGTCCTCTGCAACTATAAACTTTATGATTTGCTGTGTGGAGGCTTTTAATCACACTATTTTGCTCACAGCGTCAAGGAGTATATAAAGATTTATATTTGGATAGGACACCCTTGTGGCATCCTAGTGGCGAGATTATAGTTTCCATGCATTTTAGGTACTCCGATGCCAAGATAAATAGGAGGACAACCAGCTACCATTACTGGTTAAGAAGACCATATTTAGCAGAGATGGCGTATAGATTAGTCCATAATATCATACACAGAATCCTGAAGTCCTCAAAAGTAGTTTACACAAGAGTGTGCTTCAAATCTAAAACATATATATATTAAAAAGCAATGAGGACAAAACCAACAACATACCAAAGTAAGGGGGCACTTGCTACCACTGCTAAAGTCTCATTCCTCATTTGCAGCGTTTGCTTGGCTCATCGGATGACATCAGTAAAAAGGGATGCCAGTTCCACTCTCCATTAGCATGTAGATGTTGTGGCTGACCACTTTATCGTGTTTTGACAAACCATATAGTTTTCTCAAGATGGCCAACAAACAGTTATGAACTCACATACAAACTAGTAGAGGGAAAACAAATGGCAGACAACACCGCTAGGCAACTTCTGCTGACACCGGTGGAAACCAGCGAAATATGCACTAAATCCTTATCGCAGAACTAGGGTGAAACCCCACTGAACGTACACTAGACCTCTTCACCAGAAATTACAGTGGAAAGTGCAGAGATGCAATAATATGGCAGTTCCCTAGACAGTAAATTCGCTGTAGTGTTGCAGTACTTGCTCCACCATGGTTCGACTTAAACCACCATTTGCTCACTTTAAGAACTGTGATTAGTGAAAACCCCCAAGTATTATATACATTTGTGTTCTTCTCAGCACCAGATAAAAATAAAAATGATGAGAACCCATTTAACAAGAAAATGCCACTTGAAAAGAAAAAGAAGAATTAAAAAGACCGTACATTGGTGTTATTACACTTGGGCAACAGGGGTTTGGATCAAAATCCCTGCAACCAGGTTCCCTAATGCCAAAATCTGGACGGCCAACAGGCGGACATCCCAACTTCCCTACACAGACAACTCCCTGATGGTCAACTTTCAGACATCCAAAATCCCATCGGCTAATCCTAATCCCTAACACCCTAAACCTAACCCTAACCTGCCCTAAACCTAGCCCTAACCCTCCTAAACTTAGACCTAACCCTAACCCCCTAAACCTAACCCCCCTTAAACCTAGCCCTAACCCCTTAAACCTAGCCCTAACCCCCCTTAAACCTAGCCCTAACCCCCCTTAAACCTAGCCCTAACCCCCCTTAAACCTAGCCCTAACCCCCCTTAAACCTAGCCCTAACCCCCCTTAAACCTAGCCCTAACCCCCCCCTTAAACCTAGCCCTAACCCCCCCTTAAACCTAGCCCTAACCCCCCCTTAAACCTAGCCCTAACCCCCCTAACCCTAGCTATAACCCCTAAGCCTAACTTCCTAAGGTTAGGGTGTTAGTATTCGGGTTAGCTGCTGGGATTTTGGATGTCTGGAAGTTGGCCGTGTAGGGAAGTTGGGATGTCTGGCACTTGTTCTGTCTGGAAGTTGGCCGTCGGGATGTTGGCATTAGGGAACCTGGCTGTAAGGATTTTGTCCGGCACCCGGTCAACAGTAATGACTTTTCACTGGCCAGGTTTGATTTCTATGGTTCTCTCCACTCATCCTTCCTGTTCTGCCCATACAAGTGTTTGTAGGTGATCAGGTGCCCTTGGGTATTCACAAAATTTGGCAACTCAAGAGATGGCCTGCTTTTCCATTCATTTTATCTGATGAATGGGATGGCTATTGGGTGAAACTTCCTTGTTCAAGAATCGGTAGAACAGTTGCATGCTTTAAATGATCCACACTATGTGCATTGCCTGGCTTCACACCGCTTGAAAAGGTTTTCACAAAATCCAGGGGAATATTACAGAAAAGTAAAAGATATACTGTATGTATAAAATAAATAGCGTAAAAGCAACTGACAAGGAAAAGTCCCTGAACCGATGATAAAACCAAAAACGGTTTTCCTTCTGGGATCACTCTCAAAATTCTGCTCTCTATTTAACTGACTGGATGTTCATTGATTTGTCGTAATGGGAAAAGAAAGCTCTCCTTTGGGTTATTAAGTAACGGAGTTTTGTTGTCTAAAGTGGCAAAAGCAAGTTACCCATCTAATGAAAACCTTAAACAAGTTACTTCATTAGAGGCTAATGCAAGGAAAGCATGAATCGATACAAACCACAAAGTGTACAAGTGTTTTATTAAATCACCTAATTACCAAGCTTTATGTTCTCTAAATGAAATCTTTGGACACAATAGGGGTTATTCCCCAACCACGGTTTTGTGACTGAAGTTCACCGTACTTGCCAACTATGGCAAAAATTACAGCTGTTGCAATTACGTTGAGTTTCGTCCAGCCACCCAAGCAAAATGCAACAACGGAAGCTGAAGCTGCTGAAAACAACGGTGAATAACTTTACCGCCATTATTGTACTAGAAAATTTGTAAACTATTCTTCTTTCAGCATTGTTCCACCTTTGATTGCAACACTGTGTCTGGGATTAGTCCGCAAATTCAATCCACGGGCATAAAGATGGATTTCAGGGTTGGAGGTCACTGCATTTTAATGGCAGGAAACACCAAAATCTGAGCGCCCCCAACTCCAAACCTTAGCCTAGTTCTCCGCAGGACTTCTAGAGCCCCAAACGTAACAATGTTTGTTCATTCAAAAACACTTAGTTTCCCATATTTTATTCAAAAGCACATATTATACACAAACATTACACATTTTAAAAATAAAATTATATTACTAAAAAGAAAATAGAACATATTGTAACGAGTTAGTCAGGGCTGGTTAGGCAGGGTCAGCTTCTTAGGAAACACAAGCAGTCTGTAAACAACAAATGAATGAATGGTAGGGGATTATTGGTTATATACATCAACCCACAAAGTGTTTTTTTTTATATAAAGTTGATATATTTTAAGATAGAAGTGTACTTGAGTTGGACATGATTATTATACAGTTAACAAGACAACCTTCTGACCCAAAACAAAGAATAGGTTATTATTTCAGAGATCCTTAACGTGAAGCAAGGACTAGGATGAATAAACGAGGGGAAAAAAATAAGAGTTAGAAGATTACAATTTTATTATCCAGCATAAAGAGAAACCAGAAAAATTCACATAATAAACAGGACTTTAGCAATCTAAACAATACTGTACTGTGGACCCCCTCCAGAAAAAAAAAAAGGAACAAAGAAATTAAACTCACCTTTCCATCATACCGCTTTATGATAAACTGGTCCAGACCCAAATCTGCAAAAATAAACAATTATTAAAAAAACAAAAAAACAAGTGTGCTCCGTGCAAAAGGGAGAGCGAGACGGAGAGCGAGACGGAGAGCGAGACGGAGAGCGAGACGGAGAGCGAGACGGAGAGCGAGACGGAGAGCGAGACGGAGAGCGAGACGGAGAGCGAGACGGAGAGCGAGACGGAGAGCGAGACGGAGAGCGAGACGGAGAGCGAGACGGAGAGCGAGACGGAGAGCGAGACGGAGAGCGAGACGGAGAGCGAGACGGAGAGCGAGACGGAGAGCGAGACGGAGAGCGAGACGGAGAGCGAGACGGAGAGCGAGACGGAGAGCGAGACGGAGAGCGAGACGGAGAGCGAGACGGAGAGCGAGACGGAGAGCGAGACGGAGAGCGAGACGGAGAGCGAGACGGAGAGCGAGACGGAGAGCGAGACGGAGAGCGAGACAGAGAGCGAGACAGAGAGCGAGACAGAGAGCGAGACAGAGAGCGAGACAGAGAGCGAGACAGAGAGCGAGACAGAGAGCGAGACAGAGAGCGAGACAGAGAGCGAGACAGAGAGCGAGACAGAGAGCGAGACAGAGAGCGAGACAGAGAGCGAGACAGAGAGCGAGAATAAAGAAAAAAAAACATGAAATCAGTAACATTTCTGGGTATTCACACAAAAGGCCGAACCCAGCTGGATAGGCAACTGACGTGACATTTCTGCTCAAAAGCATGAAACGGAGGCCGGGATTAAAATACAGAGGATCCGCCAGCAGCTTGAATCCCCAGGTAATAATATAGAGCTCTTAGAGTGAAATAAGCGGTATGCAGAGACCTTACGGAGACCTTCCTTAAAATAACCATCTGCTCATTTTAAATGAAAAAGTAAGAATACGATTGATAAATTCATACGCCAACTTCCATCAGATTATCTCACTTTAATGTGTTAACACTTACGTAATCCCGGTCCTTGAAAAACTAATCTCTATTATTACGATCATCCTTTATTTATATAGCGGTCACATATTCTGCAGCGCTTTACAAGATCAGTGTACAAGGGGATGATACATTAGAATACCACACCTGGGTGATATGGCCTATTTCAGGGAGAACCTGTCCCCAAAGGAACTTACAATATATAGGGGAAGGTCTCTTGCCCAAGGACCCTCACTGGTGGAGCCTGCGGAGAGGGATCTAGTCGTCTTTTCAGGATTGTAGATCAGCGACCAGGTTAGGTTGAACCAGCTTTTTCTTCCATAAATAAGGTTGAGACTTTCTTCTCCAGTTGTATTGGAGGGATGTGCTGAACAGGATTTGACTTGCTCCCCCACGGTCAAAATGCAGAGACTTTACCACTGGGCTACACAGTTAATATTGTGTGGTAGGCAAGTATGTACCAAGGACACTTACTGGAGACGAGGCCAGCCCGAACAAGGAGCGGTTTGGAGTAACCGCTCCAAACAGCAAATTTTTGGGGGCGGCATACTTTTGCTGCCGAAGCCAGATGGCATGGCACAAACACGGCAACCATAATAAACATGGCAACCATAGCAACAGAAAAATAAATATGGCAACCACAGCAACCATAATAAATATGGCAACCACAGCAACCATAATAATCATGGTAACCACGCCAACCATTGTAGACATGGCAACCATTGTTAATATGGTAACCATTGTAAAATTTTAACATTTTTAAACACGGTAACCGTGGCAACCACGGTAACCATAACTATTGTAAACATGGTAACTGGCTGTAAACATTGATCTCGCTTTCCAAATCGGTTATTTGATCTAGATTGTTCACTTCTGCCAATTCTCCTGGTTTTCACCTTTCTTTGAATAGGCCTGTAGGTCAAAATAGCCAAACCAGAAAAAAATCTCCCATTTATTTCACTTTCCAAATTGGCTATTTTGACCTAGAATTTTCACTTCTCCAAACGTTCTCCAGAGTTTCACCTTTTGGTGAATAGACCCACTAGGCTTTTTTTATAAAATTATACCGATAACATTAAATGTTTTGCTCAGAGTCTCCAAAACCAAAGGGAAATTCAGAAAGGTGATAAAAATGATAAAAAGTCACGCCACTAATAATTGGAGAGAATAAAGAGGAAAATCCCATCGTTATTATAGGTCTCTATTTGGTTTGGGTAAAAAGTAACTCCTGTTCTCTATTAGTCATTCACTTCTCCTCGTTACAACAAATGCAGTGATAACACATAATTATTCTACATAAAAAAGACGGTTTTCAGGAGAGAGATTTCAAAGGGCATCTGTTGAATCATTACCTTCTCAGAATATCAGCTACGCAGTGAAAACAGGAAAAAAAAAAAAGGCCTGTACAAATCCATCTGCCACAGCAACATAAATCATTTAATTGGCATATTTATAGCGGCTGAGTTTTTATACCGTGTACACTCAACAGCAGCACTGAGATGATCTCGCGCACGCCTGCCCTACATCTGTATATTGTTACTCCATTGCAAGGCGCAGCAGATTAAGGCTCTTTACATGCCAAAACCTACAACTGTCAAAGAGATTTGAAGTCTAAATAGAAATAAGTATTGCATGCTGTTTATAACAAAGTGTTATATAGTCCCGTCCCCCCGATTACCACATTAAAGTATTCAGATCGCTTGTCAAACGTGTGAAAAATGCCTTGTATTGCCTCTGACAAATATAGGATTTATGAAGAGTATTACTAAACAGCTGAAATATTTTCTGTTTAACTCCTTAAAGACTAATGTTTCTGTTTATCTGGCCTTTAAGTCCCTATAGAAGATTTACCTTTTGGGATCTGGCCATTTTCATGTACCGGTAGAATTTTTCTCACTGTAAAAGGATCAGGACCATTTCCAAACCTTAAATGTAAGGTTTAAAATCTAGCTTGTTAAGGCTGGGGGTCAGATGAGTGGTAGTAAGAGCAGAAGGAACGTCCATGAGAGTGGATGTACCTTCCACTCGACGCCCGTCTGGCCACCTCGCTTAGTGCAGTGCGCTCAGCGCCGGAAGGCTCGATCCTCCTATAGAGGATCACGCTTTGCAGCCCTGTCAACGCGCGCCCTGGCGCTTTGACGAGGAGGCCTGCTGCACGGATGTAGCACGGCTGCTGTTGCACACATAATTCACACACGCAACAGCGTGTGGCAGGCCCCACCCCAGCGTCACAATGCTGCGACGGACGTTGGTAGGCAAGTCAGTACGGGCGCACATAGTGCTCTAGTCTGACCCCAGCCTAATGATAGAATTATTCTATCATAAGGTCCTTGAGGAGAAGAATTCTGGACCAGAGGCCTAACCAGGGCCGCCATCAGGGCATTACGCCCAATACTGCCGTAAGGGGCCCGGGCCGCTGGGGCCTGGGGGGGGGGATCCCGGGCCCCCGACGGCAGCGGCGTCGCCCTTTAACAGCTCCGGTATCGGACTCGATGAGTCCGAATCCGGAGCTGTGTCCCTGCTGCTGCTGCAGGAGCCGGAGGAGACACACTGTCTCCTCCGGCTCCTGGCAGCTTCACTTCCTGGCTGGGCGGGGCCAAGCAGCGTGTGAGGGGCCTCCCAAGCACATTGCTTTGGCTCCGCCCCTCCACTCAGTGAAGCTGCGCGCCGGAGCTGGAGGGACCAGGAAGAAGACCGAAGAAAAGAAGAGAAGAAAATTAAAGAAAAGGTGAAGAAAAGAAGAGCTGAAGACAGAAGAAAAGAAGATAGAAGACAGCGAGTGGTGAGCCAGGGCCCAGACCCTAAGACCCAGGGCCCAGACCCAGGGCCCAGACCCCCTAGACCCACACCCAGGGCCCAGACCCCAAGGCCCAGACCCCTAAGCCCAAACCCAGGACCCAGACACTAGGGCCCAGGGCCCAGACCCTGGGCCCAGACCCCCGACCCTGGGCCCAGACCCCCTACCCTGGGCCCAGACCCCCTACCCTGGGCCCAGACCCCCGACCCTGGGCCCAGACCCCCTACCCTGGGCCCAGACCCCTAGGCCCAAACCAGGACCCAAGGCCCAGACCCTGGGCCCAGACCCCCTAGGCCCAAACCCAGGGCCCAGACCCTAAGGCCCAAACCCAGGGCCCAGACCCTAAGGCCCAGACCCTAAGGCCCAAACCCAGGGCTCAGACCCTAGGGCCCAGACCCTAAGACCCAGGGCCCAGACCCCTAGGCCCAAACCCAGGACCCAAGGCCCAGACCCCAAGGCCCAAACCCAGGGCCCAGACCCCAAGGCCCAGGACCCAGACCCCAAGGCCCAGACCTCTAGGCTCAGACCCAGGGCCCAGACCCTAAGACCCAGGGCCCAGACCCCTAGGCCCAAACCCAGGACCCAAGGCCCAGACCCCAAGGCCCAAACCCAGGGCCCAGACCCCAAGGCCCAGGACCCAGACCCCAAGGCCCAGACCTCTAGGCTCAGACCCAGGGCCCAGACCCAGACCTCTAGGCCCAGACCCCAAGGCCCAGACCCCAAGGCCCAGACCCCTAGGCCAAACCCAGGGCCCAGACCCCAAGGCCCAGACCCCAAATACAGACCCAGGGCCCAGACCCTAGGGTCCAGACCCCATACCCAGGGCCCAGACCCTAAGGCCCAGACCCCCTAGGCCCAAACCCAGGGCCCAGACCCTAAGGCCCAGACCCCCTAGGCCCAAACCCAGGGCCCAGACCCTATAGCCCAGACCCAGGGCAAAGGCCCAGGGCCCAGACCCCCTAGACCCACACCCAGGGCCCAGACCCCAAGGCCCAGACCCCTAAGCCCAAACCCAGGACCCAGACCCCAAGGCCCAGACCCAGACCCTGGGCCCAGACCCTGGGCCCAGACCCCCTACCCTGGGCCCAGACCCCTAGGCCCAAACCAGGACCCAAGGCCCAGACCCTGGGCCCAGACCCCTAGGCCCAAACCCAGGGCCCAGACCCTAAGGCCCAGACCCAAGGCCCAACCCAGGGCCCAGACCCCAAGGCCCAAACCCAGGGCCCAGACCCCTAGGCACAGACCCTAGGGCCCAGACCCTAAGACCCAGGGCCCAGACCCCTAGGCCCAAACCCAGGACCCAAGGCCCAGACCCCAAGGCCCAGGACCCAGACCCCAAGGCCCAGACCTCTAGGCTCAGACCCAGGGCCCAGACCCAGGACCCAGACCTCTAGGCCCAGACCCCAAGGCCCAGACCCCTAGGCCAAACCCAGGGCCCAGACCCCAAGGCCCAGACCCCAAATACAGACCCAGGGCCCAGACCCTAGGGTCCAGACCCCATACCCAGGGCCCAGACCCAGGGCCCAGACCCTAGGGTCCAGACCCCATACCCAGGGCCCAGACCCTAAGGCCCAGACCCCCTAGGCCCAAACCCAGGGCCCAGACCCTAAGGCCCAGACCCCCTAGGCCCAAACCCAGGGCCCAGACCCTATGGCCCAGACCCAGGGCAAAGGCCCAGGGCCCAGACCCCCTAGACCCACACCCAGGGCCCAGACCCCAAGGCCCAGACCCCTAAGCCCAAACCCAGGACCCAGACCCCAAGGCCCAGACCCAGACCCTGGGCCCAGACCCCCTACCCTGGGCCCAGACCCCTAGGCCCAAACCCAGGACCCAAGGCCCAGACCCTGGGCCCAGACCCCCTAGGCCCAAACCCAGGGCCCAGACCCTAAGGCCCAGACCCAAGGCCCAAACCCAGGGCCCAGACCCCAAGGCCCAAACCCAGGGCCCAGACCCTAGGGCACAGACCCTAGGGCCCAGACCCTAAGACCCAGGGCCCAGACCCCTAGGCCCAAACCCAGGACCCAAGGCCCAGACCCCAAGGCCCAAACCCAGGGCCCAGACCCCAAGGCCCAGACCTCTAGGCTCAGACCCAGGGCCCAGACCCAGGACCCAGACCTCTAGGCCCAGACCCCAAGGCCCAGACCCCAAGGCCCAGACCCCAAGGCCAAACCCAGACCCCAGACCCCAAGGCCCAGACCCCAAATACAGACCCAGGGCCCAGACCCTAGGGTCCAGACCCCATACCCAGGGCCCAGACCCTAAGGCCCAGACCCCATACCCAGGGCCCAGACCCAGGGCCCAGACCCTAAGGCCCAGACCCAGGGCCCAGACCCTAAGGCCCAGACCCCCTAGGCCCAAACCCAGGGCCCAGACCCTAGGGCCCAGACCCTAAGACCCAGGGCCCAGACCCCTAGGCCCAAACCCAGGGCCCAGACCCCTAGGCCCAAACCCAGGGCCCAGACCCCTAGGCCCAAACCCAGGGCCCAGACCCCTAGGCCCAAACCCAGGGCCCAGACCCCTAGGCCCAAACCCAGGGCCCAGACCCCTAGGCCCAAACCCAGGGCCCAGACCCCAAGGCCCAGACCCCAAAGCCCAAATACAGACCCAGGGCCCAGACCCCATACCCAGGGCCCAGACCCCAAGGACCAGACCCAGAGACCAGGGCCCAGGCTAGACCCCAGGGACCAGACCTCAGGGCCCAGACCCCAAGGCCCAGTCCCAGAGGCCATCATACACAGCCCGTTTCTGTGAGATTTATTGCTGTGGATTCTGTGATATGTTCAGACACACCGCTCATTACTGTGAGTTTTATTGCTGTGGATACTGTGATAAGCTAATACACACTGCACATTACTGGGAGTTTTATTGCTGTGGTGCTAGGTTATGTCCTTTTTTTTTGAAGGGGGAGAAAAGCTGTTAGAGGTTGAGGGGGGGGGCCCTGGGGGGCCCCATCGTGAGGTTTAGTAAGGGGCCCCATCATTTCTAATGGCTGCCCTGGGCCTAACGATGACGACTCTCACAAAGCATAACCATGCATGCCCTGAAACTTGTATATTACATATTAAACCAAGCAATGCATAACTAGGCAATGTAACAATCCATATTCATACGCCAAGTTATACATGCCAACTTTCCGGTACAACAAAAGTGTGTGGCTAGTTCTCCCGAGTGAAACCTTCAGTTAAGACTCACTGACTTTTTGGGGTTGACTTTTCTAACCAAATCCCAGATATTTTACCAAGCAATGCATTTTAAAATCTTAATAGGCTATATTTTTGCAAAATATATATATATATATATATATATATATATATATATATATATATATATATTATATATATATATATATATATATATACACACACACTTTTAAATCACATGAGAAGAGCAAAACATTGTGAATTTGTTAACAGAATATGGCCATACATTGCATCAGCTTGCCTCATTGTTTTGGCGCTTTATAGAGATCCTCTTGAAAAAGGCTTTATAAAAAGGAGCTGAGATGTTGATGATGGATTTGGAATAAAGACTTGTATATCCTTGACCAAGCAAGACCTGAGAATGCATCCTGTGGGTTGTTAAGTACCAGGACAAGAAAGTATATGCAATATAGTAATACTAGCATTGATGCGAACACACGCGCATGCACGCAGATTTGATATGCAGTGTTAGTCCAGATGCCAAAATCATCAAAGTATGGCAGTACGAATGACCTTTTCTATTGGACTACCGTTACATTTAAAAGACAAGCTTCTGAGAGTGTTCCTTTCTTCTTCAGGTCTGAAAGCTATACGGAGCAAAATCATAGCATTGAGCAATAAAGAACCACTATCAGTATTTAGTAAACCCCCCCCCCCACCCCAACAACCTTCTGCTTGGCACCTTATTGTTAAATTCTATGATTTTGTTCAGTATAGCTTCCAGACCTGAAGAAGTGAGGAATACTCGAGAAAGCTTGTCTTTTAAATGCAACGTTAAACCAATAAAAAAGGGATCACTGCGCACTGCTATACTTTGGTGATATATATATATATATATAGTCAGGGCTTGAAAAATGTTACTGTCTCTCACCAGTCAGCATGACCGGACTATAGCCATGCAATTTATGTTAACAAATTTAAACTAGGCACCAATTCACTTTTATTTCTTTGTAACAAGGTGTACCAAACCAAAATAAATTGTGTTAATTACACAGTATTTGCTTATTTCTTAACAGAAAAGTCACTGCTGTCTGAGAACCAGAGAAATCTCAATGTATCCTTCCTGGTAAAAAATTTATAAATAAATTTGTGACCTTGAACATGCCTGGTAGTTTTATCACTGACATACCATTTATTGGTGGCTTTAATAGGGTTAAATTGTGGTAGTGGAGGTCCATTTAGAATCACCATCATAATGAGAGAATGTTTTCTTTTTCTTTTTACATTTTCACATTATGTGGTCATGTTGGATATCATTGGAAAGGCCAGTCTCTGGTCCATCCAACCATACCTCAAACATCCTTGTAGAACATACGGATCCAGATACACAGGGGTCCAAAAGGACCCCTGCATCTCCTGTGGGATTCCCCTGCCAGTCGGGGGGGGAATACACATTTTTTAGGTCATCCTATGCCCACACACACGACGCGCGTGGCCTGGGGGCAGTCCCAGAGAGTGGGCTGGGCTGACATGACGGCCCTCAGACTCTGCTCGGAGACAGATCAGCACTGAGCAGGGACACGACACGACATGAGCGTCCTCTGCAATGGGGAGGGAATCCTCAGAATGCTCCACGCACGTCCACACAGTGCTGGGGCCTTGAAGATACCGGATGCACTTTGTGCTCAGTGCTTACCCAGCAGGGCTAACTGTAGACAAAAAACAAAACCACAAAACACTGCACTCATCAAGCCAAATATTTCACTCTTAAACACACGAGGCAATTTTTCAAGCCCTGTATATAGTTCTATACACAAAAACACTGTTAATATAATCTGAATCCATCTTTCAGCAATGTTTTGAGGCGGCACATAAAATGTGCAATAAGCGTCATTGGTGGCCACATTCACATTAATGTGAGCATGAATATCCCGCTCACTAAACAGGAAACCAATGAGATGAATCTTGGGTAGCAGAAGAGAAAAAAAGAAACCCTTTTCTATATGCACATAAGCAAAAAATTAATCTCTAAGGCTGGGGTCAGACTAACGCATTTTTAACGTGCGTTTAGGTGCACTTAATCTCGGCTGCAGTAGCAGCAAATGACGGGCAATGACGGCCAATATACGAAGTCCGGCCGCACGAAAGTCCGGCCGCGCAACGCAAGTGGAAAATGAACGCATTTTTTAGAGAACGCAGAACCGCTAGTAGTGACGTACAGAGTGCACTGCGGCAGCATAGCGGCATGTGTGCGTGATTAGGAGGCGTCAGACGCTGCTAATGTCCAGCCTACATAACGTCCAGACGCAAACAGTGTTTTATTGACGATCCATACAAAAAAAAAAAATCAGGTACGAAAATGTGCGTCGTCTGACTGTTTTCGCGCATTCCGTGAAAAAAATACGTCAATGCGTTCGGACGCACTTTTTTGACGGTCGCTGAGAATAATGCATTCGTTTGACCCTAGCCTAATACGAGGTTTCCTTGATTCATTTTGCAAAATATAGTGACAGCACATAAGCAAAGGACAGAATGTGAGCTGATGGAGCGAAATACCAGTGATGGATATTCAGTGCTAATTAGGACGCCATAAGGGCATCAGCAAACGCAAACCTTTCTATTCCATACAAGTCATATTTCACCTGCCACTAAAGTGTGAAGACAGTGGCAGCATTGAGAAAGGAAATACCTCCAGTAACATTTAACAACCTTGTCCTTTATTAAAGGGCAACATTCCTGGCAGTTTATAAACATTGTGGGCAGAACATTAAATTCGTTACTTCTGTTTCCCAAGTCAAGGGGCTGAAGGCGTTTATTTGCTACTCAAGAGCTGTGGGAGCCGACAAGCTTGGAAAACGCAAGCCAGAATATGTGAAATGAGTAAATGAATGACCGGTGTATTTTGTTGTGTCCCCCCCCCCCCATTTTCACAGTGTGGCACTTCCAGATTTTTTTTTCTCTTTTTTTCGATTACATACGGCTTCCCTGCATTCTATCTGTGCTGAATAAAACAGAAAAAAGGCTTTGTGTAGCAGTAGTGAGACAAAACAAACAGAAATCTTGTCTTTTGATCACGCCAGGTTATTATTTGGCTACCCCGTAAATGCCCATTAGCTGCCCACGCACATTACAGCAGGAAAATAAGCGTAGCTTACAGCAACGAGAGGCGATGAAGGCCAAACACAAATGATCATATACTCATTACTGGACAGCACAAAAACTCATTCTGTCAAAATTAAAAAGAAACAAGACTCGTCGTCAGCAGATTTTTATGGCATTCTACTGAGCTATGAAAATCGTATTCCTTCAGCTGGCATGTAATCTCCTCTTCCTACCAGGATCGCATCTACATTGTTAGTTCCCATGGGAATCGGGCCCTCAATCCCTCCTGTATCTGTTGAAATATTTGCCTGTTGTATGGTCTTTACCCATTGTACAGCACTGCAGAACGTGTGGGCACTTTATTGATCTATCCCTATTATTTATTATCGACTTTGTCGATTATTGATATCGGACTTTTATTTGCCGATAATTGGACAAGCTGGCTCACCGCAGCCACGACAGGCAAGGTCCTAAAGAGCAGTGTCGATTTGGGGCTTCTACCTGACAACTCTTGCTGTGGGACTTCCCATGCCCAGTGACTGTATTACATATGAGCATGACGACAACAGAAATTGGGCTTCCCTCCCATCTGGCAGGGAATTCCCTGTACAGGAGGTGCAGGGGTTTATTGGACCCCTGTATTTCTGGAACTGATTTAAACAGTACTTATAAGAAAAAAAAAAATAGAATATATATATATATATATTTATCGACGAAGTGGGTAAGGACCTTAAACTCCTTAAATTGAAGATTGCTGAATTCGACATCAAATTCTCAGATGTGTTGTCTGATCCTATGAATGACCCATTTATCTCCAAACTCTCCCTTGATCTTGAAAAGTATAAAAAAGACCTGATCCGCTTTAAGCGTGATAAACTTGACCGTGTCAATCTAGACTATGCTGACCATCGGGTATACCGGTGGCTCACCGGGGATGGTCAACCTCGGAACTTTGCTAGACGGTCTCGCATCAACAGACCAGCGAGACCCACTATTGATGTTACCTCAGGCGAGTCAGCCTCCGACAATGAGCAGACATCCCTGGACGCGACACAATCTCAAACCATTTCTCACCCAGAAGTTCTTTTTTATTGCCAGGTCTGGGACTCATTCGACAACCAGTGACTACCAATACCCCCAACCCCCCCCGAACGAGGTGGAGACGTACAAGGAGGGGCCAGAGGGGACATGGCACCTCCAAGACCAACGCGGGGTCGCCCTCCTCGCCGGAGGTAATCCCCATCTACAATCTGTCCGACCGCCCCCTCACTGAGACTGAAAATCGCATCCTAAGCCGGGGCTTAAGTTTCATTCCCACTTCCCGTCTATATCCCTTTACTTGGGAAATTGAACAGCACGCCTTCTCGCGCTCTCTTAGGCTGCGTGATTTTTTCAAAAAAACACAGTCTAATTCACAGGTCAATGCTGTTAATGATGTTGAATCTGCTCCTAACACCATTTCTCCCTTCAGGTTACGTAGCACCTTTGATCCACCGGCTACTCAGGCCTCTATAAAAACATTTTCCCGTATCCTTCATGCTGACTCTGAAAGAATATTTTCTAAAATCAACAAATCTAGTCACTCCCCCTCCAATATCTCGGGTGCCGAACGCTTGGCCCTTAGTAATCTGGCTTCTGATCACTCGATCACCATCCGCCCCGCGGATAAAGGTGGGGGGATTGTGATACTCCGGTACTCAGATTACTGCAATGAAATCATGTCTCAACTCAGTGATTCTGCTACGTATGTCAAATGTGACTGTGACCCGACGATGCGTTTTTTTTAAGACCATTAGAGAAACCCTTGAGACAGCCCTCGATAACGGCACCATCTCTGAATCGCTTTTTTCATACCTGCTTGTTAAAAATGCTAAAATTCCGATTTTATATACCCTTCCCAAAATCCATAAGAACCCACTTATGCCCCCCGGGAGACCCATTGTTTCGGCTAAGGCCGGCCTCCTTGAACCATTGGGTAAACTACTTGATTCTGTCCTCAAAGGCCCTGTCATGGCCTTGCATACCTGTATTCGGGACTCCTCCGAGGTTCTCTCCACGATTCACTCCATCACGCTATCCTCCAACACCCTTTTAGCGACTCTCGATGTGAAAAGTCTATACACGATAATTCCTCATGCAGCCGGTATTGAAGCCGTCAAGAGGGTCCTTATCAACGCTGACCCTCCCCCTGAGTTTCCAATCCCTTTCATTCTTACACTGCATCATTTATCACTTACTCTCAACTACTTCAAATTCGAAGATTCAATTTACCTACAAGTGTCTGGGACATCCATGGGTGCTCCAATGGCACCGATGTATGCTAATGCATTCATGCATATTTATGAAACTGAACACATTTTGCCGCTTCTCTCTACTGGTTTGAAAGCCTACTTCAGATTCATTGATGATATCTTCCTTATCTGGGATGGTCCCTCTACTGTCTTTCACTCCATTATGGAGAAGATCAATAACATTGACTCCACCGTCCGATTTACCTACGAAACCAGCAATGAATGTATCTGTTTCCTTGATTTGTCGTTTCAACGAGTCGGTGAAAAACTCAGTTACAGTCTGTTTAGGAAAGAAACTGCTCGCAACACACTGCTGCATGCGAGCAGTTTTAATCCCCCGCACCTTTTCAGATCACTTCCGGTGTCCCAGTTCCTCCGGAACAACTCATCTGAAGAGACGGCCCAGCTACAGATTGATGAAATGTCTGAGCGTTTCTCACAACGTGGCTATTCACGCTCTAACCTTGAGAGAGCCCTCACTGTTGCCAAACAGAAATTTCATAACCCACGTGACACATCCATTGCCAAACCCGATAGGCTGGTTTTCCCTGTTACATTCAATACGAGCTCCTCCTTGGTGTCCAAATGCATTAAAAAAAACTGGAATATTCTCAAAACTGATCCACTCCTCCCGGCCACCTTTAAAAACCCACCCATGATGTGCTACAAGCGTAATAAAAATCTCCGTGACATTTTAGTTCACACCGATCAACACTCTTTGATACACCGACCCGTTGTGCAAAACCCTGGGTGCTTCAGGTGCACTGGTTGCACTACTTGCAACTCGATGACCCCGGGCCAATACTTTTTTCACCCCCATAGTGGTAAAAAAAATTCTATCCGTCATCGCATCACCTGCACTACGGAGTTTGTGGTCTATCGGCTTACCTGCCCATGCGGTCTTGTATATATTGGCAAAACATCGAACTCCTTGCGGATACGCCTCGCCAACCACCGAGCCGCTATCAGGGGGGCTCTCTCCGGTATAGAAAACCCTCAACCTGTCGTTCGACATTTCCAGGAACATCGCCACCCCCTCTCCTCTCTGCGGGTCATGGGGATAGATCACATCCCCCTGTCCCCTCGCGGAGGTGACAGAGCGTCTGAGCTACTGAAGCGCGAATCCTTCTGGATTTTTACTCTTTCCACAGTGTCCCCTAGAGGCCTGAATGAACATAATAGCCTCTGCTGCCACTTCAGCCCCCGTTAGCTTGCTGCCCTTTCCATGGTCCTCCTGCCTTTTTAATTTTCACACTTGTGCACATGGTATGTGGACATATTTTTGTGATCCCTCTGCCAGTGCTCTGTTTTGTTACTTTCTTCACTTTCTCGGTGTATTTGTATGCTTTTTCTTTGCTTACCTAGTGTGATGATTATACCTGTATTTACCCACCTACGGTGGGCGGGCCCCTTGTTTGGTGCCCTGCCCACCTTACACCTGTGTTGTATCTGTCATTACCGTGCATGTATTTTATCCTGATGAAAGTCCTCCCTGGACTGAAACGTTGATCTTCTGTGAATAAACTCCTCTTGCTCATTGTACCAGCCTCCGTGTGCAGATTCCCTCGGACGTCTATTGTGCTTGACCATTATCTAGCACCGGAGCACATTTTCCTCTCTTCTGGGTGTGCGAGGATATACAGTTTTTGTTTAATCTTTCACAGTAGTGCTCATACAATACAGGAAAAAACAATACTTCTATTTCACAGATCCAGGTTTCCAGGTGTACACCATATAAAAATAAGAGAAAACCAAATGATAGTACAATAAGCTCACAAAATTTGATTCAATAAAAGGTAGAACAAAGCTAGTTCACTCACGTGGTTTAGAGCCTGTATATAACCAGCTCTGTAGAGGACACATTACTTCATCGGCCAGTATTTATTACTCTTGTAGCACTGTATAAACACTATTGTAAAATATTACTCAATGCTCGCACAAACATTGCATATCCACATATCACTTGGAGCACTGTATATGCATTCCATTTTTTAATTAGTATTGATGAGACCCCATACTTACAGTATCCTTTTCAGATTATTCAAGATTTATTGCGCTTTTGGTATTTCATGGCTATGATTTGTTGCGGTATGTTTGCTTTAGCCTGCAACATTATTACAGATTATGATCTGAAAGACGACTTTAATGATTCACACTCAACTTTTAACTTTGCTATTGAAAATGTCCTACAAAAGGATCTATTTGAAGACACTTCCAATTGTGCTGCCAAACAGGAAGTGGAAAATACATCCTTTAATCACTGTATAATGGCAGCTAGACTTCAATTGGGATCAACCGAGTATGATACATAAAAACTATTTTACGTCCTCATATTCTAGTGCCTTCAAATGAATAGTAACAAGAAGACACAATCAACCCTCTTTGCGTGCGTTTTCATATAAAAACTATATATACACAGCTAATCCATGCAAGGTCAATTCTAAATATAGAAATACATTGTTACATAGTTAAATAAAGCGGAAGAACAGGGCTGTTTAATAAACCACATAGCAAAGGTAGCTTTTACTACCGATTACTGATTAGTTTTTGGGGGCATTTGTTTAATTGTTTTAAGAGCAAATCATTAGGAACTAGGTTTTTACATGCATGAACAAAAAGCTACAACCTACATTTACAGAGTTAATCCTAAAACTTCATGCTGTATCATTTGAAGAGGCCAATCCATCTGGCCCCAATGGTGGCAGTGCTCTTGTCCACATTGTATCAAGAGTGACAAATGTATATTGTTGCCAATTACTTCAAGTAGTTACCTGCTGTGCATCATTGGGATTAAATTGTATCAATGTGTACCACATTACCTGTGGAAAGCAGTTCCTCTGCTGTATGCCAGGATGGATGACTTTCAAGAACTTGACAAATAGCTCCTCTGTTTATTTGTCTGTGCGGCTGATGGCTGAGATAATTGTTATATTTCTCCGTGTGACCAGGGTACAATCTATAGGGCTTCACCTGTCACTTTGTACGCTTTTGTCTGGCGAAAGAAGCAGCTGGTGTGTTTGACTATATCCTCCAGGGTTTGCACACCATTTAGAAGTGAAAATACCAAATTGCCCTAGAAAATTCTTTCATCTTCTGCATCAGGTCTCCTGACGTCCCGAATAATGTACTTTACAGGAGGTTTGGAGTTTTGTTAAGCACTCTTGGTGCAATTTTCTCAATATAGTTGTGTTTTTTAATGATGATTTAACAGTAGTGCAAGGCTGTTAAACGCACAGCCCCCCAGATGATGTCAACAATTCCCAAAAATTTTCAATGCAATAGATGGGCAGGGAAGGGAAGATGCAATTTAGAAAATTTGGGGGGGGGGCGCTAGTTTGACAGCCCTGTGTAAGTGTATATAACATGATTATACAGATACCCCTACTATGCATGGATTTCTGGATTTTAAATGTTATATCTAGCCCTTATAGATATCTATGATTATACCCTGATAACCCATCCAGGTACATCCCCAGTCCATAGGTGTGTGATTTATAGGAGTTACTCTCTGATGTTAAGTGGGTGTGTTTATCTGTGAAATCACAGACATCTGAAAATATGAATTCCAACGAAATTGACACACAGGAAATGTCACCGTTCGTGACCAGATATCGACAGCCCTGCCAAACCAAAAATGACCAATCTATGTGCACCAGTTCTACAGCCAAATGTGTTTTTTGGTTTTTTTTAAATACTTGGGAAATAATTATTTTATTTTCTCCATTGGTTTGATTGGGAGGAGATGCAGAGAGCTGCCACAGGAAATATTTTTTTCCTCATTGTCCCAACCACCTCCCTCACAGATGATGCTGCCCATCTGAATCGAAAAAGTGTCGCAGATGAATGAGCAGGAGAGGATTCCAGCTCCTGTCTAATTGCCTGGAGAGAAACATGGAGCAGCGTGGTCGGGCCTGTGCAGGAGGGGGGTCTAAAGCCTTGGGAAGGAGAAAAGAACTCTTTGCGGTTATGTTGATGTAGTATGTGTGAATTTAAAAAAAACAACTGAATTTTTTTCTTGGGGAAGAGACACCTTTATAATACTGACTAAATACTTAAAACCTCCCAGAATTGCAGGCATGGGACGACTACTACGACAAGGATTTTGTTTGAATAGATTCAATTACATAAATTTCCGATATGACAAGGTGTACAAAAAATCCATGCCAGTCCAAACCCTCACCACCAACTGATAAAAGTGTACAAAACCAACATTGTTTAGCTACACCTAATTTTCCGATCGTGTGTAAACTCTGTAAAATATCGCAAAATGAAGACCTCTATTGCACTGTTCAAGAAGGACACTGTTCTACAGAAAGATGTGACGAGAGCCGTCAAAGAAAATGTGACATGTACCACTCCGTGTCCACTCCAGTTCGACTAGGGTTCCTCCGCCTGGAGCTTTGGGATATGGTTTTGATACAAAGTTAATATCTTGTTCCTCAGATGTGCAAAGTGTACCATTTCTGATATAAAAGTAATGGGTTTGATAGGTGATCAGACCATCCCATCCAAACCACCTATACAAAAATAGAAGGCAAGGTATTCAGAGTGGATTCATGAAGCGCTTTGCCCTAGGATGTTTTTCCCTCTGCAGAAGGACTGGGTAAGCAAGGGTATAAAATATTTGATGTAAAAAGACATCTTTGTAATGCATTTTGAGAGTCAAACTGAGTTTGCAGTGTATTGACTTCTCCTACCAAATGCTCTCTTGGGAGAGAACACCGATATTTGCACTAGTACAGCAACTATTGGGACTTTGTCAATTTTGTCCCCTTCTCATTTTATATGCAATTTGGTGCAATTTTGCTTGCAATATTTTTTTTCTATGTGTGCACTGTGAAACTTTTTTGTGGCCAATGTTCCTTCATCAAGTTCTGCCTTTTCTTTTATACAATTCACGGTACTGCAGAGACCTTTATAACAGCATTGGTTTTTTTAAGAGATCGTTCTGATGAATTGTGTGTTTTGGGTTTATTTCTTCAGTTTAACTGGGATAGCTGTGAAATCTCACATTTTAAAAATTGTCTTGGTGGTGGCAGTCTTCAGTGTTTGATTTTGTTAGTTTTTAACACTTGCAAAGTCACGAACATGTCTGGAGTGAATGATCACAAACTGGAGAACGAAAAGAAGAAGAAAAAATCTATCCAACAGATTCTAGTGTTTTCTGGAAGATATTGGGCCCAATTCCCTGTTGATGGTAAATGAAAACTTGTTGCAAACCTCTTCCCCTTATAGTCCCCCTTTTAACGCACCTACACCAGACAGGCAGCCTTATTAGTGACTGGCAACGGGAATGAAACAGGTGCAGCGTGATACCATCAGCAGTGCTGCTAAAAAGGTATTTGCTCCTCGAGTACATCAAACGTCAAGGAGGCTAGCGTGTCCCTGCCGCAAGCTCTGAGCAAGCTCTCACGCACAGGAATGCAAAGGAACCACAGATGAATTGCAGAGGGAGACTGTAAATATTTATCAATATCAGTCTCGCTCTGCTCGCGGTGAGAGGAAGCGGCAGATTGCACCACCCTCTCCACTGAGATCAGAGGTAAGCAAGGGATTTTTCATTAGGTTTATTAGAGTGTGTTAAGAGATTTTTCAAAATCCCATACCACCAGGTTCTTTGAGCCTGTATTTCTTAGAACAATGAGCTACGATGGAATAGTTCATTCTTCTATTCACACACACAAATTAACACCTCCTGTACAAAGTATTGGAGATGTGAATTTAGAGTGGATGCGCTATGTCCGACCGCGAGTCCAGAATAGCAATTCCAGGTGATAAGAGAACGTGTGGAGCTGTTATATATAATGGCTCCAACAGTTATCTTAAAGCCAAGAGAGAAATAGGGCACATGGGGTTTCAAATGCCAATGGTTGCCATGTGTACCCTGTGTAAACAGTCCCGATTTATCAAAACTCTTGCGGATGACACCAGACAGGCAGCGCAGGTGATGTTTTAAACAGAACAGAGTAAGGCTTGGCCTCAGAGATCTGCACCTGAGGGAATTGGTTCACCATGGCTTTGAGATTCCCATGATTTATTTGTAAACAGATTGGAAAGAGGGACTCAGCAGACGTAAACTCTAAAAAGGTAGAGACCCAGGTTTGAATCCCAAGCAGAGCAACCCTCTAATAAGTGTCCTTGGGCAAGACACCGAATGGTACATTCTTGCCTACCACACAATATCGACTGGAGCCCAGTAGTAAAAACTCTGTCGACATGGGGAAGCAAGTCAAGACTTTTCATGCATTCTTAGTCTCATGGGTTTACCATGATGATGTAAACTATTAACCCCTGAAGGACCAAGGGTCTTTAAAGTCAATGCATTTATGACATAACAGTTATGTCATTGGTCCTTAAGAGGTTAAAATTTCCTAGAAGTGTAAACATGTTTATTTGTTCAAGGCGACACATTTATTAACGGCTCTTCTCTTTGATCTGCTGCAGAAAGGATTTATCAGCCAAAAATGTGGAGCTGAGCTAATCTGTATTCATACGGCAAGGCAGTAATGTAGCACAGATACAGTCACACTGAACTCCTGGCTGTTCGACTATTAAATGTAAAGAAACAAATCATATAAATATTTAACAACTTTCCTTATACTAAGTTGTCAGCACAAAGCTACGTGAATGTGTAAGCAGAGTGACCATGCTATCTGCAATCAATACCATGAAAAGCTTCCCATAACTAAATCACCAAAACTTAAAAAGATACCCTTAGGCTGGTGTCAGACGAGCGTGCTATGTAGGCCCATACTGACGTGCTTACCGGCGTCCGTCGCAGCATTGTGACGCTGCAACGGGGCCGGTCACACACTTGTGCGCGTGCACGAAACCCGCACGTTCGACAAGGGTCCGTTATCCAAGCCTCTCCGGCAAAGCGCTAGGACGCACATTGATGGAGCTGCAAAGCACGATTCTCCATAGGAGGATTGAGCCTTGCAGCGCTGAGCGCTTTGAGTGCGCTCAGCGAGGTTGCCAGACGGGCATTGAGTGGAAGGAACGTCCACTCACAGACGTTCCTTCCGCTCCCCAAAAACGCTCGTCTGACACTAGCCTTAATGCCAACTCCCACCTACCTTTCCCAGGCAGTGAAAACAGCATCTTCTAAAATTATTCTCAGAAATCGCAATTACAGAGAAGGCAGATTGGCAAAAAGTCACATGTGATGACATCAGTTCTCCCCTGCTACAGTTGGTGTAATTGCAAGTGCATTTTGGACTGTAAATTATAGAAAGGTCCAATACGGATTATGCCGTGCAGAAAAACGCTGCACATTTTAAAATGGTACACCTTGAATTAGTTGCGATTTTTACGATTAAATTAAGTTTCAGGTTGACCAGGTTTTTTGAATACCGAGAAACCAGGATTTTTTTAATTTATTTTATTTTAAATGGGTGTACTGTCCAAGCATGAGCAGAGCCAACAAGTGCCTGCTAAACCTGTCGGCTCTGCTCGGTTGATTATTAATTTAACAAAATTCCACATTCCTTGATTTTCATTAAAGTAAAACGTAATTAAATATTTGCTACCTGCTACCTGTACCTATAAGTAATAGTTTCTATAAAGAGAGCCACAGAAAATCTTTGCACTGCGAAATGGACTAAAATAATGAAGAAAAAAAAAGTCCTAAATCATAAATCACTACAGCAGCTAATGTGTCATTTGTGTCATATATGTGCCTTGTTTCAATAATTCCAGTCTGTGCAATGCCACTATGCCACAAAGCAGACAAAATAGGTTTTAAAATAAACAAAACGGTTTGGGAATAATAAACAGAGGGAGAGATACAGTAACTAAGAAAAGTACATGGATAGATGGTACAGAAATGAAACAGATCATGAGAGATTAGGTCATTTTAGCACATTAGCTGATGTGGACTAGATTGCCGATAATGGCAGGCCTGCTGAAACAGGTGCCAAGGAGAACTGTCTGACACAGCAAAAGGTCAATTAGTTACTGTCAGTAAAAGAGACACTTACTTTCAGGCTGCTTTTCATTAGGTGTTATGGACCTCACAAAATCTTGGGGTGTCATGAACACTTCTACTTCTCCAGATTCATGAATCACTTTCAGAGTGGCAAAGTATCTAAAGATTTTGTCAGGAGTTGAAAAAGCTCGGATTCGGTTTTCATATTCCATCACCTAGGAAGAGGAAAAAAGAACATGTGATACTTAAAAGCAATATTTGCAGCGTTTCTAACAATCACAGATAAACAGGATTTAAGCATTCACAAACATGCAATATTTTCTAAAAACATGCACGTCATGTTTTTCCCCCCATTTTTTAATATGCAATATATGCTGTCTGCATAAGAGCATAAACATTTCATAAAATAATAAAATGACACAAACTCAAGGTTACTGAAAAAACGACTACATTATAAAAAGAAGAGCCACTTCGAGGGCATGAAATGAAGCCTGAAGTCAAGTGGATAAATGTGGGCCAGAATTTCCAAATTTTAACATTCTTCCTACTGCAACATATTTAAAAAATTGTAATAATAAATAGACTACTATGGCCTAATATTTCACAGTCACATGTAGTAATTTACCAATTCTCAAAGCATGGTCTTTCTAATGATACCAAATATGACTAGGTTCGCTGTAAAAATAAAAATTTCCATTTTTTACAATACAGCACTGCTGTTCACTTTTCAATATTAACACATCTGACGGTTTTCCCAAGTGTGGCTCAGGGTTACCTTTTACCGTTGAAAACGGTAACCCCAAGCCACACTCTGGCTGCATACATTATCTGCCCCTGAGCGCCCTCGCTGAACCACCGCAGTCTCCTCCGGCAATCGCATCCTCATACTTCCCGATTCCCTTCTCGCGAGGAGGGAACCAGGAAGTATGAGGTTGTGATCGCCGGAGGAGTCTACGGGGGACAGCGAGTGAGCGCAGGAACAGGTGATGTATCCAGCGGAATCCCGAGTGTTGCTCAGGGTTTCCGCTTCCAGCATAGGAATTTAACCCTGAGCCACACTCGGGATATCGCTAGGGGGCCAAAAATTTTTTTTTTTTAAAAAATTGAACGATTCTGACATCTAAAAGATGTCAGAATCATAACGCCAGGGAGGTTAAAGTGAACAGTGATGCTGCACTAACTCACCATCTCATTTCCCACGATGCCAACAAGTGTGGAGGTGCTATCATAATGCCATATTACGCTTTGTTACATCGAAAAACTAAACCAGCGCACTGCTGCGAGGGTCGCAAGGTAGTCCTTTGGAATCATGCGTCTCTGATTTTTTAAATATAGAGTTTTATTAGGTTTTCAAGGGAAAACCCGAGGGGTACATAAATAAAAAGAGGGAGGGGGAGGAAATAACAAAAATATACATCACCGAAACAATAGATGCAACCACACATCAGGCAGAACCACCGTCGGGGTACCTCAGTAGTAAGATATACACAAAAGGGGGTAACGAGAACATCAGATCTTTACAGTGTAAGCGTCCCAAATAAACCGGTGGTTCTTCCCAACTCCAGGCATGCCCATCAAATCCCTGGCCATTGCATCTAAGGAAAGCAACTCCCCCAATCTGGCTTTAACAGTGCCCACGGTCGGCACTGCAGCCGATTTCTGCGTCTCTGGTTTTTAAACCACACAAAGTCACTGTTGTCATTGGAAAGATCTGGTGATATTGGAAATTTGTGATAATGCGGTCTGTGTGCCTTTGAGGATAATCTGCCTACTTGTGTCCAGTAGTTTAAAAGGAGACACGACAGTTCAAAAAATGTGTCAGTAAATAAGCAACTTAAAACTCCGTAGTAGCTTCTGTGTACCTTGCGGTCTCTGAATCCTGTACGTGGCCTCTTCTTTTTGCCTTCATCGCTTGACTCCACGGCTTGATCCTCAAGATTTTCCTGATCCTTGGACTCCTTTTCCTTCTCGCTGTGCTCTTCTCTCGGGTTGTGTTTTACCGACGACTGAGCTTCTGCATTAGCTCTGTATGAACAAAACAAAAAAATTGCATTAAGGAGAGTCACGTCTGAAAGAGATTTCGCTAAGAATGAGAGAAGAGGGTCTCCTAGCCATCAGTAAGATAGTGAAAATAAAAAGGTATTTTGCAGGTGAAACATACTAAATTTTAATATAGTGTAGAATATTGAATGTAGCGCACCCAATGTTCCACAAATAGTAAGGGTGGTAGGTTACCGTATAATGGTTAATTGGAGTACACCCTTACGATGGTGCCAATATGAAAAATATAAAAAACATGCGAATCATAGTACAACCCATATACATATATCAGTAAGTTAATAATGACTGTAAGGGTTCACACTTTGGAGAGCCCTTAATTTACTGATATATGTATACGGGTTGTACTAGGTTTCGCATGTTTTTTATATTTTTCATATTGGCACCATCGTAATGGAGTACTCCAATTATACGGTAAGCTACCACCCTTACCATTTGTGGAACACTGGGTGTGCTACATTCCATATTCTACACTATCCTTATCTTGGTTGCTAGTGGTATAGGCAACATAATTGGAGTGGTCTAGCGACTTTTCCACATTACTGTTCTATCCTGTCACTATACAAGCGCTACATTATTTTAATATACAAAATTTTAATGTCAGGATAGTTTTTGTATTTCTAAAACATTATGTTCCCTATGTCCTAGTGTACGCGTGCCACCCAGATTACATTCTCAACGCTAAAAAAGGTTCAAAAATCAATAAGCGCATCAGAGATTGTGCAAGCCTACTGTATTTTGTGCATCCTATGCTTAACATGGGGAGCGCAATCCGTAATTAATGTTAAGGTATTACAAAGTCCTAAACTAATTACCGCAAGTTATCCTATTTTTTTTTCCTGGCACCCAAAAGCTGATAGTTAGCACCAGCCACCCCCCTGAATAAATCAGATACACACCTCTCATCTTGCAGAGAGAACAGTAGCACGATCTGCTGCTTCTGGTTGCAGGGAGCAGAGTGAGACTGGGTCAAATTCCCCAGTCTCCCTCAGCAGCCCTGCGTGATCTCATGAGAGCGAGATTGTGCAGGGCTCGCTGCCTGGCAGAAGAACCTACCATGTAGTCTTTTGGACTGCGGGAGAGGATACTCGTGGCAGCACGGAAGCGCTACCACAAGTATCAGTGAGGGTAGCACCACGCTCCCGGGCAAACTGCTGAATAAGCGCCTGACCTGGAATATGGTACTAAAATGGGGACGCTACAGGTTTTCCCGGTTAACGTCCCCATTTTAGCGCAGGAAGGGAATATGTACACAATCCCACGTGCAACAATTAAGATGGATAATAACCTCATAATTGCCTTGGAATTTAAATGTAGCATATACACAGTGGGAATGTTCTAGGCAACTTCTACAAGTATGAACCAAGAGGTTTGCCGTATCTCATTTGCTCGCACTGCTCTCTGGAGTGAATAATAAAATAAGGGATTTTTTATTGGGAGACAGAAGCATCAAGATCAATGCAGAGCATAGGGAAATAAATGAGCAATTGGTACACATATGAATTGTTTATGTCAATTTAGAAAACGCTAAACATCAAAACAATTCTTTTACTAATGACTGCGAATTAAAACATTGTGAGCAAAGAATACACACACACACAGATTTGCATGTATCATTTTAAGAAGCGCCTCTGCCAGTCAAGTGCAGGATAGAAGATAAGGAATCAATAAAAGGTGACATTATGAAAAGGCTGCACCTGATCAAACGTTGGCAACATTTAAAGAATACAGTTTTCATCCCAGAGAGCAGCGGGAGTTTGACAGTGTAATAATGATGCTGTGTGTAGTAAGAAGTAAACATTATAATTTTTAGGACTTGTTTCTTTTGAAGGGGATTTGGGTTTCTTTCTACCCAAAACGGCAGACCAATTACAGTAAAATTGTAGAATGAAATATTCTGGAAACAATCACAGGAGCACAGAGGCATGAAAGGTTAAGTGACTTGGAGGATCGCTGGCAGGAATCCCTACAAAGAGTATTTTCGGGTCTCATATCCAGGGTTAGGTCTAAAGGATTCATAGGCACACAGATACATTGTTTTCTATAGATACTATGAGTTCTATTCATTAAGATTCAGTGTTGCAACACTGACAAATGCCAGCATTTCACATAAAATCAAAATCCAAAAAGCAACAGCAAAAGCATGTCCTGTCCAATTCTACTCTTGTGAAATGCTGACGTTTGTCCAGAAAGGAAAAAAAAAAAAAGTGGTGATTTTCAGTGTTTGCATCACTAGCACATAACGGATAACCCACTTAGCGCTTGCAAGGAATGAAACACCCGCGAATAAATCCGATACACACCTCTCATCTTGCATGGAGATCGGTGGCCCGATCTGCCGCTTCTGGTTGCAGGGAGCAGAGTGAGACTGTAGACAAATTCCCCAGTCTCCCTCAACAGCCCTCCCCTCTGCTTGATAGGGGAGGATTAGGAATTCAAAAACTATTGATAATTTAGTAGGGATGCCCTGATCTGAACTCTGGGATCGCGTTCAAATTGCTGCATTTTTAGGGAGAATCAGCATTTTCAAGCCAATCTGATGCCCCAGTCCAGGACCTGCTGGAACGGGAGACTCCCAGCTTGAGCCCCACATTCGAGGCAGTGACTCATGTCCTCCCTGCCTGCTCGCGAGTGGTGGAGGAGGCAGGAAAGAAGTGGAGTTTTTACAGGTGCCTCAGCATTCTCTTGCAGCAGCATCCCTGCCCCCTGTATGACCCACAAGCAGACAGGGAAAATGCGCCAAACGAATGCCGAGGCCCAGGAACTTGAAGGATCTTCACCCTTTCCTCCATGTCAAGCGACAAGCAAGGAAGACACTGTATGAATCTCAGGGCTCCAGCGGTATGGAACTATGGTATGATCTAGCGGGGTCAGATGAGGTCTCTAGTGTCCAATCTCAAATACAAGATTTGGACTGGATCAGCACCTCAGATACGGATCGGGACATCCTTCATAATTTAGCTCCATTATCCCCATGCGTCACTGTCCTTACAGTAGGTTACTGAACATTAAACATTTATATATGATGGGTAACGTACGTATGATTCGAATATTCAGCTACACACAATGTTATAGAATAAGCCAGTGGTTCCCAACCGCGGTCCTCAAGTACCCCTAACATACCAGGTTTTGAGGATTGCCTTGGGGAAATTGAGCCTGAATCCTGCAATCACTGAGCAGCAAATCCTATCACCTGTGCTGTGCTTGAGCTATCTGGAAAACCTGACCTGTTGGGGGTACTTGAGGACCGCGGTAGGGAACCACTGGAATAAGCCATTGAAAGTCGTTTTTAAAAAAAACATATTTAGATATCTGGAAGCATAATGTATCATTATTTATATTTAACATGAGCCTGGGATCTCTGTCAGTCTCTCAATGGGTGTGCGACTGATACATGGCCATTAAGGATAAATGATAGTTTATGGGGAAAAAAAGCATTAACTTTCTTGTTTTATGGATTTATTTGCAGCTCTGCAAGAGATCAGACTGGCAGAATGTTTGGAAGGGATTCTGTCCTAAGAGACAAAGCTTGAATTAGTATTAAGAAAAGTGTAAGAGCTGAGCCCGTCTCAGAGCTTCTGACCTTTTGAGCTGACATTTATCCAATTGGTTCAAAGTACAAACAATGACTGCGGGAAATGCCAGTAGGATCGCAATGAAACTACAACAAAGCAAGGTATCTTTTTGACAGATAGGTATCTTTTTGTGTTTAGCATGCAGTGGATTAAAAGGAAAAAAAGAAAATACACCAGATCCTACTTGATAGTCCTTCAAAATCTTTCAAAACAATCTATATGTGTAACACTTCACAAAAAAAGAATCATAAACATCAACCTTCGCATTTAAATTACATAGCAACGAGGTTGCATTTTGCCTTGTCCTGTTTGTTTACTAGAAGTGCTTTGTAAAGAAAGTATTAAGAGACACCTATTTGTTAGTTTTTCTAAATGGATAAATAGAATTTCCCATGATGCCTTTAGAAGAAAATTATTTGTGTGAATGCACATCCGCATAAAAGAAATGGAGAGCTAGAGAGTTTACTTTGTAAAATAAAAGGATGCATGAGAGCAAGCCCTCCCATTTATCTTCTTGTATCAAGAGCAAAAAGACATATGGCTATTTATTTTATTTATTTATAAAGGATTTTACCAGGAAGGATACATTGAGATTTCTCTCGTTTTCAAGTATGTCCTGAGTTCAAGAACATTGAAGTGTTACAGTTACAGAAATACAAAGTAATACAATGCAAGATATTAAAAAAAAACCCACAAATATACAGATTAACAGAAAATAAATATGTAGGAAATATAGTCACTAGGTTACATGTTTACAGGTGTATTCTGTATTGAGGTATGTTAGTAAGGAGCTTTTGAGTGACTTAAGACTGGGGGAAGATTTGATGGTGTCTGGGAGGTTATTCCATAATTGTGGTGCTCTGTAGGAAAAGGAGGATCGAGCCACTGTCTTTTTGTATTGTGGTATTGCAAGTAAGGTGCTGGTCCTGGATTGGAGGTTATAGGATGAGGGAGCTGCTGGGGGAAGCAGTCTATTCAGGTAGGATGGCAGCTTCCCAGAAATGCTCTTAAACACCAGGCTGGAAAGGTGAAGGGTGCGTCTGGATTCCAGTGATGGCCAGTTTAGCTCTTTTAACATGTCACAATGGTGGGTCATGTAGTTACATTGTAGCGCAAAGCGGCAGAAGGAGTTATACAATGTAGTAAGTTTCTGAAGGTGTGTTTGTGGGGCCGCTGCATACACTACATCTCCGTAATCAATAGCCGGCATAAGCATTTGTTGTACAATCTGCTTTCTTACCGCGGAACTCAGGCAGGATTTGTTTCTGTACAGGGCACCTAGTTTGGGGTAAAGTTTAGATGAGAGTTTTTCGATGTGGGGGCCAAAGGACAAATTAGGGTCCAACCACATACCTAGATATTTGAGAGAAGTGACTGGTCAGCGTGCCATTTGATTTTGTCCCAACACATAGATGGGGATTTTGCAATTTGTGTAGTTTAGGTTTTGTTCCAAAGAGCATCGTTACAGTTTTGTCAGCATTTAAAAAACGTTTGTTGTGTTTGATCCACTTTTCTAATGACTACAAAAGGTTTTGTAGAATCAACCGTCTGTGTTCGAAAATATAAATTATTGCAGAATTCTTGAAAAGCAAAACTGACATTCCACAAGACATGTGCATGGCAAAAAATTTTGTTTAGTTTCAGATCATTTCATTCGATTTTTTTTTTCTCTCATTTGGAGTCGTTCCATAGGTTACCGCGATTCCTATTTCGGACCGATTCATTAATTCGGACGGACTGTATTTCGTTTTTATTAGTTATCGGAATGTGAAATGGATTAGTTACTTAGAGTATAAAAAAAGAAATACCCCTGTCCTTGGTACTTAGGCTGGTGTCAGACGAGCGTAGTGTTCACGTCCGTGATGGCGCCTAAAAGTACGTCCGTGATAGCATGACAGAAAGCCCATTGAGCCCGTTACACGAAGAACGTCCGCACTGAACTGCGGACGCACCACGGCCGCAGCCCACGGACGCAAGGCAGGCAAGAACGTACAACCCCTAGAACGGCCGCACAAAGTGCGCTGCGTCCGCAACGTCTGCATAGCTTTGTGTGTGAGTGATGGAACGTGGTCAGACGGACTGCATTTATACGTCCAGCATTTTTCACGGACAAAATGGTTTTGCTTTTTATTTTAATTTTCCCTCCTACATCAATCATAATATACGTCAGTGGGGGCGTGGCCGGCTGCCGACGGGAGCAGACGTGTTTCAATGGAGCTCCACACGTCTGCCGCTCTTAAGGACCCCTAGATGACTCTTAATTTGGCAATTTCTCTCACAAGGGGTGCTGAAGTAGCTGGCCACCGGAACTGTGCTGTCCGGGGTCCGCTTTGTCCCCCCTCCGGACCAGAGACATGCCTAGCGGCCGACAATCTGTGGCAGAGCAGCGGCACCGACGGCCATCTTGCGGCCTTCCCCATGGCTCCTATGTTGCCCCCACCTGACTACTCTGCCGCCTGTACCCGGGGTGAGCTTCTGAGGGCTGCGGGGACGGAGGACCCGCGCCTCCGCACTGCCTTGGATGGCTCTCTGGCGGGGGCAACAAGCGAATATACTGATGATTTACGGGGTGGATCCCTCCCCCTCCCTGGAGGTATGGATGTTGTTCTTTCAGGCCTAGATGCCTGTTTGCGGTTGTTGGAGGAGGAGGATGCGGATGGCCCGCTTACCAGAGGCGTCTGGTGCCGAATGATGTCCGCGCTGCGGGACTGCCGAGAGCTGAGGACCACTCGGGTGGAGGTGGTAGAGGATACCACAGCCAGAAGCTGCGCTGGGGCCTGTTTGCCTGCTGCCGAGCGGAGCTGTGTCGTAAGCTGCGTCCCGGCCAGGACACCAGCTTTGGAGTCTCAGCCCACGAGGACGAGTGTCCGCCCAAACACGGGAGGTGAGATGGCGACCTGCGTGCTCCGGGACATGGTGGCTCTGGCAAGTCAGACCGCGAAGACTATCCGCTGGAGGCCTGCGAAGGATACCAGCAATGAGGCTGTTTTGGAGGCCTGGGGCTTACTGGTGACACCAGCCTTGCTCCCTGCAGTCGGACCAGCTTGGGCTGTATGTTATGACCCATCTTGCAGCGCCCTGCCTGCCTTGCGTTCACCCCCCTTCCGGGATACGGGCTGATGGGACTCTTTCGCTGGGGATATTTCGGCTGAGTTTCTCTTTCCTTTTTTTTCTCCTAATTTGCTCGATGACTTTGATGCTGTTGTTTCTCCCCTCCCGATGTCCACCCCCCCCCCCGTGGCTGCTCCGTTTTATTGAGGACTCCTGTACCTCTGCTGACTTTCTTTGGACTATGATGGTCCCTAGCTGTTCCCCCCTTCTATGTCCCCATTTCACACCCTTTTCTCACCCCTTCCCCTTGTTTTTTTTTTTTTTTTACATTTTTATTATATTTTTCACCACACCACCTCGTGCTACAGACCCTCTTCCTCCACCCCCCATTTTTTTTTTTTGGCATTGGGGCAACTTGGGGCGTGCCACTGTGACGGCCACCATGGCTCTGTCTGCCGCATTTGGCCCTCACGTACCCCGGCCTTTGTGACCTGCACATGTCCATGGCCTCCTACGGTACCTCGGAACTTCGGGAGCGTGCCAGGACAGTCACACATTTGGCTTTTGCCACCTTTTCCATTCCCCCCCCTTTTTTTTTTTTTTTTTGTTCTGGAGCACTTCTTAGTGTGTGTGTCCACCTCCCCACCCCCTAACTTACTCTTCAGTGATGTTTACTGTCTGACCCTGCGAGAACATTTATTGTTTACTTTTATGATTCACTGCTGACTCTCTTCAAGATACTGTTTTTCGTTATTTTCTTTATGCTGTGCTATTGCAGATGACCATGAGCGGCCCTGCGAGGCCCTCACTCTACGTTTATTTGTATGATGACATATTTCAAATAAAAATTTTGAATACAAAAAAAAAATAATATACGTCAGTGAATAAACGGACTGTGTGGTCACTACTGCGTCTTCGGTACTGACGTACGTCCGTGTGCAAGGACATACAGTACGTAGAAATCACGTTTGTCTGACCCTAGCCTAAACTATATTTCAGCAGCCAGCCAATACTACAATAAAACACAGCCGGTACCGAAATAAAAATACTAGACAAATAGACATATGCATTTCCTTTCAAATCACTCAGAGCAGATCGGCGGCAGTGAAATTCCCCATAGAGAAGCAATGGTTAATCTATTCAGAGAACGCTGAACACCACCAAAATGTCAGTGAAGTGCTCTGATTTTCGGTGGTTCAGTCGACAAGTTTAAAACAGACAAATCCCATATGTTATTTCAATGTAAAAAAATATTCCCCGTTTTTATTAAATATTTATTCAATCGTTTTTGCTTCAAGTGAAAAGACTAAAGTTTTAGAATTTTTAGGAATCTTTTGGTGAAATTTTAGGTTTCCCAATTTATTTTAAAACAAGGCTTTTTTTCTTTGCAAAACGCAGTGGTTTTTTTTCTTCTTTCCTTCAGTCTGGCTGCGTTCGGCAATGAATACTATGTTTCAACATCATGGATAGCTCCGGAGCCACGCAAGGCATTTTGTTTCGGTGCATTCGTTCTGTTGCCATGATTTGTATTTTTGGACAGATTCGTATTTCAATAAGGCTTCCAAAATACGAAATCTGGTAAATTTCATCTGAATTTTGATTCGGAACGAAATGAAATGCACATGTCTACACTCCACACGCACAGCCTCTACACACAACAATCCGCGCAACGCTCCACTTGGTTTAACGTGATCAGACACCTAGGGATAGACAGATTATTGTTTTTTTGCCGATTATCAGTATACAATATTACGGAGATTATCTGCATTATTGACAAATATCGATTGACAAGTAGCCAAGATCACTGCAGCTATGACACAAAGTTTCACAGACTGGTCCTGTTCTGGCACTGATTTGGGGCTTCTCCCAGAGCAGGCTGACATCTTGGATGTCAGTCTTCGTTGTAGGGCTTCCCATGCCGCCCACTAACTGTATTGTGCATGAGAGGGACGACGTTAGAAATGGGCCATCCCTCCCATCTGGCAGAGAATTCCCTATACAGAAATGCAGGAGTTTTCTGGGTTACTGTATTTCTGCGACCGTATGTCCTACAATAGGGGTCAGCAACCTTGGCCTTTCAGATGTTTTTTAACTACTTTTCCCATGAGGCTCCAAGAACCCAATGAGTAGCTGATCATCAAGGGCGATGGAGAGCCAAGGTTGCTGACCCCTGTCCTACAGGATCATATGAGGTATCGCTGCAAAAGCCATTGTCTGACATTTCCAATGATACTAGACATGACCAGGTTTGTAAAAATAAAAGCATTTCTATTTGAATAAATGAAGTGGACATGGTGCAATGCTTAAAATTTTATTAAATGAGTTTAGATAATGGTGTAATGTCAGAATTGTGTTGGTTTTTTTTCCCAAAACTTTAAATGTCCAGATTATGGTCACCAGATATCAGAACAAGTGATTAGGGTCCTTGCACAAAACACACACACACACACACACGTGTTCTTCCACGGGGTGCGGCCATGTCCTAGACAGATATGGCATGATTAAGGCTTTAGGGGCCAAAGTGTTGCTTTTACCCATACTCCAATAAACATCCATGTACACTACACCAGGAGTGCCTCTCATCTTCCTAGCACCAGGTATTGGCCACAAAAGTTGACGATTCGGTATCGCCTACAAAAAAAATATAATTTGTCTATCCCTAATCCGAGACTTCCAGAGGCAGGTTTGTGTTAATTCAGTCGGCGGCAGCTTATGTTTGGCCTTTTAGATATGAGCATTATTCTATGTAATTTAACAGAAAACTATAATTTTACTACAAACAAGAAAACATCTCGCATGTCATTCTAGACCCAAATTCGAATGTCCCTGCCAGCAGAATGCCCACTGCCATTACCCCATAGCGTGGCAGCAGCTACTGGCTACCAGGACTCACTTTTAAGGTGTCATGGATGATCTGACAAAACAAAGCTTGTCAAAGCCTGTGTTGTCTTATACGGAGATTGCCTATTCCTTTACAAACACTTTTCAATATTTCCAAAACTGCTTCAATGACCTAAAAATGTCCTTTACTGATGTAATTCATCCAGTTTGTTACTGGAAGGCTGATTTAGATGACGGCTTATTAGATGCGGAGATCTTTGAAATTGCATATCTTGCTATGCTGCGGAAGAGCCATTGCAAAAAATAATAAACACCCACACACATCTCCTGAATGACACGAGTTAGAAAGCTCCAAGGCATGACTATTTAAAAATACAGAAATGACGCGATAACCAAAATTATGCTATTAGTTTCTGTATTGCCATCTATATCTGAATCTATAATAGCATCTGCTGCAAGGAAACACGCAGGTTTAATCTGCATTAAACAAAAAATAAAAACACTGCACCACAGGGCAGCTCAGCCTTGGACCTCCAGTTGTTTCAGAGCTACATCTCCTATGATACTCCGTCCTTCATTAGGTCAGCAGAGCCTTCGAGGACACGTAGTTCCAAAACATCTGGAGGGCCGAGGTTGAGCACCCTTGGTTTAGAGCAAGTATCTCAAACCAATGGCGTCACAAGGGTTGGCGTCACCAGGTGCGATAACTCATGGTGTCACCCCCCCCAGGTTTTACGGTTTTTTTTTTAACCACTCTTACTCATAAATCAAAACTCGCATATAACACTGAATACTCATACACAGGGCACATTACTATGAGGTTTATTGCTGTGGAGCTCTGCGATACGCTCATACACAGGGCACATTACTGAGTTTTGTTGCTGTGCAGCTCTGTCATACAGTAATGTGCCGTGTGTATGGGTGTATGGGTGTATCACAGGCCTTGTGACCTCTTCCATGGCCCCTGACCTTCTTTTGCGTTGTCAGGGCGAGCCGGGAATGTCCCCCGCCCAATTTGTTTTTCTTGATGTCCCCTTGCAGACTACCCCAACTTCTTTGTGCGGACCGCCTGGTCAGCCCTGTCACTCCTCCCCCCTTTTTTTGTTTTTTACTTTTTGAGCTACTTGAGACATTCTTTGCAGGTTTCGTGATATTACTGTATGTTGTTTACGATTTGGCCCTGCGTGGTCGCTACTCCTTATTGTCTGCTGACATGCTTTCCAAATAAAAAAAACAACTAATAATAAAATTAACCCCCCTGACGGTATGCCCGAGTGTGGCTCGGGGTTAACTTTTTGTACCGAAAGCAGTATCCCCGAGCCACACTCGAGCTGGATACTTACATGTCCTGCGCTCCCTCGCTGATCCCCGCAGTCTCCTCCAGCCGCTTGCGACGTCACACTGCCTGGATCTCTTCTCGCGAGGAGTGAACCAGGAAGTGTGACATCACGATCAGCTGCAGTGTGACTGCGGGGACAGCGAGGGAGCGCAGGGACATGTAATTATCCAGCCAGAGTGTGGCTCGGGGATACCGCTTTCAGTATTGATCGTTAATTCCAGAGCCACACTAATACCGCTAGGTGGCCAGAATAAATTGACAGAATCGGACAGCTAGGGAGGTTAAAAAAAAATAAAAAAATTGCAGTCATTTCCTATGTTTTCTTGCTGGTTCCCAATTTTGAAATGTTTGCCAAGCATTGATTTAAAAGGTCATGTTGCATATGTATAAGGATGCGCATTAGCCAGATTAATAAGGAAAAAAGATTTTTGTTGCAATGGCGACCTCATAAATAAAGTAGGAACCGTGAATACATAAGCATAATTTTTATGGGATGCAAAACTCATTGAATGAAATTGCTTTGGGTAAATGCTACGTCAATTTATTTTCCATTTCGATTATAAAACCCTAACATTTCATTCGAGGCGATCCATTTTTGGTTTACAGCTGCATGGATTGTAAATTTCGCTCTGAAATTAATACAGTCAGAATTCGTAACATCTTTACATAGTCCTACCTTTTCATCAGCAATCCCGCACTTGCAGATACTGCCGTTGCGCCCACAAAAGCTGCCAACATCAGCCTCCGCCTGCTCCTTGTAGGATTAGCAACGCCATGATACCGGCGGGAAACAGCAGCCAGTCCAGCCACAGCAGATATGAAGCGTAGTCGGAACATCCTGGAAAAGTAAACAAAAATATAGAGAAATGGTGTTTTCTGATTCCGCATTATGTGAACTAGCAGCCTCACGCATTTATCTGTGAGGACTTAATGAGCAAAAACTGAAGGATCTTAAAATAATCCAATAGTCAAAAAGGTGTATGGTTTTTTTCTTAAAATCAGCTTTTAACCCAGCCACAACCAAAACTGTGTACACATTGCACTAAAAAGCTCAAAACGTAGAGCAAGAAAGCATATTTGAACACTAAAACCAGGATTGCGGTTTATGTTGTGGAGAAACAAAATTCTCAGTAGGACCTCAGGCGTTCATTTTTAGTTCTGGAAAAAAGATGGAAAGGTGCAGCCCTCACCTTACGGTGACAAAACATTCACCAGACTTCATTGCTGGATTGCAACAGCCTGGGAGAGAACTGAATTCATGGCAGTTATAATTGCTGGAAATCCCTGTACAGTACAGATAAAATGTGTTACTGTAATTTCTATACGCAAGCATTTTGTGCACTAATTTGGCCCGCCCGCCCAGTCAACACATGTCATTGGCTGCAGTGAGTTCAGGTTGCCCTACTGCAACCAATGGTGCGCCTGCCGACTGCAGGGAGGGGCCAAGTCAGCCCAATGAAGTCAACGTGGCATACCTGCATGCCCTGAGTCTTCAAGGCCCACCCGCTGCACGGACGTCATAGAACGTCCCACGGCACTAAGGGGTTAATCTTTTAGCTATAACTCAGAACAACAATTTACAAACAAATTGCTGTTATAGTCTATATTTACAGATGTGTTCAAAACGTTTGCATACCCTGTCAGAATTAATTAAATTTTGACATTGATATTGAAAATCTGGCTGATCATGCAAAAAAAAAAAAAAAAAAAACCTGTCTTACTTTTAAGGATAATGATCGTATGACCCTAGAATGTTTTGCCTGGTGACAGACACAAAAGGTGACTCACAGGGGTTAAAATAGCAATTAAAAAAGGTTAATTTCCCACATCTGTGGCTTTTTAAATTGCAATTAGCGTCTGTGTATAAATAGTCAATGAGTTTGTTAGCTCTCACATGGATGCACGGAGGCTGGATATTGAGCCATGGGGAGCAGCAAAGAACTGAAAAGGCCAGCGGAATCAAGTAATGGAACTTTATAAAGATGGAAAAGGATATAAAAAGATATCCAAAGCCTTGAAGATGCCAGTCAGTACTGCTCGAACACTTATTAATAAGTGGAAAATTCGGGGATCTCGTGATGTCAAGCCAAGGTCAGATAGACCAAGAAAAACATACAAGTAACCTCAGGAGAAATACCAGCTGCTCTGGAAAAATACTGTGTGGTTGTTACAAAGAGAACAATATGACGATAACTTGAACCAAAATGAGCTGCAGTTGAGTTGCAGAAAAAAACCTTTACTGCGCCAATGCCACAAAAAAGCACAGTTACAATATGCCCGACAACACTTTGACACCCCTCACAGCTTCCGGCACACCAATTTGGAGTGATGAGACCAAGATAGAGCTTTATAAATCAAAACCATAAGTGCCATGTTTGGAGAGGGGGCAGCAAGGCCTAGAGCGACAAGAATACCAATTCCAATGTGAAGCATGGTGGTGGCGAGGAGTGAGCTTTTTAACCAGTTTGGCTGGGCTGGGGTGAGCATTCCTCAAATCCTGGCCACTTCAAAAAGATTAAGTGGCCAGGATGTGTAGTGTCCCTCTTTAGGTATCGGTGCCAATAATGCCGTTTGCACGAGTACTTGGTACTCGTGCAAATGGCCCGATACATCTCCCCATCACAGTAAGCCAGCGCTGGGTCGGCTTGCCGGTATCCGCGGGGCTGGGGAAGCTGGCCGCGTACATGAAAAGCACTCGCCAGCGTTCCCCTCCGGCGGGCCGCATACTCACCTAGCGGTGGGGTCCGGTTGCATGGCTGTGACGCAGCCGCCGGGCAGTGGAGGCTGTGACGCAGCCGCCAGCCAAGATCTCGCGGGAGCCTCCCGCGAGATCTCGGCTGGAGAAAGAGTCAAGGCCTCCACGGCCGCGTCAGAGGCATGCAACGGATCCACCTTCAGTGTCCATCAGAGCTGGGGGGGGCAATCATCCATGAGAGCTGGGGGGGGGGCAATCATCCATGAGAGCTGGGGGGGGGCAATCATCCATGAGAGCTGGGGGGGGGCAATCATCCATGAGAGCTGGGGGGGGCAATCATCCATGAGACCGGGGGGGGCAATCGTGAGACCTGGGGGGGGCAATCGTGAGACCTGGGGGGGGGCAATCGTGAGACCTGGGGGGGGGCAATCGTGAGACCTGGGGGGGGGGCAATCGTGAGACCTGGGGGGGGCAATCGTGAGACCTGGGGGGGGCAATCGTGAGACCTGGGGGGGCAATCGTGAGACCTGGGGGGGGGCAATCGTGAGACCTGGGGGGGGCAATCGTGAGACCTGGGGGGGCAATCGTGAGACCTGGGGGGGGCAATCGTGAGACCTGGGGGGGGGCAATCGTGAGACCTGGGGGGGGCAATCGTGAGACCTGGGGGGGGCAATCGTGGAGACCTGGGGGGGCAATCGTGAGACCTGGGGGGGCAATCGTGAGACCTGGGGGGGCAATCGTGAGACCTGGGGGGGGCAATCGTGAGACCTGGGGGGGGCAATCATCCGTGAGAGCTGGGGGGGGGGCAATCATCCGTGAGAGCTGGGGGGGGCAATCATCCGTGAGAGCTGGGGGGGGGCAATCATCCGTGAGAGCTGGGGGGGGGGCAATCATCCGTGAGAGCTGGGGGGGGCAATCGTGAGACCTGGGGGGGGGCAATCGTGAGAGCTGGGGGGGGCAATCGTGAGAGCTGGGGGGGGCAATCATCCGTGAGAGCTGGGGGGGGGCAATCATCCGTGAGAGCTGGGGGGGGCAATCATCCGTGAGAGCTGGGGGGGGGGCAATCATCCGTGAGAGCGGGGGGGGGGCAATCATCCGTGAGAGCTGGGGGGGGCAATCGTGAGACCTGGGGGGGGCAATCGTGAGACCTGGGGGGGGCAATCGTGAGACCTGGGGGGGGGGCAATCGTGAGACCTGGGGGGGCAATCGTGAGACCTGGGGGGGCAATCGTGAGACCTGGGGGGGGGCAATCGTGAGACCTGGGGGGGGCAATCATCCGTGAGAGAGCTTGGGGGGGCAATCATCCGTGAGAGCTGGGGGGGGCAATCATCCGTGAGAGCTGGGGGGGGCAATCATCCGTGAGAGCTGGGGGTTGGCAATCATCCGTGAGAGCTGGGGGTTGGCAATCATCCGTGAGAGCTGGGGGTTGGCAATCATCCGTGAGAGCTGGGGGTTGGCAATCATCCGTGAGAGCTGGGGGTTGGCAATCATCCGTGAGAGCTGGGGGTTGGCAATCCTCCGTGAGAGCTGGGGGGGCAATCATCTGAGCTGGGGGTCAAAGCTACATATCCATGTGAGCTGTGGGGCAAAGCTACAGATCCATGTGAGCTGGGGGCAAGCTACAGATCCATGTGAGCTGGGGGCAAGCTACAGATCCATGTGAGCTGGGGGCAAGCTACAGATCCATGTGAGCTGGGGGCAAGCTACAGATCCATGTGAGCTGGGGGCAAGCTACAGATCCATGTGAGCTGGGGGCAAGCTACAGATCCATGTGAGCTGGGGGCAAGCTACAGATCCATGTGAGCTGGGGGCAAGCTACAGATCCATGTGAGCTGGGGGCAAGCTACAGATCCATGTGAGCTGGGGGCAAGCTACAGATCCATGTGAGCTGGGGGCAAGCTACAGATCCATGTGAGCTGGGGCAAGCTACAGATCCATGTGAGCTGGGGGCAAGCTACAGATCCATGTGAGCTGGGGCAAGCTACAGATCCATGTGAGCTGGGGGCAAGCTACAGATCCATGTGAGCTGGGGGCAAGCTGCAGATCCATGTGAGCTGGGGGCAAGCTGCAGATCCATGTGAGCTGGGGCAAGCTGCAGATCCATGTGAGCTGGGGGCAAGCTGCAGATCCATGTGAGCTGGGGGCAAGCTGCAGATCCATGTGAGCTGGGGGCAAGCTGCAGATCCATGTGAGCTGGGGGCAGCTGCAGATCCATGTGAGCTGGGGGCAAGCTGCAGATCCATGTGAGCTGGGGGCAAGCTGCAGATCCATGTGAGCTGGGGGCAAGCTGCAGATCCATGTGAGCTGGGGGCAAGCTGCAGATCCATGTGAGCTGGGGGCAAGCTGCAGATCCATGTGAGCTGGGGGCAAGCTGCAGATCCATGTGAGCTGGGGGCAAGCTGCAGATCCATGTGAGCTGGGGGCAAGCTGCAGATCCATGTGAGCTGGGGGCAAGCTGCAGATCCATGTGAGCTGGGGGCAAGCTGCAGATCCATGTGAGCTGGGGGCAAGCTGCAGATCCATGTGAGCTGGGGGCAAGCTGCAGATCCATGTGAGCTGGGGGCAAGCTGCAGATCCATGTGAGCTGGGGGCAAGCTGCAGATCCATGTGAGCTGGGGGCAAGCTGCAGATCCATGTGAGCTGGGGGCAAGCTGCAGATCCATGTGAGCTGGGGGCAAGCTGCAGATCCATGTGAGCTGGGGGCAAGCTGCAGATCCATGTGAGCTGGGGGCAAGCTGCAGATCCATGTGAGCTGGGGGCAAGCTACAGATCCATGTGAGCTGGGGGCAAGCTACAGATCCATGTGAGTTGGGGGCAAGCTACAGATCCATGTGAGCTGGGGGCAAGCTGCAGATCCATGTGAGCTGGGGGCAAGCTACAGATCCATGTGAGCTGGGGGCAAGCTACAGATCCATGTGAGTTGGGGGCAAGCTACAGATCCATGTGAGCTGGGGGCAAGCTACAGATCCATGTGAGCTGGGGGCAAGCTACAGATCCATGTGAGCTGGGGGCAAGCTACAGATCCATGTGAGCTGGGGGCAAGCTACAGATCCATGTGAGCTGGGGGCAAGCTACAGATCCATGTGAGCTGGGGGCAAGCTACAGATCCATGTGAGCTGGGGGCAAGCTACAGATCCATGTGAGCTGGGGGCAGCTACAGATCCATGTGAGCTGGGGGCAAGCTACAGATCCATGTGAGCTGGGGGCAAGCTACAGATCCATGTGAGCTGGGGGCAAGCTACAGATCCATGTGAGCTGGGGGCAAGCTACAGATCCATGTGAGCTGGGGGCAAGCTGCAGATCCATGTGAGCTGGGGGCAAGCTGCAGATCCATGTGAGCTGGGGGCAAGCTGCAGATCCATGTGAGCTGGGGGCAAGCTGCAGATCCATGTGAGCTGGGGCAAGCTGCAGATCCATGTGAGCTGGGGCAAGCTGCAGATCCATGTGAGCTGGGGGCAAGCTGCAGATCCATGTGAGCTGGGGGCAAGCTCAGATCCATGTGAGCTGCGGGCAAGCTGCAGATCCATGTGAGCTGGGGGCAAGCTGCAGATCCATGTGAGCTGGGGGCAAGCTGCAGATCCATGTGAGCTGGGGGCAAGCTGCAGATCCATGTGAGCTGGGGGCAAGCTGCAGATCCATGTGAGCTGGGGGCAAGCTGCAGATCCATGTGAGCTGGGGGCAAGCTGCAGATCCATGTGAGCTGGGGCAAGCTGCAGATCCATGTGAGCTGGGGGCAAGCTGCAGATCCATGTGAGCTGGGGGCAAGCTGCAGATCCATGTGAGCTGGGGGCAAGCTGCAGATCCATGTGAGCTGGGGGCAAGCTGCAGATCCATGTGAGCTGGGGGCAAGCTGCAGATCCATGTGAGCTGGGGGCAAGCTGCAGATCCATGTGAGCTGGGGGCAAGCTGCAGATCCATGTGAGCTGGGGGCAAGCTGCAGATCCATGTGAGCTGGGGGCAAGCTGCAGATCCATGTGAGCTGGGGGCAAGCTGCAGATCCATGTGAGCTGGGGGCAAGCTGCAGATCCATGTGAGCTGGGGGCAAGCTACAGATCCATGTGAGCTGGGGGCAAGCTACAGATCCATGTGAGCTGGGGGCAAGCTACAGATCCATGTGAGCTGGGGGCAAGCTACAGATCCATGTGAGCTGGGGGCAAGCTACAGATCCATGTGAGCTGGGGGCAAGCTACAGATCCATGTGAGCTGGGGGCAAGCTACAGATCCATGTGAGCTGGGGGCAAGCTACAGATCCATGTGAGCTGGGGGCAAGCTACAGATCCATGTGAGCTGGGGGCAAGCTACAGATCCATGTGAGCTGGGGGCAAGCTACAGATCCATGTGAGCTGGGGGCAAGCTACAGATCCATGTGAGCTGGGGGCAAGCTACAGATCCATGTGAGCTGGGGGCAAGCTACATACATATGTATCTCGCGGGAGGGGATATATACATGTGAGCTGGGGCATTTTTATATGAGGTCTGATCTTATTGAAAAGCGGTCACATGACATAAAATAAAAGTATCGGTACTCGTGTCGGTGAGTACTTTTAAAAAAGTATTGGTACTCGGTCTTAAAAAAGTAGTATCGGTGCATCCCTAGTCCCGCTAATATGCAGACATTATCAAGAGATGAAGGAAGGGGGTGTCACGCTACGTGACCACCTCGACAGCTTTTCAAAATCGGTCTAAGAAATCTTACACGTACCCTAAAGATCGCAAATCATTTGTCATGGTTACGGCTTCCTTGTATTTGGTCCAAAACCTACATCTGCGTAATTTGAGAAGGAGTTTGTGGACGGACAATACTTCTCTAGGAGCAACATTTGATAGGGTGAGTGTGATGAAGCCGCACCTGCTGCTCATTCTCAATGTTTCTCTTTAAAGACACCTCACTGGACCACCAACATCCAGCTACTTACTGTGCTAGATGCCAGAAGAAAGATGAGAAAACAATGTACTGCAAGGCAAGTTTTAAAATGGAATTGCTAACATGTTTATTTTACCAGACAGGTTTATGGGGGCTTACTTGGAATAACACTAGACTGCTTTGCTCATGATGCGTCAGAGAAGGTGAGCAAACTAGATCTGAAGTAACACCTAACAAGCTCGTGTTCCATGTGACACATTAATTATGATCCCAGAAATATGCTAGTCAATGGAAGATCAGCTTTTGGACACTGCGTGCCCCTGTCCTGCCCCACTCTTTCCTGTACCAGAAGGCAGTTTTTTTTTTTTTTTATTGACACAGCCAGAGCTCCTCTTCCCTCGCTCGTCAATGTCATTCTCACTCTCCTGGAATCTCCTTTACAGTCCAATCTAGCAATTTAATACTTTAGCAGATTTATTTTCTGGCAGCTGCTACTTGGTAGAGATTTCTGCAATGCAGCACAGAGTACACGTCTCAACCTATAACCCTGGAGCCGGGAGAGCAAATATCCCAATCAAATAGGAATGCAGAGTATCCATGTAGGTGCAAATCAAACCCACATATCCAGATCCTGTAAGTATAGATTATAAGGCTCAGGTCAGACGAGCGCAGTGTTCACGTTCGTGTTGCCGTACATTTTAACATCCGTGGTAGCATACAATTATGATCAATTGAGACCCACACACGAAGTACGTCCGCACAGAAGTGCAGATGCACAACGGACGCGGCAAACGGACGCAAGTTAGGCAAGAACGTAAATCCGCTAGAACGGATGTACAGAGTGCGCTGCGTCCGCAACGTCCGCATAGCTGAGTGATGGAACGAAGTCAGACAGACTGCATTTTTGACGGACAAAATGTTTTTCAGATTAATTTATTTTCCCTTCTACATCAGTCCAAAAACCCAGTCACAGAAACGTACTGTGTGGCCACTACCTTGTCGTCAGTCAGAAAGTCCGTCCGTTGTGCACAGATGCACAGTCCGTTCAAAATGCGCTCGTCTGACCCGAGCCTAATTAGGAGTTCTTGCTAAACGTGGGGTTTTTTTGTTTGAGAAAGGATTTTACCAGGAAGGATACATTGAGATTTCTCTCGTTTTCAAGTATGTCCTGGGTGACGAGTATGTACTGTTAGGTGTCTTGCCCAAGGACACTTACTGGGGAGGTGCTCTTGCTGGGATCGAACCCATGTCTCCACAGGCTCTCTCCACGCAGAGCAGTGATGTTACCTCTACTCCACCCAGCCGGTACTATTGTTTATATTTAACTCAGAATGAAAACTAGAGGGACAACCCCCCCCCCCCCAAAAAACAAAACAACCTATGGCATCATTAAAAGTGAGACTAAGTAATGACAGTTGCTTCCCCCGCGCTGCATGTCCAAGAGAGGAGGATGATCATCGACTGGCAGGATGGCACACAAGCTGCAATACAAACACTTATGAATAAGAAGTATTGGAAGCTGGCAGTTTGAGTGTACATATTCCACTGCTAAACACACTCGAATTCCTGGGATTTGTACCAGGAATATCACTGTTTAATGACAGATAAAATTAAAATAACAAACGGGAAAAAAAAAAAAAAAAAACTTACATTGTATCATCTGCTACTTTGATGTTATTTGATTTAGTGATATTGATCTCTGGGTGTTTAGAGGTCTAAGAGACAGGATAGGAATCTCATAGCGAATAACCCCAAGTATCACACCAGACTACGTGCTGGTGTGTGCCAGCATCACCAGAAAAAAAAAAAAAAACGCTAAAATCGCAGGTACTATATAGTGTCAAGAAATGTCAAAACTAAAAGAGCAAACTGAGAAGTTTACAGTAAAAAGGAGACATGCCCCCCCCCCCCCTGCTGTGACAGCTCTTTACTACCAGGTGATCTCCCATAAAACAACCGGCAGAATCTGGAGTTTTGATGGAAAATAACTTTTCATTACCCACACAGTAAAGCTATACAGAAAACCCTTTATTGTTGCGGTTTACTGAAGGTAAACCCTATTCAACAAGCTGAGGGCTCCCTCTGCTGGCCAGAAAGTGCTACTACATGTACACTGCATTTTGGGCACAAAGTTTCCTTGGAATGAAACAGACCTGCCAGGTTTTCACACAACGAAACCTGACAGCTGTTATGTTGAAACTTTAGGGGCATGTTCTGGAAGCGGTTTGGAAATGAATTTCACTTGCAGTAAACAACATTCCTTTACATTGCTTCGGAATCAGCCAAGATTGCATTTCCTTGATCACGAGGAAGCTGAAGGTGCTTTTGAAGATCACATATACTTGATCGTGGTAGTGTAGGGGTTAAAGCAATGGCTGTCTGTCAGCAGTCCTGGACAGCTTTCCGGGGTTTCAGTAAGTATATATAGCAGACCCAGGATGCATAAAAGTGAGACAGATGTCATTTGCATATCCTACCCAGAATTCCTTGTTGCATATGGGGAATGTGGCACAGGAGCTCTGGGATGCAATTCTTTGAATTGCTGTGATATGCAAGTGGGTTCTGCAATAATAAAACACACACATTGCAATCGTTCCCTTGTGGGGTTTTTTTGTGTCGTTTTTTTTTCCCTCTCTAATTTCCCCCACCATTTGTTTTGTTAATTTCCTAATTAGCATGTGAATTTGCTGCCCTATTGAGACGGCCCCACATCAGGTGTTACCTTTAATCTGCCTGACTGCAATCAGTCTGCTCTATATACCAGCAAGGACTGGCTCCAACGAGCCCTGGCTCCTGTGCCCATTCCAAGTGGCCATCTAAGTGGAAGCTTGGAGTTGATTTTCTGGAGTTGAACTGCAAGGTTCTCATTTTACATTGGGTAAACACACGGCTATATTATGCTTTCACCCTTCTACTTTTCACGTCTGTCTTTCTCCTTAAATGGAACTCCTGCCCCTCTACCACCGACCCCTACACTATCTGCATCTCTCCATCCCTCCTCTCTTACCACATGATGGCCTCACATGAGCTCCTTTGTTTCCTCAGAACATGGTCTCCCTGTAATTCTTGTGCTGCCAATCACTCCCACAAATCCCAGTCCCACCTTCTCTTTCTCACCCTCCTGCTGTTACTCTATGCAGGTGACATATCCCCTAACCCTGGCCCCACAACACATCCAATACTTCCCTCTCATCCCATATCCATCGCACATAAATCACCAACCTCATTCCCATAAACCCTCAGCGCCTGTCCTCTTTCTCCTGCGCCCTCTGGAACGCTCGGTCTGTGTGCAACAAACTCACAGCCATCCATGACCTCTTCCTTTCAAACTCCTTCATCCTCCTAGCTTTAACTGAAACCTGGAGTCACGCAATCTTCCCTCCTCCCTACCCACCGCGATGGACAGGCTATTGACCTTGTCTTTTGCAACCTCTGCTCCATTTCTGAGTTCACATGTCGTCATTTCCCCATCTCTGACCACCACCTTCTCTCTTTCAACCTATCTGGACTTCCTAAACACCCTGCTCCCACACCCCGCACACACACTCGCAGAAATCTACATGCTGTGGATCCCCATCAATTCTCCAATCTACTTCACCACCTCCCTCACACCTCATCCTTCATCTACCCTGATGCTGCCACTGACCACTATAACACCACACTTATCTCTGCCCTAGACACGCTTGCTCCTCTTCAACTCTGTAAGGCCCCACGCCGCCAGCTTCAGCCCTGGCACACCCTCCAGACACGCTACCTGCAAAGATGCTCCTGCACTGCAGAGCGTGCCTGGAGGAAATCCCGCTCTGAAGCCGATTTTGTTCACTTCAAGTTTATTCTCCGGTCATACACCTCTGCCCTCCACTTGGCCAAACAATCCTTCTTCTCATCTCTTATATCTACGCTGTCCTCCAACCCTAAACGGCTCTGGTCCACCTTCAACACCCTCCTCTACCCACCTGCACCTCCCCCCTCAGCTTCAGCGCTCAAGACCTGGCAGATTTCTTCCTCAGTAAAACTCTATCAGAAGCAACATCCCAACACAAGATAGTTATCTGCCACCTCCACTCCCAGAAGCCCCCTCTGCCGCTTCCTCCCAGCCACTGATGAAGTCAATTCCTTATTGTCCTCCTCACATCTCACCACGTGCCCGCTCGACCCCATTCCCTCACATCTAATTCCTCCCCTCTCCTCCTCCCTCACCCCTGCTCTCACACACATCTTCAACCTATCTCTCTCCACTGGCTCCTTCCCATCCGCCTTCAAACACGCGCTAGTTACCCCTTTACTAAAGAAACCATCCCTAGATCCCAACTCTCCATCCAACTACCGCCCTGTATCCCTGCTTCCCTTCACATCAAAGCTCTTAGAAAAACTAGTCTTCAACCGCCTCTCCCTCTTCCTGTCCTCCAATTCCCTACTTGACCCCCTGCAATCTGGCTTCCGTCCCCTACACTCAACTGAAACTGCCCTCACCAAAGTCACCAACGACCTCCTAACTGCTAAAAAAACACGGCCACTATTCTATTCTCATCCTGCTTGACCTCTCGGCTGCTTTTGACACTGTTGACCACCCCCTCCTTCTACAGACCCTCAACTCTCTGGGTCTCGGTGACACTGCACTCGCTTGGGTTGACTCCTATTTATCCAACAGGTCCTTCTCTGTGTCCTTTGCTAGTAACTCCTCCTCTTCATTGCCTCTATCTGTTGGTGTACCTCAAGGCTCTGTCCTTGGTCCTCTGCTCTTTTCCATCTACACCTCCTCCCTGGGCAAAATTATCATTAACAGCTTTGGCTTTAATTACCACCTCTACGCTGATGACACTCAGATCTACCTCTCTACCCCTTATCTCTCTCCCCCTGTCCTTTCAAAAGTCAGCGACGGTTTATCTGGCATCTCCTCCTGGATGGCCTCCACCACCTGCCGATACCAACTGCATAATATTTCCAGAATGCGGCCATTTCTTAGCGCTGTCACCACAAAACAACTCATACACGCCCTGGTAATCTCCCGACTCGACTATTGCAATAATCTCTAATCTGGCCTCCCTCTGTCCCGCCTCTCCCCCCTACAATCCATCCTGAACGCCTCCGCCAGGCTAATCCACCTCACCCACTGCTCTGTCTCTGTCGCTCCCCTCTGCGAGTCCCTTCACTGGCTCCCCATCCACTGCAGAATTAAATTTAAAATCCTTACCCTGACCTACCCATAAAAAATAATAATATATATTATTCTTACTAGCACGTATAGCAATGCTACGGTTTATTCCAGGTTAACCCGCTGGCATACACCAACCATGACAGGATTATAAAGACATCTCATGACAAAATAGTACACAGTGATTTACTGCACTGGAAGCTTACATCATATATCCATTTATATGCAGATGAAAATATTCATGTTTAGTTAAAATTATTGAAAATTGATATACAAAAATTGAAATAATTGCTATAGAATTGTTGAAACTCATGTTTTAGCACACCATTTGTGGGTTTGCATCTTATTAACCAAACTACACTAGGAAAATGACAACTAAATTAGGTTTAACAACTGGAAACTGAAAATGTGGAATAGTGTAAAGACCTACTGGCATGTTCAGCATGTGCGACATCTTCATTATCGGTTTCAGAACATCCACGTGTGAGGACATCAAGTATGTAGCTAAGCTGCAAATGAATAATGACCAAGCTTGGTAGGAGCCGGACAAACTTCTCTATGAAGACTTGCAGGTCTATTCACTAAAGGGTGAAGCCTGGAGAATCGGCAGGAGACGAGAACAATCTAGACCTATTAGCTGATTTGGAAAGGGAGATAAATGGGAGAATTTTTGTTTGATTATTTTGACCTAGAATTTTCACTTCTGCAAATTCTCCTTGCTTCACCATTTAGTGAATAGACCTGTTTTGCCATGATGCCAACAAATGTGGAGGTGAAGCCATAATGCATTATTACACATTCTGCCAAACACCTAAACCAGCGCACTGCTGCGAGGGACACAGGGGATCCGTTGGATCCCTGCGTCTCTGATTTTTACCCTACACAAAGTCATATGAGGTGTCATTGCAAAGGACAAGGTATGGCCTTTCCAACAATATCAAATATGATCATGTAATGTGCAAACATAGAAAAATTTAATTAAATACCATAATTAAATTATTTTCCTCTCTTTTCTAAGTCAGTGGTATTATTTGCTTTTACTTATAAAATCAAACAATGCTGCTGTCCTATAAAACCTCATTTCCCACACCGAGACCAAATGTGGAGGTGATAGCGCAAAGCGTTACAAGCTGCTTCAACGCTACGAGGAAAGCGGGGGTACTTTGGCCCCCTTATTTCCATTATTTACATCCCCACAAAGTCACGTTAGGTGTCAATGGACAGATCAGAGTCTAGCTTTTCTAACGATACCAAACATGATCTTGTAAAAAAGAATTTTAAAAAACACAAACATTAAAGAATTTTTTAAAATGTACTATTTTTTTGTTCCAAAGCAATGGCACTTCTAGTTTGTCACATATAAAATGAGCAATCCCACTGCCATTACTCACCTTCTCATTTCCCACTCTGCGAGCAAGTTCAGTGATTTATACAGTCATATTATTCAGAAAACACATTTCAGCAAAATACAAGTGACAATTATTTTTTTTCTTCTTCAGTTTTGGTTAAAATTGCATTTTTTTTTATTATTTTTTTTAAACAGGAGTGCACAGAATATATAACCACAAAGGTTTGGATGATAAAATGTGAAAAAATAATAATAAATATAAATATATATATATATATATTAGGGATGCACCGATACCACTTTTTTAAGACGAGTACCGATACTTTGTAAAAGTACTCACCGATACCGAGTACCGATACTTTTCTTTAATGTCATGTGACGCTTTCCAATAAGAACAGACCATATAAAAATGCCCCCAGCTCACATGTATATACCCCCCCCCCCAAGATATATATATTCATACTGCCCCAGCTCACACATGGATAATGCCCCAGCTCACACATGGATATTGCCTCCCAGCTCACACATGGTTATGCCCCCCAGCTCATGGATATGCCCCCCAGCTCATGGATATGCCCCCCCCAGCTCATGGATATGCCCCCCAGCTCATGGATATGCGCCCCCCCCCCCCCCAGCTCATGGATATGCCCCCCAGCTCATGGGTATGCCCCCCAGCTCACACATGGGTATGCCCCCCAGCTCACACATGGGTATGCCCCCCAGCTCACACATGGGTATGCCCCCCAGCTCACACATGGGTATGCCCCCCAGCTCACACATGGTATGCCCCCCAGCTCACACATGGGTATGCCCCCAGCTCACACATGGGTATGCCCCCCAGCTCACACATGGGTATGCCCCCCAGCTCACACATGGGTATGCCCCCCAGCTCACACATGGGTATGCCCCCCAGCTCACACATGGGTATGCCCCCAGCTCGTGGACCGGATCCCCCCCCCCCCGCGACGATACTTACCTTCCTGGGCGCCGCCGGGAATGTCTCCGCGCGTGCGCTCGTTGGAAGGACCCCAGCCGCGACCACGTGGGACCATGTGATCGCGGCTGGGGTCCTTCCAACGAGCGCGCGGGGAAACTTTCCAGGCTTCGCCCAGGAAGGTAAGTATCGTCGCGGAGAGCAGCTGCAGGGCCTGTCTGAATGCTCTATCTGCATTCGGACAGGCCCTGCAGCTGCTCACTGTGTTCATGTTCATACTTACCGTCCTGGGCGCCGCCGGGAAAGCTTCCACGCGCGCGCGCTCGTTGAAGGACCCCAGCCGTGATCACATGGTCCACGTGGTCGCGGCTGGGGTCCTTCCAACGAGCGCACGCGCGGAGACATTCCCGCGGCGCCCAGGAAGGTAAGTATCGTCGTGAGCAGCTCCAGGGGCGGCTGTACGAATGCAGATAGAACATTCGTACAGCCGCCGCAGCACCTCGGATGCCGGCATCGGAAAAAATATCGGGGGGTACTGCACGAGTACCAAGTACTCCTGCAGTACCCAGTATCGGCCCCGATACTAGCATCTGTATAACATACAGTTGTGTTCAAAATTATTCAACCCCCACTGAAATTTAGTGTTTTGGCCAGTTTGACATTGATTTTGATCATTCAATCATCTTGCTTACAATTAAATCAAAGAGGCACGTGTAGGTCAGACAAATATAACATAACATTTATAATGAAATAACCACAAATATCTTTTCTGTGCTCACATCATTATCAGTTTTATTCAACCCCAAGTGACATTCAATCTTAGTACTTAGTACAACATCCTTTTACAGTTATAACAGCTTTTAAACGTGAAGCATAGCTTGACACAAGTGTCTTGCAGCGATCTACGGGTATCTTCGCCCATTCGTCATGGGCAAAAGCCTCCAGTTCAGTCACATTCTTGGGCTTGCGCACTGCAACTGCTTTCTTTAAGTCCCACCAGAGGTTCTCAATCGGATTTAAGTCTGGTGACTGCGATGGCCACTCCAAAATGTTCCAGCCTTTAATCTGCAACCATGCTCTAGTGGACTTGGAGGTATGCTTGGGATCATTGTCCTGTTGAAAGGTCCAACATCTCCAAGCCTCAGGTTGTGACGGACTGCATCACATTGTCATCCAATATCTCCTGGTACTGAAGAGAATTCATGGTACCTTGCACACGCTGAAGCTTCCCTGTACCTGCAGAAGCAAAACAGCCCCAAAGCATGATTGACCCCCCGCCATGCTTCACAGTAGGCAAGGTGTTCTTTTCTTCATAGGCCTTGTTCTTCCTCCTCCAAAACATAGCGTTGATCCATGGGCCCAAACAGTTCTAATTTTGTTTCATCAGTCCATAGAACACTATCCCAAAACTGTGGTTTGTCCACATGACTTTTGGCATAAGTCGACTCTTATTCTTTGGAGACAGCAAGGGGTGCGCCTGGGAGTTCTGGCATGGAGGCCTTCATTACGCAGTGTGCGCCGTATTGTCTGAGCTGAAACTTCAGTACCCACATCTGACAAATATTTTCTCAGTTCCTCAGCAGTCACATGGGGACTTTTCTCCACTCTACGCTTCAGGTAGCGCACAGCAGTCGAAGTCAGCATCTTCTTTCTGCCACGACCAGGTAGCGTTTCAACAGTGCCCTTTGCCTTGAATTTGCGAATGATGCTTCCTATGGTCTCTCTTGGTATGTTTAACATCTTTGCAATCTTCTTATAGCCATTGCCCTTCCTGTGAAGAGCAATCACCTCTTCTCTTGTCTTCCTGGACCATTCTATTGACTTCACCATGTTTGTAACCACACCAGTAAATGTCTAGAAGGAGCTGAGTATCACAGTCATTTTAAAGCTGCCTAATTGGTGCTTATTATGCTTTATTGCTGCTCCGTGACATCCACAGGTGTTTTCAATACCTGATTGTTCTTCAGAGTGGTAGTCTTTAAGGGGTTGAATAATTGTGTCAATGAAGAATTCACAAAAGAAACATTTACTACTGTATTACAAAACCAATTGATGTCATTTTAGTTGCATATGGTTCATTAAAAAGTCCTTGTAGGATTTCATTCTGAATACAATTACAAATGTACACTAAATTCCCTAAAACCCTTTACAGCATTGGGGGTTGAATAATTTTGAACACAACTAATTATATATATATATATATATATATCCATAAATGATTGAAATCTGAATGGAAATTTACATTTTTGTTACGGCATACTCACAGGACATGATGTATACACAGAATAATGTTATATTTTGAATCTGCCAAGTCTGTTGAAAATAAGGACATATATACAGTAATTTGTCTGGGTCCTATAATAAAACAGGACTTCGAATGGTGTTTAACCTCCCTGGCAGTACGATTCTGACATATTTTATATGTCAGAATCGGTACCATTTATTTAGCCCCCTAGTGGTAATGGAGTGTGGCTTGGGGTTAATTTCATTGCTGAAAGCGGAGAAACCTGAGCCACACTCATGCTGGATACATAACTGTCCCTGCGCTCCCTCGCTGTCCCCCACAGACACCTCTGAACTAACGCGACGTCCTACTTCCATTCTCACGAGAAGGGAACCAGTATGCTGCGATCGCCGGAGGAGAATGCGATCACGGAGTTCAGCGAGGGAGTGCAGATACAGGTAGGTATCCAGCCCGAGTGTGGCTCGGGGGTTACCGCTTTCAGCAATTCAATTTAACCGCGAGCCACACTAGGGGAAAACCGCCAAGAAGGTTAAACATGAGGAGCACAAAACAGCCAAAATAAGATCAGAGCACAGGGGTGAAATGGCTCAGCAGAGAAGGGGTTAAAAGGCCGCAGCGCCGCCTCCTCCCTCCCAGTGCTCCTCCGTGGCAGTGCTGGGAGGAAGTGATTGCGTAATATAATTACTTCCAGTTTTGTATGGCAGCCGCACGAGAGGAAAGAGTGTATCTTTGCTGGATCTAGGGTAATGTTCAGGGAGAGGGGGCATGGAGAACGGAGCAGAGTGGTATGAAACTTGAGAAGGAGAGTGCAGAATGGGGGAGAAGGGAGAACAGTAAAGGGGGCATGCAATAGCCCCTGAAAATAGTCCCAGTCATTGCTGTTTTTTTTTACCATTAAGGCTAGGGTCAGACGAGCGTCATTTCTACGCAGGGCCGTAAGAAGGGAGAGGCGAGTGAGGCGCCTGCCTCGGGCACAGCTGTGAAGGGGCGCAGCCATGGCTCGAGTCCAGCAGGTATCGAGCCATGGCTGCGCCCCTTCACAGCTGTGAAGCGCCCAGCCCGAAATGATTGCCGGCGGCCGCTTGCTTCCTGCTTGAACAGCCGCTGACAGGAAGTGTGAGCGGCTGCACTTCCTGTCAGCGGCCGTTCAAGCAGGAAGCAAGTGGCCGCCGGCAAGGAGAGGTGAGCTGGGGCGCTATCCATGAGACCTGGGGGGGGCGCTATCCATGAGACCTGGGGGGGGCGCTATCCATGAGACCTGGGGGGGGCGCTATCCATGAGACCTGGGGGGGGCGCTATCCATGAGACCTGGGGGGGGCGCTATCCATGAGACCTGGGGGGGCGTATCCATGAGACCTGGGGGGGCGTATCCATGAGACCTGGGGGGGCGTATCCATGAGACCTGGGGGGGCGTATCCATGAGACCTGGGGGGGGGCATTATCCATGAGACCTGGGGGGGGCATTATCCATGAGACCTGGGGCATTATCCATGAGACCTGGGGCATTATCCATGAGACCTGGGGGGGCATATCCATATGCTGGGGCAATATATACCCATATGAGCTGGGGTCAATAATATCCATGTGAACTGGGGAAAATATAGTCTGTGGGGCTCAGTGCTGTGTATATTATTCTGGGGGGGGGTGTATATTATGCTATATGTTCTTTTGCTATACGTGCATGTATTCTGTGTGTACTGTATTTCTACATGTACTAAGTGTGCACTATATATGTAGGGTACAAAGGGTGGTCCGATCCACTGGTTCTAGTCGCGGGGAGCATCCAGGAGCTTAGCACTGCGCCACTGGTCGGGGACTCTGATTTTTAAAATAATGGGGGGGGGGGGCACAATTTTCTGTTTTTGCCTCGGGTGCAAAAGGAGCTAGCTATGGCTCTGTTTCTACGGACTGTACGTCCGTACACACGGACGTACGTCAGTACGGAAGACGCAGTAGTGGCCACAGAGTACGTTTATTCACTGACGTATATTTTGACGGATGTAGCAGGGAAAATAAAATAAAAAGCAAAACCAATTTGTCCGTAAAAAATGCTGGACGTATAAATGCAGTCCATCTGACCACGTTCCATCACTCACACACAAAGCTATGCAGACGTTGCAGACGCAGCGCACTTTGTGCGGCCGTTCTAGGGGTTGTACGTTCTTGCCTGCCTTGCGTCCGTGGGCCGCGGCCGTTGTGCATCCGTAGTTCAGTGCGGACGTACTTCATGTAACGGGCTCCGATGGGCTGTCTTGCTATCATGGACGTACTTTTAGGCGCAATCACAGACGTGAACACTACGCTCGTCTGACACCAGCCTTAGCGAGAAGCAGAACGCAGGTTAATACACAGAAGAGGAATATGGGGGGGGGGGGGGGAGGCGCTAGGTGACAGGACTTGCCACACCTCTGGTGTCTGTCATCTCCGTAAACAGCATCCTCTTTAGGTTTCCAGTATGCAAGCATTAGATAGTCTAAGCTACTTTCAAGACGGAAGAATTTTTCTATGGCTTTACAATTCTGTATAATTATGCAGAATTAATGGGCATTTAGTATTAATTGGAAAAGTGACATCATCACCAACTGTACAAATTGCATACAGCAATAGATATAAGCCTAGGTATAGAAGGTTCAATCTGTCACCTTGTAACTCAAAAGGTACCAAATTATTTTGCATAACAACCCAGATAAGTGGTCAGCATACTCAAGTGGAAACGTTTTTCGCCATAATGCACATCTGCACTTGTAAGGCTCCTGCTGACAGCGGCGTGTTCCACTGCATATGCCGAGTAATGAAGACCACGACATTCAGCTCAGGTATGGTATAAGTGGACTATTTTTTAGAAGAGTCCTCCTGTGGTAAAAGGTTAATGAGAGCTGTGAGGGATTTCCCTAATGGCTGCATTAAGTGGAATCGCTCTCTGCAGATGCGAGTTTGTTATTATCTATGTGACTTCATTTAACATGAATGACATCCATTGCTACAGGCGCCTGCACACATTATAAAACTGCACGGTCTATCATAATGTTACTGCAGAATTTTAATGAGACAGGAGACCACATTATACCTGATTTGCTGCTGGATAGAAGTGAAAGGTGGCTCCACACTATGACTTGTCAGCCTGTCACTATATCGGGCACAGAATCCTACAGATCCGACTAGAAATCTAGCAATCTGAAACCACATTACACACAAATGTCTAGGGTATCCGGGTGACATGGTATGGTATTAAGATTATTCTACTTTTAACCAAATAACAGATCAAATAAATCCTCAAAATTGAAAACATTTATAGAATATTTTATTATAGACATTAAAATGATGACCTTGACAACAAATATTAGATATCATTAAAGTTTCTTCTGGGCTCTATGGACCATGGCTCAGGATGGGTGGTAATAATGGAGTGATTCACTGGATTTACCCACAAGGCCTCGCTCAATGGTTACCCTTCAGTTTCCGATTTCAAGTTGAGTGGTGACTTTCTGCTTGGTATTGCCTGACCTGGGGCCATGTTTGTGGTGAGCAGTTAGTATTAACAAGTGATCAGTCAAGTATAAAGGCCACACTTGTTAATACCAACAGGGATCATGCCATCCCAGCAACATAATGTCTTCTGTGTCTATACTAGTCAGAGGGGCTGGGTGATTTAAAAAAATAAAAACACACAAATCGATGTCCAAAGATCGGGAAAGCTGAGCCGACAGGTTTGGCAGACTCCTGGTAAGCCTCTTGGCTCTGCTCTGTCAATGCACGGAGTCCGTCAACTAAAAAAATCAAGAGTCCTGTAAAAGCCAGTGATTATAGGGCCCCTGTTCAGATCAGGTGACTAGTACCTCATATAAATGCCAAAGGGAACTGGACTCAGAATAGCCTTATACATCGTTAGTTAACCCCCCGACGGTTTTCTCGAGTGTGGCTCGCGGTTAACATTTTGTACCGAAAGCGGTATCCCCGAGCCACACTTTGGTTGGATACTTACACGTCCTGCGCTTCCCTCGCTGACCTCCGCATTCTCCTCCAGCCGATCGCGACATCACACTGCCTGGATCTCTTCTCGCGGGGAGTGAACCAGGAAGTGTGACTGCGGGGACAGCAAGGGAGCACAGGACATGTAAGTATCAGGCCGAGTGTGGCTTGGGGATACCGCTTTCAGTATTGAAAGTTAACCCGAGCCACACTAATACCACTAGGGGGCCAGAATAAATAGGACCAATTCTGACATATAAAATGTCAGAATTGGACAGCCAGGGAGGTTAATATATGACATGGGCTAAAATGGCTGGTTGCCCTGAGGGCAGAACTAAGGCTCCGTTGACAGAAAAACTGGTCAGTCTGGTTATGGTCAAGCCCACCTGGGAAATATCCAGCCACCTCTCTAACCCCTGAAAGTGGTGTGTCCTTACTTTGAAGGAAGGCAAATTTTCTAAAGAAAAGCAAGCGAGTTGGGATGGACTGAGCATCTAAGGAGACTGAGGCCGGGGTCAGACGAGCGCACTACGTGTGCCCGTACTAATGTGCCTCCTGGCGTCCGTCGCAGCGCTGGGATGCTTCGATGGGGTCGGCCACACTCTGTAGTGCGCGTGCGCCAATTGTGCGCGCTACAGCGGCCGTGCTGAAGGCCACCCCATCGAAACACTACGTTGTGTGTTCCACAGGGAGGAACTGTCTTCCAGTTGAAGTGGTAGAGGCCAAAACAGTAATTGAATTTAAGCAGGCATGGGATAGGCATAAGGCTATCCTAAACAAAAGATAAATCCAGATAAAGTATCCATGTAATTGGGCAGACTAGATGGGCCGAAAGGTTCTTATCTGCCGACATCTTTCTATGTTTCTAAAACGCGATCCTCCATAGGAGGCACTAACTGCTCAGCGAGGTGGCCAGACAGGCGCCAGAGTGGAAGGAACGTCCACTCCACTCTCAAAAATGCCCCTCTGACCCCGGCTTAAGGATTCATTTGAGCAGTGACCCTTTGTCTCTCTCGCTTTTTTTCCTCCGTTCCGGCATCCTGAACACACACCCTGCGGGACACCAAGGATTGATAATATCAAAGTTAACTGCCTGTACATATAGCATGTGCTGTGTCCATTAGTTTAGATGGGGGTTACTTTTTTATTACTACTGTAAATATATGTTGTACTAGTTTGTTCAGCCTCTATATAAAAAATTTTGGATTGTGGAAAGCAAGGAGTGTAAAGTATGATTTAAGGTTATGAAGTTATTAAAAAGAGCGCTGATAGATTCAGTGGGATTTTATAGATTTATAACAATTACATACAGAATAATCTTTGTAACATTAACGTCTTTATTACAAGTCCTCAATTTTCCCTAAAAGTAACATCATGGATATCTCCCAACCCTGCTGGGCATGTTACTGTACACTAACTATTCTTATACTTTGTATCGGAGGCGCTATTGTAGAGGAAGAATAAATAATGATTCCAACATATAAATCGCTTAAGACATTCCAAACGCCCCTCTGAAAAAGAAGAGATCTGATAAAAATAAACCGTTCTCTAGTGACCTTCTTCGGGCCCAGCACTTGTGTACATACACCGGGATCAAGATTGGATCATTGGAGTCCTATGCCCCTCCCCCCCCGCCCAAGGTCGCCAGTAGTGGAGTAGGGTCCTGTTGCAATTATCAGCTCCCTCATATTACGAGTCAAGATGCGAACATGGCAGTTTGCTAGTATTAAAGCTGTTAATAGGGAGCTGCTAATGCTTGACAGCTCGCACTAACCTTTGGTTGTTTGTGACTCCCAGATTACCTGCTTAGCTAGAATAGGATTCCTAGATTTTGTATGGGACACGCAAAACTGGTCCTTACACGGAAACAACCAATGTTTCCACTCCACTTACCTCTAAAGCAAAAAAAGGAAAAGTGGAATGCACCAAAAAAAAAAAAAAAAAATTCCCTCAAATAAACATTGGGGGAAAAAAAAAAAAAAAAAAAAAGGGAAAAAAAATAATGGGGGAAAAAAATAAAAGAATGCATCTCTGGCTTCATGAATCGCAGCCAAGGCCGGGATCAGACGAGCGTTTTGCAGAGCAGAAGAAATGTCCGTGAGAGCAGACGTTCCTTCCACTCTGACGCCCGTCTGGCCACCTCGCCGAGTTCAGTTAACGCGCTCAGTGCTGCAAGGCTTGATCCTCCTATGGAGGATTGCATTTAGCAGCCCCGTCAAACACGCATCGTAGCGCTTCGACGAGGAAACTTTCAGAACGTCCGCAGCACACCCAGAAGTTTTTTTTCTGCTTTTTGGGTGCTTGTTTTATACACATTGTACTTGGTCATAACTGGTACCTTTAGAAAGGCCTTTCCAATGACACCTCATTTGACCTTGTGAGGTGTAAAGATTAGAGACGCAGGGTTCCAAAGTACCCCCAGTGATCCTCGATGCAGTGCGGCGGTTAATAATGAATTGTGCAACAGTTTCCACACTTGCTGGCGGCATGAGAAAAAAGTAGCTGAGTTAGTCCAGCGTCATTGCTCACTATATAATTGAAAAATGATTTTTAAAAAAAGTGTGTATGAAGATTTTACATGCTATCCAGAAAATATCAATGTGGACAAATTCTATAAAATGGTGGTAGACAGCACAAGTGCAGACTGCTTTCCTCATGTTTATATACACAAATCATTGCTTTAACAGACGTACACTATATTGCCAAAAGTATTCGCTCACCCATCCAAATAATCAGAATCAGGTGTTCCAATCACTTCCATGGCCACAGGTGTATAAAATCAAGCACCTAGGCATGCAGACTGTTTTTACAAACATTTGTGAAAGAATGGGTCGCTCTCAGGAGCTCAGTGAATTCCAGCGTGGAACTGTGATAGGATGCCACCTGTGCAACAAATCCAGTCGTGAAATTTCCTCGCTCCTAAATATTCCACAGTCAACTGTATTATAAGAACGTGGAAGTGTTTGGGAACGACAGCAACTAAGCCACGAAGTGGTAGGCCACGTAAACTGACGGAGCGGGGTCAGCAGATGCTGAGGCGCATAGTTCGAAGAGGTCACCAACTTTCTGCAGAGTCAATCGCTACAGACCTCCAAACTTCATGTGGCCTTCAGATGAGCTCAAGAACAGTGCGTAGAGAGCTCAATGGAATGGGTTTCCATGGCCGAGCAGCTGCATCCAAGCCACACATCACCAAGTGCAATGCAAACCATTGGATGCAATGGTGTAAAGCACGCCGCCACTGGACTCTAGAGCAGTGGAGACGAGTTCTCTGGAGTGACGAATCGCGGTTCTCCATCTGGCAATCTGAGGGACGAGTCAGGGTTTGGCAGTTGCCAGGAGAACGGTACTTGTCTGACTCCATTGTGCCAAGTGTAACGTTTGGTGGAGGGGGGATTATGGTGTGGGGTTGTTTTTCAGGAGCTGGGCTTGGCCCCTTAGTTCCAGTGAAAGGAACTCTGAATGCTTCAGCATACCAAGACATTTTGGACAATTCCATGCTCCCAACTTTGTGGGAACAGTTTGTAGCTGGCCCCTTCCTCTTCCAACATGACTGTGCACCAGTGCCCAAAGCAAGGTCCATAAAAACATGGATGACAGAGTCTGGTGTGGATGAACTTGACTGGCCTGCACATAGTCCTGACCTCAACCCGATAGAACACCTTTGGGATGAATTAGATCAGAGACTGAGAGCCAGGCCTTCTCGTCCAACATCAGTGTGTGACCTCACAAATGCGCTTCTGGAAGAATGGTCAAAAATTTCCATAAACACACTCCTAAACCTTGTGGACAGCCTGCCCAGAAGAGTTGAAGCTGTTATAGCTGCAAAGGGTGGACCGACGTCATAATGAACCCTATGGATTAGGAATGGGATGTCACTTAAATTCATATGCGAGTCAAGGCAGGTGAGCGAAAACTTTTGGCAATATAGTGTATATCCATCTTAGCTGCCAGCTGCATATTTTTAGTAGCCCGACAATGCTTTGTAAATAAGTCTTCATAATATAACCTAAAAATGTAGCAGTCAAATGTAAAATTATGTGAGTACCTGGTTACCTCATCCCTGTCAGGCATGGATATAAATAGCATAGTTAAGAATTTTAAAAAAGTCGAAAAAAAAAAAATGTGTAAATCTAAAAACACACCCAAAACCTGCATTTGTATCTTACGGTTTTCCTTTTTTTTTTTTGAGGAAAAAGGATTTTACCAGGAAGGATTGAGAATTCTCTTGTTTTCAAGTATGTCCTGGGTGGCGATTATGTACCGTTAGGTGTCTTGCTGGGATCGAACCCATGTCTCCACAGGCTCTCTCCATGCAGAGCAGTGATGTTACCTCTACTCCACCCAGCCGGTACATTTGAGGATGTTAAGGCCCGTGTCAGACGAACACGGTGATCACAGCCGTGTTGCCGCACAGTTTAACGTCGTAGCATAGAATCATGAGCAATAGAGACCCACACACGAAGTGTGTCCACACCGAACTGCGCACGCACAAGGCAAATGGACGCGAGTTAGGCAAGAACGTAAAACCGCTAACACGGACGCGCAGAGTGCGCCATGTCCACCGTGTCGACGTAGCGTTCTGTGTGAGACGTCAGACGCAGCGCATTTGCGACGTTCAGCACCTTGATGCACAAAATGCCTTTTCATATTTTTGTTTCCCATATTTCCCTTTTTTTCCACGTCCGTCATATAAAAAAAAAAAAAAAAGACTGTGTGGGGTCTAGAGTATCTTCCGTCAGAACGTCCGTCCGTTGTGCATGCACGCAGAGTGCGCTCTGACTGCGTTCGACTGACTCTAGCCTAAAATTAGTAATATTTACAAGGTTAACAGGAATAGATCATGGCTACAATATCTAAATGGTTATTCACTAATCACTGAACTTGCCACCGAATTTCACAGTACGGTGCAATTTAGTGAATAGACGAACGGCCACAAAACTGTCAATTTGCCAAATACAGGCGAAATTACAGCAAAATACGGTGCAGTTCGGAGGTAGCGAAACTGTCCCATAGAGAAGTAATGGGACACCTATTCAAAGAATGCCTAACTGCACCGAAGGGTCAGAGAAATGCCCTGATTTTCGTTGATTCAGTTCGACAGGCTTAAACAGACGAATCCCATTAGGTTTCAATGTAAATAAAGTAGGATCATTTTATAAAAAAAAGTTGATTCTTTTCATTTCCAGCAAAAAGCCTATTTATTTTTTAGAACACCTTTTTAGTTTGACAAAATTTGTGTTTCCCAATTTTTTTTAAAAGGCTTATTAACACCTTCATGACGGGCAGGCGTCGCCTGTTTGGCAGGGGTTAACACCGGCAAGGTGTACTGGTACACCTCGCTGACATGTACAGTCGCGGGCCTCTGGTTTGACCCGCCCACACATGTCATTGGCTGTGGGAATGGACAGAGGCAGCCCATTGAAGTCAGCAGGGTATACCTCTACGCCCCGCGTCTTCAAGGCCCATCCGCCACACAGACATCATAGCACGTCCCATAGCGATAAAAGGATTAAAAGGACTTTATTTACAAACATTTTACTGGTTTAAACAGAGAATAGGGAGAGTTCCATTTTTTTTCTTGCAGTTCGATGGAATCGCCACGGCCATTTCAGCGACGTTCAACTTTTTCATGAGGCTTCGGCAACTCAATCTTTGGCGCACTACAGTGACCATCCGGTCAATAGTGAATTCACTGTACTGTCTGCGAAACGGAAATCGCAGAAGTGCACTGAACTGCGTTGAAGTGAAAAGCACCAAGATTTAGTGAATAGACCCTCTAGTCACTAGTGAACTCATGAATCCTACCCCGGCACGCACATTCCTTGTGGTGGCGCTCTGGATACAGGTGGAGACTGTCAACTCTTTAAAATAATGTGCTATATCCAAGTAATACCACCATCTACAGATACTCTGGAACTACATTTGCCAAAATGCTCTGCCATTTTCTAATTAAGCAGGACATGGAGGGACTCCAAGTCATTAGGGGAGGGAGGACTGAAGTTGACACCAGCCCTAGAGTTCCTTATGATGTTGTCAGCTGCCTTTTGTTACGGTTTTGACTCCATGTTAAGACCGGATACAAACCCTGGCTCAAAGCTTGCCCTGACAGCATGTAGATGTTAGATGTTTTGTTTGCCCATCAGTTTGTTTAATGTTTGTGATTTGAAACCTTAAACAAACTGAAGGGAAAAAAAAAAAAAAAACCCAGACACGTTTTTTAATAAAAGTAACAGTTTGTCACTGAACACACAGTCACGACAGGTTTAACTGGACATCTACCAGCTTCCTGCTCCCGGACAGTCCATGAAAAGTGCTGCCCCGCTGTATGTAGCATTCACATGGGGGGGGGGGGATGAATGTACGCTCCACATAGAAGCCCTCTATGACAGCCCGTGTGTTGCCCTTCCTGCAGCTCAGAGTCACTAGGCTGCCTGTTTAATACACAAGTCTACCCTCCGGTGACTTGCTGTCTGTCCGGGAAAGAAAGACGAGCACTGCACGTACACAAGCCATTTAACCGCACACGAATAGCACCGAGGTACACAGACTGTGTCACCTTACCTTAGATTACGTCCCCGGGTCCAGACCTATCCAGGGCTTCGCAGCCCAAACGCGTCGAGTTGTCACTGCGAGAAGAATCCCTCCCCGGAACTAAACTAGCCGTCCTCGTTTTCCTTTCTTGACCGAGCAGCTGTGTGTAACACCCCACACAGGCAGAACACGGAGCGAATCGCGCGCCCAGCGGATGGAATAGGAACTGCAACTCCTCCTCAAGCCTCTGTGACTCAAAGAAAAAAAACACCTGAATTCAAAACTTTATTGGTCAAACCTGTAGTGCATACGGTTGTCTATTTTAATAGGTGAAACCCTGAAATATTGTGGTAGCTGCCTATTATCTTGGTGAATGCAAAGGTCGGTTTTTCTTTCTACAAAGAATGTAAAGTGGAATTTAACCCTTTCGATGCTGAGGCATTTCACACCTCTGTGCTGAGGTCATTTTTACCGGTTTAGCTCATCATGTTTAAACGCGTTTTGAAGCCTTATTTTAGTATATGACCCAGACATATTATCTATCGTTCTTTCTGGCAGATTCATAATATGTCATTATTATATGTATACGTCATGCCCTGTCTGTATAATATAACAAAAAATGCAATAAAATTAGAATTTTCAATAATTCACAACGTGTAAAGTGTTTTTTTTCACATTTTAACATGCGAGCAATTGCAGTTATATTTTGTATGGGGTGCGCTTGTTATAAAAATTAGAAATGGGGTCTTGTTACATTTTTTTGGGGAAAAATTACGCGTTTTTTTAACAAACGCACCCCAAACAAAAATCGTTATTGCAGCATCATTGTTCACATTATAATTGAAATGGGAACAATATTGCTGCATTAGGCTAGGGACAGATGAGCGCATTTTCTGCAGCCACCGTCAAAATGTACGTCGATGCGTGCGCACGCATTTTTTCACGGAATACGCTTAAGTGGTCAGACGATGCGCAATTCTGGACGTATTTCATGACGGTGGGGTAAAAAGAAGTCTAGGGAAATCCGGCTGTTTGAACGTTATGTTGGCCGCACACTAGCAGCGTCTGACGTCTCCTAATCACGCACACACGCCGCTATGCGGCCGCAGCGCACTCTGTACGTCAGTAGCAGCGGTTTCACGTTCTGATAAAAATGCGTTCATTTGCCGGTTGCGTGGTGTCGGCGCACTTTTGTACGCACGTACTGCGTATATTGGCCGTCATTGGCCGTTATGTGCTGCTACTGCCGCCGTGATTTAGTGCGCCTGCACGCGCGTTCCGACTGCCCCACTCTGACCCTAGCCTAAACAAAACAAAAAAAACTTGTTTATTTTTTAAATATTTTTTTATTTTTAAAACAAAATATTCTACATGGCCATGTTTGGTATCGTTGGATCGGCCATAGCATGGCCTTTCCAGCGATATCAAACATTAACCCCTAGCTGCCACGGATCGAGAGATAGGGGGTTCATTGGAACCCCCTATCTCCACCATTGCTGGCAGCTAACTTTGCTAACATTGCTGGGTTAACTCCAGGACTGGCGTCATCGTGCTGACGATCATGATGATCATGATGACGCCAGTCGTCAGGGGGAGTTCCCGGAGGCTTGGCCGACATCCAAGATGTCGGCCAGCTCCGAGAGAGGATCACGATTCGGCGCTTTTCGACACCGAATTGTGATCCGGCTCCCCAGGGGTTAATGTCAGCTACTGTTTGGAAGGGCAGGCTGTGCCCTTCCAAACGGTGCCTGCCTTAACCCTGTGGCCCCCGGCGATCGGGAGGGAGAGAGGTCCAAAGGACCTCCCTTTCAGGCGCCTCCTTCGCACTCGCGGGGGGGCGCCTGAATTAGATGTCATCACGCCGCCGCGATGACATCTAATGGCCTCGCCGGGGTCCAAGATGTCAGCCTGCAGGGGGGGGGGCAGCAGTCGGCCGGAATCCCCGGATTGCTGCCTCCTGTGCATGGACGCGCTCAGCGCGTCCATAGCACAGGAGAATCACTTGGCAGGACGCGTTGAGCGCGTCCTTAGCAGCCAAGTGGTTAAAGAAGGAATGGCTACATAAAAATATGTATTTATACCATTGCCTATATATGTACAGCGAGCAATAAAAGCGGTAGAACATAAAGCAGTAGACTGTTATATCTTTCATAACAGTGCTGTAATAAAAAAGAGAAAGTTGCCACCTAATTCGATAAATTCAATTTAACACAATTAATAAAAACATAGAAGAAAAAAACCTCTCAAACACAGTGGCACAAAAAGCAATTATATGAATGATGTGCACACCGATTTCTACGTGCAACGTTAATGCGCGAGTGTTTTTGCGTGTCCAGTTTACACGCGTTATTTTTTGACGGATGAAAAAATGCGCGAAGATTGTAACACCAGCGTTGATTTACGCGCGTTAACGCTTCGCGCAAAAATTCACGCGTTGTGTGTGCGTTTTTGCGTGAAGAATGTAATAGGGCCCTACGTTGGGAAAACCTATTAAAAATTAAGGCAGTTCTGTAAGCAGAAAATTGACTCTAGTCTTACCATACCTTCTCCACTGTACTCCCCCAAAGAAAAACAAACTGTTATTTCACTGAAAGAACAGTAGTTAGTGAGTTAGGCTGGCCATCCACTGTGTCCGTCTTGGTCGTCCGCCTACGGACAACGCCGTGGGCCGATCAGGGTTGTCCACTGGAAGCGTCTGTGGATGAAGCAGGTTGGCCGATGGACAGGATGCCGAACGAAAACCAAAAAAAAACCCCGCTGCGGGGAAAAAAAAAACACTGTGGGAAGAAGAAAACCCTGTCCTTGGTGACCAAAGAGAGCCCCGTCCAGCAGAGCCGAAGGTGAAAAAATAATTTTAAAAAACCCTTGCCGAAGGCTGCAGGGGGGGAATAAACCCCCTGTCCCTGTTGCTGAAATAGCTTTCAGCACCAAGGATAGCAACACTGAATGCAGCCAGCCTGAAGAATGAATAAAAGCTGTGTTCTGTGAGAAAAAAAGCCTCGTCTTTTTTGTAAAAAATGGGAACCCAATATTTTGCCTAAAAAATCCAGAAAAATACCTAAAAAAATTCTAAAAAAAAATCAGTCACTAAAATGATTTTTGCTGTGGATGAAAAAAAATCGGGTCGCTAGAGTCCTGGATACTAGGAGCAGGGCTAAGGCTCTATCCCGAGTATCCGCTCCATGGAGTCTTCTGCTGTCAGGTCACATGACCAGCAGGAGCTCGCCTCTTGCGACATCCTGCAGTTCGGCGGAGTGGTCGCGGTTTTTTTTGTGAGTTGGGGGTTCAGCTGCTGCTGATTCTGCAGCAGCGGAATCAGTTAGCACCAGCTCTGAACTGTAGCAAAGTTTTTTAGTTAGTGGCAGCTCTTTGTAATTAGCGTTAGGACCTTGTGATCCTATCGCTAATTACTCTCTACTTACACTTTGCGCTCCCCATGTTAAGTATAGGGAGCGCAAAGTACAGTAAACTCGCACTAAAATGCGCTAATACCGAAAACCGTTTCACTAATGAGTTTTTTAACCCATTAGCGATCGGGAAGTGATTCAGGTAGAGCGCTTTCACCTCATTTAAGTTAGCGCTGACGTTCATTTATGTGAGCACTAGCGTTAGTTTTAAGGGGCTGATAGAGCCCCAGATGTTTTGGAACTACATCTCGCATGGTGCTCAGCTACTCATTAGGTTGCCAGAGCCTCCTCATAAATGTAATTACAAGCATCTGAAGAGCCAAGCATGCTGATCCCAGGTTTACAACACTAGAATTCCAAATGAAAATACAACTATGTTTGTAATATTTTCATATTTATTTATTTATTTATAAAGTATTTTACCAGGAAGGATACATTGAGATTTCTCTCCTTTTCAAGTATGTCCTGGGTTCAAGAACATTGAAATGTTACAGTTGCTACAGAAATACAAAGTAATACAATGCAAGATATTAAAAAAACAACACAAATATACAGATTAACAGAAAATAAATATGTAGGAAATATACAGGGTTATTCAAAGAGATTCGAAAAGTCACCGCACGTTCGGTGACTTTTCGTTCTCTTCAATTCGGTTTGTTTTGCCGATCCCATTTCGGCAACCCTGCGGTGTATTCAGCAAGCACCACAGCGCCCCCAAATTGCAGGGAAAAGCTGCCGCAAACCTGCCGAAAACTAACCGCAAAACACAGCGAATGCACGCCGAAAACCCTCAAAAACATCTGGATTAACCTGCCGAAAACCACAGAAAAGTCCGAACAGGAGCCAATCGCAGCCTTCGACACAGCAGAAGAGGCAGTGAATAAATTAGGAAAACAGTTTGCATGACTGATTGAAAAGTGAAACACTGTTGGCAAAGAAACTACTGAGCGAAAATGTCTGAAATTTACATATGAGGTCCAGGGAATGATAATAAAAAGGGCTGTTACAGAAAAAATAAGTAAACTTAAAAAAAATAAAATCAGACTTTTCAAAAAAAACAAAATTCAGAAAAATGCTTAAAATATCCTAAAAAATCTATAAATAAAGAGACACTTTACTGCAGAATTTTATAATGAACGGTTTATTAGATATTGAATTAAAACGGGAATATTTTTAACATTGAAGCCTAATTAAACTTGCCGAATTAAACCACCGAATGGCAGGGCATTTCGGGAACCTTTCACTGCTGGTTTTTGCTCTCTGAATAGCCGAAGCAGTGCTTTTTCATGGGGTTTTCACTGCCCTCGAACAGGCACCGAACAGGCACCGTATGTGCAGGCAATTCGTCAGGATTTGGCGAATTGCCTGCTCTCTGGATAGCCGAATGGCCAAGAAAGGTAACCGAACGCCGATTTTCAGCGTTCGGTTACCTTTCTCAAGCAATTCGGATCTCTTTGAATAAACCTGATAGTCATTATGTTACATGTTTACAGGTGCATTCCGTATTTAGGTATGTTAATAGGGAGCTCTTGAGTGACTTAAGACTGGGGGAAGATTTGATGGCGTCTGGGAGGTTATTCCATAACTGCGGTGCTCTGTAGGAAAATGAGGACCGAGCCACAGTCTTTGATATATAATTTATATTTTGAGCATATTTTTATAAACTAAATGTAAAGAAGTCACTACCAGCAACAGGTCTCTCTTTAAATGATTTATAAAGCAACAAATCGTACAATAACTTTTGACCTTCATAATCTCAATTTTTTATTTTGGGAGGATTATCATTTCGGTTACAATTATTTGGTTTAATTAAAAAGATCGAGCAGCTAGAAAATTTTGAAACTCAGAGGAGAAGAGAGTTTACTTAGGCTGAACGCAACATTGATAAGCAAACTATCCTTCTTCACACTTAATGACATTATACATGGGTCGAATTAATCCAAGGCGATTGTGAAGGGTTTTACATATATTTTGTAAATTTGTGTGATCATACTATCATTATTATTTTAAGTGAGCTTTAATAGTTCATTGTAAACTGCGTTTAAAGGGTTAAAATTTGGATTATTTAAATAATGCTCTACTGCTCATCGGTCTTAAACATCAATGTGATATCTCATCGCTTGAGGAGTTATAGCAGTGTTTACTCACTCAGATCTAGTGACAGGTGCTGACATGTTTCACCCCCTAAATGGGTAGAGCTAACTGGGGGCCATCGCGCAGCATTACGAATTGGCGTTCAGCACAGGCATCAATCTATTAAGTAGGTATATGGGGTAAATGAAAATGTGAATTTTGTTAGAAGTCCAATGTATTGTCAGGGATTCTCACAAGACTGACACAAGCATGCATGCATTATTTGCCTATGCTCCGGTCCCATTTTGTTGCCTTGCGTCATTCTAATGACTCTACTGCTCCATCCCATGTAATTTTGCTGGCTGGATGGAGTAGAGGTAACATCACTGCTCTCAAGCTGTGGAGACCCAGGTTCGAATCCCAGCCAGAGCACCTCTCCAGTAAGTGTCCTTGGGCAAGACACCTAACGGTACATACTTGCCTACCACACAATATCAGCTATGGAGTCCAGTGGTAACATCTCTACCCTTCAACCGTGGAGAAGCAAGTCAAAATACCATTCAGCACATCCCTCTAATACAACTGGAGAAGCAAGTCTCGACTTTACGAGAAGCGGGTTTAACCTAACCACCAAATTGCTGTTCTACAATCATGGAAAGACGACTCGATCCCACTCAGAAGACGCCACCAGCGAGTGTCCTTGGACAAGAGCCCTAATGATATGGATGTGCCTACCTCACAAGATACTTGTACATCTCAGATTGTAAACTCCTTTGTGAACAGTGTCCCCCTGAATCAGGCCATATCCATGTGTGGTATTCTAATGCATCAACTCCTTGTACACTGATCTTGTAAAGCGCTGCAGAATTTGTAGCGCAATATAAATAAAGGATAATGATAATAATTTTCCTGTCCTCGGACAGCTGTTTTGCATCAGGACACAGCTTTCCAAAACCACATGGTGCCAGGTTTCACAATAGTGCTATCAAACACCATACCCTTTACTTTGTTGCTGCCCTGGATTTGTTCTTGACCATGGTGATTTCTGTACTCCTGAACTTGTTTTCGGCTACCCCATTTGTGTTACTCTATACCCCTGGACCTAAGACTTCTTCCTCTTTTGTCCGAACCTAGTCTTCTTATATTTTACCAGGCCATTATAAAGACTGGTATAGGATTTTTGTCACGGTGGGCCAGGCCTGGCTGCATGCAGAAAGGTGTGAGCCTAATGTGCAGTGAAAACACTATACAGATTTGGAAAACACCAATAATTTATTTCTAAACAAGGTTACCTGTAAGGATAGACAATAACAGAATGTAAACCAAGATCAGGGATCCAAAACAAAAGCACAATAGATACACGCAGGAAATAAGACCTGAGGACTAGAAGCAAAATATAGAGACACAATACCAATGCAGAGTGCAGGGCTACAAGCTGTAACGTTGGGGGATTCCAGCCCCTCCGGTGTGCTTGGCGGCAGCATGTCTGATGCTGCTCGCTTGCCAGCGCCCGGGTTTAAATAGAGACAGGCAGGGAGGTGGCTGCATGAGGCGCGGCTTGAGAGGGGGGCGCAGTCTGGTGACGCGGACTTATCAGAGGAGTCCAGGTCTTTTAAAAACCAACAGTTCCTTCTAAGCAGTGCCAGATCGTGGTTATTGATCTCTGCTTGTTTTCTGACTATTCTGCCTTCCGTTGCCCTAGACTATTTCTGTGTACTACGCTCCTGCACTGATATCGACCCGGCTATTCCCTTTGACCATTCTATACTCTGTATTCCTGATTCTGGCTCGTCTGACTACCCCCATGTTGCTGACCTGGTTTTGTATTACGACATGGTCTTTGATTAACCCTTTCTGTCTAGCTAGTATATATATACTTAGTATATATATACCTGGCCAATTGTAAGGACCAGACAGTTAGGGATTCTTTTACGGCTACCCTGTTGGTAGCTTTTGGGCTCTGTGGAGTGTTGGGCTTTAAGGACTGCATGGTGGGATCCGGGATCCATGACATTACGATCTGGCCAAATGGATCCGCAGACTTAGCACAGCATTTGAGTAACTTTGTATCCAGACAGGACGAGCAGGACCATAGAATGGATCAGTTTGCTCTCACCTTAAAAACTATCCTGACTCGTACGGCTCACCTGGAACCAGCTGGGGTTGCACCTCCGCCTGCTATACCTGTGTCCCCTGTCGTTCAGACTTCCCAGGTACACATGACCGCTCCTATGAGGTTTGACGGTACTCCCTCGGAGTGCCGGGGATTTTTGGTCCATGTGGATATTCATTTCAAACTAAATCCACGAATGTTTAACAATGACATAGCCAAAGTAGGGTTCATTATTAACCATCTGTCTGGCAGAGCGTTGACATGGGCGAATCCTTTATGGGAGGCAGAGAAGCCTATCATACTGAGCTATAAAGAATTCATAGCCGAGTTAAAACGTACGTTTAGTCCTACCAGAAAGGCCAAGGTAGCTGGCAAATCCTTGTTCTGCATACGTCAAGGGAACAGGACTGTGTCTGATTATGCTATAGAATTTAAAACGTTGGTTTCTGACGTGAACTGGACTAATGAGGCTCTGGTTCTGGCTTTTATGGAGGGGTTATCGGAGTCATTGATGCATGAGTTGGCTCCTCGTAAATTACCTGAGGTGTTGAGTGAACTCATAGATTATTGTATAGATCTGGATGATCAGATAAGGGACAGAAGAACACCAAGAGAAACCTAAGACACCGTTACCAAGGTTGGCCCCTGTCTTTCAGGCACCACCTAGAGAGTTATCTCCTCCCTCTGAGCCAATGCAACTAGGCCATACTAGGCTGACAGAGGAAGAGAGAACAAGGCGTCTTCGTGAGGGATCATGCCTGTATTGTGGTGTAAAAGGACATTTACGACTTCAATGTCCTGCTCGCCCTAGAATGCATGATAGATCGGAAAACTATGGCACCTAAGGCAGCTGAGGAGACCTGCCTTGGGTGTGACGTTCATGTCTCCTGTCAAAGACACTAGACTCTTGTTACCAGTATCCATAGCTTGGGAGACCAAGACCACGCATACTACCGCTTTTGTTGATTCTGGGGCTGCTGGTAATTTCATTGATGTTGAATACGCTTCCTCCATCTCTCTCCCTCTGGTTGTAAGAGAGACATCCTTGGCCATTGAAGCCATAGACGGTAGGCCATTATCCTGCCCCAGGATAACTCACGATACTGTTACAGTGGTTCTTACCACTGGTCTCTTGCACAAAAAAGAGATCATATTTCAGGTTATCCATTCACCTTCCAATCCTGTTGTGCTTGGTTTCCCTTGGTTGGTGGAACATAATCCTGTTATTGATTGGGCTAAGGGAGAGATACAGTCTTGGAGTCCTGATTGTTTTGTGAATTGTTTAATACCCATTCAGCATATTGGTGCCCTGAACACACCTACAGCTCCTCCATTGTCTACAGAGGTTCCTGACTGGTATGCCGACATCAGGGCTGTATTCGATAAAAGAGAGGCAGAGAAACTACCTCCACATAGACCGTATAATTGCGCCATAGATATTCATCCAGGTACCATGCCTCCTCGAGGCAAAGTATATCCTTTATCCATAAAGGAGAACCAAATCATGGAGGAGTACATAAAGGAGAATTTGGAGAGAGGTTTTATCAGACGTTCCTCTTCTCCAGCAGGGGCTGGGTTCTTTTTCGTGTTTAAAAAAGGAGATTTACACCCATGTATTGATTTTAGGGGGCTTAACAAGATCACCATCAAGAATGTGTACCCTATCCCTCTTATATCAGAACTGTTCGACAGGTTAAGGGGATCAGCAGTATACACAAAACTCGATTTAAGAGGGGCTTACAACCTGATACGTATAAAAGAGGGGCATGAGTGGAAAACAGCAATTAACACCAGGAGTGGGCATTATGAATATCTGGTCATGCCTTTCGGTCTCTGTAATGCTCCAGCTGTATTCCAAGATTTCATTAATGATGTACTCAGAGTTTTTGCAATCCTTTGTTATCGTATACCTAGACGATATACTGATTTACTCTCCCGATCTGAGAAACCCACCATGAACATGTCAGACAGGTATTAGTAAAACTACTAAACAATGATCTTTATTGCAAACTGGAGAAGTGTTTATTCGACATTACTACTGTGAAATTTCTTGGGTACATTCTTACTCCAGAAGGTTTTGAGATGGATCCTTCCAAACTCACGGCCATCTCAGAATGGCCTCTTCCCCAAGGCCTCAAAGCCATACAGAGGTTTTTGGGGTTTTCCAACTACTATAGGAGATTTATCAAGAATTATTCTGCTGTAACTTCTCCTATCATTAATATGACACGTAAAGGTCTGAAGAACCAGGTCTGGTCTTCACAATCCAAACAGGCATTCGAAGCTGTCAAACAGGCTTTCACTTCCGCTCCAGTGTTACGGCATCCTGATCCCAGAGTTCCATTTGTTCTTGAGGTTGATGCTTCCGAGATAGGCATTGGGGCTATCCTATCTCAAAGAGAGTCTCCAGGGAAGCCTCTACATCCTTGTGGGTTCTTTTCAAGAAAATTATCACCAGCAGAACGCAATTATGATATCGGTAACAGAGAATTGCTTGCTATTGTGTCTGCCCTGTCAGAGTGGAGACATTTGTTGGAAGGTACTCTTGACCCTTTGTTAATAATCACTGATCATAAGAACCTTACGTACATCGGGGATGCTAAACGTCTGAACTCGAGACAGGCCAGGTGGTCATTACTACTGTCTCGGTTTAATTTTGTGTTGACTTACAGACCAGGTGACCGCAATGTAAAGGCTGATGCCTTATCTCGTCAATATGACCCGTATGAATCAAATACACAAGACCACAATCCTATAGTTCCTCCTGAATGTATTGTGGCTTCCACTGTCTTGTCTGTTTCCTCGCCTTTCCTGGAATGCCTCCAAGCAGCTCAAATGGGGGCTCCACCTAACAAACCTCCAGATATGTTGTTTGTTCCTGAAAAGGAAAGACAAGAATTACTCATAATGTTTCATGATTCCAAACCAGCAGGTCATCCTGGTATTACTAAGACTCTTACCAGTATCTCCAGACAGTTCTGGTGGCCCACCATGCGACAGGACGTACGTCTGTTTGTTTTGGCTTGTCAAGTCTGTGCCAGAAGCAAAACCAGTAAAACCTTGCCTGTCGGTTTATCGCAGCCTTTACCCATTCCTAATAGGCCTTGGTCTCATCTATCCATGGATATTATTGTGGACTTGCTGAGGTCCAAGGGTCATACTGTGATTCTGACAGTTGTAGACCGCTTCTCCAAAATGGCTCATTTTGTTCCTTTACCTAAGCTTCCTACAGCCAAAGAACTGGCGGTCGTCTTTGCTAGAGAGATTGTACGAATACATGGGGTTCCGTCTGAAATAGTCTCTGACAGAGGAGCTCAGTTCGTCTCTCGTTTCTGGAGGGATTTCTGTGCGGAGATGGGGGTGCGATTGGCCTTCTCTTCAGCATATCATCCACAAACCAATGGGGCAGCAGAGAGGGCAAATTAGGGTCTCGAGCAGTACATACGTTGCTTTACCACACAACAACAAGACAATTGGTCGGAGTTGTGGCCCTGGGCCGAGTATGCACGTAATAACGCCGTTAACGAGACCACTGGCCACTCTCCCTTTTCTGCTATCTATGGTTTTTTCCCTCCGGCTCTACCTCTTCAGTTTGCTGAACAGGCCATCCCGGCTCTCGATGACCATCTCACACAACTACAAGACATTTGGAGACAGATTCGTGAAAACATGGAGCGCAATGTTGCTGTCCAGAAACGCAAGGCTGACAGGCATAGGTTACAGGCTCCTTCCTACAACGTGGGGGATAGAGTTTGGTTGTCCACTAGGAATGTGAAGTTGCGAGTGTCTTCTATGAAAATGGCACCTCGGTTTATCGGTCCATACAAGTTCATTCGCCACGTTAACCCTGTGGCTTATGCTCTTGCCCTTCCTAGACATCTTCGCTTGCACAACGTCTTCCACACCTCCCTACTGAAGCCTTTGTTGTGTAACAGGTACACGTGGGTCGTTCCTCCTCCTCTTCCTGATCTGGTTGATGGAGAAGCAGATTATGAAGTTAGGAATGTTTTGGATTCTAGGCTGTTCAGGGGTGCTCTGCAGTACTTGGTCGATTGGGTGGGTTATGGTTCGGAAGACCGGTCCTGGATTCCTGCTTCCAACATGTCTGCCTCTAGGTTGGTCAGGGCGTTCCATGCCTCACACCCCGATCGCCCCGGTGGTCGTCCTGCCACTTGTCCTGTTGGTCGTCTGGTGGCCTTCTCATTGGAGGGGGGATACTGTAACATTGGAGGCTTCCAGCCCCTCCGGTGTGCTCGGCGGCAGCATGTCTGATGCTACTCGCTTGCCAGCGCCCGATTTAAATAGAGACAGGCAGGGAGGTGGCTGCATGAGGCACAGCTTGAGAGGGGGGCGAGGTCTGGTGACGCGGACCTATCAGAGTAGTCCAGGTCTTTTAAAAACCAACAGTTCCTTCTAAGCAGTGCCAGATCGTGGTTATCCATACCTGAGCTCCCTGTACCTGTATTCTCTCGTGATTGAACCTGTTATTGACCTCTGCTTGTTTTCTGACTATTCTTGTCATGCCCCACCTTTGAAAGACTGCTTATGTACCTGTAATGCACAGCCTGGCTCTAAGAACTTTGCCCTGGATCTCTTTCTTGGATTCCATTCCAGGTTTTGCCCAGGCTCAGCACCTTGTCCAGGTTCCTGGAGATCCAGCCTGGGTTTTCCTGTCCAGCCTGGGAGTTACAGCTGTAACCCATCTGCTATCAAGCCTCCATAAATAGCAGAGAGACCCAGCAAGGTTGGTTCTGCATTAAGGTTTCTGACTGAAGTCACTTGGCCGTGTGCATACCTGCAAGCTGAACCAGTGTTTCCTGTTGCTGTACAGTGTCTCCAGTGCCTTCCAGTGTTTCAAGTGTCTCCAGTATCCATCATCTCAGTTCCAGTCTTTATCCTGATTCCTGCCATTACTCTGCCCTGCTGTTCCTGGATACATCACCGTACACCCTCCTTCATTGCCTGGAACTTCCTGCAATCTCCACCTGCTCTGTATCCAAGATCCTTGGCCAAAACTTCCTGGTTGCTGCACAAGTGGGTTCTCTCTACTATGTAGCTCATTATCCTGTGTCTGGATATCTACCGGTGGCTCATACTGCTTTCACCACCTTCCCTGACCTTCAATCAAGGTACCATTGCCAGCCGTCCAGATTCATTCTTTGTGGACCCTGTCTGCAATCTGGGACTACATTGCTCACCATCCTATGCTATTAGACTTTTATCTGTGCTGTCCAGAAGGGGCATCATCTGTTTATTCCAGTGCCTGCTGCCAAGTTCCATTTGTGTTCATTAAACCTATATTATTTGCTTGCTATCCTGTCTGGCCTCCCCTCTGTGTCGCCGCCTGCTGGGCTCACACCCGAACCGCACACGCCACCTGACAATTCTGCCTTCCGTTGCCCTAGAATATTTCCGGATACTACGCTCCTGCACTGATATCGACCCAGCTATTCCCTTTGACCATTCTATACTCTGTATTCCTGATTCTGGCTCATCTGACTACCCCCGTGTTGCTGACCTGGTTTTGTAATACGACATGGTCTTTGATTAACCCTTTCTGTCTAGCTAGTATATATATACCTGGCCAATTGTAAGGACCAGACAGTTAGGGATTCTTTTACGGCTACCCTGTTAGAAACATAGAAACATAGAAAAAATGTCGGCAGATAAGAACCTTTCGGCCCATCTAGTCTGCCCAATTACATGGATACTTAACCTAGATTTATCTTTTGTTTAGGATAGCCTTGTGCCTATCCCATGTTGGTAGCTTTTGGGCGCTGTGGAGTGTTGGGCTTTAAGGACTGCATGGTGGGATCCGGGAACCGTGACACAAGCAAGGAAAGTATGCAATAAACACGATAGATATATATATATATGAATCCAGAAAACAATATAACTATGAACAGGCAGAATAAACAGAACTAATCAGAGGGTAATATAACGTTTAAACCTGAAAACAGATGTTACTACAAAATACCATGAATACAGACAGGAGATCCAGAAAAGAGAACTGCACACGACCAGGGCTGAATAGAAGTGAATGAGGCAGCCCCCTTCCTAGGGTGTTGCCTCCTTTAAGCACAGTTCATCAAACTGAAGAGAGTCCAGGTATGGCTCCAGGGCTAGAGGTCCAAAATCAAACGAAAGTCCTGGAACCAGCATCTTTAATGCATAACATGGCAATATAAAATAACCAGTGGGGGCGCCAGGCACACAGAATGTCCAAAACATTACAATTTTGTTGTTAGGGGTGATGCTTTCAGGTAGAAAGAACCCCTATCTTAATACTTACAGTATGTACACAGTCCAACTTTTATTATTGTTTCGAGACTCATTGTTTTAGTTGTATTCCTTTGAAAGCCATATGAAAAACCTGCCCACTCCAAAAATATTTACAATACCTTTAAAGAAAGGACAATGCGATAGAAGAGTAACAGAAGGATCCAAGCGAAAAAAAATGGGAACCGATCCCAGAAAAGGGGGTACTTGGGAGAAATGTTTTCTAATTTGTGGCATAATGTATCTATATACTATTACATTTATTACAAACTATAGCTGAAAGTCTTAAAACAATTCTAAAGCATAAAATGTTACTGCATAGATTTATGCATAATTTAAATTAATTGGCTACTTAATAAGTAAATACACACAGTGAAAATTCTTTCTTTATTACAAATGCAATGTCCCCAGCTCCCTTAGAGAATTTACCGTGCATGTTATAGGTTTGCTTTACATTTCATCCAGTTGAAAACGTCCTCTATTAACTCTTGTTTAACCATTACTCTTACTTGGCCAACTATCAGCAGTCAGCATTCCTTGATTCTACAGAGTTCAGCGGAGCCTGTATTGCTCATTTTTCATAATATCACATTTTTAATTACTCACTCTGTAAAGTCTCTATAACGCTGCAATGCAAGCTGTGTTGCAGTCAAAGTCACAGCAAGCTCTATTTATGTAACCATTTTCAAAAAACACATTCTAAATGTGGTGCATATTATCCTGCCGTCAGTGGCCAGTTCCAGTAAATTACTGCTGTTTTAGCTTAAAAGGCTTTTTTAGTTCTCATTTTCAGAAATCAGTTCTGGCAAACATGGTCAACATGAAACGTTATCTCACCACAAATTAACATGGATCAGTAGTGCAACGAGAGTCACTGTCAGATGCTGATACCGGGTATGTACCGGCTTTGCTGGATTATGAGCCCAATATGCAGTGATACACACAGCAATGGATTGCAGGGGAACCAATAATCTGAGGATAGGGGAAATGTAGTTGCTGGGAACTGGCCACAACAGGAACCTGGAGATACGAAGAACTTGGAAAGCATGAGGAATTTTGGATTTCAGGAGAGGTTGAGGAACACGGCTAGGAGTGCAGGGTAAATAGCAGGTAACAGAGCTGCAACACACAGATCTAGAGGTCTCTGTGAGCTAGAGGGCAACAATGCTGAAGCATTGAATAGAGTGTGGAGCACTCCTTTGAAGGAAACCCATCAGTGCTTCTGACCACACCGGAGGTAGCCAGAGAGGATCAGGGCAAACCCGGTACGGATGACAAATAGGTTGCACTTGAGCAGCAGGGAAAATCAGGAATGGGACATGGAATGGAGTCAGCCAGCCAGGTTGACCCCAGTGCAGACTCGAGTCCGTCAACAGCTGGATTATTGATAGTCACTCTGGACTGGTGGTGTCTGGACTTACAGTTGGCATTACAATTGGGGGATGGGGAACTATGGGTTCTGGGGGGTCTGACACATCATTTTATCCCCAACCCTCTCTTATATCCAAGTCACCCTGTGCCTATAATGGTACAGGGTGTCTGTGTTATGTGTGAATATTGTTAATATCATTATTGTCTGTGTTATATTTTACTGTTATTATGAATAATATGATTACTGTGTGCGTGTGTGTGTCACTGGAGTCCTTCACACCCCATCACTGAATAGAATAGGTTTTCGATCTGTGAAAGGCTTGAATGATCATTGTCTGTCTTGTTTGGCAAACATTGCCCCATTATCAGATACTGTAAAATCTGAACCCCCTGTTTATCCCCACTGTCTGCTATTGTTCTGTCTCGGTGTCCAGATTTCATTATCTGTCCCTAATTTTTTTTATGTTCTAGACACTAAGACGTGAGGGAGGGATTTCTGTTGTATCGTCGCAAGATGCCAGGGAGGGATTTTTATTGTAACGCAACAAGACGCCAGGGTATCATTTTCCATCGGCCTCTAGGCCCCTGATTGCACTGTATATATTCAGTTCATTATAGGCTCAGTTCCTGTTTCTTTGTTCTACCCCAATATCTGCTTGTTGCCTCATTTCTGGGGAATGCTATCACCGCTCTTTTAGTGTACCTGTTCTTAAGCTTTTGCTAAAGGCTGTCACATTCTGATCTGACGGAAAAACCACAGGAAAACCCATATTCAAGCCGCTGCTGTTGAATCGTGAATTCAGTGCATGAAAGGTGCCGCCCAATCTGGTCCACGCCTTGCTGGGTTTGCTGAGTCTCATCAGCAGATATAGCTGGAGGTGCAACCTCTCCAGCTGCTAATTGGAAATGCATTTAAGGGAGGCTCCTCTAATGAGCAGTACTTCTGCATTAATCAGCATTTAGTGCCAGTTAAGCACTATTCTACCTTGTTCCAGAGAAGCCAGCCCTGATCCAATCTGCCTTGTTGATCTACAGCAACTAAAAGGTCCTGTCAATGTCCATTTCCAGCAACCCAAGGTCCTGTAGCTGTGTCCCTCTCCAGCAACCCAAAGTCCTGTCAGCTGTGTCCATCTCCTCTCCAGCAACCCAAGGTACTGTCAACTGTGTCCATCTCCAGCAACGAAAGCTCCTGTGTATCGAGTGTTTTGTGTATCCAGCTTCCTTTTGCCCACGTCTGCTTCTGTATATTCAAGTTTACTTGCGTATCCAGATTCCTGTGTCCAAGCCTGCTTATGTGTATCCAGAGTCCTGTGTTTCCTGTGTCCAAGCCTGTTTCTGTGTATACAAGTTTACTTGCATCTGTTGTTTCTTTTATACTTCACTTTAGCGCTACACACCTGTCCATATAACTACAGTTCGGGCTCTCACTAGCATTCTGTTACAAGGGCTGGAAAAGGCATGAAAGACTACTGGTGGGAGAATGAGGGTCTGACAAGGGAGCAACATTAACAGATGGGACCCAGTTGGGGTACGGAGATCTGTTACAAATAGATTCATTGTAGATGCATTGGACATCTACACCTTATCTTAAAAAGCAGTGGAGGCTCATCCATTGGGTCCCTATGGGTAGCACCCCAACAGATTTTATTAAAAAGTATTAATTCTCATTGACTTATTTTCCAAATCATGAATTCATGTTGGTCTTTAAAGAAATATAGACAGAGAGTGAGAAGACAGATCTATTCATAGACATACAGATATATAGACAGATTTATAATTTTATCAAAATGAGGAGTTATACATCATTCGTCATTTGATGAACTCTATTAAATGATCAAATACTGTGGGAGTGATTCACAAAGCTCTGTAGTTTACCTTTGTTGCAACAACAATAGATGTCGATGTTTGCCAGAAGGGTATTTCAAACAGTAGAAGGAGACGATTCATCAATCTTCTCCCGCTGCTGTTTGAGTTTCCCTATCGGTACCGCTGATGTTTATCGCCATTATAACAACACTAAACTACAGAGGTTAATGAATAACCACCTGTATCTACATAAAACATCATTACAAAGAAGGGATGAGAAGTTCTAGTTACCAAAAAGTCTCCCCTGCTATCGGTTCCTGATATTTTACAATGGAAATGCCATGGTACATCACACACATTTACTCAGGTCTCCATGTTTGATAATTACACTGTAATCAGACTTTCTGCTGGTCAGTGGCAGGAGCTGTGCTATATGTGCACCATTAGAAATACACTATATTGCCAAAAGTATTCGCTCACCCATCCAAATAATCAGAATCAGGTGTTCCAATCACTTCCATGGCCACAGGTATATAAAATCAAGCACCTAGGCATGCAGACTGTTTTTACAATCATTTGTGAAAGAATGGGTCGCTCTCAGGAGCTCAGTGAATTCCAGCATGGAACTGTGATAGGATGACACCTGTGCAACAAATCCAGTCGTGAAATTTCCTCATTCCTAAATATTCCACAGTCAACGGTCAGCTGTATTATAAGAACGTGGAAATGTTTGGAAATGACAGCAGCTCAGCCACGAAGTGGTAGGCCACGTAAACTGACGGAACGGGGTCAACGGATGCTGAGGCGCATAGTGCGAAGAGGTCGACAACTTTCTGCAGAGTCAATCGCTACAGACCTCCAAACTTCATGTGGCCTTCAGATGAGCTCAAGAACAGTGCGTAGAGAGCTTCATGGAATGAGTTTCCATGGCCGAGCAGCTGCATCCAAGCCACACATCACCAAGTGCAAAGCGTCGGATGCAATGGTGTAAAGCATGCCGCCACTGGAGTCTAGAGCAGTGGAAACGCGTTGTCTGGAGTGAGGAATAGTGCTTCTCCATCTGGCAATCTGATGGACGAGTCTGGGTTTGGAGGTTGCCAGGAGAACGGTACTTGTCTGACTGCATTGTGCCAAGTGTAAAGTTTGGTGGAGGGGGGGTTATGGTGTGGGGTTGTTTTTCAGGAGCTGGGCTTGGCCCCTTAGTTCCAGTGACAGGAACTGAATGTTTCAGCATACCAAGACATTTTGGACAATTCCAGGCTCCCAATGTTGTGGGAACAGTTTGGAGCTGGCCCCTTCCTCTTCCAACATGACTGTGCACCAGTGCACAAAGCAAGGTCCATAAAAACATGGATGACAGAGTCTGGTGTGGATGAACTTGAATGGCCTGCACATAGTCCTGACCTCAACCCGATAGAACACCTTTGGGATGAATTAGATCAGAGACTGAGAGCCAGGCCTTCTCGTCCAACATCAGTGTGTGACCTCACAAATGCGCTTCTGGAAGAATGGTCAAAAATTCCCATAAACACACTCCTAAACCTTGTGGACAGCCTTCCCAGAAGAGTTGAAGCTGTTATAGCTGCAAAGGGTGGACCGACGTCATATTGAACCCTATGGATTAGGAATGGGATGTCACTTAAGTTTATATGAGAGTCAAGGCAGGTGAGCGAATACTTTTGGCAATATAGTGTATAAAGCATGTATCTAAGACAAAGGCATTTTATATACCGGGCAATGCAAAGCGCTTGCATTGGCAGGGAGTGATCAACTCCTAAACTTGTTGACAAGACTTGGCACTCATTGTGCTTGTTCAACCTTCTAAAATATGCAACACGGCATTTGAAGACCAGCTCTCTGCATGCTGTATTAGCATTTTAAATAAATTCGACAGCAACTTGGTCCACTTTCAAAAAGAAATGTATGCTGACTAGGAGAATATCTTCCTTTATGTATCAAACACAGCTATATGATGTCCAGGTTCTGAAAAGAGGCAGGAGTATTACACATTGCAACTGGAATGAACAAATAAAGCACACGTCAGAACAAGCTCCAATGAAATAACATTATTTTTATGACATGTTAATTCTGGTCAAGTACCATTGTTTGGCTGCTCTTGATCATCCTACATAAATATTGAAATCTTGCATTTATCAATTCACTTTATATTGGATCAACGTTATTACAAGCTATTTTCAAGTAAAAAAAGCTCACGTCATCAATTTAACAGACAATTTTTAACACAGTTATGAATAAAAGGTATATTCATGTAGGTCAACTCAATAGCATCATAAAAAATATACTGTTTATATTTACTGTCAACAACATCAAGAGCCTCTTTAAATCTCTGAAAATGCTTGCCGTATGCCATTTTTTTCTACCTTTTTCCCCTCCAATTAATTTTATTGATGAAGCAGGTTGAAACACATTACAATATATTGGAAAAGTGACAATGGGTATCCTCAGTTCAGAAGAAGGTTACATTATAACAGTTATAGAAAAATGGTCTTTACAATGTTGTCAAAGAGCTGTCTTACAGAAATGGATAAAGCAATATAATAATTTTTGGTATAACAGGTGAAGCATATGAAAGTATCCAATTAGACTTTGGAGGCTAAGGGCTCTATTTCATAGTCTGTGCAAACGTAACCAGAGCTGTGGTAAACTTATCAGAGCTGTTGTAAACTTATCAGAGCCATTATAGTCTATGGAGTTGTTAAGTTTATTTATTTATTTATAAAGGATTTTACCAGGAAGGATACATTGAGATTTCTCTCGTTTTCAAGTACGTCCTGGGTTCAAGAACATGGTTACAGAAATACAAAGTAGTAAAATGCAAGAAATTAACACAAAACAAATATACAGATTAACAGAAAATAAATATGTAGGAAATATAGTGACTATGTTACATGTTTACAGGTGCATTCCTTATTGGAAGTATGTTAATAGGGAGCTCTTAAGGGACTTTAGACTGGGGGAAGATTTGATGGCGTCTGGGAGGTTATTCCATAATTGTGGTGCTCTGTAGGAAAATGAGGATCGAGCCACTTTCTTTTTGTATTGTGGTATTGCAAGTAAGGTGCTGGTCCTGGATCGGAGGTTATAGGATGAGGGAACTGCTGAGGGAAGCAGCCTATTAAGGTAGGGTGGTAGCTTCCCAGAAAAGCTCTTAAACACCAGGTTAGAAAGGTGAAGGGTGCGTCTAGATTCCAGCGACGGCCAGTTTAGTTCTTTTAACATGTCACAATGGTGGGTCATGTAGTTACATTGCAGGTCAGGGAACTGGTGTCCGGCGCTAATATTCATAATCTTCGGCATTCAGTAGAGGCTGTCCAGCCTGGGGAGCACGTACTCAGTACATCACGTTGGTGAATGCGAAGTGAAAAAAGGAAGAGAGAAAAAGAAAATTTTGTGCAGACTGTATTATCCCAATATGAATAATTGCAGGCAGGGGTATACTCACATTTTCTGGTGCCAATTTAAACAAAGAGGCACCAAAACGAAGACAAATCGGTGAATTAAACCAAGGGGCACCGATTCCCCTATCAGAGATGCAGAGATCAGGAAACTCGATCCTTCAAGATGTCAGTTCAGGATACCACAGGAATAATGTCACCAAGAGTCATACAAGGTGAAGAATTCACAAACGGTTTATTTAACCACTTCCATGCGGAGGACGCGCTGAGCGCGTCCTCCCTTTGGGGTCAGCGTTCAGCCGGGTTCCGGCCGATCGCTGGCCCCCCCGGTGCGGGCTGACATCCTCGATGTCAGCCCAGCATCCGGAACCGCCGCCGATGAAATTAGGTGTCATCGCGGCAGCGCGATGACACCTAATTCAGGCGCCCCCCCGCATGTGCGGAGGAGGCGCCTGAAAGTGAGGGGGGGAGGTCCTTCGGACCTCTCTCCCTCCCGATCGGCGGCGTTGCGGGGGTTAACCCAGGCACCATTTGGAAGGGCACAGCCTGCCCTTCCAAATGGTGCCTGGCATTAACCCCTGGGGAGCTGGATCGCGAATCGGCGCTGAAAAGCGCCGGTTCGTGATCCTTTCCCGGAGCTGGCCGACATCTTGGATGTCGGCCAAGCCTCCGGGAACTCCCCCTGAGGACTGGCGTCATCGTGCATAGCACGATGACGCCAGTCCTAGAGTTAACCCCTAACTGCCACCAACGGTGGAGATAGGGAGTTCCAATGAACTCCCTATCTCCCGATCCGTGGCAGCTAGGGGTTAAAGTTTGGTATGGTTGGATCGGCCAGAGCATGGCCGTTCCAACGATACCAAACACTACTGTGAAAAAAGTTTTTTAAAAAAAAAAATTATAAAAAAAAATAAAAAAATTTTTCTTTTTTTTTAGTTCGTTAATACAGCAATATTGTTCCCATTTCATTTATAATGTGAACAATGATGCTGCACTAACGATTTTTGTATGTGGTGCGTTTGTTAAAAATCGTGTAATTTTCCCCAAAAAAAAATGTAACGAGACCCCATCTCTAATTTTTTTAACAAGCGCACCCCATACAAAATATAACCGCAATTGCTCGTATGTTAAAATGTGAAAAAAAAACACTTTACACGTTGTAAATTATTGAAAATACATATTTTATTGCATTTTTTGTTATAATATACGGACATGACATAACGTATACATATAATAATGACATATTATGAATCTACCGAGTCTGACGGAAAGAACGATATATAATATGTCTGGGTCATATACTAAAATAAGCCTTCAAAACACGTTTAAACATGATGAGCAAAACTGGTAAAAATGACCTCAGCACAGAGGTGTGAAAAGCCTCAGCAGCGAAAGGGTTAAAATGACAATAAAATACACCTCAGACGCGTTTCGCTGAATACAGCTTCATCAGTGGGTGAACTTTGTTTAGTAATTGCCACCGCAACACTTATCATCACTTATACGGCAGTATCTTTTTTTTTTTTTTTTGCTTGTGTGTTTATTTTTATTCATTTTATTATATTTATTTATTTTTTGTTGCCACAGCTTCCTTCCTTTTTTGACCAATTTGTGGTTGGCAACTTGGCACTATTATTTCATACTTAAACGAGTCTCTACTCATTTTTTCTTCTCTTTTCTTAATTTATTTTGTTGATCTGAGTTTAGCAGCTCACACAATCTATTTTGTGCGATCTATTTTTGTGATTGTTTTCCTGCTTTGTGATATTATCTTGCCCTTGGTAATAAAGCCATCTGATGGCGCTACACGGCCATTACATCCAAGTAGTTACATTGTAGCACAAAGCGACAGAATGAGTTATACAATGTAGTAAGTTTCTGGAGGTGTGTTTGAGGGGCAGCTGCATACACTATATCTTCGTATTCAATAGCTGGCATAAGCATTTGTTGTACAATCTGCTTTCTTACCGCGGGGTTCAGGCAGGATTTGTTTCTGTACAGGGCACCTAGTTTGGGGTAGAGTTTAGATGAGAGTTTTTCGATGTGGGGGCCAAAGGATAGATTAGGGTCTAACCACATACCTAGATATTTGAGAGAAGTTACTGTGGTCAGCATGCCATTTGATTTTGTCCTGACACATAGATGAGGTGTTTGCAATTTGTGTAGTTTAGGTGCTGTTCCAAAGAGCATTGTAACAGTTTACAACAGCTCTGGTTAAGTTAGCGCCAACGTTTGAATACTGCCCTAAGGAGGCACAATGTAATAAATCATGGAGTAAGTTGCTCTCGTTCCTGGAGGAGTACTGGGTTGCCGCCTCGGAGGAATTAACAATAAAGCAGGGTATGAAATGAAATTTGAATATTAATTTAGTAAATTGGTTAGCAGAGAGGTAAGGGACGACTTAATTCCACATTTAAATGGGAAAAAAAACATCATTGGTGGGTTTGTGTGAGCAAATATTTATTGTCAGAGCAAAAAGAATGATAAGAGGCGACAGTAAGCTTCAGTGGCACAATGAGTTGAAATTGTTTTCCTACATTGAGTGAACAAGAACTCAATGGGCCACATTACATTCTTGGTGCTAACGCTCAGTTATGTGAGCGCAAATGTTAACGTTAGCCCAAGTATTTAACTCAAATTACAATCCAAACACTAACGGGTTAAGTAACTCGTTTGCGTTTGGTACCTTGCGCTTCTCTGCGCGAGGTTACTGTACTTTGTGAGCCCTATACTTAACATCATGAGCGCAAAGTGTTAATCAGCGTTAGGATTACAAAGTCAATGCTGATTAACGTCCAGCCGCGGTTAACAAAAAGTTAACCAGAGCCAGGAATTCTGCAGAATCCGTTAACACCAGCCAAAATTTTTTAAAAAGTGAGCAGATACTCACCTCCTGTCCCGCGGCGAGGACCGCAGCTCTGTCCGCCTCCTCAGTCTGGCGGGAGAAGGGAAAGACTGGGGGAAAAGTGCCCCCAGTCTCCCCCTGCGTATCACTACGCTGACCGGCTGGATCTCGCAAGGCAAGACCCGGCTGGTCATGTGACCGCCGGCGTCTGCTTCAGTGAAGACCTATGGACTCCATTGGGAGGATGTGTGCAATTGTGCTTAATGCTGCCGCGCGCATCCCGGGGGGTTAACGCCTGCAAACAATGCAGGCAACATTTTTTGCGTCTGCATTGTAGTCTAGCGTTAAAACACAGGCGCAAGGGGGGAAAACTGCGAGTGCAGTTTTTCCTCCCTAGCGCCCGCGTTTAGGCTAGGGTCAGACAAACGTGATTTCTACGGACTGTACGTCCGTGCAATACGGACGTACGTCAGTACGGAAGACACAGTAGTGACCACACAGTCCGTTTTTTCACTGAAGTTATTTTAGACGGATGTAGGAGGGAAAAATAAATTAAAAAGCAAAACCATTTTGTCCGTGAAAAATGCTGGACGTATAAATGCAGTCCGTCTGACCACGTTCCATCACTCACACACAAAGCTATGCGGACGTTGCGGACGCAGCGCGCTTTGTGCGGCCGTTCTAGGAGTTCTACGTTCTTGCCTAACTTGCGTCCGTTTGCCACGGCCACTGTGCGTCCGCAGTTCAGTGCGGACGTACTTCGTGTGTGGGACTCCATTGGACTTTATGTCATGCTATCACGGATGTACTTTTGTGCGCCATCACGGACGTTAATGCTGCGCTCGTCTGACCGGAGCCTTAACCCTTTCGCTGCTGAGGCTTTTCCCGCCCCTATGCTGAGGTCATTTTTACCTGTTTTGCGCATCATGTTTAAACGTGTTTTGAAGGCTTATTTTAGTATATGACCCAGACATATTATATATCGTTCTTTCCGTCAGACTCGGTAGATTCATAATATGTCATTATTATATGTATACGTTATGTCATGTCTGTATATTATAACAAAAAATGCAATAAAATATGTATTTTCAATAATTTACAATGTGTAAAGTGTTTTTTTCCACATTTTAACATGCGAGCAATTGCGGTTATATTTTGTATGGGGTGCGCTTGTTAAAAAAATTAGAGATGGGGTCTCGTTACATTTTTTTTTGGGGAAAATGACACTATTTTTAACAAACGCACCGCATACAAAAATCGTTAGTGCAGCATCATTGTTCACATTATAATTGAAATGGGAACAATATTGCTGCATTAACAAACCCCAAAAAATTTAAAAAAAGTGTTTAATTTTTTTTTAAATTTTTTTTTTTTTATTTTTCATTTTTTTTTTTTTTTTTACAAAATTTTTCACGGTAGTGTTTGGTATCGTTGCAACGGCCATGCTCTGGCCGATCCAACGATACCAAAATTTAACCCCTAGCTGCCACGGATTGGGAGATAGGGAGTTCATTGGAACTCCCTATCTCCACAGTTGGTGGCAGTTAGGGGTTAACTCTAGGACTGGCGTCATCGTGCTACGCACGATGACGCCAGTCCTCTGGGGGAGTTCCCGGAGGCTTGGCCGACATCCAAGATGTCGGCCAGCTCCGGGAAAGGATCGCGAACCGGCGCTTTTCAGTGCCGATTCGCGATCCAGCTCCCCAGGGGTTAATGCCAGGCATCATTTGGAAGGGCAGGCTGTGCCCTTCCAAATGATGCCTGGGTTAACCCCCTGTGCGCCGCCGATCCGGAGGGAGAGAGGTCCGAAGGACCTCCCCCCCCTCCCTTCAGGCGCCTCCTCCGCACATGCGGGGGGCGCCTGAATTAGGTGTCATCGCGCCCCCGCGATGACACCTAATTCTGGCGGCTGCTGGTCCGGATGCCGGCTGACATCCAGGATGTCAGCCCGCACCGGAGGGGCCAGCGATCGGCCGGAACCCGGCCGAACGCTGACCCCAATGTGAGGACGCGCGTCCTCAGCAGCGAAGTGGTTAAACCCTAGGAATGTAATGTGGACCAAAAAATTTACACATACCTCTAGGTAGTGGTTTGGAGTCTATTGTTTCTTTAATACAAAAAAGGGCACCTTCTGGGGTAATTTGAAACTGGGTTTAAATATGATTTTACCATTTTTGGCGTTCTTAAAGTGCTCCCACTGTCTGTTACAGAGATTTTTGATATGTGTTTTGTTGAAGCTTAAGGCTAGGGTGAGACTAACGCATTGTTCGCTTTGTCCGTGAAAAAGTGTGTTCGAACGAATGGACGCATTTTTTCACGGAATACGCGATAGCGGTCATATGATACGCATTTTCGTCCGGATCATCAATAAAACCCTTTTTGCGTCTGGACGTTATGTTGGCCGGACATTAGCAGCATCTGACATCTCCTAAACATGCGCACACACGCCGCTAGCGGACCCAGCGCACTCTGTACGTCAGTACTAGCGGTATCACGTTCTCGAAAAAATGCGTTTGTTTGCCACTTGCGTTGCGCAGCCGCACCTTTGTGTAGCCGTTCTTCGTATGCTGCCCGGCATTGGACGTCATTTGCTGCTAGCACGGCCGTGATTTAGTGCTGCTAAACGCACGTTGATACTGCGTTAGTCTGACCCTAGCCTAATTAAACCAGTAATTCTTAATTATTTTATAATTTTCAATGGATTTTTGTGAATCTGACTGCTCCTCTCATGGAGACAGACATGTTTTTTGCTTCCTTTCTTTCATGTGAGGGATTAAGCCTCTAAAATGTGTGATTGACACCTCAGTCCAGGATGGCTTTGCAGTGTTTCTCAACTCTGTTCCTCAGGACCCACTAACAGGCCAGATTTTGCGTATCACTTTGGGGGAAATGCACACTGAATATTGCAATCACTGACCAGCAAATGGTATCACTTGTGCTGTCCTTCAGATATCTGGCAAACCTGGCTGTTAGTGGGTCTTGAGGAACAGAGTTGAGTAACACTGGCTTAGAGTGAGAGTGGTGTTCAGATAGCAAGGATGATTCTAACATTAACTCTGAAGGGCTTTTTTTCTCACCCCACTGCAGTGCTGCAGGGCAAGCACAGACACACAGATATAAAAGTTATATACATATACAGTATATTTCTATTATCCCCCTTTTCTGCAAAAAAAATGTTTCTTTAGCTTGCAGGGGGAATCACAGCACTGCATGGAAGGATTAATTTACCATCCATCTGAGCTTTCCTATCTGTTCAGCAAATCTGTGAGTCATTTGCAAAGGTTCTCTAGGGATACTTAAGCCTGAAATACACTAAGCGCGATGCGACGCGCAGCGCAACGCCTGTATGCGGCGCCGGACGTCGAGACGCGCTTAGTGTGTCCAGATTTTTCCACCTCCCTTGCTCAGGCCACGTCACGATGCGGCGCTGAGCGACAGGAGTTGGAAAAATCCAACTTTCCCCACAGCGGAACGGCGCGATTAGAGGAGGAGCAGAATCTGCAGCACACGGCGCGTGCGCCGGGTCCTGTAGATCCCCCCCATCTAGCTCTGCTCCAAGACCGCACTCCCCGGCTCATCACTCAAGGAAGTTCTCGGCTGGCAGCCTCCCGTGTCTCCTCTCTTCTCCAACGTGTCCTTCTTGCTGCCCATGTTTTAGACGGTGCCCTCCTTTTTCCTGTGGGAGTCTGGTCTGAGGTCTATATGGATACACCCCCACAGCCCATACAGACATCTGATATATATTATATATCCTGTATGGGAGTATACTATATGCCGCAGCACTGAGGGCAACCAGGAAGTTCAGGAAGATTTTTTGAAAGGGTTTTCTGAAAAAATAACTATCCATGTGTCAGCAGTTTGGCTATTATCAAAATGTATAAGCAGATTTGGGAGAACTTTCAAATGAGCAAAAGTTGTTTTGGGTGTGATTGGAACAAGATAACACATATTTATTCCTTAACCCCTTCACTGAGGATGACTTGTGGGGAACGTCCTCATAGACTCCCGCTGTATGCGGAGGACGTTTCCCACACGTCATCCGCTTACCGGGAGCCAGGCGATATACTCACCTCTCTCCTCCGGTGTTTTGTGTTCTCTGAATAGACGAAGCATTGCTTCTCTATGAGGGATTTCACTGCCCTCGAACAGGCCCCGTACATGCAGGCAATTTGCCAACATTTGGCAAACTGCCTGCTCTCTGAATAGCCGAATGGCCAGGAAATGTAGCGTACACTGAATTACATTTCGGAGCCAGATCGGCTCTCTTTGAATAACCCGGTCAGTATTTTCGTACAAATATCAACAGTATCTCATCTGATGCGTTTCGTCATTATCTCAGACAGATATAGTCAGAAGCGTAGCATGGGTTGTCAGCGCCCCGGGCAAGGCAAGAATCGTGCGTCCCCCCAACCTGTGGGCACAGTAACACACCCCGATTCCCTTCTACAATTAGAGTATTTACCCCCTTACCCCACAAGCACATATATTGTATATTAACAAAATACTGATATAATAAAAAAAGAAACACACATGCCCCCCACGCTACGCCACTGCTACCAGTCACCTTGTCCCAGTGTACCCTAGCATAGTTCCACTCACACTATACCCAGTCACTCTCCCAATACCCCCAGTCACTCTCTCCCTCAAGTACCCAGTCACACTCCCTCCCAGTACCCCCAGTCACTCTCTCCCAGTACCCACAGACACTCTCTCCCAGTACACCACTCACTCTCCCCTAGTACCCCCCAGACACTCTCCCCCCAGTACCCCCACTTTCTCCCAGTACCCCAGTCACTCACTCGACTCTCCCTCAAGTTCCCCTAGTCACATTCTCCCTCCCAGTGCCCCAGTCACTCTCTCCCAGAACCTCCAGACACTCTTTCCCAGTACCCCTAGTCGCTCTCTCCCAGTACCCCCAGTCACTCTTTCTCTCCCAGTGCCCCCATCACTTTCTCTCTCCAAGTACCCCCACTTTCTCCCAGTACACCCAGTCACTCTCCCTCTCAATCTCTCCAAGTACCGCCAGTCACGCTCTCCCAGTATCCCCAGTCACCCTCTCCCAGTATCCCCAGTCACCCTCTCCCTGAACCTCCAGTCACCCTCTCCCTGAACCTCCAGTCACCCTCTCCCTGAACCTCCAGTCACCCTCTCCACATACTCCCTCACTGTGTGTTGGTCATGCTGCTCTGGTGTCACACAGTGTTGCCTACCTGCGTGGCTTTGCTGGTGGCCCGGGGGGTGCTGTCCAGGGGGCTTAGTAGAGACCGAATTTTAAGTGTGCTGCTGGGCATGCGCCTCCCTCCCTCCTTCCTGTTCAGTGGCTGCAGGGCTGCCAGCGGCGGGGGGCTGGCACATGGCTTCAAGGGGGGCTGACAAGCATGGTACAGGGTGTTCTGTTGAATAATGCTGCGGTGCTTCACGTGACTCATGTCAGCGTTAAGGAGGAGTCAGGACAGAATTTTCTGTCCTGGTCCTCCCTTCCGGACGCTGAGTGCTAAGTCACTGCCGGCATCGTAAAACTGGCGGCTGCCCCGTGCAATGGCCTCTCACGGACAGTGTCCGTGAGCAGACACCTTGCTGATCCCTGCTGGAAAACATTAGTGGTTCATATTTCTTTTGAAATTTTGCGCCCCTAAGAAAATTGGGCCTGGGATGACCACCCTCGAGGCCCCCCGCGCTACGCCACTGGTTCCATTTACCAGATAGTGTACTCTCTAAACTGCGTGCTGATTTTGCATCTACCTGTTGGTATATGGGACACTCTCTCTGGTCATTCTTTACTACCACCCTCCCATAACTCGACCTTTATACAATTTTTGTAAATGGTCACTGATTGATATGGTGTTCCTCTACCCACTGTCATAATGTACTGCTTGACTTTCATTGAGATCATTTACTATGAAGCGGCTAAAGTTATTTTTGATTTTGTACATGTATTATATATTGCACTTCTTATATTGTTGCCTGAATCTGAATATAAAGTTTGTTAAAACATTGCATTTTAAACATGTTTTTTATGATACAGTAATTATAATAACGCATACAGCTCAACAAAATAACAATGTGACTCATTGTTCCACAGTATATTACCTCTATCACTATATACCATATGAATCTCTATTTTATTCATACAAAAAAAAAAACCTCATACATTATACCAAACGTATTAAACAGCTCACAAGCAATAAAATATAGAACACAATAAAATAAATATAAAATTTGATGCTCAGAAATTCAATAAATACAAGATCTCAAAGCCACAGTCCGAGATATAAAGCTTCACCACGACAGGTGGCTCGCAGTATAGCTGCTCATTCTAGCTGTGAATTAAAAATGTAGGTGAAAAAAATATAATGACGTGTCTTGTGCAAGTAGGAATTAAAGGATGTAAAATGTCATCTTCACCTTTCAATAATTAAAGCATCCTTCGTTATTAAGTGCTAATCCCATCTGCTTGTACTCCAGATGAAGAATTGAAAGCTGGATGCGATAGTCAAGCAGGATTACCTCCTCATACGCCATGGCAGCTGAGCCCAGTCAAACCTAGCTGTCACTTAAATGCCTTTCTTATGCATTTAAGGGGTTATTCACACAGAGCCAGTGTTTCCGACATTGCAATGTCGACAAACCCTGGTATTTGACAAAAAATCTAAAGAGAGGGACAGCTTTACTGCAAAGCGTTTCCTGTTCCACTTTGGATCTCAGTTATGGGAAATGCCAGCGTTTGTTGTATGTTGTTGTATGTTGAAAATGACCACAATAACAAACTATTGTTTATTTCTGTTTTATGTTATTTCTGCATCCGACTGCCCTGCACCTTGAGTACTTCACAGACAGTCATTCCACGTCTGCTGTTTCTGAGTGTGTCCTAGGTAATCTGTTGGTCTCGAAACCTTCAGAGCATAGAGACAATTCAGTTAGTCCTTGTGTCTCCTTGTTACAGTCTGTAGTTTATAAACCTTTTGTATTATTCAAGCAGATACTTCTGTCCTCAAAGATCCCAACTCCGCTACTCTTGGGTAAGTGATATAGCTACTGTTACACGATCATGGTCACTGAAACGGGCAGGGCGCGGAATGATGACGCAGCACCCGCCAAGTTTAAAATGAGACGCCTGAGCCCTGTTTCCTTGCCCTGACGTGGTTCTCATTCCTCTCAGTGCTCGCTTGCATTATTACTTGATTTGATATCTGTTTATGACTTCTAGCTTGGCTGACTATATCTCTCCTGAATGTTAACCCCTTGGCTCCTGATTGACTACCCACTCTGGCATATGACCCCAGGCAATCCTCCCATGACCCCTGGATATCTGGCTCATGAGCAACTCTGGCATTAACCCCTGGTGTATGTTATTCTGTTTTATGTGTGTATACCTTTTGGTACTATCTGTGTGTGGTAATAAGTCGTCATTCCGGCCACTTCAAGGACTGGCAGTGTAGGATAGTCCGTCTGTGAACAGGGATCAGAAATTGTATATCTAGGAGGTAAGTGACAGGGACACAGGAAGGCAGAGACTGTCCTGGGACACAGTCTCACGGGGAGGCAAGGATACAAGCCCAGGATGCGGTGCCAGAGTGGAGCGGAGGCAGCAATGTGGGTAAACAGATATGTTTATTATGAGGAAATAAAGGGGGGCATCGCGGTGCTCCAGAGCAAAAAAAGATGTGGAGATGCAGATGTCAATGGAGACTTGGAGATGCAGGGGTCGCTGGAGGACCTGGAGGTCTGATAATACAGCAACATTGGCAGAGAACAGACGTTGGTAGAATCAGTGCAGTTGCGGCATTTCTTACGACGTCGATTTGTTTTGCATTGGGGCTTGATAGATGGAGTGTCAGATGACTTTGCCATCAAAGTCAGAGACTGGAACGCAGTTGGACCAGAATGAGAAAAAAAAGTGGCAGCAAGGCAGAGAAAGGCTATCTAGAATAATTGAACATCTAAATTCAATTTATTTAACCATTTTTGTGCTCTACACAATTCAATTGGTGTTATACCACAGACTTAATGATATTATTGTATATTGTTTTGTGATACGAATGTCCAAATGTATACTAAAATCAAAATACAATCCAAACAGCGCAAAAAAAATGTTATCTTAAAATTGCACATACAGCTGGAAAACCTATAATGCCATAACATAAATGCAGTGACAATGTATGTTGCATGTACAAGTGCAAAAGAAAAGCAACGCGAATGAGTATGAAATAAAAAAATATACTTATATGGGGGTGGATGCGTCTTGATAGTCCAAAAATTTCTCAAAAGAGGGGCATAACATTAAAAAAAATAGTGCAGAGTGACTATCAAATCAAGGGTAGTCTAAAACTATAGGAAAAAAATATATACAGTTGTGTTCAAAATTATTCAACCCCCAATGCTGTAAAGGGTTTTAAGGAATTTAGTGTACATTTGTAATTGTATTCAGAATGAAATCCTACAAGGACTTTTTAAAGAACCATATGCAACTAAAATGACATCAATTGGTTTTGTAATACAGTAGTAAATGTTTCTTTTGTGAATTCTTCAATGACACAATTATTCAACCCCTTAAAGACTACCACTCTGAAGAACAGAGGTTCATTCAAGTGTTTTCAATCAGGTATTGAAAACACCTGTGGATGTCACGGAGCAGCAATAAAGCATAATAAGCACCAATTAGGCAGCTTTAAAATGACTGTGATACTCAGCTCCTTCTAGACATTTACTGGTGTGGTTACAAACATGGTGAAGTCAAGAGAATGGTCCAGGAAGACAAGAGAAGAGGTGATTACTCTTCACAGGAAGGGCAATGGCTATAAGAGTGGAGAAGAGTGGAGAAAGTCCCCGTGTGACTGCTGAGGAACTGAGAAAAGATTTGTCAGATGTGGGTACTGAAGTTTCAGCTCAGACAATACGGCGCACACTGCGTAATGAAGGCCTCCATGCCAGAACTCCCAGGCTGTCTCCAAAGAATAAGAAGAGTCGACTGCAGTATGCCAAAAGTCATGTGGACAAACCACAGACGTTTTGGGATAGTGTTCTGTGGACTGATGAAACAAAATTAGAACTGTTTGGGCCCATGGATCAACGCTATGTTTGGAGGAGGAAGAACAAGGCCTATGAAGAAAAGAACACCTTGCCTACTGTGAAGCATGGCGGGGGGTCAATCATGCTTTGGGGCTGTTTTGCTTCTGCAGGTACAGGGAAGCTTCAGCGTGTGCAAGGTACCATGAATTCTCTTCAGTACCAGGAGATATTGGATGACAATGTGATGCAGTCCGTCACAAACCTGAGGCTTGGGAGACGTTGGACCTTTCAACAGGACAATGATCCCAAGCATACCTCCAAGTCCACTAGAGCATGGTTGCAGATTAAAGGCTGGAACATTTTGGAGTGGCCATCGCAGTCACCTGACTTAAATCCGATTGAGAACCTCTGGTGGGACTTAAAGAAAGCAGTTGCAGTGCGCAAGCCTAAGAATGTGACTGAACTGGAGGCTTTTGCCCATGACGAATGGGCGAAGATACCCGTAGATCGCTGCAAGACACTTGTGTCAAGCTATGCTTCCCGTTTAAAAGCTGTTATAACTGTAAAAGGATGTTGTACTAAGTACTAAGATTGAATGTCACTTGGGGGTTGAATAAAACTGATAATGATGTGAGCACAGAAAAGACATTTGTGGTTATTTCATTATAAATGTTATGTTATATTTGTCTGACCTACACGTGCCTCTTTGATTTAATTGTAAGCAAGATGACTGAATGATCAAAATCAATGTCAAACTGGCCAAAACACTCAATTTCAGTGGGGGTTGAATAATTTTGAACACAACTGTACATTCCTCAGAGTGATTGGTCCTGACTTTGGGTTGTAGCACTTCTGGGTAAGTAGAGGGTGGCATAGCCCTTCTTTATAATGCTGAGCACTTGAATAAAACATAAACAGGCATAAACATCACATAGCATAAAATTGTATTGGTGTCACAGAGGCACCCAACGTGAGCCGTGGTGGGGCCCAGATTCAGGGTTAAAAGCCCAAAGTGCAGGAGATACCACTCAGACAATACGTATAATGACAGAAAGTGAACACCACAAGGCACAACCACAAGGAACCCTAACACTGACAGGCCGGTCTTTAGAGTAGCCGGATCTGAGCTAATAGAAAATACCACAGGGCCGTGCAGAGTCTCAGGATACAAGCAGTATATGCTATGAATCATACAAAAGGGAGTCAGCAGGGTATGGGTTAAGACAAACTCGTGGTCATATAACAGCCAGGGAGCAGAACACCAGAGAGGACTGTCAGAATAAGCCAGAGTCATACACAAGACATCAGCAGAGTAAATAATAAACCAGAAAACAAAAGCACAGTGAAGGAAAAACCAAGAAATAAACCACACAGGAGCTAGGATGGGAAAAGGCACAAAAGGAATAACCAAACAGAGGCAAACAGAGAACCAAAAATACACTTAACTAAAATATACAAACAGATTAAGAACTTGCTTGAAACAGGAGCACAGAGCAACCATGACCAGGCTAGACTCAGAGTGACTCAAAATCATGGAGCAATGCATTATGGGAGCAGTGCTTTTAAATAGGGAGAGGATCAGAACACAGAGAGAGAGAGAGACAGGTGAGAGAGCTGACTGCAAACAAGAAACCCCTGGGCCTGAACACAGGAATGGCAACAGGAACCAAGACCCGAACCAGATCATCTCACATACAGGGGACAGGACTGGAAACGTGACAATTGGTCAAGCCAGGAAAATAAAAGAAAAATTGTACTCACCAATAGTGGAGCCTCCTTAGGTATATAGGCTCATGTGCAGCGCTCTTAGCACTCCTTCAGCTGAGTGCCGAGACCCTCTTGGTCCTTGGTCACCAGGTAATATGGAATGTAGAGCAGGATACAGACTCCAGGATGGCCAGTGAGGGTTTAGGAGTAAAAGGTTACAAATAAACCCAACTTTATTAACTAGCAATTAATGAAATAAAAATAAAATAATATTTAATATATAAAAGATGCCAGAATACTAGTGACACGGTACTGAAATGCGTTTCGGCTTAGATGCCTGCCAGTACCATTGCCAAAAAAGTCCGTCAGTTGTCCATCCAAGTGAAAATGAAAGTCATTTATATGCGAGTATAAGACCAAGACAAAGCCATACTGAGCTTAACAAAATGCTGACTTGGTACAACGAAAACCATAAAGTAGATCGAAAGATCATAAATTAAACGCACATAAGTTAAATAAGGTAACTCTGTCTATGAACACAGATGTCCAGGGCTTGTAAAGGATGTTGTAGATCATTAAAGGGATACTCCAGGCAATATGACCACCTCAGCTTTTTAAGGTGGTCATATTGCCTGAAGTATCCTATTCCCCCCCCCCTTCTACGTTTTTCCGATCGGCTGATATTGCTGAGAGAAGAGGTGGACTTTACTCGGGTCGGGTTTCAAGGTCCCACGTTTTGGAACTCTCGGCAAAGCTGGGACGTCATCGCGCTACAAGCGCAATGACGTCCCACCGCTCCGGCAGAGTTGCGGGAACGCGCAGGAGAAGGAGCCGCCGCCTCCTCCTTCTCCTCTGCCTAAGACTTTTTAGACGAGCAGGCGGGGTGAACTTCAGCTCACCTCGCCGCTCGTGAACGCGCACTGCTCCGCGCATGCGTGGTTGAATGAGCAGGATTCCGGGAGGAAGCCTGCGGATTGGCTGGTTTACGTGAAAGGCGCTCATGCGTGCTTTGCACGTAAACCTTTAGCCAAGTTCCAAGTTTACCACGACGGGAGCGGAAGAGGATGGAGGTGAGTAAAAAAAAAAAAAAAATGCCTTTGGAAAAGTGCAAGTAAGGGTAAGTATTACATAAAAAAATATATATATATACTGAATGACTAGTTAGGGCAATAGGTTTAATATAATGTAAAAAAGGGGGTGTGATTTTCAGCCTGGAGTGTTCCTTTAATGAAAGAACGTGCAGCTCTTCCTATACGCTCCGTGATGCACTAGTAGCATTTGTTATGTCAGTTGACTTGCGTTGCATCAACTGGCCTTTCCTATTTGTCAAATAGATCAATAGAATGTCATTAAATTCAGGAAAACCATTTAATTAGATTAATAATTATAAGTATATGCATTTATATTTCTGCGAAACAAGAATTGATCTGGCATGAAATTAAAATTGGACAGCTTACGTACACTGAACAAATTGCTGATCTCAATTTAAAGTTCATATTAGTCATATTTGATTCTGTTTTTTAAGTGGATCAAAGAGGAAGTGTGTTGAGCTATAGTGCAATTCTATGCACATTACAGACTTGGCCGCTTTACATACATATTTCTGCATGTGGAGTGTACCCCTATGGATGCCTCAGCGTTATAACTGAATAACTGAGTTTTCTAAAAACAATAAATGGGTGTATGCTGCACAGGATTATAATTATGATACAGATTGGTGACATAAATATTTGGATCTGGTATTTATTATTTAGGACATACTTGAAAACAAGAGAAATCTCAATGTATCCTACCTGGTAAAATACTTTATAAATAAATAAAAAATAATAAATTTAAATTTTTTTTTATCAATTTTTCATGTGAGGGTTTAATTCTGATTGATTACTTGTGTTTTTTTTTCAATTTTTGTTTTTGGTATTTGGAAATGTTGCCGAACAGAAGATGTTTTATTATGTAGATAATAAAAGTTATATTTTAAGGGAGAACTATTGTAGGGAACTTTTGGCTGCTCTACTTGATTAGGAGGGACAACTTGTAGTTGATTATCTGTTTGGTGTATTTGTGGCTAATCCCTTAGTTCCCTACTGGGAGTGTAATATACAGGGTCCTCCGTATATTAAGATTGTACAAGTGGGATTACCAGTAGTGTAGTTAATCTCTTATGAGGTAAACCCACTTACTCGTGCCATACATCATCCTGGGGCTAACGACAGTTCAATGTTAAATAGGTCCTACAGTTAGGCACCTGTAACAGAGTGAGTGCAATTCCTGGCAGGGTGGTCAGCCCTCAACATGTAACATAGAAATCCAGAATGGCTGCGATCAACCTGAACATGCATTTGTCCTAAGGGTTTGTCAGGTATCCCTTTAATCTCTACAGGCAGACACTGCCTATCTACACTGCCGTTCATTAGATTAGCCGGATTGCTATCCACAGGACAGACACACAGGAATTAGAGAGTCAGAGCAAGCCGAAGTTAGGAACCAGATCGGATAGTCAGATAAAGCCAGGAGTCAGAACCAGATTGAGTAGTCAAAAAGAGCCAGGGGTCAGAGCCAAACCAGATAATCAAACAGAGCCAGGGATTGGTACACAATATAACTAGGAGACCCAGCGTTAACACCAGAGAGTAGTCAGGAACAAAGCCAGATTTTTAAATCCGGTAGGCGTCGCGTCATCACGCTGCACCCGCCCACATTACTGATCTGCGGCCACAACCACCGGCAATATCATCTGGCAGGTGGCCAGTGTGCACTGAAGACAGTGCTGCCGACTGCTTGGGTCCCAGGGAGCCAGCCATGACAGGGCACTTCTTAGACCAATGAACACAACATTCCTAATTCAGGGCACTCCACTTTAATATAACTTTAAAGAGTAAAGAAGATGCATTCTGATGTGGGTTGATCTACATACTTCTCCTCACTGAGTTCCAGGTGTGTATATGCACTTAATTAAGATTTTGTTGTCACTGTAACCATGTGAAAGTATGTGGAACATGGCCAATTAAATACAGACGCATGTAACTCTCATTCACATAACCAATCACACTTAAAAGGATACTCAGTAAACGCCATTGCGCTGCAATGCAGAAAGTTGCTCCTGAGAACAGCAGATCTATACCTTAATTAACAGCAAGGCAATGGAGCACAGCGTATTGATAAATTTGCAGAGAATGCACGATGCGCAAAGAGATATTTATCTTCAAATGGAAAACCAGGAGAAGACGGATGGAAATGTGTTCTGGCAAATCAATGAGAGGAAGCAGAGTTCAGATTTCTTTATTTCACTATTGCTTCCTTTCAAGTGTGAGCACGGGAAGGATAATGTGAGCGAATACCTCTTGATTAATAGTTACTGTTTATTGTGGAAGTGAAGGATTTAAAGTCATTCATTCATTAATGAAGCGAATAAGGGGAGGCAATTACTTCGTGGAAAATCACCGTAAAAGTGAAGCTACTAACAAATTATTTATTTGATACAAACATGTTTTCTGAGGGCTCATCTTTTTTAAGTGTGTCCTGAAACGTTTGAGGGGTACAGCATTGATGCACAATCCTTCATAAAACATTCGTTAGTGCAATTATTCGGTGCGTGACAAATTTAGAAAATAGTGTTTATATGGAGCAGTATAGAATAGTCAAGGTCGTCACTCAGGCTACAAGACGAGAGATCCTGGGTCCTACTCCGCAAGCTTAGGCCCCTATTACATTCTTCGTGCAAATTCGTCCGCGCAGCACAATTTTTTTGCGTTAAGCGTTATCGCGTGAAAATTAACGGTGGTATTATGATCCGAAAGCATTTTCGCTTTCGTCCGAAAATAACATTCGTAAAAAAGACACGCAAAACAAAGAGTAATACGTGTGCAGTAACGTAGCGCACGTAAATCTGTGTGCGGACTGTTTTTTCACTGGATTCAGCCAATCAGAATTAAGAACCTTAATTGACATCAATTTACCTTAATTGACTCACTTAAGTTTTTGCACCTGTCAAGGTAAATCTGAGTATACATGCTGCAGCAATAAAAAAAAACACGCACGAATTCACAATTTTATTGTTTGGGTATGTGTAGAATGTGTAACTATACTGTGCTGTATTTTTTTTTCCTGCTGGTGTTTTTAGTTTCGGCCAGAACGTTCCGATTTTCAGTTACCACCAGCTTTTCAAAGACATTAAAATTATGCGCGCAAACATCGTTCGTAAAAAGATGTACATCGATTGTAATACCATCCGCGTACCAGCGCACAAACGAATTTGCCCTCACAATGTTAAGTATAGGACCCACACAGTTCATCACTCTCGCGCAGGTCCATCCGCGTTAAACGATAACGCGCATTGTTTGCGCAAACGTTGTAATATGACGTTCAGCGCAAAGGGTTTTGCCCCTCGCGCAAATGCGCATTTGTGCATGCAAAAACAAATGCGCGAGGAATGTAATAGGGCCCTTAGTGTCTCAAACCATAAATTTTTAGGTGTGCAGCTGTAATATTTGCGCATTGAGCCGCAACATTTTGCATATTTTGTTTAGGAACAGACGACGATCAGCCAGCTGGCCAGTAACAAGTTATTCCACATGAGCTTATTATTCTTGTCTCGATTTGCTTTTAAAAATGAATGTTTGTTTTGTTTTTGTAAAATCACATTAGCATTTAAAACTCAATTTACCAAAAAATCCCTTACCTCTGGTCCAATGGCACAAAGATCAACATGATCTGCTGCTGTCTCCTCTGGCCATGTGCAGTAGAACTAAATAGTCCCAGTGTCCTTCAAACAACCCGAACGACCATGTCTTATGTGAGCTCTCACAGAACTCATGCAGGGTTGTGCTGGTCTCCATGGAGTCCTTTGGTCTCTAGGAGCAGATATTGCACTGCCGGTATTGATTAATGACTCCCTCCTGTTACAATGCAATCATGATAGAGCCCTAAGGGCAATCTGCTCGTGCCTATATTTTCTTTATCGCAAGTGAAAGCACCCTCCAGATGTTTTCAAACTACACCTCCTATGATGCTATGGTGTGCACTAGAGTCTCATGGGAAATGTAGTTCCAAAGGTTCCAAGGTTGCTGACCCCTGTTCCCGACTACCCTGGAATAGGGGTATCTGTCTGTGGTACATAAGCGTCCGCAGACATTTTTCCAGGGGTTGGCAAAATTTTAATGGCATCCATATTCTGCCCTTTTGACAATGTCATGAAGGGGACAGTCATAAAATAAAGCGTAGCAATACAGAGGCTATGAAACATGATGCAAGACTAATAGAAGAATAAAGGTGTAAGTGTCTGATCTGAGTGTTGCATTTTCTAGTCTGTTAACGCTATTCAATGCACCACACTAGTCACACACCCAGGATCAAGGCACTAAAGTGTTTTTTAAGGCCATCTCTGTATACACAAACCATGACCCCCCCCCCACAGATATTGGCAAACACACCAGGCCCCCCCCAAACATATATATATACACACACACAAGCCCCCCTTCCTACACACATACAGTATATCTATACTATAAAAGAGTAAGGCTTGGCGTGTCCGTCGCCAAGCCTTACTCTGCGCATGCGCGCGCAACCAGCGGCGGTTGGTTGCGCGCGCATGCAACCGCCGCGGCACGAGCCGGCTGCCGGCTCGCCGCGGCGGTTACAAGATGCACACAGCAGCCGGGTAGAGGCTGCGCTCGCAGCCTCTACCCGCTGCCGCGCGCATCCAACCCCCGAGCGGCGAAGGGAAAGGTCCCTCCGCCGCTCGGGGCTTGGATGCGCGCGGCAGCCCGGGTAGAGGCTGCGCTCGCAGCCTCTACCCGGCTGCCGAGCGCATCCGAGCGGCGCCGGGGAAGTGAAAGTTTCCCCACTTCCGCTCTTTGAAGGACCCAAGCCCCGGTCACGTGACCGCGGCTTGGGTCCTTCAAAGACCGGAAGTCAGGAAACTTTCACTTCCCCGGCGGCGCTCGGAAAGGTAAGTATGGCGCCGAGCTCATGGGGCGGCTGTCCGAATGCCGATAGAGCATTCGAACAGCCGCCCCATGTCTGGTCTGGGGTCTGAGCTGGGGCATATCCATGAGCGCTGGGGGGCCAATATCCATGAGCTGGGGGGCAATATCCACGAGAGCTTGGGGGGCAATATCCATGAGCTGGGGGGCAATATCCATGAGAGCTTGGGGGGCAATATCCATGAGAGCTTGGGGGGCAATATCCATGAGCTGGGGGGCAATATCCATGAGTGCTGGGGGGCAATATCCAGGAGCTGGGGGCAATATCCATGAGCTGGGGGGCAGTATCCATGAGAGCTGGGGGGCAATATCCATGAGAGCTTGGGGGGCAATATCCATGAGCTGTGGGGCAATATCCATGAGAGCTTGGGGGGCAATATCCATGAGAGCTTGGGGGGCAATATCCATGAGCTGGGGGGCAATATCCATGAGTGCTGGGGGGCAATATCCATGAGTGCTGGGGGCAATATCCAGGAGCTGGGGGGCAATATCCAGGAGCTGGGGGGCAATATCCAGGAGCTGGGGGGCAATATCCATGAGCTGGGGGGCAGTATCCACGAGCTGGGGGGCAGTATCCACGAGCTGGGGGGCAATATCCACGAGCTGGGGGGCAATATCCATGAGCTGGGGGGCAGTATCCACGAGCTGGGGGACAGTATCCACGTGCTGGGGCATATATCCACGTGCTGGGGCATATATCCACGTGCTGGGGCAATATCGACGAGCTGGGGCAGTATCCACGAGCTGGGGCAATATATCCACGAGCTGGGGCAATATCCACGAGCTGGGGCAGTATCCACGTGCTGGGGCATATATCCACGTGCTGGGGCATATATCCACGTGCTGGAGCAGTATCCAGGAGCTGGGGGGGCAATATCCAGGAGCTGGGACAGTATCCACGTGCTGGGGCATATATCCACGAGCTGGGGCAGTATCCACGAGCTGGGGCAGTATCCATGAGCTGGGGCAATATCCACGAGCTGGGGCAGTATATCCACGTGCTGGGGCAGTATCCACGAGCTGGGGCAGTATCCACGAGCTGGGGCAGTATATCCACGAGCTGGGGCAGTATATCCACGAGCTGGGGCAGTATCCACGAGCTGGGGCATATATCCATGAGCTGGGGCAGTATATCCACAATAGACTGCCCTCTGGGCAGGCTTTCCACCTTGTATATATATATATACATAACAAAAACATGGAGAGAGCACTCCAGACAAACACATTCAAAAACCTGCAACAACAGCTCCATGCATGGGTACATAATACCAGCTTTTACCACATGGTGAAAATGTCATAACTCTGAGCTTTGCTGAATAAAATGGTGGAAATTTGGTTCGCAATGAACGGCCGTGAATTGCTTAAGCCTGCCAACAGCGTCAATGTAATCCACCCTCTGGCAGGTCCTACTCTGCAAACCTAGTGACTGCCCATAATGGAATAAACTCACTTACTGAGGAACAGGTCCCTTCATGGAGCTCCCGCAGATCAAGGTTAAATAGAACCTGGAGGAGGAGTACCTGTGGCAGGGAGGGGTGCATACCCAGGAAATACATACAAAAAACATGGAGGGGGGGTATCACCATGCACATGCCGTGGCGCCCTGGCAGAGCACGGCATCCAGAAGCAGAGGGGTAGCAAAGTCAGAAGTCAAATCAAATTGATTTCATTGTGAATTCAATGTTTCGGTCCACGATCCGCAGACTCTCACCAGACTAATGGGCTGAAACACTGAAAACGCAGCAAAAGTCAATTTGATTCGATTCAACAAGTCCCAGGATGCCATAGCTCTCTCCAAATAAATATATATTAACACCCCCTCAAGGATATTGAGCTAACAGCCTCCACATCAAATTACATCATCTACACCTAAAGTTATGCAGCAAAGATTTTAATTTTTTAATTTAAATTTTACGTACATTTTGAGCACATTACAGCAGATACAGATACCAGAGCGATGTACACAAAGCATCAAGAGTAAGAAAAGAAGAGGTTGGCTTTGTGAAGAAATCATCATATTAAAAAATGTTTTACTATGTGCATGATCTCTAGCTCAATGGCACAAACAAAAGCCAAATATGCCAGCCCCCATGAGACAGCAGGAGGGGGAGTGCTGCCAGCGAGTGTGTGAGCCAGCCCGAAGAAGTGTGTGTGGGGGCCGGAGCAAGGTCCCCCCTCCTCTTAGATTGTAAACTCTGGAGCAGCGTTCCCTCACCTCTCAGATTGTAAACTCTGGAGCACGGTCTGCTCTCCTCCTAGATTGTAAACTCTGGAGCAGGGTCCCCTCTCCTCTCAGATTGTAAACTCTGGAGCAGGGTCCCCTCTCTTCTCAGATTGTAAACTCTGGAGCAGGGTCCCCTCTCTTCTCAGATTGTAAACTCTGGAGCAGGGTCCTCATCCCCACTGCCCAGGCAAGACCCTGCCTAGAGTGTCTGTATACAGCCAATATTGCACTGGCCTGTACCTCATGCAAGCTCTGTGAGCTTAACACAGGCCCCCACCAGATTGCTATTAATCATTTTGTGTCCCTCCTCCCCAGACAGATAAACTAGACCTCAGATCAGGGGCCTCTCCTCATAAATAAAGACACTGGCATCATGCATAATAAAAATTTATTTATTTGAAATCATCACCTTTTTTCTTGTGTCCAATATCCCAGCCTGTGGCCCATAGCACCAGCTGCACCTACATCTCAGCCCTGCCTCTCCCAGCCTGCAAAGTGAGTGGGAACACGTGATGGATTGGAGGTGGAGTGGGGATGTGAGGGACCTGACGCTCGTGCAGCCTAGTGGAGAGCCAAGGAACTGCAGCAGTGCAGTGAATAAATTATAATTTAAGCCTGTTGATCCGGGGGGCAAGTGCCCCCCCTTGCCCCATCCTGAGGACGCACATGCTGTGGTATATTACCCTAACATTTGTAGTGCCGATTAATGACGTTTTTCTGCAAGACGTGACGTTTTGCTGAAAGTCTAATTATTGAATGTTAAGTATGCGTCATAGAACGTTTGGGTAGCAGCACATGCAGAGGAATGAGTTATGAACCCCTTTGAGAAGTGAAAAGTGCCATGGGATTCATATATTGTCCATTTTAACATCAGAAAAAGAAATGCACTGTGGAATAAAACAAAAAATGAATTAAACAGAGTGCTAAATTTAGTGAGGAGTTTAAGTACAGTCATATACTATATTTTCTATGATCATTGATAGACATTGTCATTTTATTACATAATTTTATTCTTGCTAAAAGGTTTATTGAGCGCTTATCCAAGAAATGTAGATTACTGTAATTGTATAAATATTTTTGACAGCAGCTGACTATGTCCATGGTTAAGATGAGTAGTGCCCAGCAAGGTGCAACTTCCACTGTTTCTTTTGTGAACAAATCAAGGATCATTATCTCAAGAAAGGATATAGATACCTTAGAGAGAGTTCAGAGAAGGGCTACTAAAATGGTGTACGGCTTGAAAGAGAAAAGTTACTTGGAAAGGCTTAATGATCTTAACATGCATAGCTTGGAAGAAAGAGGAGACAGAGGAGATATGATAGAAACCTTTAAATACGTAAAAGGGAATCAACAAGTTAAAGGAAGGGAATATATTTAAAAGGAAACAAAGTAGCAAAACAAGCGGACATAGTCTTAGATTAGAGGGGCAAAGGTTTAAAAGTAACATCAGGAAGTATTATTTTACTGAGAGGGTGTTGGGTATATGGAGCAGCCTTCCAGTAGAAGTGGTAGAGGCTAAAACAGTGATTGAATTTAAGCAGGCATGGGATAGGCATACGGTTTTCCTAAATCTATATATAAAAGCAAAATGCCACTTATGCAACATCACGATATCTCCAGAACCGTAAAACCTACGAACTTGAAATTCGGCATGTATGTTCCTCTCGGCTTCTAGGTGTTCACTAAGAAAGGATTTTTCAAAATGACCATCAAAGCATCAGTTATTAACACACTCTGATGATAAGGAGTTAAACTCCCCCCTCCCCCACCTGAAAATAAGTCTGTTCCAACTGCTACTTGTCTCACATGCCGTTATGTCAGTTCAAACTGGCAGACATTGCTCTCCTTCACTCAAAGGCGTCTGGGGATCCTTACAGCACTAAACCTAAGCTACCTCACCAACATGTCCACACCTTCCACCTATGGAACGGCTTCCGAAATCAAGGTGGCGGGAGATATATTCCCTTATGAGTTTCAATCACCCACCAGCACTGAACCAACGGATTGTGAGTAGATTTTCTATCTACTAATAAGATTACGAGTGGAGATGTCTTTGCATTGGAGATTTCTCTTTCCTTAAAGTGACAAGCTGTAGGCGGACAAAAACAGATTCACTTTCAAGACGGCGCCGGACCGGGCACAAGTAAGGATTGTCAGAACACGAGTCTCTTCAGGAAAGGCAAACTTTATTGTGTCGTCACACAAGTGCCCACACAGGATTGAATCGCAAAGAGTGAGCCCCCCCTTTCACCCGTGCAAGGGATCTTATACCCAAAAATACGTAATTAGGTACATCCCAATTAGCCCACCTCCCAATGACACTTTATTCCACCCCACGTGGGTTAATACCTCCCATCGTTAGTACAAAAGAAATTCCACATTTAACTATAAATTGATACACTTCACGTTAGTTTGACAGTCTGTGATTTGTTGTGCTGTCTTTCTCAGGGCAGCGCCGCACTCCCTATAGGCTGTGTTTGTTGAGATAGCTTGGGGCCTGGTCTGTTCTCTATAATCTCTTTGTTTCTCAGCTCGTCTCAGTGACCTTGCCCCATTCATTTATCTTCCTGTCTCTCCGTGCCAAGAGCCGGCCGGATTCTGCCTGGTTTTATTGCTAGCTTTCTAATCTACCACGCATTCTTGGAATTCTATGTAAACTCTGCTTTGCACATCTAATAAAAATCTATTCTATTTACTGGTGAACCAATATTCTGAACAAGATGGCTGCCTGGCTCATAGTAGCAATCATCTTTCAGCTTGATCTCACTTCAAAGCTGCTACAAGTGCATTGAAGATCCAATACTGGGGATTCGTGTGGTTGGGGTGTGACCCCCATAATGGTCAAGAGGCCTGCGGTTAGAGCCATTTGGGGCTCCTCCTTTGTGAGTTGACACCTGTATTACTTAAACAATTAATGACTTTTTATGATTACAATGCTATTGCACCATATGGTCTCCTCTTTGTGTTAAATAATAGGTCAATCCTAACGAGAAGTAGAAGGTTTTGTAGGAAGAATTTCACACCAGATAAGTGTTTTTATTGATGAGTGTAATCTAAAGACAATATTGTGAATTTAAATTGTGCGCTCACACTGGGACTAGTGCCCAATTGTTTGTATACTTATTTTGTGTGTAGGGTGCACATGTGTTTTTGAGCAGCACAAAAAGTATTGAAAATTGTTTACACACTGGGAAGCGCCACTCACTTTTGAGCCTAGATTGGCTTGATCTATATATGGTTTTGAATATGAACCTCAGATTGATGTCTCCAGGAAAAAGGTTGTTGATCTCACACCTGGGTTACCTTGTGCCAGGTGCCGTGCTCTGAAGTGGCAGGATGAGAGTCTCGGGATGTGCTGCAGTTGCGGTTTAGTCCAGCTCCCTCCCCTTCAGCTCTACCCTAAACCCTTACACAGCCTTCGCACCCACTAGCATCCAATGGCAGAGCACCTGCTGCCCGGAAGTACAACGGATGCTTCCAAATGTCATCTTTTGGAGCCAGAGAGGTGAAGGAGGGAAACTTTATGCCAACATTCAAAGTGCAGGTGCAGGTCTACCACAGAATGGGAGTCAGTCCGGGCAAGAGCAGCAGCCTTAATTTCTGCAGATATACGTTGTTGGTGATGATGACAATGAGAGGGAATCTACCTGGGCATTAATCCAGAACTGGTTAGCAAACTGCAGAAATTGCTGCGTGAACACAACAAGTATATTCTGGGACTTCAGGCTGAGACAAACGACTCAACCAACAGCATCAACAACTTTCTGCTGGAGAAGTTGTCCACGGAGCATATGAAGTATGAATCTGTGGACTCGGTATTGGAGATTGAGGATGCTGTACATTACCCTGTGGAGTTCTTGCACACTCTCAACCCACTAGGATTACCACCTCATGTCCTCTACCTCAAGGTTGGCGCTCCAATCATGCCGTTACGCATTATAACCCCTCCGAAACTGTGCAATGGCACCAGACTTCAGGTGAAGACTCTGTACAAACACGTAATCAAAGCCACAATTTTCACAGACATAAATCAGGGAGAAACCATTTTCATACCCAGAATTCCTGTTAATTTCCTGTTAAGGCACAGGGACTGGGGTGCATCTGACGAATGACTGTTTCTCCCATGACCAGTTGTATTTGGTGTACTCCAGAGTCTGTTCACCTGCAGCCTGGTCATCCTCCAGCCAGAGAGTAAAACCAGGAATGTTGTTTACAGGGAGGTCCTGAGCAAATCATCTGAGGGACAAATTGAAAGTCTATGCTATGCAAGGAATTAGCCCGGGTACATAGACAAAAAACCCAGGGTTGCTGGTGGGATTAAAGAACTTAAACCCATATATTTTATTGTTTATTATTATTAGAATTAATTTCATCCCTTATGTGTTTCAATCACCAACCACCCAATGCCGGTGCAAGCATTTTTGTCTAGTCAGGCGAAGGTGCGTTTTGGTGCCCCCCATCCGTGCCATGTCAAGCCAATCAGGATAGAGGTGCCATGATAATCTTTATATATATACACACATACATATATACACACACTAGGGTTGCACCGATACCACTTTAAGACCGAGTACAAGTACCAATACTTTTTCCAGGTACTCACCGATATCATGCCCACTTAGATACATATATACAGACCAGAACATTCCAGATACATATATACGGAGACCTCAGATCAGATCATACCCAGATACATATATTCAGGGGGGGGATTCTACCAGTTTTGGCCAAGAGCTGGTGTTGGGTTTGCAGTGACAGGCGGATATATTTGCCCCCAGCTCACATGGATATATATATATATTGCTCCCCAGTTCACACATGGATATATTGCCCACAGCTCACATGGATATACAGTTGTGTTCAAAATTATTCAACCCCCACTGAAATTGAGTGTTTTGGCCAGTTTGACATTGATTTTGATCATTCAGTCATCTTGCTTACAAATAAATCAAAGAGGCACGTGTAGGTCAGACAAATATAACATAACATTTATAATGAAATAACCACAAATGTCTTTTCTGTGCTCACATCATTATCAGTTTTAATAAACCCCCAAGTGACATTCAATCTTATAACTGTAAAAGGATGTTGTACTAAGTACTAACAGCTTTTAAACATGAAGCATAGCTTGACACAAGTGTCTTGCAGCGATCTACGGGTATCTTCGCCCATTCGTCATGGGCAAAAGCCTCCAGTTCAGTCACATTCTTAGGCTTGCACACTGCAACTGCTTTCTTTAAGTCCCACCAGAGGTTCGCAATCGGATTTAAGTCAGGTGACTGCGATGGCCACTCCAAAATGTTCCAGCCTTTAATCTGCAACCATGCTCTAGTGGACTTGGAGGTATGCTTGGGATCATTGTCCTGTTGAAAGGTCCAACGTCTCCCAAGCCTCAGGTTTGTGACGGACTGCATCACATTGTCATCCAATATCTCCTGCTACTGAAGAGAATTCATGGTACCTTGCACACGCTGAAGCTTCCCTGTACCTGCAGAAGCAAAACAGCCCCAAAGCATGATTGACCCCCCGCCATGCTTCACAGTAGGCAAGGTGTTCTTTTCTTCATAGGCCTTGTTCTTCCTCCTCCAAACATAGCCTTAATCCATGGGCCCAAACAGTTCTAATTTTGTTTCATCAGTCCACAGAACACTATCCCAAAACTTCTGTGTTTTGTCCACATGACTTTTGGCATACTGCAGTCGACTCTTCTTATTCTTTGGAGACAGCAAGGGAGTTCTGGCATGGAGGCCTTCATTATGCAGTGTGCGCTGTATTATCTGAGCTGAAACATCAGTACCCACATCTGACAAATCTTTTCTCAGTTCCTCAGCAGTCACACGGGGACTTTTCTCCACTCTACGCTTCAGGTAGCGCACAGCAGTCGAAGTCAGCATCTTCTTTCTGCCACGACCAGGTAGCGTTCAACAGTGCCCTTTGCCTTGAATTTGCGAGTGATGCTTGGTCTCTCTTGGTATGTTTAACATCTTTGCAATCTTCTTATAGCCATTGCCCTTCCTGTGAAGAGTAATCACCTCTTCTCTTGTCTTCCTGGACCATTCTCTTGACTTCACCATGTTTGTAACCACACCAGTAAATGTCTAGAAGGAGCTGAGTATCACAGTCATTTTAAAGCTGCCTAATTGGTGCTTATTATGCTTTATTGCTGCTCCGTGACATCCACAGGTGTTTTCAATACCTGATTGAAAACACTTGAATGAACCTCTGTTCTTCAGAGTGGTAGTCTTTAAGGGGTTGAATAATTTTTTCAATGAAGAATTCACAAAAGAAACATTTACTACTGTATTACAAAACCAATTGATGTCATTTTAGTTGCATATGGTTCTTTAAAAAGTCCTTGTAGGATTTCATTCTGAATACAATTACAAATGTACACAAAATTCCCTAAAACCCTTTACAGCATTGGGTGTTGAATAATTTTGAACACAACTGTATCTGCCCCCCAGCTTACATGGATATATATTGCCCCAGCTCACATGGATATATCTGCCCCAGCTCACATGGATATATCTGCCCCCCAGCTCACATGGATATATCTGCCCCAGCTCACATGGGTATATTTGCCCTGAGCTCATATGGGTATATTTGCCCCCAGCTCATATGGGGATATATTTGCCCCCAGCTCACATGGATATCTGCCCCCAGCTCACATCAATATATATATATTGCCCCCAGTTCACACATGGATATATTGCCCCAGCTCATACAAGGATATATTGCCCACAGCTCACATGGAAATATCTGCCCCAGCTTACATGGATATATCTGCCCCAGCTCACATGGATATATCTGCCCCAGCTCATATGGGGATATATTTGCCCCAGCTCATATGGGGATATATTTGCCCCAGCTCACATGGATATATCTGCCCCCCAGCTCACATGGTTATATCTGCCCCAGCTCACATGGTTATATCTGCCCCAGCTCAAATGGCTATATTTGCCCCAGCTCATATGGGGATATATTTGCCCCCAGCTCACATGGATATATTTGCCCCAGTTCACATGGATATATTACCCCCAGCTCACATGGTTATATCTGCCCCCCAGCTCACATGGCTATATTTGCTCCAAGCTCATATGGGGATATATTTGCCCCCAGCTCACATGGATATATATTTGCCCCCAGCTCACATGGATATCTGCCCCCAGCTCACATCAATATATATATATTGCCCCCAGTTCACACATGGATATATTGCCCCAGCTCATACAAGGATATATTGTCCCCAGCTCACATGGATATATTGCCCACAGCTCACATGGAAATATCTGCCCCAGCTTACATGGATATATCTGCCCCAGCTCACATGGATATATCTGCCCCCAGCTCATATGGGGATATATTTGCCCCAGCTCATATGGGGATATATTTGCCCCAGCTCACATGGATATATCTGCCCCCCAGCTCACATGGTTATATCTGCCCCAGCTCACATGGTTATATCTGCCCCAGCTCACATGGTTATATCTGCCCCAGCTCAAATGGCTATATTTGCCCCAGCTCATATGGGGATATATTTGCCCCCAGCTCACATGGATATATTTGCCCCAGTTCACATGGTTATATCTGCCCCCCAGCTCACATGGCTATATTTGCTCCAAGCTCATATGGGGATATATTTGCCCCAGCTCACATGGATATATATTTGCCCCCAGCTCACATGGATATAGTTGCCCCAGCTCACATGGATATATCTGCCCCATCTCACATGGATATATCTGCCCCAGCTCACATGGGTATATTTGCCCCAGCTCATATGGGGATATATTTGCCCCCAGCTCACATAGATAAAGCTGCCCCCAGCTCACATGGATATATTTGCCCCCAGCTCATATGGATATATCTGTCCCAGCTCACACATGGATATATCTGCCCCCAGCTCAATTGGATATATTTGCCCCCAGCTCTCACCTGCTGCCAGGCCCCCCAGGCTCCGCCGGCGTTCCACTTCCAAGGTGGCGAGCGGCCGCTGGCATGATGCAGCTTTGCTGCTCGCCGGACAGGAACCGCATGACCAGCACAGCAGCGTTCTCGCGAGATTGCGCGTGGCGCTGGTCAGGTGGTTCGGCCCCTAGCGCTGCGCCGGGTCTCCCTGGCCGACCAAGAAGGCGGCGCCCGGGGCCAGAGAATTCCGCTCCCTCAAACTGGCAGGAAGCCAGTTAGTAAGGCGGCCGCCTATGCCGCCTGTGTCGCCTTACGCTAGCGCCGGCCCTGCAACCACCACTAAGCCAATGTATTGTGAACCTAATATCTCCTGCATTGCCAGTTCATTTCATTGCAAAGTACAGGTATCCAGCTAGTAAAAGATAAATCCAAGGAAAGTATCCATATAATAACTGGACAGACTAGATGGGCCGAAAGGTTTTTATCTGCCAACCTATTCTATGTTTTTCCGTTTCTTTTAGAGCTGTAAGAAAGATGGTATCGTATGAGAGGAGAAAAGAGGGGTGAAGTGTTTAAACGGGATCAAGACGGGGGGGGGGGGGTTGAGAGTTAAATAATGTACATATGACCAGAGCACTGACTGCAGGATAAAGGTGACAGAGTATCACAATAAAATCTGAATGGGAAATTAAGGTCTGTCGTCAATTCAAGGGATATGTCAGGGATATTCAGAGTAATACAAAATGGATGCCTGTAGCCATCTTGTTATAATGTAAAGTTTTTCTCCACTTTAATCTAGTTTTAGAAATGGACTCAGATTTTTTTTTAAATGAGTTCATGGTAAGGACTAGAAGAGTTATGTGTGTCTTTATAAATCGCCAGACTATAATGCTATAGATAAAGTGTTTTTATTTGATATAATGCTGAACTAAGTGCTAGGAACGACAGACAATTTATAGGTTTGTTTTCCTTGAATTAAAGATATTTTCTTTTTGGTATAGAAATATATTTAAAATATATGCAAGTATATCTATGCTAATCTACAAAAATATATTCTATTAGTAGCACAGAAAATAATATTAAGAAATATTTTGAAGTATATTATAACAGTATAATTACTGAAAAAATAGAATTAAGCTGTTTTAAATGTAAGTTGCTGATCTAATTGTAAAGGAATCTAGTTGATAAAAAAGTATTTTAAAATCCTTGAAATGGGCAGAATAACGAGAGATATTAAATCAAATATGACAAAAGAGAGATGGTCTGTCTGGAATAACTATAGTTGTTCTTTGTTCAAAATAAAATAGTGAGATTGACATCTGACCTAGGATAAGGGATTTAAAATTAAATTGTGAAATTTTATTTGAAAAGCAACACTGCCATCTTGAGGTGTAATAAAGGTGGACAGTATAAGGGATCTATAATTAAAGTCTAATGTATGAAAGTAAATATTTAAATGAGGAGGTAGATTTTGAGTGACGTCGGATCTACTATAATTTGCCATGCACTGTTCATTCAAGGCATTCCAGGACAAGACACACAATGCATTCAGATAATCTCAGGATATTACACCTCATTTAAATTAGGACCATATCTAAATTTTCCCTCATGGGAATGCACAATTCTAACTCTCATGCATTGATTATCTGACATTGATAATTTTCACATATTCCAAAACAATACATTATATTTAAAGAATATCGCTGCTGTAACTACAGAAACATTGAATCCAGATTTGGACAGGTAATGTATGAAAGCAAATTAAGGAATTAATGTAATTATATATCTGGAGTATTTCTTGCAATAAATATAGACTGGGACTTCTCAGGTACTGTTAGATCCAGAATCGTTTTGTATTTCTATTCTGCAGATAGAAATATAGAGGAGGAATCGGATACCAGGATTTTATCCTAAGGATTTGTTGCAATGATATACAGATATATATATATATATTGAATTTGGAAGTTACTATGGCTAAATTAATAGGCAAAGGAAATTATAATCTACAATAGAAAAAGCAGAAGATTAGAAGCTTACTTCTCTTTATTAGGGCTAGATTCACTAAATAAGTTTTTATTACTTATCATTCTAGAAATAGAATAAGTAATAGCTCATCTTTTGTTAATCCAGGTAGTATAAAGAGATACATATATCTCTACAAGATCTAGCTTGTTAAATATTGGTTTGCTGGGAAATATATGTTAATTGTTTTCTTTAAGAAGAAATGTTTATTAACCATCTGTGTATAGTTACTAACTGATAAAGTAAATGATATTAATCATATATGCAGTTACAAACAGGATATATATATATATATATATATTGGGAAGCTAGTAGTCTGTGTGCTGATGGATGGATGTTGTTTATAAATGTTTATGATATGAGATTTGAAACCTTTTTGTATACGTAATAAATATATATATGTTTTTAGCCGGTTGTTGGTTATTATATTTTTTAAAGCAAAACATATACAATTAAAAGAATTTAGGAGAATTTCTAGGAAATATAGACGATTGATATTTATATCTCGTATAAGTTTCTTATTGATATATCTTCGACAGATAGACAGGGGTTATTTTGGAACCACTTGTTCCAATTGGCAACTGTTAAATGGAAGTCGATTCTGCTGTACTCCATTCAGGCAGTTTTGTCAGTAATATTTTTTATTATTGCATTGATTATGTTGCTGTCTCTGGGTGAAAAAGCCAATACACCACCTGTACACTGGTGACCATTACAGAAATGGGTGCTGGCGGAGTTGCCAGTGGCCATTTTTTATATGGTTTCTGGCATAACAGCCAGTGCACAAGCATGTCAGATGCCCACTGCCAGCTCTCCTAACGTTCCACTCTCCGTAGTTGCTCTCCTGGCCACCCCACCTTGGTATGACACTGTTCAGATATTATAAACACATTACCTTTATGGGATTATGCAATACATCGCTTAACCCCTTCACACCCAAAATCGAGTTATCTCGATTTTGCATTGTACTGCTTTGAAAAGCACTCATTAGCATATCAAAGGACAATTTTTCACACCTTTCTAGCATAGGATTTGTGTGTCCCATGTGGAGAAACAAAATCCTTTGTTTTAGTTCTCTTCAAGCAACCTGGAGAGACATAACACCAGCTGCAAATAGCAACCCAGCCCTCACTGTAACTGAGAGTTCAAAGAGATTACTGCTGCATTGCAGCTGCCAGGTAGAGGACAGAATACAGGGAGAGATCTGGGGTCATTCACTGCTGTACAGGGATAAGATTCAAGGGGTTATAATGAGTGAAGATCTCTGTAAATTACAGATACAAGGTGTTACTGTAATTTACATATACAGGCATGTCACATACAGATATTATTTTTATATTCTATCGGTATATTTTGGAAGCTGCATTGATAATAATCTCATTATTAGCATTACAAATCCCCATAAGCAGGAGATGACCATTTTTGTTACTTTTATTTATCACAGTTACTGTATCTAACACAACGGTCTTTTCTGCCTGTATGATAATAATGCAGATACAATGTTTATGGGGTTGGGTATCTACAGCACCCAAAAAAATTGAAATGAAAACTGAAAAATATACTCAGCTGCTGCTAGAGAGGCAACTCCCTCTTGTACATCCAACCAGGAGGGTAATGAATCTTGAACAAGTAATGAAAAAATATACCTCCAGCGCTACAAGAATGGTGCCCTTGTGCTACCACATTTATTTGAAAGAAAAAAAAAGGAACACAAAACAAACGTTTCGGGGACGCAGCCCCTTCCTCAGTGTGTAGAGCTTACAATCAAGCATTTCAACAATATTTCTGAAAAGGATCAACAAATACATGAAAAATAAAAAAGGAGCAAAATTAACATTATTTTAATTTTTTAACTATCTTAGAGCAACAATTTTTTTTGCGAGACTTCTATTTTACCCTGTATCTAGTTGTTAACTTCACATCCCATGTTTCAAATAAATGTTCACGATACAAAATTTCAACAAAAATCGGTAGTGTAGGGGTTAAGGGGACACTCTTAATTTAAAAGCGGTTAGCGCTGCATTCCGGAGCAAGGTGCCGAGGTAGCGCCTGCCCCGGAATATCAGGAAAAGATGGGGATGTCTGCAGGCGCAGATTTTCCCTGTTAGCGTCCCCATGGTAGGACGAACAAAGGAATAGGGCCATAGTTTTAAGGCTTTTATGGAATAACTAATTGCATGGACTTCTTCTATATCCGGATCCCTGTATTATTAATGCTTAAATGCCAACTTCTTCCTCACATTTTCGCCTTTGGCGTTACATAGGTTTGCAGCAAAGGAAAAACAATGATCACCTTTGAATTCTTTAATTTTAGTTTTATTTCACAGCTGCCAATTGAATCATTTTAAGAAGTTAGCTCTGTGACCTGAATCAATACAGTTCAGCGTGATTTTTGCTGTATTGCCAAACTGATTGTCTTGCAACGATTAGAGGGCATTATTCCAGGGCTCTGAATGCACAAAATTAAATTACAGTTTTTTTTACTTACCATCTCTTATGCAGCCTCAGTACAAAGTCAATAAAAATGACCGAAATTACCTACAAATCTATTTATTTAATAATACTAATACAAATGGGATTAAGCTGTATGCTAAAAGTACATATGTTCTTAAATGTATACATCTGGCCAGTGCTACAAATACACAAACTATGATTTAATCGAGATACCGGATTGCTGAGGTACCATAAACATCAAAATATAAATGGAAGTAGCCTCATTTATTTTCCTCGAAACAGTAACCTTAAACAAGTAAATCTACCATAAAGACAAACATAGTTTCATGTCAAATACTGTTAAAATGGTAATGTCAGAAAACCTCCCAGTTATTTCAAATTCAGCGAAAGAGCTTGGTCCAATAAAGACATGCATGGGAGGGGAGTGGGGTGCCTGGCGGATAACTGGTGTATACAGAGGCGTAACCAGAAACCTCAGGGCCCAGGTACGGGAATCCATGAAGCCACCCCCCACCCTTGGCAAAAACATTCCCCCCCTCGCCCTGTAATCCCCATGCACTGGACCTCTCCAGGTCCACAATGTTGACTCCAGACAATTAGTGTCCCATATTTTTCTAGGTCCAATAAGACCACTTCAGTCCATCTCATTTTTAATGTAATGTGCACCATGTATATCTCAGAGCTCTACAGCAATAAAACTCAAAGTAATGTGCGCTGTGTACGATCGAATCATAGGTGAGGCCCTGGCCCTTGCCAAGCCACCCAGGTGAGGCCATGGCCGACTGTGTGTGGGGCCCTTCCCCCGAACTCAGTGGCCCGATTGCAGTGGCACTCTCTGCAACCCTGGTAGTTATGCCCCTGGGTGTACAGATCTCCGCTTTATGGATGCCCTTTATCTGGTTCTATGAAAGTGGATTGTGCGCTTGAATACAACTCTATATACTGAGACAGAACTCTGAGGCTCTGATAGAGCAGCTTCACCTCTTGGGTCGCTACCCTGTATCCCTCTTCATGGTGTAGATATCTGCGTCTCATGTGACTGTGTCTGAAGGCTTTGACCTTGACTACTTTAGATGTGACCTTGGAGCTTTGGAGGTTCTAGATGGGGATGTTAGCTTTTGCATTGCTACTAGTATACCCTTGAACCTATTCCCACCACAGGGCGTACTTTGCCTTCCCTGCAGTGGGTGGGCATTGAAACTATGGGGCAGCATAGCACGCCCCGCTAGCTTCAATGGGCCTCTTTGCTCCTGCCCACTAGTTGGCACACAGCACGCTCCATTGGCTGCCACGGGACAGCTTGAATTCAGGCCGTCCCCCTGCAGCCAACATTATCTATGGGAACCTTGACAAATCCACTTTCAGAGTTGGCAAAATCATCAGTTTTTTAACATTTCATGTGATTCTTTTTAATAATAGATCAAATGGAGTTCTATCTCTCTGTCCCTCCATCTCTCTATATTTGCCCATTTATCTGTCTATATGTGCCTATCTAATTGATTTATCTTTGCCTGTCTGTCTACCTATCTTGTATTGCCTGTCTATCATTATATTATGCTATTTATATTACTCTTGCTACACTGAAACCAGTTCAATATTAAGTTAGACTTGTGAGTTTCTATAGTTCTATCGATTTATTGCTGCTATTGCAGTAATTATTCTTCATGTCGTCTTTGGCTCACAGTCCGGTATGCCATATTATGTTCTGTGCTTATTGCATTACCCACCCTGTTTGCCATTTCAGATTTTTATTTGCTGTCATTTATGCTATAATCTGTGTATCCAATCTTTTGTATTGGACACTGTATAATCTGAAATCTCCATTAAACCTGGAACGCCAGAATTTAAAATGCCTCGCTTAGATGGACTTTCCTGGTATAGGTTTTTACACCACTATTACATTTAAAAATAAATAAAAATTGACTTTGCTTGCTCTTACCAAGCAAACAAATGAGATATAGATTGACCTAGCAAACAAAAATTAGATTATAAAAAGAAATAAACCTCCCAGTATTAATCTCAAAGCGCGGAATAATAACCAAGCCACGGGAGGAGCGCTAATAGATTGGAAAAAGACAGCTAATTGAACCGCTCCAGTGGTTAGTGTACAATAGAGGAAGAAATCGAAAAATTAAATATTAATCTTCAAAACTAGAGACGATAACAGCAATCTATCTACATTAGATGTTTTTGTCAGATATGCCAGGGCCAGGCCAGTGGTCCACAGTCACCGAGCATTGGTTTTGAGAAATTAAAGTAAATGACAGCAGAAATGGCAACGCTACATGTGTTCAGAATATAGTGTGGTATATTAAACCCCTCTAGTTCTAATTGGGTGTGGACAGGCTGTGGATGGTAAACAAAAGTAAAAATGTGGAACCTCCAGTGGAATAGGTGAAGAGGAATTTTATTCGGGGACAGCAGACCCCAAGAAAGTGATGTGACGTTTCGACCCAAAGGTCTTAGTCATATATGTATGTATGTATGTAATTCCACAGACAGACGGATTCAGTGTTACAGTGCATTCTTATAGAAGAATTCCTGCTTTATTTCAGCCATTGGGTAATTGTGTAAGAAGGCCTCATCACTTTTTTGTCTGTGCTCCCTGTCGTGATAGTTTGGCCTTTCAGTTGGATCTTTTCATTGTCCTTGTGACTTGTGTATGGACCTTTTGCACTGTTATATGTATGTAGACATTTACCCAAGGATCCAGTGACAAATTACCCCAAACCAGAGTTGCTCAACCTTGGCCCTAGAGATGTTTTGGAACTACGTCATCTGTGATATTCAGCCACTAACTTTTTTTTTCAGAAAGTATTTTACCAGGAAGGATACATTGAGATTTCTCTTGTTTTCAAGTATGTCCTCGGTGGCGAGTATGTACCGTTAGGTGTCTTGCCCAAGCACAATTACTGGACAGGTGCTCTTTCCAGGATTCGAACCTGTGTCTCCACAGTCTTTACAGTTATAGAACAGTGATGTTACCTCTACTATCTCGATGGAGCATTCATTGTGGGAAATGTAATTTCAAAATATCTGGAGGACCAAGGTTGAGCACCCCTGGCCAAAACCCTATTGTCCAAACCTATCCTTTAGTTCAGTAGGTCTCAATCCTTGCTCGAGTTCCCCTAACAGGCCAGATTTTGCAGATCACCTTGGGGAATTGCAGACTGAATACTGCAATCACTGAGCAGCAAATCATATCTCATATCCGATGCTTCGGATATCTGGCAAACCTGACCTGTTAGAAGTACTTGAGGACAGGGTTGGGAGCCACTGCTCAACTCCATATTCCCACCTGTGTTTCTGTCACTGTTCCACTCCCTGTCCCTTCTCCTGTCTATATTTTATGATTTTCTTTTGTTTTGTTAGGGCTGTGTGGGCGTAATGGACCACTGTCACCTCGATATACATAGGGCTGAGAGTAAGGGGTTAAAAAAACATGAATAACATATATCCTTTCCCTAAGTTTTAGGCATATCTTCTTTCTTCTTTGTATGTTGACTTTGGTTTTCAATGGGTAAATTGAGTGACTTAATGTGTGACTTTGCAGCCATTAGGACAAAACAAAAGCCTTAATGCACGATTTGAAAGACTGGTGTTTGCTTTGATTTAGCCCTTACTTCAAAACAAATTGAAGCCTACATGAGGACATAACATGTATTTAACAAAGGAGACTGGTGGTGATTTTAAGGACATGCAGCTCATTCAACATGAACAAGACCAGATTTTACTATTATGCACTATTTCGTAGATAGGCATGTGTATACTTCCTCTCTCTCGACACAAATGTAAAATGCATTAAATAAGTAGACTAAGCATTACTACTCTATATCTGACTGCAAACTCTCTACTTGAGCCACTCCAGTCCAGCTTTCGCTCCCAGCACTCCACTAAAACTATTCTGTCTCTCCCACTGTACAGCGCTAAGGAATTTATTAGCGCTTTATAAATACTTGCAACTGTAACGGAACCTTCTCTGACCAAGGTGACTAATGATCTAGTTGCTGCTAAAACCAAAGGTCACTTCTCCCTCCTTATTCTTCTCAATCTTTCTGCTGTATTTGACACTGTTGACCACCCTCTCCTGCTCCTCACGCTGCGTCAACTTGGGTTCAGTGACTCCGCTCTCTCCTGTTTCTCTTCCTTCGCTCCTTCAGTGTCTCCTTCGCTGGTGCCTCTTCCGCCCCAACTCCTCTCTCAGTCGAAGTACCGCGAGGCTCTGTTCTGGGTCCCCAACTCTTCTTGATCAATACCGCCTCTCTTGGAAACCTCATATCTTCCTATGGATTTCACTATCATCTCTATGCGGACGACATCCAAATCTACCTGTAAATCTTGAATTAATTGGATTCAAAAAGTTGATTGAATACAACGTCAGCAGAGAGCAGAAATCTCAGCTAATTAGTTAGGAAATCAGTAACCGATTTGTCTTAATTGCCAGTTTTGATTGTCATCATTCAGAAATCATACACAATCAGGCTATTACATTCATTTGTGTACATAAGTGACTTTTTAATTCGTTGTATTGTGAATTAGAATCAATGTTCACAATCTTTAGCTGCACATTTAAGATTCCTAATTCTCATGGTCTCTGTACATCCAAACTAATTATGTAAATAAAAATTATATAATACGGACCTATTCATTATTATGTAAATTGATCTGGTTCAGTTGGGCTTTTTGAGATTTTTTTTAATCCAATCTATTATTGTCTGACAACAACTAGAAGTGAGTTGTCAGGTTTGCCTGACATAATTACCTAGTAATATAGATTGGAAAAGACTGAAGTCCATCTGGCTCACCCTTCCCTATGTCTGTAATCAATACATAAAGAGAAAAATAAAACAATTTGAAGCTATTTTTTGCCGCTCCACAAAATTGAGATAACAATAGACTGGTTGACTCCATGAAGAAATTCAGATTTAGTCAAGATTCAGTGAAGAGATCTGTATATGATTCTGTAAGACCCCATAATTATATATTCTTGTATATTAATGGCTTTGAATCAAGCACAACACCTGAACACCCTTGTCCCGAGAACTAGGAGGCTCAAATTAATTGGGCTTGATCCCCAAAATTAATTTATAACAGCAATTCAGCCATTTCTCAGTTTGACATATTTAATTAAGGGTTTACCAGAATATTGATTCCATTTAAAATATTGGCAAACTTATTATCCCACGCACATTTCATACAATAATGTAAATATTGGCTTTAGCGATTCCTTTCAGTTTTTCCTCCCACTATCCATATGCCGATTGTAGGAAATAAATCAAGTGCTGAAAGGGGTTGACAAATGGCTCAGTAGCCATAATCAATATGATGCCTACTATGGAAGGTGCAATGTATGTAAAATCATCCCTCCTTCTGCTAGCTAATTGCGTTCTGATGGGTGTTAAACAAACCTGACCAAAGCAAGCTGGTCTGAGGCTTGAATGTAGATTTTATCTCTTTCACACCCCAGGTGCCTGCCTTAACCCCTTAATGACAGAAAATGCATCAGACCTTAATCTGCTAAATACAAATTAAAAAATAAATAAAAAAATAAAAAATATTTGTGAAATAGTAAACAGGATTTTTTTCTTTGATACACTTTATTTTTGTATACTCCGTTTTTATTTTTAGCAAATAACAATAAAATCACTTTTCACTTTTAGATTTTATATGCTGAATAATATTTTATGCATACATCTTGTGGCTTATTTCTGGATTACACTTGTAATCATTGAATTTATGACTATTTTATTTGCTTCATTAATAGGAATATGTCTATAAGGTTTATTATATATATATATATATATATATATCATCCACATATCTTTGAGGTAGTAATGCCATATAAACATGTTCCTATTCATGATTAAAAACATAAATTTTTCCAGTCTGGCGCCCCACGAACTTGAAATGTTACCAGCCACCACTGGTTAAAAGCATATTGAAAAATAGAGTTCACTTTTTTGCCCTTAAATATTTGGGCAGAGGAAGCTGACAGCCTCTACCCAATAATTTTCTATTTTTAGATGATAACTCCCTTTTAGTCCCTTGCTGCGCACTGCTCCTCCTCTTCGGCTCAGAGACTCCTAAATGTGGAAGACTCTGAAGCTTTTCTGTGTAATTTGCGCTACTATGCAACTGTCATTCTTCCAGCCCTGGAGCCTACAGGAGGTTTAGGCTCTAGCCAATCCGGCAGTTGAGCTGATCCAGGCCGGCTCTTAGTTTTTGCTCTGCCATTCCTGCTTATAGTTCGGTATTTTCTTGCAGCCTTCATTCCAGTATCCTCCTCTCCATTAGCTATTTCAGGGCATGACTCCCAAAAGACAATGCTCTGTCTTTTAGACTCCTGAGTGTGTGGTGTCTCCAGGTCCAGCTCCTCAGTGATTGCCTTGAAGGTACTATCTGCTTTGCTTCTCTGTATCCACTACCTGATCCAGTCTATTCATGATTTATATATCCCAGCCTTGCTGGAAGTGTACGGCCTGGGCCTCATTTATTCTGCATCATCACCGGTTTTATTTCCTATCAAATTGAAAAAAACAACAAAATGCAAATAATGCATAAACTGTTTGAATTTCGTAATGCGGGTCAATTTTTACAATCCAGTATCCAATTTTGTAAAGTACCGGCTGGGTGGAGTAGAGGTAACATCACTGCTCTATAACCATGGAGACACAGGTTCGAATCCCGGCACCTCTCCAGTAAGTGTCCTTGGGCAAGACACCTAATGGTACATACTCACCACCCAGGACACACTTGAATACAAGAGAAATCTCAATGTGTCCTTCCTGGTAAAATACTTTCTCAAAAAAAGAAATTCACTGTTTAGGAAATAAACAACAGCAAAAAAAAAAAAAAATCTGGTAAGTGAATAAAATAGGTTATATAAGGAAGACATCCAGTTGTTGGTTTTGATAAATGCAGAGATCAAAAATAAACATTTGAGTTTAATAGGTTCTAGTTTGTAGAGCTAAAAACGGGGATAATCTTGCACACAGCTCGAATACAAATGAATAATAGTCACGTGATACCCACACAGTTGCTCAATGGTTTTGGTAATAATCAACCTTCAAGTATGCTTGATAAAGGCCACCTAGGTGGCCGAAACATCCCAGTTGATGGAATAAAGAGTGGGCTATTACCCCCCTAATGGCTACCCTGCTTAACAATATATTAAAAAGACACCACTTTTGCCTAGAATATCTTTATATATTTTTTTAAACTTTTTTTAGCAAAACGTTTGTAAGCATAAAGGGGTATTTTATTGGTTGCAGCGTTCATTTTACATTCCCATTCTCTTTTACGATCTGTGAGCCAGTGCTATACGAAATCTTTCAACGAAGGAATGAAAGGTCTGTTAAGCCTACCTGAAGCGCATTATCCATCACTGGCTACCAACCAATACAGAATCTTTCTGTTTCACTGTCCCTGTTGTCCTTGAGATATTATCTGACATTTCCGGCTTAACGTGCATGTCTGCTACGAATGCCCTTAGCAGTATTTACAAAACAGGCAAGTTTTTACTTGGGTAGTCTTCATCCTCTGCAGACACTTAATTCTGCTGATGGGAGGAATAGATGTAAAATGTACATAACGGAATAAAAATTGGTTCCTTGTCTATTCTGTGTTCCAATAAAACAAAATTAATTTAATCCAGCCACATATGAGATGGAGATTCATTGTACCATTAAAATGTTGCTTGATTGTGAAAAGCACATTAAAATAAGGATGCAGTTGAATAAAAAGTATTACGCTCTCGTTCACTAGAGTCCTTATATTTAGAACTGGCATTTTTTTCGCTACCTCCGTTTTACTGAACAACATTGTCATTTATACAGAATGGATTCCAGTATACTTTAGATTGTTTCTGGCTCCTACTGAGTTTTTAGGGGGTTCCTTTGTTAAGAATTTTGTAACACTAGCCTGTTGTTTATTATTATTTGTGTTATATTATCTACCAGCAGCCTACTCACACAAGCAGCAAAACATGTTATTTTTTAATACTTTGGCTCACCACTTAAATCCTGAGCAATTTGTGTTCTAATCATCAATTAAAGAATAATTAGGTCTGGTGACCTCATTTATATAATGAATTCTGATACAAACACTAGTTCTATCTATTCTGATCAGTAACAAATTGTTATTTTTCTTGTTTGTTCATCCCAACTCTACTCAAATCTAGATTTTAACCTCCTGTGAGCAGGGCCCTTTACACTTGTCCCTAGATCTTATGTATGTCTGTGATTTTGCTTGTTTGATTCTTTATTGTCGAGAATTGTAGAATCTGTTGGCGCAATGTAAACTAACCACAATCTAGAGACCCACCCACGTGTCCCTGAATGGGTACTAAATAATCCTTACACAATCAAAAGGGTAGCACACAAATTGTATTTCAATGGTAGGAGATTGGCCGGGACCTAAGGGATCCAGCATTTAGGCGTTGCCCTACACATGCACAGTTGAGCTTGAGTCTCACCATCTGTACAGAGTCTGAGTGTGCAGCTGGCCCCTGTACGGAACATCCCTGGGGAAGCCATAGCATGTGCGAACCACTCGGGAAGACACGCCTTGGAATCTAACATCATCGTTAGTCATCAGGGTGCCAAATAAAAAAATGAGAGCCTGTCCAGCGATGCTCAATAATTTAGCCCCTCCTTCTGCTGTATCTTCTCATCCACCAATTCTATGCCCTATTGCCTCCCTTTGTATGACCCCAGCTTGATTACCGACCACCGTTTTCTTGCCAAGCCCTATTCTGCACTGCTTACCTCGATCTCCTATGAATGACCCCAGCTTGATTACTGACCACCCTTTTCTCACCAGGTCTTATTCTGTACCACACAAACCTCGATAGCCTGTGCATGACCCGGATTGGATTTTCGACTAAGCCTATGACCCTCAGCCACCTATAGCGACTACTGCTAAGACTCATCGATTACAAACCTCAGCCACCTGCCTCAGATTTGGATAAGACCCTCCGCTCAAGAACCAAAGCCACCATCCCCGACCACGGAACCGTATGTCCCTGCATTCGCCTACTTACTCCTCCTGTTACAACATCTGATATTGAACCTACCAACCACCCGATCTGTGACTTATCTGCGACTCGGCCTCCAGAACTGTAAATTGTTTTGCGTACTATTTTAAAATTGTCATCTTTATTTCATTAAATACACACTTTAATGAAAAAAAGAATGCAATTCTTATATAGTACTCTATCCCGAACACCCTTGGTGTATGTGTGGAGTATATAAATGAGGATAATGAAAATAGTAATGATTTCACTCTCCTTGAAGGATCTAAATTGGTCCACAAATATTGCTGCATATTTGGCTTTAGATAACTGGCTTATTGCCCTAAAACAAGAGCATTAAAAGTCAGGGCCTCTCTATATGCAGGTAACTGCTACGGTGGCCCCCCTCAGGTGCCAAAGGGGGGTCCTTGCTGCTGAGTGTTTTAAGCCCTTTAGGCTGGTATGTGTCCTGCATATTGCAGGACCCTGTACACAGGATTAAACAGAACCAAACAAGACACACGAGGAAATCCCTGTGCTGGGAAAAAGGTCCTTTGGATGGCCTTCTAATTATACAGAGTACAGGGTGGGGGTGAACATGAGAAAACGTACATAAATAAATAACAGGGTCAACCAGACTTGACAAGGAAGGAATATCTAGCAGCAAATGGAACAAGAAAGAGATCCTTAAGGTGGTCTCTATAAATAGAACTATGAACTGCTGCACTAGATAAACACACATAAACCAGAAAAACAGACTGGACAGAAATTAATACAGCAGGAAGCAGGGCAGGACTTAACTAGAACTCGAGGTTATGCTGCAACCAGCAAAACCAACAGGATTGCCTAGCAATAGGTCTCACAGCAGAATAACCAAATGACAGAGACTGTTGTGTGGTAGAAACCAAAAAAACCCAGAATACCACACAGACAAAACACAAAATGGACACCAGCAAGAGAATAGTCTAGATACAAAAGCCAGGAGTCAAACCGTGAAGTCAAAGTACAGTACCAGTGGATAAACACAAGAGTAGTCAGGACACGAAGCCAGGACTCAATAAACCAAGATTTCAAGATATGCAATACAAATTCAGGAACTCAGCAAAGCAGAACTATACTGGATCAGGGATCCATTGTACTGACTGCCATCTTATAGGGCAGTTCAGGTCATGTGACCACAGGTCTGGTCAGACACTGAGACTCTAGGGGCGGAGAACCAAACAGATTAACCCTATTCTCCAAAAGGGTTGAGAAGAACTCTCATAACCAGTGGGCCTGGCTGGAGGGAACGTAACAGTAACACAACTCTGGGTAACAAGGTTTCTGAGTACTCACTTCCAATGGGCCGGACGTGACTGGGGAGACAAGTGATGTAAGAAATTTTATGTAACTGAATAGTAAAGTTACATATTTCGGGGTGATGCATAAAACAAGCAACATATACCCTAATGTAGCAAGAACCAGTAAGGTAATGTCATGCAGTGTCACCAATTATGTTTTATTCTTTGCAAAGGATATAGTTTAACTGAAAACTACTGGCTAGCAAAATTTCAGTGAATACAATGGGACATATCACAACATTATACTAAAATATAGTCTTGTGATTTCTGCATCAACAAGTTTGTACAAAGACAGGAAATCATCCATTGAGACTTTTTGACCAGAGATTTTGACCAAACAGCAGAGGAAATTGTTCTTTACTGTAAACAAAATAAAGATATGTATCTCTCGGAAAGATTTCTCTTTCTGATTCGGTAGGTATTCTTTAAAAAAAGAATTGGATGATTTCCTGGGAAAGATGATTTTACATGTGTATATATTGTAGCGCTCACTCCCGGAGGAGCCGCTGAATAAACCTCGGGTTAGTCTCACCGCACTGGGAAATAACTATACACCAGCACTGTTGTGGATTTTTATGTATTATATTCTTTACTGATCCCAATAAAGCAGCATATATTACGTATATACGGTATTTAAATGACAAGAATTCGTAACGCGGGAAAAACAGGCGGCGGCAAAAGAAAAGGTTAACACCCTCAGTTCTGGAGTGTAAAATGTGTATGTGTATTGTCTCGGGTACCCGGGTACTGTATTCAACTGGCCATTGAATGAAACAAAACAATCTTCGACTAGTCACCGTTGGGGCCCTGTCCATTTAAACAATATTGCAGCGTGCGTTTCTTATTTGGGAACTGCGGCCTGGGAGGCCTCTCACCCATCCGATAGACAAAACTGTCCAGCACCTGATCAAAGATTTTCTCCGCTGTGTACTGGGACTCTGTGCACTGAATCCGCTCCCTGCTTGCCGAATCTCAGCAACTGGAACAACGATCCACCGCCTGCACTCCCAATCGATCAGCGCGGTCTCCTAACTCAGGGTCCAGCCGGAACCAGCTTGTCATCCAGACCTCTCAGAGCTGCGTAGGTAGGTCTCAGCACGGTCACTGTCCCGATCTCCATCACCAGTGAGACAGCGTCTGTACTCCGGCCTGGTCGCGATCCTTGACAGCTCTCACGTGCCTCCTCCACCTTTCACCGCTCCGCTCACTCTGACCTTGCCTTACACGAGGCCGCTGATCTCCTTCCTCTTCCTATCCCACCCCCTTCCGGTCCTCCCGCAAAGGATGATGGTAGGTGTGGTTCAGTTTTTGTCCAGCATAGTCCACTATGTCTCTGTCTCCCTCTGGTGGCCATAATATTTAAATGCAGAACACAGTCTTTAAAGCAGCGCTACAATATTATAAAATATGTGCTATGTTTTTTTTATCCAAGGAGAAATCTGTTTGCCGTTTTGGCACTGTGTAGATATTTTTTGTGGTTTTATTACACAATGGAGTCTTACAGTTTTTGAATCACTAGAAGTAACAGATATGGAAGGATGGCCAGGTGGAATTTTGTAAACTTAGGCATTTGACACTTTGTAGCAAATTTACAAGTTGAGATATTATCCAGCTAGTTCCTGAATTTATTACTTGGTCTTGCTGGCTTCCTTGGGATAAAATCTGTATGTCTAGTAGTTGATTTTCCAGTGAATAAAACCTTAAAAGGGGTCCACATCCCAGAAAACCAGGTACTTGTGCTACGCTGAGCATTGCAGCCTGCACAGTGTATTGTTTTATAATATACATGGAAGTATATAAACTCTATCCCGTAATGGTGGGTCTTATATTTACCAAATGTAGAACTTGTGAGGTAATAGCTGGAAAGGATGTATGTTATTCCTTCATCGGCTTCGGTTTCGGAAGGGTCCCATGTGGCACGAATCAGAAATTGATGGAATGGATCTTTAAGATATATAATTTGTTTTATCAAATAAAACAACATAAAATAAAATATGCCTGACGCGTTTCATATACTATAGTAGATTTCCTCAAGGGCACAATGAGCATGAAATATAAAAGCAAGTGAATAAAATTCCATTTTTCCATCAGTCTTTTTATAACGGCCACAAATGGCCTGATTGGTTCTGCCTCTGAGACTGGAGTTCACTATATATGGTCACAGTTCATTATTCCTTGATCCCCAGCAAATAACATTCCACTATCTCTCTTAGTCCAATCAATTGCTTCTATTCTGACCATTGCATCCTGCACCGTGCATTGGTTTGCCCAGTCTTTCCCATGTTTCCACTGCAGTATTTTCAATTCTATTTTTTTAACTCTTGTTTTCATGCACGCATTAATTTTGCTGACTATTGTGGCCCAGTAACACATTTTTAATTGTTTTTTCAAATTAGGGGCAACGCAAGCCACATAATGCTGTAATAGATACTGAGGCTGAGAGCTACGGAAAGGAGAGTGTAAAATGCAGTATCTGGTCTACTGCTCTCTACCTACAGACAGTAAGTTACATTCAAGGACACATTGCTGAAGAATACATCTGAGGTGCGAAGGGCAGAGGCACAATGAAGGTGAGAGGGTTTGGGCAGACAAGAAAATGAGAGGGATAGAGTAGAAGGGTGAAAGGGATAGGACAGAGTCACAATTAAGATGAGAGGGATGGGTAAGGGCACAATGAAGTTGAGAGGAATGGGGAAGAGGCACAATGATGGTGAAAGGAAAGGGGAAGATGCACAATGATGGTGAAAATGATGGGACCGAGGAAAAAATTAAAGTGAGAGGGATAGGGCACAGGCACAAGGAAGGTGAACAGTATGGGGTAGAGGCATAATGAAGGTGAAAGTAATGGGGCAGATGTACAATGATGGTGAGAGGAATGGGGTATATGCAAAATCAAAGTGAGAGGGATAGGGCAAAGTGACAAGTACGGCGAGAGAGATGGGCAGGGCCGGTGCAAGGTTATTTGTCTCCACAGGCGAAGGTGTATTTTTGCACTCCACGCCTCTAATCCCACCCTGAACCAGATTAAGGCATCATGGGACCCTGGGCAGGTTACCAGTTTGGGGCCCCCACTTCACTCTAGCCAATACTTTGTCCTGTGTAGGTTTCACAGAGCTCCACAGAAATACAATTCACAGTATAGTGTGGTGTATATGATCGTATTTGTCACGCGGCTCCACAGTTTGCTGCCAACTGGGGAGCTCACCTCAGGTCCTGGGCAACCTCCGGTGCTCCCAGCAGCTGGCTTGGGTGCACAGGGTGTCTCTGGGTCTGGTACTGCCACTTGGAGGGTCCTCCCAGGACTCTCCAGGGCGTTGGGCTCAGCAAATCAGTTTGGTCTTCATTGGGCAGGATGGAATTCGACATGTGACGTCATCGGGGTGACTGGGGAAATACAAATTGTCTGGCGCTGGGGCCCAGGGGAGGGCCACCAGCTCAGGTAGAGCTGAAGGGTGACTGCACCAGTTACACCTGGAGTGGGATAGAGTAAAGGCACAATGAGAGTGAGAGAGATGGGGCAGGAGCACAATGGTGAGGGTAGTTGGGTGTGTCAGCGGCCCACCAAAAACCAAAACCTTAAGGCCTATGAATCCCTTAATCTGACCTTGTGTTGCTGTAAGGTACTTTCTGTTTACAGCACACAAAGATATCATGAAGTGCATTCACTGGTTAACATTGGTTAACTCTGTGTGTAGAATAAGTACTGATAAAATGACAGTCTTGAAATATCATTGTTAATGGGTTTTATCACAGCATAGTTTTTGATATCAGTGCTTCATCTCATATGAAAACACTTTAAAGTAACAAGTAAAATACAAAGGACTCTATTCCCTTCCTAATTATAAAATGGGGATGCTAATGGGGAAAACCTGCTCCTGCAAATCTCCTTGTAGTGTCCCCAGTTTAGCATGATATTCCAGGGCAGGAGCTACCTCAGCACCTTGCCCCAAAATGCAGCACTACCTGCAGTGATTCTTGCAGTAGCGCTTCTACACCACCACAAGTACCACCTCTTGGAGTCCATAGGACTTCATGAAGGATTATGTTTCCGAGCAGCTGCCCTGAGTGATCTCGCTCCCGCGACTGTTTGCCCCAGTCTGACTCTGCTGTCAGCGACAAGAAGCAGTGGATCGGGCCACCATTCGTGCTGCGAAATAAAAGGCGAGTATCTGATTTATTGGGGGGTTTAGGAGGTGCTAAATGATTTAGCAAAAGCGGAATTAGTTAGCAACAGCTTTTTGGTGTCGCTAAAATTTTTGTTTAGCCCATCACTGCGGTAATTAGCGCTAGGATAAGTAAGGTTTTACAAAATCCTAACGCTAATTACTGATTGCGTTCCCTATGTTAAGTATAGAATTTGCAAAGCACAGTAAGCTTGCGTATGCTAGCGCAATCACCGATATGCTAACGGATTTTTCATGGGTTTAGCGTTAGGGATGTAATATGAGGGGCATGCGCTAAAGTCCCTTATCCTAGTGTTAACACTTACACATCCGAATGCTAACGGTCGAACCAACTATGGAATTTATCCCAAAATGTTCTTGAAAGAGCAATATTATGGAATTGAATTTAGTAAATCATTTTATAGCTGAATTAGGAAATAAAGTTTCCATAGCAGCATTACGTACTGTTTGGTAATTTGACAACTTAAAAAGGAAATAAGAAACTTAGGTTAATTTTTATATGCAAATATATATGCAAAATAATAGACTTTTTTCATCAATGCATTTTGTACTTCCACAAGAAGCCAGTGTTTTAGAGGATCCTGGGAACAGGACCTCCTGAAATAGAGAAGAAAAACCATACCAAGTGTAGCGCTCACTCCCGGAGGAGCCGCTGAATTTAAACCTCGGGTCAGTCTCCCCGCACTAGGGAATAAATATACACCAGCACTGTTGTGGATTTTATAAGTTATATAGTTTACTGATCTCAAATAAACTGGCATATATAGAGCAGCACGGTATACATATATATTTACAGAAGTTCGTAATGCGAGAAACGCGCAGCGGAAAAGAAAAAGGAATTTTAACCCCTTCGTGGCTGAAATGTGAGTCCCGTACAGGTTGTGTCCCAAGAAGGTGTACGTGTATGCGTGTGTTGGTACCCGGGTACTAGATTCAACTGGCCAGTGAATGATTTCAAAGTGTCTTCGACTAGTCACGTTGGGGCCCTGTAGGTGTAGACAAACTGCAGCGTGCTTTATTATTTTGACAGTGGCCGGGAAGGCTTCTCACCCATCCGCCAGATACTCTGCGCTCTGCTCGACCCAGGACGTCTTTCCGCTCGACTTGACTGGGACTCTGTGCCACCGGATCCGCTTGTCTTGCTTGTCTGTTTCTGCCACAAGATGCTCAGCTCACCGCCTGCACTCCCATTAGATCATCGCGGTCTCCTAACTCGGGGTAATAGTACATTACAAATGGACCCCGTACTTGAGGTTATCCACTGGAAATATACAGTTAAAATGTTTCAGATTAGGAAATTTTGGTGTACTGTACATTTTAAAATTCCCCTGACATTCCTGATTTAATGAATAAACTGATTTGCATTTAATCCACGAAGCCAATCTTTAGATGCTCCAATCTAAATTATAATCACTGATGAAAACAGAAGACTAAAATTATTGACAAAATTAAAAACTAAACTAATTAATTATACAACTAATTCTAACATGCAGCCTACACAGAGAATTACAAGTGAAGCTTCCATTTTCCATCATCAATTAGTTTTTTTTTCACTCTGTAAAATCAGACCAAACATTTGTAATAACTTCCAACAATTCTGACGGTTTTGAACACATTCAAGGGATTTTCTAGGTCCAAAATTGTCTCTTGTGATAGTGTGGTTAAAGCAGTTCTTGATATAAGGCATCATTATGGAAATAGAATTTTTTTTTTTTTAAAAGGCTATAGGGTGGCTATAGGGTGTAAGAAAGCAGATATATTTATTTGGAGGACCTCTGGGTTACAAAACAAATCGGCTCTCCACCTTAATTATACCATGAAAATGTGGGAGTTGAAAAAAGACATGGAATGGTGGAGAAAAAGCAAGGAAAGACTCAAATTGGAGGAGTGGAAATGATGTCATGGGGAGCAGGGACATACTGGGCCTAAAAGATATCTTAGGAAGGGGTGTGACCCAAATGACAGTCTCCATGTATATACTATACATAGGTAGGTCTGTGGGGGAGTTTGGAAAAGTCATGGTGGGGCTTGAGCAAATAAGGGGTGGGATTTGTAATTTTGTCACAGCAATTGGCCCACACATATGGCAGACCTGCCCAGTGTGTGTGATGTCCAGTCTGAGCCTGATGAGGAGAGTCAAGAGATCAGAGGCGTGAGTAATAAATCATGTTATGGAAAAGAGGAACATAGAGACATCAGAGATAGTCAATGGGGGAGAGGGAGATGGGGAGACAGACATTAGGACTGAGGGAGATGCAGAGACAGACGTTGGCAAGTAGGGTTGTAACTAAATACAGAAAAAATGGCGTCGCGCTCATACTCACTTATTTTCGGAGCGGCAGCAACTGCCAGGAGTAACAGCCCAGTCAATGCATAAACATAACAAGGAAAAAGAGTGTCATCTGCGCTCGTTTCTATGTGTTCCATGTACAACAAAAATGGAGGTTTTTGTTTGTTTCAATGGCCATTGCAACGTAAGCCCACTCGCCACTTCAAGGCACCTCTTTAGAGTGGGTACCTAACAATTGTAACCAAAAGGCCGCTCTACTGAGCAGCTCCAAGCCCCTCCAGCTGCTTTTCAGCGAAGGAGAGGCAAAGATGGTGGCTTTTATTTATACACGCACCAAACACTTCCCATTTGGGATCAAAAACAAAAACATGGAAAAAGGAACAGCTGCAGAACGACGGACTGGTGTTACAAGCATGATATACATAAATACAGAAAAAATGGCGTCGCGCTCATACTCACTTATTTTCGGAGCGGCAGCAACTGCCAGGAGTAACAGCCCAGTCAATGCATAAACATAACAAGGCAAAAGAGTGTCATCTGCGCTCGTTTCTATGTGTTCCATGTACAACAAAAATGGAGGCTGTTACTCCTGGCAGTTGCTGCCGCTCCGAAAATAAGTGAGTATGAGCGCGACGCCATTTTTTCTGTATTTATGTATATCATGCTTGTAACACCAGTCCGTCGTTCTGCAGCTGTTCCTTTTTCCATGTTTTTGTTTTTGATCCCAAATGGGAAGTGTTTGGTGCGTGTATAAATAAAAGCCACCATCTTTGCCTCTCCTTCGCTGAAAAGCAGCTGGAGGGGCTTGGAGCTGCTCAGTAGAGCGGCCTTTTGGTTACAATTGTTAGGTACCCACTCTAAAGAGGTGCCTTGAAGTGGTGAGTGGGCTTACGTTGCAATGGCCATTGAAACAAACAAAAAACCTCATTTTTGTTGTACATGGAACACATAGAAACGAGCGCAGATGACACAGGGTTGTAACTAGGGTCCCATATATATTCCTCAACAGATATCTATTATACATATTGAAGGGGCTGAACTCTTCTGGTGCTGCTGCTAATCAGTTTGTACTATTAACATTTATGCAGCAAAAAAAAACTAGACTAGTAACTTGACACATTTTGATTTCTCACACAAGTGATGTCTCACGTACTGCATGACAGCCTATTTCATAGTGGATTTGGCAACTATGTGGAATTCACAGATAATACTAGAGATGTGCGTTTCATTTCATAGCGAATCACAATTCGTCCGAAATTCCGTTAATATGTATTTCGGAAGTACTTCGGAACTATGAAATTATTTGAAATGAATCGCATTAGAAACTAAACGAATAGATACATAACAAATTGATAATCGATCCGTTGAAATGGATTCGTTATACATTTCACACAGCACCGCATCACTGTCAATTGGCCGCAGTACTGAATCATCACCACAGGCCAATAGACAGCGAGATGCGGTGCGTTTGGTGGTCTACGACGGCAGCAATATTGTCCCATAGAGATCCATTGAATGATTCTATGGGAAAAATTGCTGAACACTGATGAACTGCACCAAATATGTTTCAGCGCTGCGGAATATTTATTTATAAAGTATTTTACCAGGAAGAATGCATTGAGATTTCTCTCGTTTTCAGGTATGTAAGCACTATATAAAGTATAATAGTAAATAAATAATAACTGCAATGTATTCCCTGTCAATTGGTCTCCTGTGGTGTTAAAATCGATTTAGCAGCACCACAGTAGGCCAATTGACAGGGAATAATACTGTGCAGTTATTATTTATTTTACTATTATTCTTTTTATAGCGCCAACATATTCTGCAACGCTGAAACATATTCCGCAGCGCTGAGGTGCAGTTGGGTGGCAGCGAAATTGTCCCATAGAGAAACATTGAATGATTCCTCAGTGCACAAATTGCCGAACAGCACTGAAAGAGTAATTTAACCCTAGCTTGTAACCTTCATGTTTAACCCGAATCTAACAGTAATTTATTGTTTTTTTATTAGTGATACAAATCTATCCGAAACAGCAAAGCGAGATAGCAAATCGATCCAAAATAACGAAACGGCGAAAACAAATTGGCAGTCAAACTAATTCTGTTTCGGACGAGAATTTTTTTAAACAAATTTTTAGTCGTGCACACCTCTAGATAACACCTGACAATAAATACAAATACACTCAATTTTCACAGCAAACCTTTAAGGAAATATATTCAAATAAACACATGCTTTAACTCTGGTCATACATATTGTGACAGGAGGCAGTGCAAATGGGAGATATGTGAGACCAGACTTTTTGGATTGCATCCCTCCATTCAGCTGAAACCCCATGGAAATGGTGTGTACTACAGCTGGGCATATTGGGAGTTGTATTCTGGGTCCCTGGGTTGGAATAATGGTGTGAAGGGTGGGCCATTATTGCAGGCCACACCTGTGATTCAGGCTGCTAACAATCAGCTTGCTCAGCCTTAAGAAAGGGGAAGCTGATGTGAGTGTGAGAGAGGGAGTACCCAGCTAAGAGAGACAGCTGGAGTAGAGCTAAATGTTTGTGTTTGCTGTGAACCACTATTGCCGTGAACCACTATTGCCTTCCGGTGAAAAAATAAAATCTGCTAAAACGAACTTGCACTGTTACTGTGTCTGCGCCCTAGAAGATATGGCTAAAAGGAGGATCCCTGTTACAATATATAATACCTTACAAGTGCACGGGAAGTATGTACGTTGGGGTTCTACCTGTTATGTCAGGTAACCCGAATACTGGGTGAGTTGGTCTTACAAGTCTCTTATTAATAGATCTATAACTACACTTTCTAGATGCTTCAGGAGAAAGATAAGGAGCATAAATATTGTCAAAATCAAAAGTGTCTACAATTTTCCGTAACTGGTTAACTAACTAAATGTGCTGCACACACAAGTGTGTAATATATATATATATATATATATGATTAAGTAACAAACTAAGGATTTGGTTATAACTGATAAGTGATTTCAAATTATTACAAAATAACAGATTAAAAGAAAGAATTCCAATTTTAGCTACATCCCCACTATAAGCGACTATTCTTGTGTCAATATTTTGATAATTCCTGGTTTACTGAATTAAATAAATATATGTTTTCACTTATATTCAAGGAGTCCATAGTTACATTTGTCTGGGGGTCTTTATTTGCAGTCTCTCCCTGTCAGTAAATGCAATATGATAAATATTAACTAGATTTTTTTTCCCGGCAACCTCTGAAACAAAGATGCGACATACCATTGAGCATTAAAAAGAAGCTGAACCTGCGCAAGGAAAAATGTTGTTGTAATAAATAACTATAAACAAGTTTTGGTTGTATTTTTTTCTATTTTAGATTTTTTATGAAGCATACTGTTCTTAGTTGAATTAACATGACTGCACATTAAGAAAAAAACATTTGGTCCCATAATACCTTTCTGCATTACTTATTCAGCTTACTTTCTCTGCATTCTTCAACCCACCCAAAAACTTAAAGAACAGATACTGGCATCATGGAAACGGCCTCTTTTAGAACATGCTGACAAGAGAAAGGTTCATCCTGTTCTTTCCGATGATAAATGCCGGGCCAGATTAAGGCTAATGCTATTCTCACTTTCACACATTGTTGCAGACGTGCGGTTTTAGTTATACGACCTTTAGTCCCCGTTTAACCCTATTATTTGCAAATTACAGTGATCAAAGAAGAAATCTCAACAGCACATTCTGTGGAGATGCCACTTGATGCTGAGGCAAACAATTATAGTAATCACTCAGAGGTCTTCTAGTTCTTAGAATACAGAATGGAATAACATTCTCACTCGTACGGTCAGACTTTCCCCTAATTTCTCTTCCTTCAAACGCTCCCTTAAAACGTTCCTATTTAGGGAAGCCTACCACCCAACTCACTGACGCCACCATCAAATCACTCTCATCTTGCAGTCCTCCTCTCCTCCTGTTTCCAACCCCAACCCTTCTAGATTGTTAGTTCCTATGGGAATAGGGCCCTCATCTCCTCCTGTACTGTTTGTTTTATGTTGTTCAATGTATTGTAACCCTGTCTATACTGTGCCTAGTGTACAGCGCTGCGGAATATGCTGGCGCTTTATAAATAAAGAATAATAATAATAATAATTCTCAGAGTCAATGGTGTATCCCACAGGAATTCATTGCATCGACTGCAAGGGCTGGGAGAAGTATGGTTTTCAGCAGGTTTTTGGGCCGCAACATAAAACTAACGGCTGCACAGGGCGAAGATGGTAACTTAAATGATATCCTACCTGATTCCATTACTAAAGTGAATTTTTTTCTGGAAACTTCATTGATTTTAATAATCCACAGTACATGTTTTCTGCTCTCTGTAAAATGAATTTTAAGATTTAGATATGACTGCACAGGGTGAATAAGGTTATGTAGTGATGTTATGCCTTGAGGGTCATTGGGAACAATTGTCAAATTGCTCCGTACTATAAGTGCAAGGGTCTAAATAGCTTTAAATGTTGGGTCAGCATATTTAAAGACTGCTAGTGTTTATTAGAATTATTAGTTCTTCCTTTCAAAGGCTTAAGAGGATGTTGCTTGACTCGATGCATGCTGTAGTCACCCTTTCTAGGACAGTGGGACCACCATGAGACTTCAAATATGTCAAGCTCTTTACCAATGGCTGTTTAAAGGACACTCACAGTACTGTGACCTTTCACTGCAAATTGAAGGGTCACAGAGTCCTAAGTGTACTTCTCACTCCCCTACTCCAAAGAAAGTGTTGCGTTTCCACCATTTCCAGCCACGCCCCCTGGTGGGGAGTGCGAACCAGGCCAGCTCTTCCTTAAGCCAAGCCAGTCCGCCATGTACGCTTCTGGATTCCCCTGAGCTGTTCTGGCCTGGGGTCACATGGTCCTTCCTGTCCCTATATATATGCAAGCAGCACAGAGGCTCCTTGCTCTTGCATGGGTCCAGTTCCTGAGGGTTCCGGTTTCCTGAAAGTCTTGTTTCCTGAGACTCATCACTTCCTGTGATCTTGTGCTAGTATTTCTTGTGTATAATTTTGGCTTGTATTTCTGACTACAATCTTGTTAATCCATGTTTGCTATTCTGGTTCCTGATTCCTGACTGTTCTGACTTCCCTCTCTGGTATCTGATCTTGGCTTGTCTGACATTCTCTCCTGGCTTTTGATCCTTTGGCTCTGGTTCTTATGATTCTATTGAAATGTTCTTTATGTCCTGTATTCCTGTTCTGTGTATTACCCAGCAGCATTATATAGTATTAGAGGCCATTGCAAGGACCTCATCCCAGTTCAGGGATCCCTGTATTGCTGCTGGGTATGAATATATTGTCTTGATGTATCCTTTTTAACCCTCACCCTTCCTGTTATCCTTTTTCTGTGCAAATTTGTCTTTATCCCTGTAACATTTTTCCTTCGGCATTTTTCTCTGTGGCCTTTAGGTGGCGACTTTCCCATAGTTCCTCTCCTTTTGGGACAGCATATATACACGGCGGTCACGTACATGCAGCAGCAGCAACCTCTTGTGAGGTTTCCTTTCCCTAGAAAGAAGACCATACAAGGACCTTATTCTAGAGTTAGGGATCCCTTTAGAGTTCTGTTTTCGCCTTGTTCTCCTGCCATTCCTGTTCTAGTTGTTCTGTTTATCTTGTCTGGTGTCTGTGTGCTGTGGCCTGTGTCCATGCAGCCAGCAGCTCACCTGCCTCAAGAGATGAATATCGAGTACAAATGCCCACCTTGGCTCATGCTGGGTGCCCCATGACAGAAAGTCTCAGAGGGCGGATTAAGGTCTTTAAATGCGGGGGATTAGACCACCCAAAAACTGGTCAAAACCTGTACACGCAACCTTGATTGTGCTTGGCGACGGTAACTGCAGCATCTGCAGGTGTATAGTTAGCACCTCACGTCGAGACGCTAACTGTTCGAGTGCCCAGACCTGCGCGAGTCTTGTAATACTTAACACCTTGTAAAATTTAACACCTCGTGCTAATTTTTCAATGTAGTGTCTGCCTTTTATCATTCACTATGGAATAGAGCCCCTTTAACCCTTTATCGGGAAAAACTGAAAACTTTCTTAATAAGCAAATCTGTCAGTCTGTGTTCATGATGGATTTATTGACAACTGTCGCTTCTGGACTCTGAGTCAAAGCAAATTTGAGTAGAAAGAACAAAATATGACAGTCCTATCTTCCTGGATTGTAAATGAGGGTTTGCATTGCTCTAGGGGAATTGATTCACCTACTCTGTTATCAATGTCTTTTCTCTCAGACCAACCTGCTCTTATTGTATTAATTCAGATTTTATTGCTAATAGTCACAGTAATCTCAAAAAATTAGAATTGAGTTTCGGTGATTAGATTTTGGACACAAAAGCTGGTTTGGTAAAACAGAAAATGTTATCAATTCCTCATTTTGGTTAAGAATTGGAAAGTAACTCTTTAATAAATATTCCTCATCTTAAAAAAAAATAGGTCAATCAAATGTATACATTTTGGTTATTAATTGGCCTTTTAAAATTTCAGTGATTAGTCCAATAAACCATACCAAATAATTTTAAATTTTGGGTAAATGTAAAAAAAAAATAAAAAAATAATACATGGATAGTTGTCTCAAAGCTACATATTTAGTAACCCCAGGGAAATGGGGTAACTGATGGTTACATTGTGGCAGATATGTCTAATGATTGTGTAATGAATAGACTGCTTCCTCCAGCAGCTCCCTCATCCTATAACCTCCGATCCAGGACCAGCACCTTACTTGCAATACCACAATACGAAACGAAAGTGGCTCGATGCTCATTTTCCTACAGAGCACCACAATTATGGAATAACCTCCCAGACGCCATCAAATCTTCCCCCAGTCTGAAGTCACTTAAGAGATCTCTATTAATACACCTCAATACAGAATGCACCTGTAACCATGTAACATAGTGACTATATTTCCTACTACACATCTATTTTCTGTGTTAATCTGTATATTTGTGGTTTTTTTTAATATCTTGCATTTTATCACTTTGTATTTATGTAACGACTGTCACAATTCAATGTTCATGAACCCAGGACATACTTGAAAACAAGAGAAATCTCAATGTATCCTTCCTGGTAAAATCCTTTATAAATAACTAAATGTAAATCCATCCTGTTTTTAGCCCTCTGATGTCATGTACAATACATCAACATAACATAACGTTTCTGTGGTCAAGTCATAAGGTTGGCCACTATCTTTATTTGTCCTTAAAGGAACTGTTTGTCTTGTTGGTAACTCAAGTACAGATAAACAATGATTCTGCTGTACCATAATCTAGAAAACATCTTGGATTAACAGTCATTCTCCAATGAATTAACTGGAAGGCATTCTGATGCAACAAGTTTGGCACAGCCGTCAGGAACATTTCAAGTCATTTTAAAGGGATACTCTAGGGTTAAAGGAGCAGTCTTCTCACCCTGACTTTAATGTTTTAAAGTGGTCAGGATGAGAACAGAGCCCCCCCCTTCCTGCTACCTGGTGTTTATCACTGGATGAAGTGGTGGGGTTTCCTAATTGAGAGGACCTTTGGCCTGCTCAAGATGCACTTCAGGTGAATCGATAGGTCTGTCAGAGTGCTGCAGTATCAGCCTCTCAATGACGCTGCTGGCTTTTTGATGGGCATTATTGTAGGCCTTCTGCAAGGGTCCATCAATCCTCCTGAAAGGAGTCATGAGCTAAGGCATCAGGGGGTATCCTGAATCACCTAATACATGCTACACTACACACATTAATATTTTTTACATTTCCAAATACTCTCTATGAAATATTTTGTAAACAAAATGTATACCCATCCAGGAATCTCCTGTCCTGGAAATCACACATCACTATGGAATTAGCCAGAATTTATGAATTATGGGCACACCCAAGAAACGTCGCAAACAGATTGATGAGGTGCATATTGGCATCGCAAACCATTTGCACGTTTCTGGAATGAAAGTGCTTGGGATTGATATAAACTGCAGCATCCTTCCAGGGTGCATGGATCTTTATGTGGGCGCAATTGATTGCCCCCAGAATATTGGGAAACCCTCCATTCTCCTAAAACCCTTGTTTCACAGTGCGCCATCCCTCTGGGGTACTAGGGTTCCCAATGTATTGGTGGCAAATGCCATTCATATCTTGGTGGAACTGGTGGAGCATCTTTGAAAAGGCGCTCTAGCTTGGATAGGGGATGCTGGGACTGCCTGGATTCCAGGCTCCCCCTATCTTTGCTTATCAAAGAAACAGGAGAGATCACCTGGTAAAAGTTGACATTGGCCCCCTTTGGAAAAGTCAACAGAGGCTCTTGGGACAACATAAGGGGTTATTCAAAGAGCACCAGAATTTCGGTGCTCTTTCGTTCCCTGCACTTCGGGGAATCAAACTCCCTGACCCTGCAGTGAATTCAGCAATTCAGCATTCACCGCATGGTCCCCGAAGTGCAGGGAAAATCCACCGAACAACTGCCAAATCGAAAGGAAGAACTGACGCACAAGCGCCAAAAACATTGGATCCGATCCTATAAGCCACCGGAAAAAGTTGATGATCTGCCAACAGAGCAGCCACCAGAAAAAGTCAGCAAGCCAACGAATGGGGTAAAAAAAAAAAAAAAAAAAAAACACCGCAACTTTTAGAAGCCAATTGCAAAAGAACTACTGGAAGAAAACTCCTGGAATTAATATATATGGTCCTATGAATAATAATACAAAGGTCTGTTACAGAAAAAAAAATAACAAAATTTTTCTGCAAATTAAAAGAATAAATAGTTTAATAAATATTTAATAAAAATGGGAGTATATTTTACATTGAAAGCTATGGGAATCGCCTGATTAAACCTGCCGAATGAAACCACCGAACATCAGGGCTTTCACTGACATTTCGGGGCTGTTTGGTGTCCTCTGAATAGATTAACCATTACTTCTCTATGGGGAGTTCAATGCTGCTGAAGATCACCGTATTTTGCTGGCAATTTACCGGCTGGGTGAAATAGAGGTAACATCACTGCTCTGCATGGAGAGAGCCTGTGGAGTCATGGGTTCTATCCCAGCGAGAATCCTCTCCAGTAAGTGTCCTTGGGCAAGACACCCAACGGTACATACTCACAACCCAGGACATACTTGAAAACGAGAGAAATCTCAATGTATCCTTCCTGGTAAAATCCTTTCTAAAAAAAATAAAAATTTGCCAATATATGGCGAATTGCCACCTTTTGAATAGCCAGAACTAGATTACTGAAACGAAAAAGAAAAAAAATGGCTACACAGACTAGATACATTGTGGCCTAGAAGCTTAAAAATGGAATTTGATTTACATGCCTTTTTTTTGTTTATTTTCTAACCGCCTTATTCCCTCTATATTAAATGTTTGTCTTCATCCTTGCTCATATTCTTGTTCTTGTTTTTGATCCTTTTAGGATGGTGACATGTGTGTCTAAGGTTCATGAGGGCTCCATATGGTGAACGTCCGTGAAGTCCTGCGGTCTTGAATTAACCTATAGGAGTATTTATTCAATTATTTATTATAGTATTTGTAGCGCTGCTTTAAAGACTATGTTCTGTTGCATTTAATTATTATGGCCACCAGAGGGAGACGGAGACATAGTGGACTATGTTGGACAAAAGCTGAACTACACCTACCATCATCCTTTGCGTAGGACAGGAAGGGGGTGGGACAGGAGGAGGAAGGAGATCAGCGGCCTCGTGGAAGGAAAGGTCAGAGTGTGCGGAGCAGTGAAAGGTGGAGGACGCACGTGAGAGCTGTCAAGGATCGCGACCAGGCCGGAGCACAGACGCTGCCTCACTGATGCTGGAGATCGGGACAGTGACCGTGCTGAAACCTACCTACGCAGCGCTGAGAGGTCTGGATGACAAGCTGGTTCCGGCTGGACCCCGAGTTAGGAGACCGCGCTGATCGATTGGGAGTGCAGACGGTGGATCGTTGTTCCAGTTGCAGAGATTCGGCAAGCAGGGAGCGGATTCAGTGGCACAGAGTCCCACTACAAAGTGGAGAAGATCCTTTGATCGGGTGCTGGACAGTTTCGTTGGGTGAGAAATAAGAAACGCACGCTGCACTATTGTTTAAATCTACAGGGCCCCAACAGTGACTAGTCGTAGATTGTTTTGTTTCATTCACTGGCCAGTTGAATACAGTACCCGGGTACCCGAGACAACACACACATGCAGAATCTTTTGAGCTATTATTCACGGGACTTACACTCCAGAACTGAGGGGTTAACGGTTTCTTTTGCCGCCACGTGTTTTTCCCGCATTACGAATTCTTGTCGTTCAAATACCATATATGCTGCTTTATTGGGATCAGTAAAGAATATAATATATAAAAATCCACAACAGTGCTGGTGCAGAGTTATTTCCTAGTGCGTTGAGACTAACCCGAGGTTTATTCAGCGGCTCCTCCGGGAGTGAGCGCTACATGTGGGGGCTCGTTCCGGGATTCCAGTCTCTGTAGATACCGCAAATTAAGGGTTAATTATTGATCCAGACATTGCTGCCAAATGGTGTGAGAAGCACAATAGCCAGATAGGGTTGAGCATAGTCATGGACATTCCTGCAGACACTTGGGCGGAAGATCAGATTCGCCGGGCCGTGGCCGCGCTGACACCAGATCATCGGGGTTAATTCTGGACATTAAAGCGAACACAGATACTTCTCACACATATGTTCTTTTTGAGTGGAGAAAGGGTGTTCCAGTGTGTTTTCAGGGCGCGAGTGTGAAGCTGACAGACGAGGTGGAAGTTCAATTGATTCAGCCAAGTGCACCACATGGCGATTCCGCGAACGTTCCCGCGTCCAGTCTGCTGGCCATGATAGGGCCTGAGTTCATCGTGGCTATCGGAGATTTGCTGGCGAAATGTCAAAGAACAAGCCCTCCGCACACTAAATTTTGGTTATCGACGGTTGAGGAATTTTTCAGGAAGCGCGCCAACTCCGGCGGGAGAAGAAACCTTCGAAGAATGGGTAGAACAGGCGATGCAGGCTCTGGATGAGTGGGACGTCCCTGAAGCGCAGAAGAAGCAAAGGATTACTGAGAGTCTAAAGGGACCTGCGTCAGAGGCTGTCCGAAACCTGAAGTTTTTTGTTCATTATGGCCTACCAAAGAGAATCCACTCGGATCAGGGCAGAGACTTTGAGAGTCGACTTGTTGGGCAATTGCTGGAACTGTTAGGGATTCAAAAGACCCGAACTACTCCATATCACCCCCAAGGTGATGCTGAACCGGAAAGATTTAATCGCACTCTATTGAATATGTTGGGGACACTGTCCAACAGAGAGAAGCAGAATTGGAGTCGTCACATAGCTACGCTGGTGCATGCGTATAACAGTACGGAGAGTGACGCTACTGGATACTCACCTTACTGTCTCATGTTCGGAAAAGAAGCTCGGCTGCCAGTTGATTTGTTGAAGATCTTGGGTGTTTCTGCAAGGCACAAGCTGGCGGATAGATGGAGTTCTCAAGTTTACATTGTCTGCAAGCAACTGCCTGGTCTGACAGTTTACCAAATCAGGCCGGACGGAAAGGCCGGGCCTCTAAAGAACTGGCACTTAAATCATCTGTTGCCTTTAAGAGAAGCTGTAAGGATACCAGTTGGAGACGAACTTTCTTTGCCGAACCCGCCCGTTCCTCGCTCGGCTCCTGTTACTCGGTCTCAGCAGTCACAGGTTGTTGAAGAAAGTGAGGTGAACAGTGAAGAAGGAAGTTTTTGTCTGGACTGGGTGTGCCCGCTTGAGCCTGAAGAAGCCATTCCAGTTTCTGAACGGTGTGAAAGTAACCTGAGGCCTGAGGCTCTTGAATTCAGAATTGAAGTACCTGAGACCTCGGAAGTTCCTGTAGTTCCAGAAGATGAGTCCATAGATTACAGTTCTATGCCTTCGCTGGAAGGCTCATACTCAGAGAAGGTGTCTGCTCCAACTGTAGATGAGCCTGTAAATATGGCACCTCCACCCGAAGAAGAAATGACTGAACCGGACCCTAAACGTTCGATACGGCCTCCTCAGAGACTTACCTACGATTCACCGGGACATAGCACGGAAGAAGCTGTTATCACTGTGCGAAGACTGCCTGAAGTGTCTGCTATGCTAGCTGAGGTAGTCAGGAACATGAGTCAGCTTGAGGATGTATATCTGACCCGTTATATGTTTGCTACTGAGTCTGAATGTATTGCTTAATGTAAATACTGAAAAACTAATCAATTTGCACAAAGTGCAACTAGAGTACCAAGAGTAGGTTAATTTAATGATACACATAAAAAACAATGAATGAAAAATTGCAAGGTTGGTGGTAGAGGGTGGGGCAAGGACCACCAATCAGTAAGCAAAAATGCACAATGGAAGGGTAGAAAGGTCTATACCTCGGCGGTTCAAGCCACCCACATAACCAGTAATGTAATAAAGAGTACCAGACAGCATATAGCAAACCCAAACAACTACCCTCACCAACCAAAATACAGTTAAAAACAACAACAAGAAGGCATAGCTTGACGCGTTTCGCCCGTCTGGGCTTAGTCTGAAGCTAGTGTGCCTTGAAAATTCACCCTAATATATATAGGTACCTAAATTAAACAAATACCAGGCAGCTGGACTGAAAATCAGTGTGGGAAAATCACTTCCGGGTACGGCGGCGATCACATGACAAATGAGACCAATGAATTAACAGGAACATAATGGGTGCAAAAAGGGCAAATCAAGAAGCAGTGGAGGTCACATGGGATCAATGACCAATCAACGGCTCCCAGTGTCCAGGAATCAACATAGTGTATTCTGCAGCGTACTTCTGGGTATGTCGGCGATCACATGGCAATTAGAACCAATAGGATAACAGGAACATCATGGGTGCAGTATGGGCCAATCAAGAAACAGTGGAGGTCACATGCGATCAATGGCCAATCAACAGCTCCCAGTGTCCAGAAATGATCAGAATGGACTCTGCAACATACTGATCAACTAAGAAAGGGGCAAGAATGATAATAAACCACTGCAGCCCGCAAGAATATACTATAATGTTGCCATAAGGCTATAAGCGTAACATGAAAGGTCAAACTGAATAGCAGGACATCCTAATGCCGATATAATATTGCACAAGAGCACCAAAGAAGGTAACAATGGTGACAACAACCACTTAAAAAGGAGTTCAGGTCTAACCTAATGCTGATGAGCAGATAAATAAAGGGATGAAAAATAAAAACGGACATAATAATGAAATGAATGACTATTAACCAAGGTCTACACATATGTATGTCAAAAATTCACGTATATATTATATTAAACATGTACATATATATATACATGCTCACATATGCACATAAATGTGTGAATGCATACACAACACAATAAAAAGGGGGAGGGGGCAAAAATAATAATAATATAAAGAACCTTAATAAGGTTAAATAAATAAATATTGTAATGTACAATAATGTATAAATAATGTAAATACTGCAATGATATGTATCTGTTACACTTCCTTGGAGGGACCCAAGAGTTTAAGGGGGGGAGAGTGTAGCGCTGCTTTAAAGACTATGTTCTGCTGCATTTAATTATTATGGCCACCAGAGGGAGACGGATACATAGTGGACTATGTTGGACAAAAGCTGAACTACACCTACCATCATCCTTTGTGTGAGGACAGGAAGGGGGTGGGACAGGAGGAGGAAGGAGATCAGCGGCCTCGTGGAAGGAAAGGTCAGAGTGTGTGGAGCAGTGAAAGGTGGAGGACGCACGCGAGAGCTGTCAAGGATCGCGACCAGGCCGGAGCACAGATGCTGCCTCACTGGTGCTGGAGATCGGGACAGTGATCGTGCTGAAACCTACCTATGCAGTGCTGAGAGGTCTGGATGACAAGCTAGTTCCGGCTGGAACCCGAGTTAGGAGACCGCGCTGATTGATTGGGAGTGCAGGTGGTGGATCATTGTTCCAGTTGCAGAGATTCGGCAAGCAGGGAGCGGATTCAGTGGCACAGAGTCCCACTACACAGTGGAGAAGATCCTTTGATCGGGTGCTGGACAGTTTCGTCTATCGGATGGGAGAGAGGCCTCCAGGCTGCAGTTCCAAAAATCAGAAACGCACGCTGCAATATTGTTTAAATCTACAGGGCCCCAACGGTGACTAGTCGAAGATTGTTTTGTTTCATTCACTGGCCAGTTGAATACAGTACCCGGGTACCCGTGACAACACACACATGCAGAATCTTTTGAGCTATTATTCACGGGACTTACACTCCAGAACTGAGGGGTTAACGGTTTCTTTTGCCGCCGCGTGTTTTTCCCGCATTACTAATTCTTGTCATTCAAATACCATATATGCTGCTTTATTGGGATCAGTAAAGAATATAATATATAAAAATCCACAACAGTGCTGGTGCAGAGTTATTTCCTAGTGCGTTGAGACTAACCCGAGGTTTATTCAGCGGCTTCTCCAGGAGTGAGCGCTACATATTTATATATTAATAACAATTACATGGTGAATTGTTTGAGATATTTTGGCCTAGTGATTGGATAGGTGTGTGTATAAATTAGGAGGTGGTATTATGTTGAATTATGTATGATTAAGGCCACCATGGCCGAAATGTTACATTTTATTTGGGGTTAGCTTCCCCACCTTAATAAATTATTTATACTCATTATCCTGGCCTGGTATTCCTGCCTTTTGTTCTTCGAGGGAATGCTGAAAAGTCCTAGTTGCCTGGAATCTGAGGCAGCAGAGAAACTTTGTCATCCCTGGCACAGATATGCATGTGCAAGACCTGGACTCCAGATTGTTCTGCAGCTCTTAATAGAGCCTGCATATCTGGTCACTTCTGAGCCTGTATCGCAGATGGCATTAGCTATCACTTACATCCTCCAAAGTGGGCCTGTCCTTTGGACACAAGGTGCCGTGGGATTCTCTGTGTCCTTTCTACCTCCAGCCGGCATCAGACACGGTTTCGCTGAATATGGTGATGTACAAACAGGTAGACAGCTGCAATGATCCTCACTTGCCTTGCAACATCCATTGTGAGAGTTAACTATGGAATGGGGCAGTTAGGACACGGGCTGTGCTACATTCCTTTTTATAGGCTCAGGATCTTGTGCTTGGCCAGGTTATCCAAGTTTGGAATTAGCACCAGGAGTTGCTAAAATTTGTCAATTCGTGACCCAACAGTAAAATGTGCTAGTACTTTGTAATACTTCACTTGTTGAGACGCTAAAAATTGATTGTGCTCCACAAGTCAAGTATAGGAGACAGTAAGTACAGCAAGCTGCATGGCGCGAACTGATTTCACACCAGTGTAGCGTCAGGATTGGAATATTGATAACAGACGTTAAGCTTACTTATGCTAGCACTAACGTTTACATATCAACAAGCTATGATAGCACCAACTATGGAATAGAGCGCAAATTTATTTGTGATGGTATTTTTGTGTATGGAATTATTTTACTCCCTTTTAGGAATGTGCATGGCCAAAAGCTTTGTTTCGTTTGACTCCATTCTTTGGGGAAACAAAAACATTATCTAAATTGCATTTCGTTGATTCTTTGCTTCAGTTTGAAAGAATTTCATTTTTAAAATTTATTTCATTAGATTGATTTGTTGCCATGGAAATGCCAGAATCACTATACAGAGGCCAGCGGAGGCAGCAGCAATGCGTTCCAACATCTCTTTTTATTCCAGTATGCAGAGGAAGGTGATTTATCCAACTGATCTCCTTAAAACAACTATAGTCTTTCATTTTGGGTGGGCCCTATTATTGTAATGAGAAATGTAAGCGGGAATGAGTGGGCAATTGTCAACCCACTCAAACGCTAAGCAGTGTTGTCAAACACCTAATAGGAAACAGCTGCAAGAAGGCAGAGTAACCAAGACCAAACACCCTTCGTAGAATTTGTGTGATTGATTTTTGCAGCAGATATTTCAAGCTGTCATGTATGCCATATCAATTTTTCCATAGTACTTTTTCTGTCCGACAAGCATGGTGACTTGACTGTGGGTCAATGGCGAAACTACCAGGGTCGCAGCGGTCACACTTGCGACCAGGCCCTGGCATTCCGCCACTGGAGGGGGGCTCACAATGTTAAATATAGGTCGCGTGAAGTACAGTAAGCTCGCGCAGGTTCACACGCGGTAGACGATTGCGCGCGGTTGCTGCGCTGAGTATGTAATACAGAATTTGGCGCAAATGGTTTTGCACCACGCGTTAATGATTATTTATGCCGAAGATTGTAATTTAGCGCTTTATGTTTTACCTTGAATACTGGCATTTTAGGGGTTAATGGGTAGGCTACACACCTCTGTGTATTCATTTAATGTTTTCCCTTGACTATTGGCATTTCAGGTGTTAATAGGTAGGCTACATGCCACATTGTTTATTCATTTTTATTGTATTTCCTTGGTTTTATTGCATTTTAAGGGTCATTATGGAAGTTAGAAACTAAAGAGTTAATTCCCCTTTAGACCCTTTGCCTTTTTACAATTAAAGTTGAAGTAATTAATATAAATTGCTTACAATTTTTTTTATATTTCAGGAAAAAAAATATGATTTTTTTGGGGCGGGGCCCTGAGGTTTCTAGCTAAGCCTCTGCTGTGGGTAGCATGGAATCAGGGTTCATTTCCATACAGTTTGCTGAAGGAAAGCCTACCATTATCCAAGGAAGCCTGCAACTCATCCAAATTAAGCACTTATGACTGGGGTAGATTGCGATGAAAAATAAGAATACATGAATCTTTTGAGTCAATGTAAACACAATGAGTATTGAGTGTAGTACGCTTTATAAATGAATGAGGATCTAATGGAGGTCCACTGTGGTGTCGGCTACAATGAGAATCTCAGCTGCATTAGAAGCGTATATATCGAAGTTGCTGGTGTGAAAAAGCTTACGTTTGATATTGGGATAGAGCTGGTGGTCTGCCACAAGGCAAGCTAATTCCCATCCTCACCTCTGTCTCTAGTTATCTCCCTAATGCTCCGTTTTGGGGGTCCACAATGTTTGCGTTGAAAAAAATAGTGTTGTAAGCATGCTGGTCCATGTGTGTGACTTTGTATCATCAAAATATATGGCATGTGTCACATGTAAAGGACCAAAAACCAGACAGTTATTCAAAGAAAAGATGCAAAAATGCTTTTTTCTCAGTTAGGTTTTTCTTTGTAATGTCTTGCTAATGGAATGGTCTGTTATATTTCTACTAAGAAGAGGTTTGGGATGGCTATTCAAATTCTTTGAAAGGCCATGATGGCAGATCTAACACTTACAGGGTTATTCAAAGAAAATCGAAAAGTCACCACACGTTCGGTGACTTTTTGGTCTCTTCAATTCGGTGAGATTTGGCGATCCCATTTCGGCGACCCTGCAGTGTATTCAGCAAGCACCACAGGGCCGTCGTACTGCAGGGAAAAGCCGCCACAAACCCACCGAAAACTCACCACAAAACACGGGGAACGGACACCGAAACCCGCAAAAACATCTGGATTAACGCCGAACACGCCGGAGAAACCCGAGCAGCCGCCGATCAAAGCGGAGAGCAGCCGCCGGAAAAACCCGACACTGCAGACGAATGGAGTGGAAAAAAAACAGTACGCTTGAATGTTTGAAAAGGGAAACGCTGTTTGCAAAGAAACTACTGGACGAAAATATCTGAAATTTACATATAAGATCCAATAAATGATAATAAAAAGGGCTGTTACAGAAAAAAGAAAAAATGATTTAAAAAAAGAAACGGAAAAATTAATTTGGCAAAAAAATCCCGAAAAATGGCTAAAAGATCCTAAAAAAAATCTATAAAGAGGCTTTTTACTACAGAATATTTATAATCAATGTTTTAACAGATATTGAATTAAAACAGGAATGTTTTTAACATTGAAGCCTATGGGATTCGCCTGAATAAACCTGTCGAATGAAACCACCGAACAGCAGGGCAATTCGGCAACTTTTCACTGCTGGATTTTGTTCTCTGAATAGACGAAGCATTGCTCCTCTATAGGGATTTCACTGCCCTCGAACAGGCACCGAACAGGCACCGTATGTGCAGGCAATTCGCCAATATTTGGCGACCTGCCTGCTCTCTGAATAGCCGAGTGGCCAGGAAAGGTAACTGTACGCTGAATTTCACTGTTCGGTTACCTTTCGGCCACAATTCGGATCTCTTTGAATAACCCTGTACTTCTGCTGCAGATTTTAACTGAAGTGATGAGCAGTGGCGTACTTAGGCGGGGCCGGGGGGGCGGTACGCACCGGGTACCAGGTGCCAGCGATGGGGAGGTGCCATAGCCTCCGCATCCAGGCCCGGAGTCGGACCGCTGGCTGCTCGACCAACTGCCTCCTCGCCGCGGCATGTTTGTGTGCCGATGGGGGGGTGCCACAGCCTCCGCATCCCGCTGGTCGGGGCAGGGCAGCCAACCGATGCCAAATCCGGTGCTGGGCGCCCACCTGTCTGCCGATGTGCACAAGGCCGGCCGTGGTGAGCAGTCAATCATGTTTGTTGGGAGTGTGACAGTGCGCCCTGACCTCTCGCAACAAGTCACGCGGGCCCTGTCTTCACGTGCCGGGCCGTGTGAATAAATGCAGAGGCAGGATGAATCCGCTCAGCCTGCACTGCGGCTGCTTGTTTGTCTGCCAAGAAAGTGCCCACTGCCCAGTAAGGCTAGGGTCAGACGAATGCATTTTTCACGTGCGTTTAGCCGCACGAAATCACGGCCGTGCTAGCAGCAAATGACGTCCAATGCCGGGGAACATACGACGAACGGCCGCACGAAAGTTCGTTCGTGCAACGCAAGTGGCCAACGAACGCATTTTTTCGAGAACGTCAAACCGCTACTACTGACGTACAGAGTGCGCTGCGGCCGCATAGCGGCTTGTTTGCGTGATTGGGAGACGTCATATGCTGCACACGTCCGGCCAACATAACGTCCAGACGCAAAAGGGTTTTATTGATGTTCCGTACAAAATCACGTACGAAAATGCGCATCGTATGACCGCTATCGCGTATTCCGTGAAAAAATACGTCCATTCGTTCGAACGCACTTTTTCACGGACAACGTGAAAAATGCGTTCGTCTGACCCTAGCCTAAATCGCCCGCGGCAGTGCGGCACAATAGCAGGGTGCGCAACCAGCTGAGCTTCCCCAATCCCCAGTCTAGGAGAGCCAGACTGTGCCCACAGGGGGGGGGGGGGTACCACTGCCAGGCGCCTCTCCCCAGACCAGTGCAACTGACGCCCAATGCCCACCAACCTGAGTGAACGAACGGCAACAGGCAACCAACCGATCAGACTGCAAATTCGGGTCACCGCCTTCTGCCTGCAGCTGCTGGTACTGGTAAATATGTTTATGGGTACTAGTAGCATATATATATATATCAAATATGCTGCATGAGATCTGCTGGTCTTTAATGGGGGTATATATCAATATGCTGCATGAGATCTGCTGGTCTTTAATGGGGGTATATATCAATATGCTGCATGAGATCTGCTGGTCTTTAATGGGGGTATATATCAATATGCATTGCATGCGGTCTGCTGGTCTTTAATGGGTATATATATCAATATGCTGCATGAGATCTGCTGGTCTTTAATGGGGGTATATATCAATATGCTGCATGAGATCTGCTGGTCTTTAATGGGGGTATATATCAATATGCATTGCGTGCGGTCTGCTGGTCTTTAATGGGTATATATATCAATATGCTGCATGCGACTGCTGGTTTTAATGGGAGTATATATATCAATATGCATTGCATGCGGTCTGCTGGTCTATCTTTTATCTGCTTTGTATTTCTGTAACAACTCAATGTTATTGAAACCAGGACATACTTGAAAACGAGAGAAATCTCAATGTGTCCTTCCTGGTAAAATCCTTTATAAATAACTAAATAAAGTGTGATTTTATTTATTTTTTTACATTTAAAAGTTGGGGGGGGGTGCCAAATATAGTATCCGCCCCGGGTGCCAAATGTTCTAGGTACGCCCCTGGTGATGAGTTTATAACAATCTCAAAGGGGATTCACATTGATTCTACGAAGCAGGTTGGTTCTACGTAGTCAGCTGTGAATTTGTCACAATGCATTCTGGGTATTGTATCCTAAGGCTTGTTATAAAGCTTTGTTTTCACAGTTGAGATATGCTCCTAGACCATTATTCAATTTATTACCTGATGAAGTCAATTACTATTAAGTATAATTTAATAACAGCTCAGTACATGAAAGCTGTCGAAGCAAAGTGTCTCCTTCCTTGTTAAATAATTAATTTCCTATTATTATTATACCCTAACACTAAGGGACAGTGTATGGGACACAAAACAGGAATGTTATACTAGAAGACAGCAGAGATCTTTCTGCTGAACTTCTACCAGGTCAGTTTCCTTAGATATTATCTCTGAATATTAGCAAGCCAGAAAAATAGGCTTGGATGAAGAAATATAAAATTAAAGTTAAAGGGCTCTATTACAATCCTAGCGTTAAAATGCTGGTGCAAGGGAGGAAAACCTGTGCGCGCAGTTTTCCCCCTTGCGCCTGCTTTTTAACGCTGGATTACAATGCAGTCGCAAAAAAAAATGCTGCCTGCATTTTTTCCGCCCGTCAAAATCCTGGATGCTCGTGGCAGCGCTGAGCGCAGCCGCGAGCATTCACTCGCCGGTCGGCGTAGTGATACGCAGGATGAGACTGGGGGGACTTTTTCCCCCAGTCTTTCCCTGTTCCCGTCGGCCGGAGGAGGCAGTTGTAGCCGCAGTCCTCGCCGCGGGACAGAGGTTGAGTATAGGATGCTTTTTTAAAAAAAATTTGCTGGTGTTAATGGATTCTGCAGAAGCGGAATCCGTTAACACCAAGTCCTGGCTCTGGTTAATTTTTCGCTGACCAGAGCCAGGCGTTAATCAGCGCTGGGACTTTGTAATACAGCGCTGATTAACACTTTGCACTCCCCATGTTAAGCATAGGGAGCGCAAAGTACAGTAACCTCGCTGTGAGAACGCAAGGTACCAAACGCAAACGGTTTTTTTTTAACCCGTTTGCGTTTGGATTGTAATATGCGGTAAATACCGCAATTGTTAGTGCCCACGCAAGTGAGCGTTAACGTTTGCGTGAAGAATGTAATAGGGCCCAAAGTATTTTAAATTAAATGCAATACATGAAGTATGGCAGAAAGTCACAGTCCTCAATGGTTACCCCATGAAATAATATAGAACAGGGGTCAGCAACCTCATGATATTTTGGTATTACATTTACTATGATGCTAAGCTCCTCTAGGGAGTTCCTGCGCATCATGGAAGATGTAGTTTCAAAACATCTGGAGGACCAAGGTTGCTGATCCCTGATATAGCAGGTCACTTATACAACAGGGTTTTGTAGGGGTTCCAGCTCCAGATACTTACTTCCTCTACAAAGATCAGACGCACATACTGTAATTCAAATAATCTACTGCAACCTGGCCCTCGGCAAACAGGTAATTGAAGTCAAAAGGTCAATCCTGCAAAAATTACATCATGTACTTGCATTTTCATGTTTTGGCAAATTCAACCATTTATTTATTTTTTGTGTCATAATTATTTTCATAAATTTGTGTGTGTTTATTTGTATTTTTTGTTCCGGTTTATATTTCTAGTTTGCAAGTCTTCCTTTTGAGGCATTACAACATACTCATCACAATGGGCTCTATTCCATAGTTGGTGCTAACTTAACCAGAGCTGTTGTAAACTTAAAAGAGACATTATAGTCTATGGAGTTGTTAACCCCTTACCGCCTGGCAGGTTGTGCCAAGTGGTGGGGTGTTAGCGTCAGCGGGTCGTACTAGTACACCCTCCTTGCCGGCTGCTGCAGTTCCTCCTCTGGCCCACCTACACAGCTGATGCACAGAACACATCATTGGCTGCAGTGGGACGGCTTGAGTTTAGGTCGTCCCGCGGCAGTCAATGGCGCACACTGCATGCCAACTGGTCGGCGGGAATGCAGAGGACCAAAGACGCTAGCGGAGAATGCTACGCCTCCCGCCAGCGATAAGACCCACCCGCCGTGGGTACAGCACGGTACACTCTGCTGCAGGAAAGGGTTAAGTTTACAAACAGTTCTGGTTAAGTTAGCATCAACTTTGGAATATTGACCAATATGATTTGTAAGCAACTCAGGCAACTTTCAAGAAATGTTGTGGGGTTCTGTTTAAGGCTAGGGTCAGACGAACGCATTTTTCACGTCTACCGCCAGAAAGTGCGTTGATGCGTCCGAACAGGGCCGTAGGGAGGGTGAGGCGAGTGAGGCGCTCGCCTCGGGTACAGAGCTGCAGGGGGCGCAGACCAGGGGCGAGAATATCACTGCCGCCGGCCGTATATATAATATAATATCACTGCAGCTTGGCCGCTCGCAGGGAACCACCTAACCTGCTCGCGAGAATGCGCCTGCGCTGGACCAGCGCAGCCGCGTTCTCGCGAGATTGCGGAGTACACATGAACTCCGCGATCTCGTGCCCTGGTCAGGTGGTTCCCGGCGAGCGGCCAAGCTGTATGCGGCTGCTCGCAGAGAGAAGAACGGCCGCGCTGACAGTGGTGAGAGCTGGGGCAATATATGAATGAGAGCTGGGGGTGGGGCAATATATGCATGAGAGCTGGGTGGGCAATAGATCCATGAGAGCTGGGGGGCAATATATCCATGAGAGCTGGGGGCAAGATATCCATGAGAGCTGGGGGGGCAAAATATCCATGAGAGCTGGGGGGGCAAAATATCCATGAGAGCTGGGGGGCAATATATCCATGAAAGCTGGGGGGCAATATATTCATGAGAGCTGGGGGCAATATATCCATGAGAGCTAGGGGGCAATATATCCATGAGAGCGAGGGGGAAATATAACCATGAGAGCTGGGGGAAATATAACCATGAGAGCTGGGGCAATATATGCATGTGAGCTGGGGCAATATATCCATGAGAGCTGGAGGGCAAATATATCCATATGAGCTGGGGGAAATATATCCATGTTAGCTGGGGAGCAATATATCCATGAGAGCTGGGGTAATATATCCATGTGAGCTGGGGAGCAATATATCCATGAGAGCTGGGGGGCAAATATATTCATGTGAGCTGCTGGGGCAATATATCCATGTGAGCTGCTGGGGCAATATATCAATTAGAGCTGGGGCAATATATCCATGAGAGCTGGGGGCAATATATCCATGAGAGCTGAGGGCAATATATTGTGTATAAGCATATCACAGAGCTACACAGCAGTAATGTGTGTGTGTGTGTACAGTATAAGTGTATCACAGAGCTGCACAGCAGTATACTCGCAGTAATGTGCAGTGTGTACAGTATAAGCATATCACAGAGCTGCACAGCAGTAAACTCGCAGTAATGTGTGGTGTGTAAGAGCGTATCAGAGCTGCACAGCAAAAAAAATCACAGTAATGTGGGGGGCGCACAATTTTCTGTTCTTGCCTCGGGTGCAGAAAGAGCTAGCTACGGCTCTGCGTCTGAACGCATTTTTTCACGGAAGATGCGATAGCGGTCATATGATACACAATTTCGGCCGTGATTTTTGACGGAGCTATTAAAAACAAATGGACGTGATGTTGGCGGACTGTCATGCCCCGCTCCGCAGCCCGCTCCCGGTCCGGACCGCCATGCTGGGAGAGTTACCATACTCACCCGAGGTCCCTCGTGGCGCGCTGCTCCAAGTTTCCGGTCTGCAGGATGGAGAGAGGAACCCAGGAGACTCCCCACGCCGCCGGCCAGATCCGAATGCTGAAAGCGAGCATGCGCGAGTACAGACTTTCCTAAGTAATGTAAAATCTGGTACTCTGGCCGATTAGCGGTACTGCTTGACATCTGTTCTGGAGATCCTCGTATTCCTCCCATTGACCTACCAAAGGCTCAGGTACCTCAACTCCACCTACGATACCCAGGTGAAAGGTATTCCCATGATCCTTTGAACCCTATTTAAATCCGCCGCCCTTCTCAACACATTAACCAGGTTCTACTGTTGCCTTCCACTTCAGTTTTCCTAGTGCTCCTCGTATTCCTGACCACGTTGCCTTTCTCTGATCATCGAGCTGGATTGCCATATCAACTACGCTGCCTTCTTTGCCCACTGACCCAGATTGCCATATCGACTACGCTGCCTTCTTCTGCCCATCGACCCGGATTTCCCTAATCGACTACGCTGCCTTCTTCTGCCCATCGACCCGGATTTCCATAATCGACTACGCTGCCTTCTTTGCCCACTGACCCGGATTGCCATACCGACTACACTGCCTTCTTCTGCCCATCGACCCGGATTGCTGTATCGACCACGCTACCACCTTCGTTACTATTTTGTTATTATTATGGAACTTTTGTTACTTGATTTACAGTTCTTTCCTACATGCCACGAATCCCTACTTCTCAAGAAGACCATTCCAGCTGTATCATTGTTCTGGACTTAAAGGGACACTCTAAGCAACATGACCACCTAAGCTATTTTAGGTGGTCATGATGCCCGGAGTATCCTGCCCTCTGTCCCCCCTTCCTCCGGTCAGCGGTTCAGCTGTAAATGCTGAAAACAGCTGAGAGTGGCGGAGAACTTTACTCCGCCCTCCCAGCTGTCAGTCAGCAGAGCGGGAATCATATTTCCCGCTTCTGCCGACTTTTGCCGAGTAGGAGACGTCTTCGCGCTTTCAGCGCGATGACGTCTCCTACTCACCGCAGAAGCTGGCGGCTTCCTCTGAGGGTTAGTGTTGCGCGCATCCTCTTGCGCGCAACACTAATCCTCAGAGGGAGCCGGGAGGAAGCCTGCCGATTGGCTGGCTTACGTGAGAGGCGCGCATGCGCGCTTCTCACGTAAACCAGAAGGCAAGTCGGATAGAAGAAGGACGGGAGCGGAAGAGGAGGGAGGTGAGTATAAAAAAAAACAAAAAACAGCGCTGGAAACAAGAGGATTTTAGGGTAAATATTACAGTTACAAAAACAAAAACTAACAATTTATTAAGGGAATAGGGATAGGTTAGGATTAAAAAACGGGGGGGGGGTGATTTTTTGTTAGAGTGTCCCTTTAAGTTACTTTCCTTGTTTCACTAAAGATTGTTTATTTCTAAATGGTTTCCTGAATTCCTTACTCCTTCGGCTTGCCATCGGGTTCCATACTCATACTACACAGGGGTCTCAAACCCTGCATTACACGGACGCAGCGCACTCTGTGCGTCAGTACTAGCGGTTCTACGTTCTCAAAAAAATGCGTTTCTTTGCCGCTTGCATTGTGCGGCTGAACTTTCGTGTGCCCGTACTTCGTATATTGGCCGTCATTTGCTGCTACTACCGCCGTAATAAAGTGCGTCTGCACGCACGTTCGCACTGCTTTCGTCTGACCCCAGCCAAACAAAATCTAAAAATGAAAACTAGTGAACATTAACAACTTCGAAAACGGTATTGAAAATAGATACATTATTTTGTGAAATGTAAGAGAAAGAAAGTGATTTTGAGATGCATCTCAGTGATATCTATGGAGGCAACCCTGTGTCTGAAAGAAGAATTGATACCATGTAACTGCAGGTCACATGAGTTATTCAAAGGTAGATAAGAAGGGAAATTGCCTGCAAATCAATATATTATAGAAGTAAAATGGAAAACTCTGCGACACCTAAAGCATCATGTACGTACATACCTCTTTAGACAGGCTTTTTTAGATACAAGATGAGATGGCTGATACAATTCAGTAACCAGAAATGGTTTTGCATTGATCGTAAGGATCCTAAAGTTCAATACAATATCAATTAAGAAGTTCTTCCAATAAGGAACTAACCATGGTCCAGTGCTGTGTACTAATCCAACGTAATAGGATGGCTACACCATAGACCCCCAATATATCTCATGAATCAGAGTAAAAAATATATATATAACCTTTATTCAAACAAATATACAGGGTTTTTCAAAGAGATCTGAATTGTGGCCGAAAGGTAACCGAATACTGAAATTCAGCGTACGGTTACCTTTCCTGGCCATTCGGCTATTCAGAGAGCAGGCAGTTCGCCAAATCTTGGCGATTTGCCTGCACATACGGTGCCTGTTCGGTGCCTGTTCGAGGGCGATGAAATCCCCATAGTGAAGCAATGCTTTGTCTATTCAGAGAACACAAAACAGCAGAGAAAAGTTGCTGAAATGCCCTGCTGTTCGGTGGTTTCATGCAGCAGATTTATTCAGGCGATTCCCAAAGGCTTCAATGTTAAAAATATTCCCGTTTTAACACTAATAAACCGTTTAATATTATATTCTGCAGTAAAAAGTCTCTTTATGTATAGATTTTTTTTTTTTAGGATCTGTTAGGCATTTTTGGGGATTTTTTTCACATTTTTCTTTTTTAACCTCCCTGGCGGTCTAATTTTTTCAAAATTTCGTGTCTAAAAGCGTCTCAATTTTTTTTAAAGGAAACGTGTTTTTGTACATAGTTAGCCTGTAATAATTAGGAATCACGCACTGAAATCTGTGCAATCAAGAGTCTTACTGGTAAAATCCTTTATAAATAAATAAATAAATAAAAAATAGTAAATACACGGAGTCCGATAAAGTTTGAAACACGACATAAGAGTTTATTATCCCAAAAATAATTATCCAAGATAATGCAAATAAATCATATTCAATAAAATACAACAAAAACACTGAAATCTGTCTGCAAGCAATGGTGAGACGATGTATGGTCTATTTCTTATCTTGTAGTGCCACCTAGTGGCCGTTCATAAACATTACACTGTATAATCCAAAATGTAAACTGTAAAAAAGATTTATTTTATGCTGGTCCCGCCCTCTGCATCATGTGACTCGCAGGGAGCCTTCCAGGAAACAGCTCGCCGCGATCACACTGCGGGGGACAGCGAGGGAGCCAGGAGGAGGTGAGTAAACATCCAGCCCGAGTGTGGCTCGGGGTTACCGTTCGCAGTAGTGAAATTTAACCCCGAGTCACACTCGGGAATACCGCCAGGGAGGTTAAATTGTCTTTTCTATTTACTGTAACAGCCCTTTTCATTATCATTCATCGGATCTTATGTGTAAATTCCAGACATTTTCGCTCGGACGTTTTTTTGCAAACAGCGTTTAAATTTTTCAACTTTCAAGCGTACTGTTTGTTTTTTTTTTTAACCTCCTTCGTCTGTGTGTTGGGTTTTTCTGGCGGCTGCTCAGTGCTGTGATCAGCGGCTAGTCGGGTTTCTCTGGCGTGTTCGGCGGGGTTAATCCAGATGTTTTCCAGATGGGTTTCGGTGTGTGTGTACGCTGGGTTTTGCGGTCAGTGTTTGTCGGGTTTGCGGCGGCTTTTCCCTGCACTACGACGGCCCTGTGGTGCTTGCTGAATACACCTTAGGGTCGCAAAATAGGATTGCCGAATCGCACCGAATTGAAGAGAACAAAAAGTCACCGAGCGTGCGGTGACTTTTCGATTCTTTTTGAATAACCCTGATAAAGTAATTTCAATACATATACAGGAAGAATAGAAGACCAGGTAAGAGACATATAAATCTCTAGAACATCATCAAATCGCTACAATAGCATCGTAGGGGATTAATACATCCTACTTCATGAAAATAATAGATACAGATCAACACACTAATATTATATATATATATATATTATATTATATACCCAGGAGTCAAGTCCAAAAAAAATAAGTGTGGGGACTCACCATTATTTTTGTACATTCTGGTCTCAAAGATTACTGGGAGCCGCAGCAGCTGCAACTGTTCTTTATGCATGAGAATGCCATTCTTCTGGCAAACACTATCAGGTCTATTCATAGAAAGGTGAAACTCAGGAGAATGACTGGAGAAGTGAAAATTCTAGATCAAAATAGCCAAACCAGAAAAATTCGCCCATTTATCTCACTTTCCAAATTGGCTATTTGGTCTAGAGTGTTCTCTTCTCCTGGTTTTCACCTTTCTCTGAATAACCCGGTGAAAAATTGTTATTCCCATGCCTTCCCAGTGAACTCAAATCCGGTAAAAACCCTTAAATATAGACAGTTTTATAAAATTGTGTCTATATAGAAAGGTATTACAGCTTCCCAGTATATCAGTCAAAAGGGATCTAAGTTCCTCCCGTTAAAATAGTGAGGGGACTGCGTTTCCAAGCGTTCCTGCGGGACTTGACCGCTCTATATACCTCCCAAAAATGGTCAATCGTAGTACAAAAAAAAAGGCAGCAACCAGAGACAAGAGGTTCCAACAAACCACCAGCAGAACATGAAAGCATAAGGGAAGCGATTTATTTGTAACTTTAAGGAACACTCCAGAAAAAATATAATGAAAAGTCAACTGGTTTTGTTCTTTTACCACAACACATGCAGGGTTATTCAGAGAGAGGTGAAAACCTTGAGAATGACTGGAGAATTGAAAACTCTAGGTCAAAAATCGTCAAACCAGAAATCTTCTCCCAATTATCTCACTTTCCAAATTGGCTATTTGGTCTAGATTGTTCATTCTCCTGGCAATTCTCAAGGTTTTCACCTCTCTCTGAATAGCCCTGTAAATTGTCAACACTCTTGTACCTTCTAAACATTTACTAATGAATTTGCCTTAATTTTCAAACAGCACGGCAATTTTTCTTTTACACTTTTTCTGCTGCCATTACAAGCCCCAGGCATATTTTCCAGAAACCATTCCCAGATGATTCCATAGAAGATGCTTCAAATCAAGTATCAGAATTCAGTAGGATAAAAATTCCAAAACTGCAGATAAATGGGAGGGAAGGGGGGGGGGGGGGGCGGGCAAACATAAAAAAATGATACGCATAAACCTTGGTTCCTTTTTTCCATCCTCAGATATATTTTTGGTCTGTAGAGACTGAACCAAAAGAAAATGTCCTCCACATTCCTTGCCCTATCGGCCTTATTGAAAGCAATGATGACAGTGAGGTGCATCTTTAAGTCATCAGGGCTAATTGAATCCTGCTGTATTAATTAGCTACACGGCTTTACGGCTGTAGTTCCTCTGATTACTGAAGAGCTGATCCATAACTGCTATCCAGCAGAGAAATGCCTTCAAGGTAATCAGAGGAAATAATTCAACATTACAATGGCAGTGTGTTACACAATGGCTACACATGTCTTGTTATCGTAAAACCCTAGGAAATGCTGACAATGACCCTGGTTTAATGATCAGTATTGTTTCAGCTGTACACAAGGGAGGTTATGGTTTACTATATTTTCAGGATAAAAAAAGAAAACAACATGATCACAAACTATTGTACTGTAATGTTTGTTTTTTGTGCTGTTGAGGCGTTTGTCCAAATGACTCTCGGTTGCAGAAATCAGGATAAGCGTGCTGCAGGTTTTATTATAATACAGTAAAGCTGCTCACAGAGAGGCCAACTGCCAACTGACTCACACAGTGCAACGGTCACCAGACAATTTCAACACTGACATATGATTGGTTAATAAAAACATATGTAACTACTACATGTACATTTACATTATTGAGTAAACGTTTCCCTCTCAAAAAGGTTTATATATCTATATATATAAAAGCAAAAGTCCTGACCGACTGACTGATTGACTGGCTGACTCATCCACGCCCAGCTGAAACCGTTTAGCCTAGGAAAGTGAAATTTTGAAGGTACACTGTTTTTATGATGTAGGCACCCACTAAGGAAGGATTTTTGGAAACTCTGCCCAAGTGAAAAAGGGGGTTGAATATTTTAAACAGGATACCTATAGCTCAAAACCAGAAGATGTTACAGACGTGAAAATCGGTATTTAGATTCGTCTTGAAAAAAAACAAAAAACACTTATTTTACAGTTTTTCAAAAATCCAAGTGGGGGGCTGAAAAAAGGGGGTTGAATATTTTAAATATTTTTAACAGGATACCTATTTCTCGAAACCAGCAGATGTTACAGGCCTGAAATTTGGTATTTAGATTTATATCGAAAAATAAAAAAAACACGTATTTTACCATTTTCTGTAAATTCCTTGGGGGGGGGGAGGGTTGAATACTTTTATCAGTATACCTATAGTTCAAAAACTGAAGATGTTATGGGTGTGAAATTTGGTATTTACAAAGTTCGTGAAAAAAACCAAACATGTGTTTTGACGTTTTCAACAAATCCAATTAAGGGGGGTTGGGGGAATGGGGTCTGAATACTTTTAGCAGTATACCTATATTTCAAAAACCAAAGATGTTACAGACGTCAAATTTGGTATTTACTATGTTCTTAAAAAATAAAAAAAAAGGTGTTTTACCATTTTCCAAAAATCCCAGGTAGGTAGTGAAAAAAAGGGGGGGGTGTGTGTGAATACTTTTCAACAGGATACCTATATCTCATAAACAGAAGATGTTAGAGACGTGAAAATTGTATTTAGATTCGTCTTGAGAAATAAGAAAAACATATATTTTACCATTTTCCAAAGATCCGGGGGGGGGGAAGGGGGGTTGAATACTTTCATCAGTATACCTATATTTCAAAAACCAAATATGTTACAGGCCTGAAAATTGGTATGTAAATTTGTCTTGAAAAGTAAAAAAAAACGTATTTTACGATTTTCTGAAAATTCAATGGGGGGGCTAAATAGGGAGGTGAATACTTTTATCAGTATACCTATATTTCAAAAACCAAAGCTGTTACAGGTGCGAAATTTGGTATATACAATCTTCCTGAAAAAATAAAAACCATGTGTTTTACCATTTTCCAAAAATCCCAAAAGGGAGGTGAATACTCAGTGCTCTGAGTGATAATAGGGTTGTCTCGTCATTACTACCTGTTACCTCTGCACATTAAGGGCTTCTTTGCACTTTTTTAGCCCACTAGTTAATTAGTGCTGCTTTAGCTGTATGTAAACCTTGGTTTTTTTTCCTTTTAACTATAATATATGAACACCACACATCTAAATCCAGGGATGGTGAAAAAGCGAAATGTCTGCTTTCTTAACCCACTGCTGGACCAACACAGCTCTGACACTTAATAAATGAAGAAGTCGGTATTGCACCTTCACATCATACATCTTTGTTCCCAGATCTTTAACATCAATAAATGTCAAACCTTTTTTCTTAAAGCTCTGTCAGTTTGACCCATGTGCACATCTGTCATCCTGGATTAGTATAATCAAGGGTCATGTTACACAGGACGGATCCAGAAACAAAATATAGAAAGAATCCTTTATAGAGATTCCTGAAGAAGGGGGTATATTCACTAAGTCATAACAACCACAAATTATGCATAAATTAATCAAATAGTGGTTCGTTTTGGGAGTGGCACTCTACCAATTTTGTCTAAGAGCTGGTGTTCAGTTCGCAGTGACTGGAAGAGTGAGCCCTGGATCAAAGCCTGTGCAGTGCTCATCACATTCAATCTTCCATGAACATGTATGTGAAAGGCTGAACTCGATGGACACATTTTTTTTCTGTAAACATTGCTAACAGGGTCTGTCCTCTTGCTGCTCAGGTGACAAATAGCAGACCCCGTATAGCAATGCTCTGCATTCTGACACAAGCACTGTCTGTAATGGAGAATCTGTGACGGCTCACGCCGTTGCCGGCACAGGAAGGCACAAACTGGTGCTGCTCTGTCTTGAAAATCATCGCAGCACATTCTCCGCAAGATCCTGACTACTCCTAATAGCACTGCTAAGGCTGGGGTCAGACCAGCGCACTTTTAACGTGCGTTCTGGCGCACATAATTACGGCCGCACTAGCAGCAGATGACGGGCAATGACGGCCAATATACGATGTACGGCCGCACAAAAGTCCAGCCGTGCAACGCAAGTGGAATTTGAACGCATTTTTCTGAGAACGCTGAACCGCTAGTACTGACGTACTGAGTGCGCAGCTGCGGCATAGCGGCGTGTGTGCGTGATTAGGAGATGTCAGACACTGCTAATGTCCAGCCTACATAACGTCCAGACGCAAAAAGAGTTTTATTGATGATCCGTACAAAATCACGCCCGAAAATGCTCGTCGTCTGACCGTTTTTGCGCATTCCGTGAAAAAATACGTCAATGCGTTCGGACGCACTTTTTCACGTTCGCGGGGAAAAATGCTTTCGTCTGACCCTAGCCTAATAGGACAGCTGCTCCCAATCTCTGCCTGTGCTTCCATACTTAAGGGTCGAACTCCCATAAGGCAGTGCTACTGCATTGCTAAGCACGCCTGAACACTGCAGGCAAGAAGCCTGCTACCTGTGATCCTGTTTCCTGTCCAGCCTTCTTGCGCTGACCCTTCCAAGTTAAGTCCCGTGTTCCGGCCCTGCAACCTGTTCGCCGTGTTCCCATTCAGCCTCCAGCCGTGCCCTCTTCCATCAGTGATCCTGTCTACTCCAAGCCAGCCTTTTTCCTGTCCCGTTTGTCTGCTGTCTTGTGCCTCCTGTAAGTCTACTGGTGTGTTGCCCCCATATCGTGCCTCTGTCTTGTTACCCTGTCCTGTTGTAGTTTTCCTTACCTCTGTCTTTCCACCTTGCCTTGTTTAGTCAGCCCTTTTCCTGCCCTGCTCCTCTCCCTTACTCGGGACCTACAGCCATACCATCCTGTTTCTGTGTGTGTAGATTTAGAAAAATAAACCCTTGTTAACCCCACAGTGACCAAGCAATTTTACTATTGTCTCTCCGAAAGTAGCCAAGGCAGTTGGCACATTTCTGCGCTGTTTGTGTTTAACTCTACTCGTTTATGGAACCCACACATATTATATACCGTTTTTCTCACCATTAAATGGACTTTCTATCGATACCATTATTTTCATTATATCTTATAATTTACTATAATCTACAACCAGGGGCGTACCTAGGGGGGGCGGGGGCGGCCTGCACCAGGTGGCACCACCCCCTAGGGTCACACTTTGTAAAAGGAAAAAAAAATTGTATTTTACCAGGAAGGATACATTGAGTTTTCACAAATTTTTAAGTATGTCCTGAGTAGGCAAGGCCTAGGCTTTCAATTTCCAGGGGGCAGCAGAAAACCTCACCACTAAATGGGTTACTCAGAGCACCGAAATGACGCCGACCTTTTGGTGTTCTGTTGTTCCCTGCACTTCGGGGAATAAAATTTCCCCACCCTGCAGTGAATTCAACATTCACCGCAGGGTCCCCAAAGTGCAGGGAGTCGGCCGCTGAATGCCGCCACTGGAAACCGGTGGCCTGCTGTTTTCAAAAAAAATACTGACCGCAAATGTCTGGAATTTACATATAAGATCCTATGATTGATTAATAAAAAGTTCTATTAAAAAAGAGGGGACACTTTGCCAAAAAAAATCTGAAAAATGACTAAAAGGTGCTAAAAAAAAGTCAAAGACTTTTATTGCAGATTAAAATAATAAATGGTTTATTAGATATTGCATAAAAACGTGAATATTTTTAACATTGAAACCTATGCGGTTCGCCTGACTAAACCTGCTGATTGAAACCACCGAACATCAGGGCATTTCACTGACATTTCTCTGCTGTTTGGTGTTCTCTGAATAGATTAACCATTACTTCTCTATGGGAATTTGCATTGCCTTCAAACAGCACCATACTTGCTGGCACTTCGCCAAACTTGTGTGTGAGCATATCCCAGAGCAGTGGTGTACATAGGGGAGTGGCGGGGGGTGGGCTGCCCCAGGTACCAGTGATTATTGGTGTGTCTTTAGGGGGTACTAGGAGGTGCCACTGTCACTGTGTGTCAGCTTTGAGCTGTGTTCTCAAACAATGAGCACCGGAGCAGGGCTTTTGCATAAGGAATAAAATAGAATAGAATAAAAATCCCCCTCTCCTTCCTCCATAGCTCCTCCCCCTGCCCCGCAGCAGCTCTAGGAGAGGGGGATGTGATTTGTGTGCAGAGAGAGAGAAGATGACAGTAAAGGGGGGTATCAGCAGAATATGAAGCCCTGTCTGCTTACTGCTGTTTAAAGTGGACCTTTCCTTAACCAGCACTGCAGTGATCAGAAATTTGTCATTGAGCTGCATGGCTCTTGGTGAGGTCCTGCATAGAGGGGGCCAGGCTGCATTCACTGCATCACCAGTGAATAGGCAGCCCAGGGTAAACAGGGACAGGGAAGAGGGAGTCTAAAAAAAACTGGAAAAGTAAAGAAAAAAATACCATAGCAGCATTTTATACCTGCAAAACACACACCCATTCTCTGCTCAGCTGTCATGCTGCACCTTTGGAAGTATGCTGATGTACCTGTAATGTACAGCCTGGCTCTAAGAACTTTGCCCTGGATCTCTTTCTTGGATTCCATTCCAGGTTTTGCCCAGGCTCAGCACCTTGTCCAGGTTCCTGGAGATCCAGCCTGGGTTTTCCTGTCCAGCCTGGGAGTTACAGCTGAAACCCATCTGCTATCAAGCCTCCATAAATAGCAGAGAGACCCAGCAAGGTTGGTTCTGCATTGTGGTTCCTGACTGATGTCACTTGGCCTTGTGTATCCTGTACCTGCAAGTGTATCCTGTACCTGCAAGTGTATCCATCATCTCAGTTCCAGTCTTTATCCTGATTCCTGCCATTACTCTGCCCTGCTGTTCCTGGATATATCACCGTACACCCTCCTTCATTGCCTGGAACTTCCTGCAATCTCCACCTGCTCTGTATCCAAGATCCTTGGTCAAGATCTCCTGGTTGCTGTACAAGTGTGCTTTCAACTATATAGCCCACGATCCTCAGTCTGGATCCTACCTGTGGCCTATACAGTTTTCACCACCTTCCCTGACCTTCCATTAAGGTAACAGTGCCAGCCGTCCTAATTCTTACTTGGTGGATCCTGTGTGCAGTCTGGACTACAATACCCACTATCCTCTCTTGTCAATAGACTTTGCCTGTGTTATACAGAATTGGCTTATTCTGTTCATTCCAGTGCCTACTGCCAAAGTCCCATTTGTGTTATTCATTAAATCTATAATATTTGCTTGACATCCTGTCTGGCCTCCCCTCTGTGTCGCCGCCTGCTGGGCTCACACCCGAACCGCACTCGCCACCTGACATCAGCAACTCCAATCCACAAAACCAGCCACCCAGCACACACACAACTCCCATCACACAAAAACAGCCACCCACACACAACTCCCATCACACAAAACCAACCAACCCACAACCCCCATCCCACACCAGTCACCAACACACAACCCAGCCACCAACACACAACTCCTATCACACAAAACAAGCCACCCCAACACACACACAACTCCCATCAACAAAACAAGCCACATGTGTACTTTTGTTCATAGCATGAGGATTGATATGTTGTGAGTTTGCAAAATCACTTAAAAATAAAAAGTCTTCAAAAAAATCTACACTCGCCTCTTATTGCACAGCACAGAGGACACATGATCCACCATCGGCAGATCCATAATATATCATTATTATATGTATACATCATGTCCTGCCAGAATGCTATAACTAAAATTATTTTGTTCTAAGTTTAGGAATACCCAGGGCTCTATTAAATTCTTCGCGCAAACGTTAATGCGTGTGGAAAAACGCATTAACGCGAGGGGAAAAACCCTTTACGCTGAACGTCGTATTACGACGTTCGCGCACAAAATGCGCGTTAAAATCTAACGCGAGTGACCCTGCGCGAACCCTTTGCGAGCGCAATTTAGGCTCGTGTCAGACGAGCGCACTGTACGTCCGTGTTGCCGCACATTTTGACGTCCATCGTAGCATACAATTATGATCAATAGAGACCCACGCACGAAGTACATCTGCACAGAACTGCCGAAGCACAACGGATGCAGCAGACAGACGCAGGTTAGGCAAGAACGTAAAACCGCTAGAACGGATGTGCGGAGTGCGCAAAGTCCGCATAGCTTTGTGTGTGAGTGATGGAACGTTGTCAGACGGACTGCATTTATACCGTAGAAGAAAGGTGCCGCGATCAGCTATCAGTGGGAATCTCTGTCGGTGGGAATCTTTGCCTTGATCGCGAGGAATTTGCAGAGGTGGGGGCGCCGAAACCAAAAAAAATTCAGCGGCTAAGGGTATCTAGGGCACCCAGAAAAGGAAGGATGGGTCGGAGCTCCAAAGACACACGTCCTCCTTCATCCGCAGCCGGCCACACCCCCCCGGGATCCAAATTTTTCAACTATCTGCCTGGCACTGTGTCCCTGCTGCTCCTCCTCTAAGATGCAGCCGGTGCCCAGCGGGCTGCATTGTATATGCCAGGTCAGAGAGCAGACTCCCCCACGGTGCTGGATACGGAAGCCTGCGCTCTCTCTCCTCCTGGTCCCTTCCTCCTTGCTGGTGCAGAGGAGGGCGTGCCAAAAGACGTCTACACTGCCGCCTTACCCCCAGCCTCCCCAGCAGTTCCAGACAGTGTGTGGTGCACCCTGGAAGGTGAGAAGGTGTGAATTTAAGTCCTGGCTGCATTGCTCTGCAGGGACTCAGTGACAGGGAGGCCACAGAACAAAGAAAAAAACTGCTGCTGCTTCCAAATACATGTCAAAACAGCATTTAAAAATATCTGCTCTGGCAACACAGGTATGTTCACCTGGTCCTGCTGTTACCACCATGTGGGGGTGTTCTCAAGGTCAAACACCCTCTCATTGGAGTCCCCCAATATTATTCAAACAGTACTTGGTGGATAGTGGAATTTCATTGCTGTGGATCTCATACACACTGCACATTACTGTGAGTTTCATTGCTGTGGAGCTCATCATACTCAGCAAAACTGTGAGTTTCATTGCTGTGGTGCTGTAACGGTAGCTGTATCGCTTACCCAAGAGTAGCGGAGTTGGGATCCTTGAGGGAAGAAGTATCTGCTTGAATAATACAAAAGGTTTATAACTTACAGACTGTAACAAGGAGACACAAGGACTAACTGAATTGTCTCTAAGCTCTGAAGGTTACGAGACCAACAGATTACCTAGGACACACTCAGAAACAGCAGACGTGGAATGACAGTCCGTGAAGTATTCAAGGTGCAGGGCAGTCAAATGCAGAAAGCAATCGTTTTGGTACATACAAGGACTAACTGAATTGTCTCTAAGCTCTGAAGATTTCGAGACCAACAGATTACCTAGGACACACTCAGAAACAGCAGTCGTGGAATGACAATTAGGGATGAGCTGTTCGGTTCGATCAGTTCGGAGTTCAATTCGAACTTTGGCCGTTGGCAAGTTTGCGAACTTCGAACTTTTTGGCGTGTTCGGTTCGAGTTTGAAAAAATTTTTTTTTTTGAAAAAAGTATAAAAAATGCTTAAAATAATAAAAACTCTAGAAATAAAGCGACTCTTTATTGCAGAATATTATAAGCAACGGTTTATTAGATATTGGATTAAAAAATAATGTCTACGTGCAAAGATTCTCACCTCTAAATGACCTGTGTTCTCAAATGCCGTAAACAACAGGTGTTAATTAGTGTTTGGAAATAACATGTGCTTTTAATTAGTCTGGTCTAATGAATTTGATACATTGTCTGTAGACTGAGGGTGTCTGGAGGTGTCTCCTGAACATGTATCAAACAACACCTGTGCTTCTGAGAAGTGTTCATTTCTCTACTAAATGCTCCTCTGATATGCTGTTTAACCACTTAACCCTGCATTTCACTGCTGTGTGCTCAGCTAATTTTTACCACTTTCGCTCATCATGTTTAAACGCGATTTGAAGCCACATTTTATTAAATGACCCAAACATATTAGATATCATTCTTTCCGGCAGACTCCGCAGATTCATAATATATCATTTTTATATGTATACGTCATGGCCTGCCTGTTCTGCTCAGGCCTTTCTATTAACACACTCCATGGCCTCCTAGCTGCCACAGTTCTGGAGATATCGGGGTTCAAATGAACCCCCTATCTCCACCAGGGGATTCCGGGCAGCTAGGGGTTCCCCGGCTATCTGACATCATCACGCTATGCGTGAGGATGTCAGGCAGTGAGGAGGGACCCAGGGGTGGAGCCGCCATCCAAGATGGCAGCCCCCACCGGAGATAGGCCGCACTTCGGCGCCGCAAGGCATCTCTATACACAGCATCTCTATACACAACCCCATCAGCATCTCTAAACACAGCCTCACAGCATCTCTATACACAGCCTCACAGCATCTCTATACACAGCCTCACAGCATCTCTATACACAACCTCACAGCATCTCTATACACAGCCCCATCAGCATCTCTATACACAGTCTCACAGCATCTCTATACACAACCTCACAGCATCTCTATACACAACCCCAACAGCATCTCTATACACAACCCCATCAGCATCTCTATACACAACCCCATCAGCATCTCTATACACAGCCTCACAGCATCTCTATACACAGCCTCACAGCATCTCTATACACAACCTCACAGCATCTCTATACACAACCTCACAGCATCTCTATATTGAGAATACGAACCGAACTCGGGGGTGTTCGGCTCATCCCTAATGACAATCCGTGAAGTACTCAAGGTGCAGAGCAGTCAGAGATGCAGTAATAACATAAAACAGAAATAAACAATAGTTAGTAATCGTGGTCTTAGCAAAACCATAAACCTAAGTAGTAACCTGGATAAAGGGACCCCGAAGGGTTGCAAACGATACCCCTAAACGTGAAGGGTTAGAATCCAAAACAGCTAGTGATCAACCCAGAAACCAGCAGGGGGTTAAATCACTACAACAAGTGATACAATGTAAAATGCACAGTAGAGAGAGAAAAGTCAAAAGCCAAGCCGGGTCAATAAACAGGAACAGGAATCTCATACAAAGCCGGGTCGTCAACAGTAGTCAATAGATATAGAAGTAGCAGTGCGTGAATAACTCCACAACAGGGCAATGAGGCAATTCCTAGAGCCCTGTTTTAAAGCCTGTGGCTCCTGGTAACCACACCAGACCCCGCCCCCTCAGATGCTGATCTGCCAGCAGAAAGTGCTGGCATCCGACCAGCCAGCGGTCTCCCTTCTTGCCCAGACCCCCCAGGGGGCACAGCGGGGGCTGAGGATGTAACAGGTGCTCACAAATGCTAGGGGATTTTCCACTCAGTGCCAGCGTTGCAAAAAAAACAACAAAAAAAGCAGCTAACTGCACTGCAATACAGACTTTTCTTGCAACAGAGACACTTAGTGGATAACCCCCATAGGCAGGGCCGGCCCAAGACATTGTGCTGCCTGGAGCGAAGGATGAAATGCTGCCCCCCCAAAAAAAACACACGCAGCATGTATGAGCGTATCACAGTGCACCACAGCAATAAAATTCAAACACTCATACACAATGTACATTAGAATTTTCTTGCTGTGGAGCTCTGTGATACAGTAATGTGAGGTGTTTATAACAGAGCCCAGAGTGTCACATACCCAGCAGTGCCCAGTGTCACATGCCCAGCAGTGCCCAGTGTCACATGCCCAGCAGTGCCCAGTGTCACATACCCAGCAGTGCCCAGTGTCATACCCAGCAGTGCCCAGCGTCACGTGCCCAGCATCATATACCCAGCAGTGCCCAGTGTCACATACCCAGCAGTGCCCAGTGTCACATACCCAGCAGTACCCAGCGTCACATACCCAGCAGTGCCCACACATGGGTATATTGCCCCAGCTCACACATGGATATATTTGCCCCAGGCTCACACATGGATATATTTGCCCCAGGCTCACACATGGATATATTTTCCCCAGGCTCACTCATGGATATATTTGCCCCAGGCTCACACATGGATATATTTGCCCCCAGGCTCACACATGGGTATATTGCCCCAGCTCACACATGGATATATTTGCCCTCATGGATAAATTTGCCCCCGGGCTCACTCATGGATATATTTGCCCCCAGGCTCACTCATGGATATATTTGCCCCCAGGCTCACCTCTGCCAGGCCCAGGCTCCAAGGTGCGGATCGTGCAGCCGCTGCGTTCCTTCCTTCAACAAGCGACAGCCTGCATGAGTATCTGCCGTTCGCCTGGGATCCACCCTCCAGCCTGCCGTGATCTCGCGAGATCACGTGATCTCGATCGCGGTAGGCTGGAGGATGGATCTCAGGCGAGCGGCAGATACTCATGAGGCTGACGCTCATTGAAGAAACGAACGCGGCAGCCTCACGATCTGCTGTCGCCGCATAAAAAAATAGTGCAGAGCGCAGCAGCGGCGCCGGTGGCTGAAATTTGCCGCCCCCGAATTTCTGCCACCTGGCGCCGCTGCTCCGCTCTGCATCATTGTCGGGCCGGCCCTGCCCATAGGGTTACAACAATAGTTGTAGTTCATTTAAGGAGCACAGTATTAAAAAATATGGCTCCCTTTTATAGTGTTTTCCTTTAAGTGAGCTACAACTATTGTATATTAGGACACGAAAATAGTCATAATAATCAGTTTTTCCCCGGGTGTGAGAGTACCCCCTCCTATTAGTACCCCCACCTATTTTTCCAGAAAAAAAGCACTGCACAGAGATAAACACATATCATCTAGGCAGTAGCCACTGGACGCAGGCTCAGAAATAAGGCTTTTCCCAGACTTTTAAGGCAACATCACAAACTATTGGCCATTTTACACAAAGCAGTTACTAACAACATTTATTATAATTTAGAAACACAATGCTGGGAGGTTTATTGCTGTACAGACACACACCCTGAATATATGGAGGAGCCTCCAAAAGGAGGGACATCAGGAAAAAGAGGGACAGGGGGAATTGGGACCAAAAGTAGGACATTAGGGTTGTAGTCACTTTTGTTGCCAGCGGTTTAGACATTAATGGTTGTGTGTTGAGTTACTTTGAGGGGTCAGCAAATTTACACTGTTATACAAACTGGACACTCACTACTTTATATTGTAACAAAGTGTCATTACTTCAGTGTTGTCACATGAAAAGATTTAGAAAAATGTGAGGGGAGTACTCACTTTTGTGAGATACTGTATATATATATATATATATATATATATATACTGATTACCTGTGTACGTACCTCTCTCTTGCTACTGACTCTGCTATTAGTTAACCCCTCTATTACTGCGTGATGTTTACTGAACTCTTCTGTTCAGTACGTGGCTCTTGAACTGGTATCGATGTTGTTACTTTTATCACATACTTCCTATAGTACGCTTACAGGATACCTGTACTTACCTAGTGGTTTTTCTAGTAGAGCAGATTCGGCCATCTCAAGGACTGGCCTCTCATTTTTGGGATCTTTTTAGGGTTGTTTGCGTGCCGGGTCACACTATCCTTGATACAAGATCTGCTACACTAAGAGTTCCAGTCCATATAAAGATCTCATGTCTTTCTAAGAATAAAACAAATGTATTGGCATAGGATGTGCAGATTCAGAGGTCTGTTTCCTTTCCTGAAAATATAAACATGTCTGCGGGAAGTGCATAGCTGGGCTCTCTGGGGGGGGGGGGGGCGGCAATGGACACATATAATTTCCATTTGGAAAGCTTACATTCATAATGACATGAAACAGAGGGCTTTGGAGAAAGGGTAGAGAACCAAACAAAAAATAGAGGCATTATGATGCCTCTAATATGATAAAAGGAGACACATAGCAATCCAAAATATTTTAATAGAAATAAAATTGTCAATGTAGATAATATACTGGTGCTATCCCAAGAAATAAAATTAATACAGTCACAAAAGCCTGATGATGTAGGGAAGAGATTTCCTATTTAAATATTTAAAAACACACTAATAATTGGCCATAATATATTTTCAGCATGTAGCATTCACCTCATATGCATAAATAGAATATTCCATCATACAACTTACGTTCAGATGGTGTTCAATAGTTGGTTGCTTAGCACCAACAGCACACTTGGGGCTCCAATAATTGTAATGTTAGCAGTTTATATGCAATGTCCATAAACATAAAAGTGCTCATTTCCACTTAATTGTTTCAGGGCCTGTACATGTGCCGTACTCAAGGGTATTGTCCACCATGGAAATTTATATTTTACGTTCAGCAGTTCAGGGATGAGATACAAAAATAAAATTAAAACAAATATATAACACTATGGTCAGAGACAGACTGAAAAAAATTACATAAACAAATAGGAAACAATGTGGACAAAAAAAACAACAAAAAACAAAAACCAGATGAATTAGGGAAGAGAGTTGTTGGCGGCAGGAGTTGAGAAAGTGCCGGCCGTGATGTCCTCTGATGCAAGTGTCACTGTCTTTGGAGCTATAAAAATAGATTAGCAGTGCATGGAGACCCTTCATGTGAAGGTCTGCATGATTAAAACATAGAAACATAGAAAATGTCGGCAGATAAGAACCTTTCGGCCCATCTAGTCTGCCCAATTACATGGATACTTTACCTGGATTTATCTTTTGTTTAGGATAGCCTTATGCCTATCCCATGCTTGCTTAAATTCAATTACTGTTTTGGCCTCTACCACTTCAACTGGAAGGCTGTTCCATGTATCCACCACCCTCTCAGTAAAATAATGCTTCCTGATGTTACTTTTAAACCTTTGCCCCTCTAATCTAAGACTATCAGTGTTATTCAAAGAGCTCTGAATTGCTTGAGAAAGGTAACCGAATGCTGAAAATCAGGGTTCGGTTACCTTTCCTGGCCATTCGGCTATCCAGAGAGCAGGCAATACGCCAAATCCTGGCGAATTGCCTGAACATACGGTGCCTGTTCGGTGCCTGTTCGAGGGCAGTGAATCCCATGAAAAAGCACTGCTTCGTCTATTCAGAGAATACAAACCAGCAGTGAAAGATTCCCGAAATGCCCTGCCATTCGGTGTTTTCACGCGGCAAATTTATTCAGGAGAATCCTATAGACTTCAATGTTAAAAATATTCCCGTTTTAATTCAATATCTAATAAACTGTTCATTATAAAATTCTGCAGTAAAGAGTCTCTTTAGTTATAGATTTTTAAAGATATTTTAAGCATTTTTTTATTTATTTTTTTTAAAAAAGTCAGATTTTTTTTTTTTTTTTAAGTTTTCTTCTTTTTTTCTGTAACAGCCCTCTTTATTATCATTCCCTGGATCTCATATGCAAATTTCAGACATTTTCGCTCAGTAGTTTCTTTGCAAACAGCGTTTCACTTTCACACATTCATACAAACTGTTTTCCTAATTTATTCACTGCCTCTTCTGCTGTGTTGAAGGCTGTGATCGGCTCCTGTTCAGGTTTTTCTGTGGTCTTCGGCAGGTTATTCAGATGTTTTTGCAGGTTTTCAGCGTACATTCGCTGGGTTTTGCGGTGAGTTTTCGTCGGGTTTGCGGCAGCTTTTCCCTGCAATTCGGGGACCCTGTGGTGCTTGCTGAATACACCGCAGGGTCACCGAAATGGGTCAGCAAAACAAACCGAATTGAAGAGAACGAAAAGTCACCGAACGTGCGGTGACTTTTTGAATCTCTTTGAATAACCCTGCATGTCCTCTTGTTTTGCTACTTTGTTTCCTTATAAATATACTCCCTTCCTCTACCTTGTGGATTCCCTTTACGTATTTAAATGTTTCTATCATATCTCCTCTGTCTTGTCTTTTTTCCAAGCTGTAATAGACATAGCAATAGACATGTGCAATTCTTTTTCTAACGGATAGGTTTTTGTCCGATTTTTTTTTTTTCTTTTTTGCTTATCCGGAGATTCGGACCAATCCAAAGATCCGAATAAAAAGAGGAAAGAAAATAACTAAAATCCGACAATCCGAATTGACGAAAGAACAAAAATACGGAAATTAAATAGTTAATAGAACTAAAATACGAATTGGCGGATTGAAAACATTAAAAATAACGAATGCATTATATTTCTTTCGGATTCATTCTGATCCATTCGATTTCTCAGATGGACAGTGTTATTTCTATCTCTGGCCAATGAGCTTGTTCGTTTTGTACCTTAGTCAGACTGCATTTCAGAGAAGGGTGTTGATTTTGTCTTTTCTTTAGTTGGACATGTGAGATTGAGAGTGAGAAACTGGTAGTAGTACTGATCAAGCTCTCTGATTGGCTGCACTGACAGTAATGTTAGTGTGCAGTGCATTGTGCAGCAAATAATAAATTTAGTTTGTTCCTAAATCCTCACAGGGTTATTCAAAGAGATCCGAATTGTGGCCGAAAGGTAACCGAACAGTGAAATTCAGCATACGGTTACCTTTCCTGGCCATTCGGCTATCCAGAGAGCAGGCAGTTTGCCAAATCCTGGCGAATTGCCTGCACATACGGTGCCTGTTCGAGGGCAGTGAAATCCCCATAGAGAAGCAATGCTTTGTCTATTCTGAGAACAAAAACCAGCAGTGAAAAGTTGCCAAATTGCCCTACTGTTCGGTGGTTTCATTCGACAGGTTTATTCAGGTGAATCCCATAGGCTTCAATGTTAAAAATATTCCCGTTTTGATTCAATATCTAATAAACCGTTGATTATAATATTCTGCAGTAAAAAGTCTCCTAATGTATAGATTTTTTAGGATCTTTTAGGTATTTTTCGGGGGTTTTTTTGCGAAACTTTTTTTGTTTTTTTTAAATAGTTTTTTCTTTTTTCTGTAACAGCCCTTTTTATTATCATTCATTGGATCTTATATGTAAATTTCAGACATTTTCATTCTGTAGTTTCTTTGCAAAAAGCGTTTGACTTTTCAAACATTCAAGCGTACTGTGTTTTTTTTTCACTCCATTGTCAGGTTTTTAGTGAAAGAATCAATGTATCTGATAATAATACACGGTGTTGAGAATAAAACAATGGTCCTCCTAGAGGCGATTTAAGAACATCAAACACATAAAAGGTGGCAGTGTCTAACAACGGCTATAAGATAACCTGTGCCAGAAATAGTCAATAAGGTGGCCGTGATGGTATCAATGGCGTGGAAAAAGAACCCAAAAACACAGTTTATTGAAAGTGCATAATGCAAATGGGGGGGGGGGAAAAAGTGGTAGTAGAGTTGTCTGGGAATACTCATAAGTTGGGGCATCCTCCTGAGGGCGGAAAGTGCTTGCAGTTACGTCCCTCAATGTCTCTCAAAAGAGAACAGAAACAAAAAATAGGCCAATAGTGCAGAATAGTAAACAATTCAGTTTTCCCTCCTCCTGAGTAAAGGCAGAAACTCACATTTAATAGAGCCGCACTTGGTCCTGGCTCTAGGATTATGGGCCTCGGGCCAAATAGAGGGTGGCGCTGCCCTTCTTTTTCAGTATAGGTTACTTAGGAGAGATAAAAGGAACCCAGAGACGGCGCTCTCAAAGTATAACACCGTATATCACAGGGTGGAGACAGTAGGAGCAACATTCACCGATAATAGGAGCTCTGTATCTTTAAGGGCATCAGGTGCTTCTGTAGTGAATATTCTGACCCCTTGGATCGCCAATCCTCGGTTCCTGGGTAGCTGCAAAGTGCAGTGTGCAGGGAGTGGAAGCACAGCCAGCCAGTAAAGGGTTAAAATTAATAAAGAATAAAAGGTTGGACATATATATCGCTGAGACACGTTTCGGACACCAAGGCCTTCATCAGTCAGTCTTAAATGTCCATAAAATAGTGTGCAAATATGCAGAATTCTTTATGGGTTCTAGACTCATTTAAACCAGCGCTAACGAAAAAACCTGCTAGGGTTAGCTCACACCAGATGATAGTGCCCTTAGAATATAACATTTTTAAATGTGCAGTATTTTGGGTTTTATGTATATTATTACCATACATGAACACAAATGACAGTTTTCTGCAAACCTTTGACCGGGTACTGAGACTCCCATTGCTCTCATTTATTGTTCTTGCCTGTTTGGAGTAAAAGGAGTTAAAGATCACTGCACAGAACCTTCACCTGAAACTCAGTAATCTAAGGCACCATTTAGGCTAAGGTCAGACGAAAGCAGTTTTAACGTGCGTTTAGCCGCACGAAATCACGGCCGTGCTAGCAGCAAATGACGTCCAATGCCGGGGAACATACGACGTACTGCCGCACGAAAGTTCGTCCGCGCAACGCAAGTGGCAAACGAACGCATTTTTTAGAGAACGTCAAACCGCTACTACTGACGTACAGAGTGCGCTGCGGCCGCATAGCGGCGTGTTTGCGTGATTGGGAGACGTTAGACGCTGCACACGTCCGGCCAACATAACGTCCAGACGCAAAAAGTGTTTTATTGATGATCCGTACAAAATCACGGACGAAAATGCGCATCGTATGACTGCTATCGCGTATTCCGTGAAAAAATACGTCCATTCGTTCGAACGCACTTTTTCACGGACAACGCGAAAAATGCGTTAGTCTGACCCTAGCCTAAGTCAGTTCCCCGATGCCCTTGAATACGCCTTTCGAATATGCAGAATCAATATGAGTGAGCTGCTTTAGTAGTGAAACATGCAGCGCATATTGATACTAGATATGTTTGTCAAACATAACTGGAAACTGGGAAAAAAAAATTGTACATGTCACGCCAAACTAAAAACCATCTTTATCTTTTTGTATTGATTTGTTGCTGGTTTGTAAAATGTATCCCTGGGGATTCTTATATTTCCAGTACACTGATTTTAAGGACTCATCAACAGAAGATGCTTTAAATTAACAATGGAGAGTAAAATTGTCCATATGTAGCGGTAGTTGAATCCAAATTTTGATTTCCTGTGATTATCACTAAAAACAGTGACAGTATTTCAAGGAGAGGATGCCATAAGCACGCTGGCACAGATTTATTGGCTGAACCCTCGAACATTTTGTTGTTGAGGATATTCCATATGTTATGTGTGAAGGCTCCGCATGGCAGTCTATTCATCACTTTATAAACTGCTTTTTATATTTCCTGTACCCTTGGGCACTACCATCGAATTTGTACTAGAGACCCAACTGTGCACACCTCTGAAAAATTGCTTGCAGATCTATGTATATTATGGAAGTTATTGGTGGTATGTTATAAAATCATCCTGCGCTATACCCTTCTAAACATTGTTTATCTATAATAATTGCAAGAATAATTAGTTACTGGGGGAAACATAGGGCATAGATCATTGAATTCCCAGTAAACTAAAATGCTTGTTCCAGTACTTCATTTCATCTGTCAATTTTCTTTACCACCATGCTGAGAGTTGACATAAATAATAAAGCTGCTTCAATATACATGTTATTATTAGAATTAGGTATGTTTGCTAAGATTTTTAAAGTGAATGATATATCAAGAGAATTACACCAGGTGCGCTGAACTACAACGCATCAATTTCATTTTTATATCGACTAAAATGTACCTAAACTAGTAATACACATGACTCAAGCACTGAACCTCATATTGAGTTTCCTACCTTATCTATCATAAGTGTCTGCATTAACCAAATATTACTTGCTAAAATTTTATTAGTCATTCAAGCTGCATCTATATGGACTAAGGCTGGGTTCACACCTGGGCGTAGCGCTGCGTCGCGCAATGTGCGTGTTTTTTCTACGCGCGTTCGCGCATCCAAAAAAAACGCACGAACGCGCGTTGCAGCGCGTTCGCAGCTATTATATTGCCGCGAACGCGCTGCTGTATGCCCGAAAAGAAGCTCCCGAACTTCTTATTGCGTTGGCCGTTTTAACGCGCGTTCCTGCGCGCTGTAAAACGCTTAGGTCTGAATGGGTCCCATAGCAAAGCATGGGATTTCCCCGTTCCTGCGTTTTAAAGCGCACACGAACGCGCATTAAAACGCCCAGGTGTGAACCCAGCCTAAGAATCGGGCAGCATCCTACCAACATGATGACCAAATACGGAGAGTGATGGAACCCTTACTTCTTAGGCTGGCGGCACGCGAGCGTTCAGGTACTGTGCTCAGTGCGTCCATTACGGCCGCATTTTTTTTGACGGGAGATGTTGTGTGTACTGCGGGAAAGTGCGGCCGCCACGGACACACATTTTGACGGGAGATATTGTGTTATACAGACGATCAGTAATGCCATCGGCAGATGCTTCAGCGTGCCGGCCTTCGCACTTGCGCTCGTAAATATTTACGCCCACAAGAAGCACCACGTAGTTCCTGCGGGACGCCTAGCTTTTTCACGTCCATGCCATTTTCGCATCCGGAGCAATACGCGAATGCCGTGCTTGAACAAGTGCGCAGGTGCATTGTGCGGTGTTCTTCATTGACTCAATTAAAAACTACAATGGATGGCAAATTGCGCGCACAGACGGATGCAAAAAATCCGCTCGTGTGCCGCCAGCCTGAAAGGACCCAGACTGCTGAGTCGTTTTGAATTGGTGTTTATTTAAGGTATCCATTGATAGAACGTAGAACGGTTCTAGGTACCTAATGCTGGGATTCCTAAGTGTTGAGTAGATAAGGGTTAAGAGTAGCTGGAGTTAATAACTGGAATCATGAGATACAGGCATGTAAGGAACAGAAGGGTAAGTTTGGCAAAAGCTAGACAAATTAATAAAGATTAAAAAATAGTGATACATGCACACCAAGCGCTAAAGCTGATAATACAGTGAATTCTCAATTCTTATTAGTGCAAGTGCAGCTCTAATGGGAGAAACAGTGCACGAAACTGCAAAAGCACTCCCAAAAAGTGCAAGGGAGACAAAAGGGGTTATTCAAAGAGCACTGATGTCGGTGCTCTTTCATCCCCGACCCCCCGACCTTGGGGTGAATTCCGCATTCACCGCGGGGTCCTTGAGGTGCAGGGAAAATTTGCCAAAAAAATGCTGAGTTGAAAATAAAAACCGTAGCAAAACTGGCAAAATTATCAGATCTGATCCGATAACCCGTCGAACGCGTCCGAAAAAAGCAGATGATCTGCCAAACACAGCGCCGACCAGCTGCCGGATAAAGCCGAGTAAACAGAGAAAAAAAAAAAGAAAGAAGGACTGAAACTTTTAAAATTTTAAATGCTGTTTGCATAAAACTACTGGACAAAAATGTCTGGAATTAACATGTAATGTCCTATGAATAATAATAAAAAGGTCTATTACAGAAACAAAACGCTATTTAAAAAAAATCTGAAGAAAAATCCCGAAAAATGTCTAAAAAGTTTTTAAAATAAACAAAGACACTTTTTGCTGCAAATTAAAAGAATAAAGGTTTAATAGATATTGGATAGAAACAGGAATATATTTTATATTGAAATTTATGGGATTCGCCTGATTGAACCTGCCGAATGAAACCACTGAACATCAGGGCATTTCACTGACATTTCGGTGCTGTTCGGTGTTCTCTGAATAGATTAACCATTACTTCTCTATGGGGATTTCACTGCTGCCGACGAATACCCATATTTCCCATAAGTATGGACCTCCACCTCGTGCCACATTGAATGATCTGCAGGAATGCATCAATGAAGCTGTAATTTGATCATGCCGGACATACTGCAGATAGTTTGGTCTGAGTTAGATTATTGCATCGTTGTTTGCTGAGTAACGGGTGGGGCGCTCATTGAGTGTGTGTGAGACCAACCAATACCACATGAAACTTTATGGGCAGTATTACATACTGCCCGCTAAAACGGGGATGCTAAGGAGGAAAACCTGCGTCTGCAGGTTTCTCCTTAACGTCCCCGTTTTAGCTCCATATTACAGGGTAGGAGCTAATTCAGCAGCCTGCCCCGTAATGCAGCGCTAAGCCTCAGGATGCTCGAGGCAGCACTAAGCAGCGCCGTGACCATCCCCTCCATGGAGTCCGTGAGAGGTGAGATCCTGCAGGTCATGTGACCGGCAATCAAAGCCTCAATGGAGTCCTATACTCGGCAAACAACGATGCAATAATCTAGCCCGGACCAGACTCTCTGCAGCATATCAGGTATGATCAAGTTTACAGCTTCATTGATGCGTTCCTGCAGATCATCCATTGTGGCGCGAGGTGGAGGTACATACACTCTGTCCTTCACGTACCCACAAAGGAAGAAGTAACAAACAGTTAGGTCCATGATCTCGGGGGCCACTTGCAGAACACCTGGTAATTTTGGCCAGAACGGCCAATGCATCTGTTTGCACCAGTTGCAGCTTGTAAGGATGAGAGCACCAGCATTTAGGTAAGATCTTGCTTATCGTGCTTTGTGGGACTTTTAACTCTCGGCTAGCTCTGTGGGTTGACTTCTTGGGGCTGTGCGAAAAGGCTTCTCTGACACGAACAACACCTTGTGTCACGGCTTGCGGCAGGGGATCTGGAGCCCAGGTGCAGAGGCGGGAGAACAGTCTCAGGATCGCGGTACAAAAGGGTTTTCCAAATATCGTAGTCGTGGTCAGAAGGGTGGTCAGGGACAGGCGGCGAAACAGGAAAGGTCGAAGGGTAAGCCAAGGACTGGTACACAGGTAGCACATGAATAAGCTTCTCAATTAGTAACCACTGGAAGTGATACAACGCTGAAGCGAGGACTGAGTGTGACAGAAGGGTTTATATACGTGGTGGGATTTGTCTGTTCACCAATTGGCTCCTCTAGAGAGGAGAGCCAATCAGGGCCTGAGTGGGTTTTGGTGCTGTTCCCCATCAGGTCCACCCAGGGCTGAGGTTCCTCCCCTTGGGCCTGTTCCACCAATCCTGACCTCTGTACCCGCCCCTGTGACGTCAGACGCCGGGAGCCGCCATGTTCCACGTGGAGACAGCGGGGCTGCGGCGCTGACTCTGTCAGTGCGGGCGTGGAGAGGGCCGCAATGGACCGGGCAGGGCCCTGGAGTATCCCCAGCCCTCGAGCCACGCGCCGGGGACGCCGGCGCGTCGGACCGCCACAGCCAGCCCTCGTGATGGGCAAGCCTCCCGGCTGTTGCCACATCGCCGGGCGGCGTAACAGCCGGCGGGGTGGCCCGTCTGAGCCTGCGAGAGGTGAGCCCCCTGTTCGGCGTGACACCTTTCTCCGAGACCGAAGGTCGGCCTGAATGCCTCTTTGTCTGATCAGAGATGCATTCTTTCTCAATGAAATTGTTGTACCACTTCAAAATGGACTTGTTAGTAGGCGGAGCTACAATAAATTTTTGTTTGAAAGCATGCTGCACAGTCACAACACTGTTTTAGCAAATTCCAACACACACCAGCTGTGTTGCTGTGGGGTAAGTGCCATCTTGGTTTTCACTGCCCTCTGGCAGTGGGAAGAATGCACATACATTCCACGGGAGAGAGAATTTTTTTGTTAAATGTATCTGCGATCATTATAATTATAAACATATTCCAATACGTTTTGATTTCATATCTACTTTAAATCAAGGAGTGTTTTCCTGCTCACTCTGTAGATCCCATGTCATCGTTGATTTAATGAAATCAGAGTAGACATTCAAGACTTTGTAGAACTTTTCCAAGGACTCAATGTGCAAGCCGACACACCAACACATCAATCTAACGTCACCAATTGATAACATGCTGTTGGAATAATGTATTTGAGTAGATGGTTTCTTCCTTCAAGCTAACAATGCATATGTTGGCAAATGTAGACATTACATTAGAACCCATGGTAGACACTCTGATTTGCAGAAGGAGTTGATCAGAACCCCGAAAAAAAGTTATTCTTCCACTATCAACATGAGACTTAAAAAATTGGACCAGCCACCAAAGTATCCAAGAGGCTTATTCAAAGAGAATCCCTGCAATTCGGCGATCCTAGTTTGCCGACCCTGCGTTGTATTCAGAAAGCAACACCGTACTGCAGGGAAAACCCACCGCAAACCCGACGAACACTCACTGCAAAACCTGCCGAACACTCACCGAAACCTGCAGAAATAGCTGGATTAACTCCACCAAACATGCCGGATAAACCCGACTAGCCGCTGATCACAGCGCAGAGCACCCGCCGGAAAAACCCAACACGCAGACGAATAAGATAAAAAAAAAAAACATAGTACGCTTGCAAGTTTGAAATTTGAAACGCTGTTTGCAAAAAAACTACTGAACGAAAATGCCTGGAATTTACACATAAGATCCAATTAATGATAATAAAAAGGGCAGTTACAGTAAAAAGAAAAGACGATTTAGAAAAAAAAATTGCCAAATAATGCCAAACAGTTCCTAAAAAATCTATAAATAAAGAGACTTTCTACTGCAGAATATAATATTAAATGGTTTATTAGATATTGAATTAAAACGGGAATATTTTTTAACATTGAAGCCTATTGTATTCGTCTGAATAATAATACTGAACGAAACCACCGACTAGCGGGGCATTTCGGCAACTTTTTCCTGCCGTTTGGTGTTCTCTGAATAGACTATCAGGGTTATTCAAAGATATTCGAAAAGTCACCGCACGTTCGGTGACTTTTCGTTCTCTTCAATTCGGTTTGTTTTGCCGATCCAATTTCGGTGACCCTGCGGTGTTATTCAGCAAGCACCACAGGGTCCCCGAATTACAGGGAAAAGCTGCCGCACACCCGACGAAAACTAACCGCAAAACCCAGCGAATGCACGCTGAAAACCCTCAAAAACATCTGGATTAACCTGCCGAAAACCACAGAAAAACCCGAACAGGAGCCGATCGCCGCCTTCGACACAGCAGAAGAGGCAGTGAATAAATTAGCAAAACAGTTTGTATGAATGTGTGAAAGTGAAATGCTGTTTGCAAAGAAACTACTGAGCGAAAATGTCTGAAATTTACATATGAAGTCCAATGAATGATAATAAAAAGGGCTGTTACAGAAAAAATCAGAAAAATGCTTAAAATATCCTAAAAAACCTATAAATAAAGCGACTCTTTACTGCAGAATTTTATAATGAACGGTTTATTAGATATTGAATTACCACGGGAATATTTTTAACATTGAAGTCTATGGGATTCTCCTGAATTAACTTGCCGAATTAAACCACCGAATGGCAGGGCATTAGGGGAACCTTTCACTGCTGGTTTGTGTTCTCTGAATAGCCGAAGCAGTGCATTTTCATGGGGATTTCACTGCCCTCGAACAGGCACCGAACAGGTACCGTATGTGCAGGCAATTCGCCAGGAGTTGGCGAATTGCCTGCTCTCTGGATAGCCGAATGGCCAGGAAAGGTAACTGAACGCTGATTTTCAGCGTTCGGTTACCTTTCTCAAGCAATTCGGATCTCTTTGGATAACCCTGTAAGTATTGCTTCTCTATGGGGATTTCACTGCCCTCGAACAGGCGCCGAACAGGCATCATATTTGCAGGCAATTCACCAAGATTTGGCGAACTGCCTGCTCTCTGAATAGCCGAATGGCCAGGAAAGGTAAGCGTACGCTGAATTTCACTGTTCGGTTACCTTTCGGCCACAATTCGGATGGCTTTAAATAACCCCACTAGTTTGCACAGGGTTCATTTTACACATTCCAGATCTTCATCATGTTTGGTGGATGCGTAAAAGCTTATCATGTCAAGAGTAATGAATATTAAAGGCGTTCCAACTGTCCCTTTAGCTAGTAAGAATGTCTGGCTTATGACCAGCAATAGATTTTATAATTCTCTTTGACAGTCTTAGAAATGTGTACAAACATTTGTGCTAATGGGGGAAAAAAAGACTATTCGGTGGCGGTTATTGGACAGCCTTGTGTATTTCTTAAAGATTTGCTTTGGGGAATGTACACAAGGCAGGAATAATGTGATGTTCCGCATACAGCAAATGAATACGGAGGACATTTTTCTATAATTTTCTCATCTACGGCTTGTCTAAGTCAGGTCTCAGTTTTCAATTATAGGTCCTTTGTTGAATTCAACTTGAGACAGGTATCACCCTCACTTAATTGTCTTGTAACGTCTTCTACATAATCACACCTGTCAAGGATCATAACGAGTGCCCCTTTTATCAGCTGGCTTAATAATTATGTTCAGATTTTTTAAGCATTCTCAAAGAGTCAAGTTCATCTTTATAATTGACTATCGTTACTGCACAATTTTTTATATTTTGCACATGGTATTTTCAGGCATTTTTTCCACATTGGTCTATTCCGCATACACTTCCACTGTGCTAAATACAAATTAAAAGATATTATTATGACTTTGCCAATGTTATTCTTTTTTATTTATTTTTTTAGATTATTTTTTACCTGTATTGTAAACATATATATTTAGATACTTCTTCATAAATATTTAAATTGATATTCTTGATATAATTATTCAATTACATATTTACAAAAAGGATCATTATACTATATATCATTAAACTACATGTTTATAAGACTTAATTTATCTGTATACCATTTTTTATTATTATATATAAATTATGGTGACAATAATAATAATAATATATTAAACTACATGTTTATAATATTTATTTTAACTATATACCTTTAAAGTACATATCTTAACTACATGTTATCATGAAAAGTATTAAATATAAAAATCATTTTTTATAGCTATTGTCCTCTAATAGATGTTAGAAGCAAGCAGAGAGTTGCACTTGATGTTATTGTTTCCTTTTTTTTGTTCCTTAAATGATGCTATGCTTCTTATATTTTGCCACTTTTTCAAGTTGCATCATGAACTTGTTGCAGATGCCCTTAATGTGATGGTCATTAATAATTGCCCCTCAGGTGGTGTTGGCAAGAAAATAAAATAGGGGAATAAGTAATGTCAAAATCCTAATAATAATATGTCAGCTTTTTCAGAGTACTCTTGATGAATTATGACCTCTCCCTGATATAATATAAAGGGATGCTTTAGGGTTAAATGGAGAGGTTAAAGATTAACCACTCTTTACCCACTCCACACTCACCTTCTTGTTTGTTACATTTGTCTTTGATAAAACGTCACTTTATTCTAGTAGTGGACTCCCTCAGCACTCCTCCAGCTGTAACATGCTGCCAGCTTCCTGCAAGCCGCAGCGGTCCCATGACTGTGAGGAGACTGGAAGCTCACTCAAGCATTCAGCCATCCAGTAGTTCTCAATGCTAGCTGGGAGCTGAGTTCTGAGAAGGGTCTTACTTCTGGGAACTCAACATGAACTTTAGATCAGTGCTCGCAGACCACAGCTTCTTGGTGGGACTAAAGCCTTGTACTTGAAGGGCTGAATCAGCCCTTCAAGAGGGTGAAAGCACTTCAGGTCACTGTGATCAAAGTGCTTAGAGTAGGGCTGTCAAACTACCGCCCTTCAGATATTTCGGACCCACAAACACCCATGATTCTCTGGCCATCTTCACATTCAAAGAAGTTTAGTATTTGTAGGGAATTAACATGGGGGGGGTGAATTTTGAAAGCTCAGACCTAGAGTGTCCCTTTTGATATTCTGGGCTCTGATGTTTGCTAGTATCACTGGTGTATTTTGGCCTAGGCCAACAAGGCCCAGGCCTAGGGCAGCACTTTCCAGGGGGCGGCGGCCCGCTGGGTGGCCCCACCCCTAAAAAAACAAAAACTTTTGCAAACTATTTTACCAGGAAGGAAACATTGAGATGTCACTAATTTTCAAGTATGTCCTGGGTAGGCAAGGCCTAGGCTTTCACTTTCCAGGGGGCAACAAAAAACCTCACCACTAATTGGGTTACTCACAGAGCACCGAAATGACGCCAACATTTTGGTGTTCTGTAGTTCCCTGCACTTCGGGGAATAAAATTTCCCAACCCTGCAGTGAATTCACCATTCACCGCAGGGTCCCCAAAGTGCATGGAGTCGGCCGCTGAATGCTGCCACTGCAAACCTATGGCCTGCTGTTTTCAAAAGAACTACTGAACGAAAATGTCTGGAATTTACATATAAGATCCTATGATTGATAATAAAAAGTTCTGTTACAGAAAAAGGAGAACCGCTATTAAAAAAAAGGGAGGGAATTTAGCCCAAAAAATTCTGAAAAATCACTAAAAGGTACAAACAAAAATCAATAAATCAATAAATAAATAAAGACTTTTTACTGCAGATTAAAATAATAAATGGTTTATTAGATATTGCATAAAAAAACGGGAATATTTTTAACATTGAAACCTATGGGGTTCGCCTGAATAAACCTGCTGATTGAAACCACCGAACATCAGGGCATTTCACTGACATTTCTCTGCTGTTTGGTGTTCTCTGAATAGATTAACCATTACTTCTCTATGGGGATTTGCACTGCCTTCAAACAGCACCGTACTTGCTGGCAGTTCGCCAAACTTGTGTGTGAGCATATCACCAGAGCAGTGGTGTACTTAGAGGAGTGGCGGAGGGTGGGCCGCCCCAGGTACCAGTGATTATTGGGGTGTCATTAGGGGGTACTAGGAGGTGCCACTGTCACTGTGTGTCAGCTTTGAGCTGTGTTCTCAAACAACGAGCAGCGGAGCATGGCATTTGCATACGGAATAAAATCGAATAGAATAAAAATCCCCTCTCCTCCCTCCATAGCTCCTCCCCTGCCCCGCAGCAGCTCTAGGAGAGGGGAGGGGGATGTGATTTGTGTCCAGAGAGAGATGACAGTAAATGGCAGGTAAAGGGGGGGGTTTCAGCAGAATATGAAGCCCTGTCTGCTTACTGCTGTTTAAAGTGGACCTTTCCTTAACCAGCACTGCAGTGATAGAAATTTGTCATCGAGCTGCCTGGCTCCTGGTGAGGCTGCTTGCGTGCAGGTCACACTCGGTCCGGCCAGTCAGGTGGTACTGAGTCTCAGTACCACCTGACTGGCTGAACCACGTGACACGCATGCACGCAGCTGCCCGCCCTTTCGTTAAGATGGACTGTCACTCTATTCTGGACTGAACACCCACCGGGAAGGGAATCAAAGCCACGGTGCACCCTCTGGCAGTGGCACCCCACTGCTGACAAGATGGCTCCACGCACAGGCACAGCCGTGATCCTAACGTGGCCTGGAGGGACCTCCTGCTGAGTCTGTACACAGTCCCTGCTGACTCTGCACACAGCCCTACCGCGGACAGAGGCCGGTAAATGTAGAATAAATAATTGCTGTGTGCTCATACACACTCGGTTTGCTGGGAGTTTTATTGCAGTGGATTCTGATGCACTCATACACACCACACATTGCATTGCTGGGAGTTTTATTGCAGTGGATTCTGATGCACTCATACACACCGCACATTGCATTGCTGGGAGTTTTATTGCTGTGGATTCTGATACGCTGACACACACCACACATTGCATTGCTGGGAGTTATATTGAAGTGGATTCTGATGCACTCATACACACCGCACATTGCATTGCTGGGAGTTTTATTGCTGTGGATTCTGTGATACACACTGCATATTACTGTGAGTTTTATTGCCCTGGAGCTCTGGGATACGCTCATACACACTGCACATTACTGTGAGTTTTATTGCTGTGCAGTTCTGTGATATGCTCATACACACTGCACATTTCTGTGGGTTTTATTGCTTTGCAGCTCTGATATGCTCATACACAGTGCCCATTTCTGTGGGTTTTATTGCTATGCAGCTCTGTAATACGCTCATATGCATTGCACGTTTCTGTGGATTTTATTGTTCCACCAATTAGAGCGGCTGTGATCCCGTTTACTTGACATGCGTGGTTGTTCTTTGTAAAAATACTTGAATTTAAACATTTCATAATTTTCTTTATCTCAATAGATACATTTGAAATGGAATACAAAATATACAAGTAGGCACTTGGTATCCACTTTTAATATAAAGAGAGGAAAAGGTGGAGCTTAAAGAGGAAGGGTGGGGATTAACCAGGAAGAGGTGTGCCCTTGACAGGAAGGGGTGCGTCAAATTTAAATTAGGGGGTGCACGAGTTTAGTCAGGCCTAGGCCAGCACAAAACCTAAATACACCACTGGCTAGTATACCACACAAAATGCAGTTCTTCATTTCAGCATTGTACTTGTTTTACCAGTGCTCTTTGCTTTGTTGAATTCACAATAATCGTGTTTTCAATGTCGATTTGATCAAATATCTTGTATCAAAGTAAACTCAGTGCTGTCTGGTTAAATTAAGGACTATATATGTCTGTTTACTTCTTTGTGGTATTAGATTTGAGAGAGGCTGCTTGTGCGACTGAAATGTGGCAGTACTTTTCAATAAATTTTCCGCAGCTCTGAAGCTGGAACGCTGCCTGATCGTTCTTCATTTTTGTATAAATAGAGGTGTGGCAGATCATGGTGAAGATCAGAATTTCAGAAATTTATTTGACACTGTGCCACACACAGCTTGAGAAATTGTATGTCTTCACAGAAGAAGCTCCTTTCATGATGTTCTAACACATTTACATTTCACACGTGTACATTACTGCGTTGTTTTTAATAGCAGTTACGCTGATGATTTTTAAAACTAGTTATTCTGGTGAAGACAGTATAATGTGTTTTACATTAATACATCAAATTATAGGTCTCTAAAAATAATTACTAGGAATTCAACTAGGTAAATTTACAGAAAAAAATGGCGTCGCGCCCATACTCACGGGAGTGGCTGCAACAGCCAGGAGTAACAGCCCAGTTAATGTATAAAACATATGGGAAAAAGGTGTCATCTGCGCTCGTTTCTATGTATTTCCATGTACAACAAAACACTATGAGGTTTTAGTTTGTTTCAATGGCCATTGCAACGTAAGCTCACTCGCCCCTTCAAGGCACCTCTTTGTAGAGTGAGTACCTAACCAATGTACCAAAAGCCGCTCTACTGAGCAGCTCCATGCCGCTCCTGCTGCTTTTCAGCTAAGGAGAGGCAGAAAGATGGTGGGTTTTATTTATACACGCACCAAACACTTCCCATTTGGGGTTAAAAACAAAAACATGGAAAAAGGACCAGCTGCAAAACGACGAACTGGTGTTGCAAGCATAATATACATACATACAGAAAAAATGGCATCGCGCCCATACTCACGGGAGCAGCTGCAACAGCCAGGAGTAACAGCCCAGTTAATGTATAAAACATAAGGGGAAGAGGTGTCATCTGCGCTCGTTTCTATGTATTTCCATGTACAACAAAACACTATGAGGTTTTAGTTTGTTTCAATGGCCATTGCAACGTAAGCTCACTCGCCCCTTCAAGACACCTCTTTGTAGAGTGAGTACCTAACCAATGTACCAAAAGCCTTCCCTGATTATTGTGTTAGGGTTTATTTAATTTCTGTACTGTTTTTGAATATCTAGCAGTAACTGTTAGCTAAACATTTATAACTGGAATTAGCACAACATTATAAACACTATCAGGGTTATTCACAAAGAGCCGATCTGGCCCCAAAATGGCACCAAACAGGCAATTTCCACATATGGTGCCAATTCCTGGCCATTCGGCTATTCACAGAGCAGGCAGTTCGCCAAATTTTGGTGAATTGCCAGCAAGTACGGGTGTCTGTCCGGCAACAGTGAAAGTCCCCATAGAGCAGAGATGGTTAATCTATTCACAGAACACCAAAAAGCAGTGAAATGTCAGAGAAATGCCCTAATGTTCAGTGGTTTCATTTGGCAGGTTTATTCAGGCGAATCCCGTTTCTGAGTAATTTTTTGAAAAAAGAGAGCCGCAAACCTGCTGAAACTATCGAATGCGATACTGTCAGCCGGTTCTCAGTATGTTTTCGAATCAAATGGGTTAAGGCAGGCACTTGGTGTGTGTAGCAGACAAGATCTACAAGTCTTAGAAGGAGCCTGCTTTGGTCGGCTTGTTTGATGTCCATCAGAGCTCAATAAGCCAGCAGCAAGGGGCTTGATAACAGCAGAGGTCCATGATTGCCCAGAGTTCCTATAGAGCCCTTATCAGATTTCTGGACACTGGTCAAAGTCAAATAATCATATAATCTTTCTTTTTTTTTTTATTCTACCTAGTAACAGTTGAGGAGACACTAACACTGCTTAAAGGGACATGACACATTTTATCAATCAGGCACATGTTAAATGACACAAAAAACCCAGAAAAAAATCATACAGGGTTATTCAGAGAGCGTGAAAAGCAGGAGAATGACTGGAGAATGAAAAATTCTAGGTCAAAATATCCAAACCAGAAAAATTCTCTCTTTCATCTCACTTTCCAAATCGGCTATTTTGACCTAGAATTTTTCATTCTCCAGCCATTATCCAGTCATTCTCCTACTTTTCACGCTCTCTGAATAACCCTGGTAGTTTTAAATTTTAATTAAATTTTTATGTAAAAAAAAATGGTTGGGCGCTGCCCCATCTGGCCCTATGGACCAGCCACCACTATATGTAGACCAAATAGAGTACAATTTATTTTGGAAGTGGCATGTGAAGTTCCTGCAGTGCACGAGAATATATTTAGAGCATACCGCTATTATATCAGGTTTATTTTTCCCACTCATAGGAAGCAGTAGTAGATGTGTGAGGTATATGACTGGCATTTCCCACAGTTTGGGTACATTTTAAGTGGTTTGCAGTCACAACTCCATGATTATTGGTTAAAATTATTCAGTATGTTAACATTAAGTCGGGCCGAGACAAATTTTCTGCTTAAGAAGGTGTGGTTGTTTTAGAGCTTTTTTTAACATGCGCCTCTGGGTAAATTACGTACATCTCTGGCACATTGTACTTATTAATTGTATTATTGCATCATGTTATGTTTCTGCAGTTTATTTATCATTCGGAAACATACATGGGTGGTGCTGATATGAAGAACATTCAAGGAAAGGAGATAAGAGCTGTGGAGTCAAATGAAAGGAAACCGCGATGGTGTAGGCTCTACAGTGAATCATGGGATGTTGCCAGAAATGAAATGATTACAGCTAGTCAATAGCTTTTGAAGCTAATAAACTATTAAAGATGGAAATGATCTGTAACAAGCATAAGATGCAAATATATATATATATATATATATATATATATATGAGAGATCTTCCCCAGGCGCATTAATAACAACGACGCCATGCGTTGTGCGGTGCACCATCTGATTGATAACTTCTTCCGTTTAAGCCGGAAGTACTTTGCGGGACGTTTTTTCGTTTTCGATTCGTTTTTGATTCGTTTCGTATTGTGACTTCCGCTTTTTTGTTCTTCCGTTTCCGTTTTTTCATCCGTTCGCATTTCCGGTTTTTCTGCTTTCTTTGATTGGTTAATTGATTTTCATTTGGGTATATTAGAGGGATATCAGATGGGACTCTTCACGCTCCTGATGAAGTCCACGTGACGAAACGCGTCGAGCAACACCTTCAGACACCTTCAGACGAATTGGGTCATGGGAGTTGGTGATGTTATGCTCCATTTTTTTTAAAATTTTTGTAAGCGCATTAAAAACGTTGTTTTTTATGGTTGCTTGGCTATCTACACTATTGTTATTATCCTTCCCTTAAGGCTATCATCTTGGCCTGGAGACATTCAAGAACCTGCTATGTGTCTTCCCAGTACCAGCAGCCTGTGAGTGGTTATATCTAAGAATACATTGCACCAATTTATTCTATAGTGTGCTGTATTGTTAGGGGTATCACCCTATGTGTGATTTATTAGCATTAACCACTTCAATGCTAAGGACGCGCTCAGCGCGTCCTCAGCATTGCCCCTGGTATGCGGAGGACGCGCTGAGCGCGTCCTCGCATTGGGGTCAGCGTTCGGCCGGGTTCCGGCCGATCGCTGGCCCCTCCGGTGCGGGCTGACATCCTGGATGTCAGCCCGGCATCCGGAGCAGTGGCCGCCATTGTTATGTGTCATCGCGCCCCCGCGATGACACATAATTCAGGCGCCCCCCCCGCATGTGCGGAGGAGGCGCCTGAAAGGGAGGGGGGGGAGGTCCTTCGGACCTCTCTCCCTCCCGATCGGCGGCTCACAGGGGCTTAACCCAGGCATCATTTGGAAGGGCACAGCCTGCCCTTCCAAATGATGCCTGGCATTAACCCCTGGGGAGCTGGATCGCAAATCGGCGCTGAAAAGCGCCGATTTGCGATCCTTCCCGGGAGCTGGCCGACATCTTGGATGTCGGCCAAGCTTCCGGGAACTCCCCCAGAGGACTGGCGTCATCGTGCGCAGCACGATGACGCCAGTCCTAGCATTAACCCCTAACTGCCACGAAGTGTGGAGATAGGGAGTTCCAATGAACTCCCTATCTCCGATCCGTGGCAGTTAGGGGTTAAATTTTGATATCGTTGGATCGGCCAGAGCATGGCCGTTCCAACGATACCAAACATGAAAGTAAAAAAAAATGTAAAAAAAAAATAAAAATAAAAATAAAAATAAAAAAACATTAAAAAAAAAAAATTAAAAAAAAAAAAATAAACACTTTTTTTTTTTGTTTTTTGTTTTGTTAATGCAGCAATATTGTTCCCATTTCAATTATAATGTGAACAATAATGCTGCATTAACGATTTTTGTATGCGGTGCGTTTGTTAAAAAGGGTGTCATTTTCCCCAAAAAAAAATGTAACGAGACCCCATCTCTAATTTTTTTAACAAGCGCACCCCATACAAAATATAACCGCAATTGCTCGCATGTTAAAATGTGGAAAAAAAACACTTTACACGCTGTAAATTATTGAAAATACATATTTTATTGCATTTTTTGTTATAATATACAAACATGACATAACGTATACATATAATAATGACATATTATGAATCTACCGAGTCTGACGGAAAGAACGATATATAATATGTCGATGTCATATACTAAAATAAGCCTTCAAAACAGGTTTAAACATGATGCGCAAAACAGGTAAAAAATGACCTCAGCACAGGGGCGGGAAAAGCCTCAGCAGCGAAAGGGTTAATAATAACATACAAAGACATTATAAATATAACATAATGTTTGCTGTGCAGGAAGGGCTTTGCCCTTGTAGGTAAGTAATGCTGCAAAAAGAAAGAAAAGGTTCAAAAATGGAAAACAGTAGAAAACTAAATAAGGAGGTTCCAGTGTAGTTGATTGTTACATTATTATTGGTACAGATGGTAAATCTTTGTGTTGGATATCCATTACCGAGGCAAGTAGTCACATGGAATCACGAAGAATTCATGAAATACTGCCGCATGAATAAAAGAAGGAAAACCCCATTGCGCAGTACACGGTGGTACTGACCCCATTTGCCCCCTATGGGGGTACTTTCAGTGTATAGAGCCCTCGAACCGGCTCTAAGGAATCAGGCTTGTGAGGTCTTTGCACATAGCCTCCAACCTTGGTGGTGATAATGGGCCCTCCAGACTTAATACAATCTTAGCCAGGGAAAAGGGAGTAAAAAAAAAACCCCTAGACTATGTATAATAATAAAAGTGTAGATATTTATTTATTAAAATATAGAATAAAAGACCAAATGGTGTATATAAAAGTGATTTACAAAGGTCTGAGACGCGTTTCGCCATACCACTGGCTTCAGTCATTCATCGGTCATTCATTTAATGAATCTGTCTCAATGACAGAGTGATATTATGGCCTTAATCATAAGATGAAGCATTCACTTTATATGTTTCTTTTGCCTTAATCTTTGTTTTTTATGTAACAGAGTAAAAACAGCTTTCTTCCTAAAATTAACAACACTATAAGTCTATAATTACATCTGCTTAAGGTTAACAAAATTGTACAGTTTACTCCGGAGTGTGGGACAACAATTACTATAGTTTATAGTGGCAATTTCACAATGGTAATACAATTACTAGATCATGTTTTTGTAAGCAGGAAGGGAAGCAGTCCCAGCTAATCATGGAGCCAGAATAATCAGTATTTAAATTACTAACATTTTCTGCTGCATAATTGCACTTAATCAGTGCGTTTTGAAATGACTGTCACACAAATGAAAGCCTGAACTTTTAAAGCTGATCTCGTAATTTCACTTTCTTTTAGGCTAGGGTCAAACGAAAGCATTTTTACACGCGAACGTAAAAAAGTGCGTCCGAACGCATTGATGTATTTTTTCACGGAATATGTGAAAACGGTCATACGATGCGCATTTTCGTGCGTGATTTTTTACGAATCCAAACCAGGAAACTTTTTGCGTCTGGACGTTATGTTGGCCGGACATGAGCAGGGTCTCCAAATCACACACACACACACCGCTATGCCGCTGCAGCGCACTCTGTACGTCCGTACTAGCGGTTCTGCGTTCTCAAAAAAATGCGTTCATTTTCCACTTGCGTTGCGCGGCCGGACTTTCGTGCGACCGTACTTCGTTTATTGGCTGTCATTGCCCGTCATTTGCTGCTAGTGCGGCCGTGATTAAGTGCGCCAGAACGCACGTTAAAAATGCGCTGGTCTGACCCCAGCCTTAACTGTTAAAAAGTTGTCATTTATTCTGTTGAGGACATCTCAAGACGGAGGAGACTTTATGTAACCTAAATATATTTTAAATTCTATGCTGTCGATCAGATTTGCTTTGCAGTGATATCATGCCATGTAGTAGCGACGAATTACTGACATGGATAAACTCTCTTTAGCTCACCTTCAGAATTTCTTTTATTTCCACAACCCTTAGAGAAAACCCCACCTTATAAAAAACACGCTACTGTTATTTTCTTTGTTAGAAGGAATTACACGTAAAAAGGAAAAATAAAGTTAGGATTTTAGCTATTGTTTCCATTTTGTGGCTTTCTCCCATGGTCGAGATTCACCTAAATCTTAGCACAAGTTTCACTTTACAGCTGTTGTATAGGATGAAGCAGCAGTGAAGAGGCAATAGGTTGGGGAGTGAATATTTAGACAAGGCTGCAGGGGGTCTATAGTGTTTTCTAGGCTACCCGAGGTAAGAGATGGAAGCTGAATAGTGATAGTGAACCAATCTACCACTGGTGATATCGTTTGCATACATCCCCCACACATGAAATCCTTATTAGTTGGATTTTGGGAGAGCTAACCTAACCATTCCATTCTATGGCCAAAGCCACACAGTGAGGAGCAAGTGATGCAAAGATACTGGGAGGAGGGCAGTTCACAACACAAAAGATTACAAAATGGATGTAACCAGTGACACATAAAGAGTAAAATATTTTCTTAACTAAACACACAAGAGAAAACAAAGCACATGTAAGATATCAACAACATAATATAAGCAAAATAAGGACATTTCATTTTTTCGTGGTGGGGTCCCTTTAAAGAATTACATAAAGGAGATCTCAATTATTATCGTCTGGTTTACTTAAGCCTGTTTCTTGTATATATTAGTTTTAGATATTATCAGGGTTATTCAAAGAGAATCGAAAAGTCACTGCACGTTCGGTGACTTTTCGTTCTCTTCAATTCGGGCTGATTCAGCAATCTCATTTCGGCGGCCCTGCAGTGTATTCAGCGAGCACCACAGGGCCGTCAAAGCGCAGGGAAAAGCTGCCGCAAACCCGAGAAAAAGTCACTGCAAAAACATCAAAAACATCACGTTCGGTGACTTTTCGTTCTCTTCAATTCGGGCCGATTCGGCAATCAGATTTCGGCGGCCCTGCAGTGTATTCACGAGCACCTGTCAGGACCATACCTGCCCGTTCCTGTGTCATTCCATGAAAGTGGCAGCTCCATGAAAGGTGCTGCCCTTCTGCTGTGAACCAGCTAATAAACAGTTAAAACCACACACACCACAGGTCATATGACACACCCCTCTGCCTAATCAATAAAGGCTCCACACACCCTCTGCCCAATGCTTCATTGTTGTCTCCTGTTCCTGTGAACAAGACCAGCTATTCAAGCCCCAGAGAAACCTGATTTCCCCCCTATCAACCCACCGTGCTCTCCCAGGAGCAAACTACCCTTCTCACTGTGCTCTCCCAGGAGCAACTACCCTCGCACCTGGACTCAAGGACTGCTTTCCCCATCACCCTCAGCCAACCTGTGAGTTCCAGTGTGCCCTGTCCCACAGCCCTCCTGTGTTGTTCTCCTCTCCCACGAAGTGTGTGCATCCCCGAGACCTGCATAACGGCCTCATCACCTGAAAGGCAAGTACCTGTAAGGTATTAAACCTGACAGCACCACAGGGCCGTCGAAGCGCAGGGAAAAGCTGCCGCAAACCTGACGAAAAGTCACCGCAAAAACATCTGGATCAACCCACCGAAGACACAGGAAAAACCTGAGCAGGAGCTGATCACATGCTGCGAAGTCGCCGGAAAAGGCCGACACCGCAGACGAGTGAAGTGAATAAATTAGGAAAACAGTTTGCTTGAATGTTTGAAAAGTGAAACGCTGTTTGCAAAGAAACTACTGAGCGAAAATGTCTGAAATTTACATATGAGGTCCAGGGAATGATAATAAAAAGGGCAGTTACAGACAAAATAAGTAAAGTTAAATTTTTTTTAAAAAAAATCTGACTTTTTAGAAAAAAAAATCCAGAAAATGCTGAAAATATCCTAAAAAATCTATAAATAAAGAGACTCTTTACTGCCGAATTTTATAATGAATGGTTTATTAGATATTGAATTAAAACGGGAATATTTTTAACATTGAAGCCTATGGGATTCTCCTGAATAAACTTGACGAATTAAACCACCGAATGGCAGGCCATTTCGGGAACCTTTCACTTCTGGTTTGTGTTCTCTGAATAGCCGAAGCAGTGCTTTTTCATGGGGATTTCACTGCCCTCGAACAGGCACCGAACAGGCACCGAATGTGCAGGCAAATCGCCAGGATTTGGCGTATTGCCTGCTCTCTGGATAGCCGAATAGCCAGGAAAGGTAACTGAATGCTGATTTTCAGCGTTTGGTTACCTTTCCCCAGCCATTCGGATCTCTTTAAATAACCCTGTATGTGTTCCCTTATATTTTTTAGATAATAATGCCATTTGAGACCTTGTTGAAATATTAGTCTTTAGAAAGTGCTTCGAATTTTTATTGTGTCTCAGTTACTTTCGTTGAAGTTGTATTACCGAATTTTAAATATTTTTATAATATTTTGGGTGATTGATCACATTATTTCTTGTGACTAAATATGACTGAACTGGTATTTGAAACCTTCTGTGGCTGATGAGTTTAGATTTCTACACTACAGCCACACAGATTCCCAATAATGTAAACATCTGCAGTGACATTTATGGAATGTGAGCAATAAAGAAAAATAATCTCTGCTTTGCTGCAGACTTAAGTCCTGCTAATATCCATATTCTAATAAATTTTAAAAAGCATATGAAATTCCAACCAGTTGTGCCTTTTATCTCACTACTTCACTACGTTTTGGAGATGGTCACTCCATGAATCGTGGTGGCACCTGCCTGGCTTTGCATGATGGGAGTGATGCTCTGCATTGTGAAATTGCTCTCCTCTTTCCGCTGTCACACCACGTAATTCGGGCTCTAAAAAGATGTGCTCATACCCAAATAAACACCCGTTATATCAAGAAAGACTTTGTATAAAATTCTAATAGATTTCCGCATACCATATGTGGACATTTGAGGAAATAATGTTACAAAATAGCCTATATTGTTTGTTCTTCAATTATAATTTGTACCAGTCCAGCAGACAGTAACTTGTTCTAGATTCATGTAAACTCTCCAGTGGGTGTCATTAATGCAATGACAATTATTTATATATTGCCAATATATTCTGCACATGCTGCACAAAAATCAAGACAAAACCAAACAGGAATTAACAAAACGTCTTTTTTTCATGTATTATGTATGTAACTATGTAAGTTTGACACACACATAACGATTGGAAATGATAAACCTGCTCAGACCAGCTTACAATTTAAGAGGAGTTGGATGAGTAAACAAAAGTTGAGGGTGAATTGGGGCAGAAGGACAAGTATTTTGCATTGAATTCTATAAGCATCAGAGAGCCAGTGAAAAGAACGGTAGAAGGGTGAGATAAGAAAAGCATGGGATGTGAGGACAGGGAGTCGAGCAGAGGCATTCAATACAGTCTGGAAATGGGTAATTTTGGTATCATTTAAAGCCAGTGAGAAGAGGGTTACAATAGTCAAAGTGGGACATGATAAGAGCAGGAATGAACATTTTCGTAAACTCCTGACATTGAAATGTGAGCAATGTCGTTTAGTTGAAAGTGACAGGATTTGGTTATTATTATTATTATTCTTTATTTATAAAGCGCCAGCATATTCCGCAGCGCTGTACAATAAGCACAGTATAGACAGGGTTACAATACATTGAACAACATTTGACAAACAGTACAGGAGGAGATGAGGGCCCTATTCCCGTAGGAACTCACAATCTAGGAGGGTTGGGGTTGGAAACAGGAGGAGAGGACTGTAAGGTGAGAGTGATTGATGGTTGTGTCAGTGAGTTGGGTGGTAGGCTTCCCTAAATAGGAATGTTTTAAGGGAGCGTTTGAAGGAAGAGAAGTTAGGGGAAAGTCTGACAGTACGAGGGAGAGCGTTCCAGAGAGTGGGGGCTGCGCGTGAGAAATCCTGCAGTCTATCATGGGAAGAGGTGATGCGGGGAGAAGCTAGGCGCAGGTCACTGTTTGACCTTAGGGAGCGGGCTGGGGTGTATTTGGTGATTAGTGAGGACAGGTAGTGGGGTGCTGAGTTAGTAAGGGTTTTTTAGGTAAGGATAAGGATTTTGAACTTAATTCTGCAGTGGATGGGGAGCCAGTGAAGGGACTCGCAGAGGGGAGCGGCAGAGACAGAGCGGCGGGTGAGGTGAATTAGCCTGGCGGAGGCGTTCAGGATGGATTGTAGGGGGGAGAGGCGGGACAGAGGGAGGCCAGATAAGAGATTATTGCAATAGTCGAGTCGGGAGATTACCAGGGCGTGTATGAGTTGTTTTGTGGTGACAGCGGTAAGAAATGGCCGAATTCTGGAAATATTACGCAATTGGTATCGGCAGGAGGAGGAAAGAGACTGGATGTGGGGGATGAAGGAAAGAGCAGAGTCAAGTGTAACTCCAAGACAGCGAACTTGGTTTGATGGGGAGATGGTGATACCCTCCACCGTGATAGAGAAGTCAGGAGGTGGGGAGGCATTGGGGGGAGGAATAAGTAGGTTATTGATTGGAATGGTTTATTTATCCACTATGTCTGTGACGGCGGTGAGGCCATACAGCACATGTGGCATTAAAATCCTTTGCAATCCATTTCCTGCATCTGCTGAAGTGGGGTGGCAGAGGCTCCGTCAAACAGTGGACATGGAGGCGTTACCCTCTACATTGTCCCTCACACACCTTCAGGGCCTGTCCATGGAGCGGGGTGGAGCAGCCGCTCCAGGCAGCACTTTGTCAGGGGCAGCATTTTGCTGCTCTTTCAAAGGCCACCAGCCCGGACACGGCTGCAGGACAGTGTTCTGTTGAAAACCAAGCCGCACCTGCCCCTCCGGCACGTGACTGCCCCTTTCAGTGGGCTGGCGCCCACCCCTTTCAGCAGGCATGGAGGCCATCAGCTTAAGTTTTACCAGCGATGCAGCCTGGCTGTGGTCTCTCCTGCAGCGCAGTGCGCCTGTATGATGGAAGGAGGTGATTAGAGCCTGTCACGTGACATGCGCGGCAGGGCTCTGATGGTGTAGGCAAGCGCGTGCCTTTAAGTGAATCTCGGGGAACCATGAGGCTGCTGAGGAGGTAGGCCTGGCTTGATTTCATACAGGAGACTATGTACCCCCCTGTGTGTTATGGAGGTTCCCCTCCCACCCTTCCCTCCTCACAGGGACATGTTGCTGCCCCCATAATTCACTGCCAGCTCCTCTGTCCTGGTTGAGGGAAGGCCTGGACAGGCACCCTATCCCAGAATCCTGAGGGAGCTGCCGATTGAGGGCTGCATGGGGCCCAGATTGAAGACAATATGCAGCTCCCTTACAGCCTGCACAGCATGATGGGAGCTGTAGTTAGTTGTTAATAGCTGGGGGATCTGCTTTTCACTGACCTGGCAAGGCCTGGGTGACTTTGTCAAAATAAATCAGATAAATAAATCAGATTTTTACCTTTCTAAACTGGAGGGGGGTTAGTATGGAGCTGCCAGGGTTTGATGGGGGAATTACAGAAATGACTGGGACGCTGCATGTTTTAATGCCGCTTTATGGTTTTTACCCCCTCCCCCACTATTCCCTGAGTTATTAAATCATGGTGAAAAAAATAGTATTTTCCTAATTTCTTTCATATCTTCAGTGAGGCGCTTCCTATTTAAAGGAACGCCCTATGGAATATAATCAACAGTAATTCTGTGCCCTCCGAAGTCATTAATCCTCTGCATCTCCCTGTTACCGGCTGTGTTATGTGTGTGTGTGTGACTGCATGTGTGTGACTGTGGAAGTGTGTGTGTGTATATGTGGAAGTGTGTGTGTCTGTATGTGGATGTGTGTGTGTGACGGTATGTGGATGTGTGGGACAGTGGGCCGTGATATGTGGCGCTCTGTGATATGCTCATACACACCATGTTTTTTTGGGGGTGGGGGCAGCAATTCATCCTTTGCTCCAGGCAGCACAGTGGCTTGGGCCAGCCCTGCACACCTTCCATACGTGTAACGTTGGGGGCTTCCAGCCCTACCTGTGTGCTTGAGGACAGCAAGTCTGATGCTGCTCGCTGACCACTGTCCGGTTTAAATGGAGACAGGCAGGGAGGTGATTGCATGAGGTGTGGCTTGAGTGGGGGGCGTGGTCTGGTGAAGGTCTTTAAAAACCCTCAGTATAGTTTCAGAAGTTGCCAGATCGTGGTTATCCATACCTGAGCTCCTTGTACCTGACTGCTATATTGATTTAACCTGTTATTGACCTCTGCTTGTGTTCTGACCATTCTGCCTTCTGTTGCCCTAGACTATTTACTTGTACTACGCTACTGCTCTGATACCGACCCGGCTATTCCATTTGACCATTCTGAACTCTGTATTCCTGATTCTGGCTCGGCTGACTCCTCTCCGTATTGTTAACCCTTTTCTGTCTATCTAGTTTACCTGGCCAATTCTAAGGACCAGACAGATAGGGATCATTCACAGCTACACTGTTGGTAGCCTCTGGGTTTTTGGGAGTGTTGGGGGTTAAGTACTGCGTGGTGGGATCCGGGAACCGTGACATTACGATCTGGCCAATATGGATCCCGCAGATTTAACACAGCACTTGGCTACCTTTGTATCCAGACAGGATGAGCAGGATCATAGGATGGATCAGTTTGCCATTGCCTTACAAACTATCCTGAATCGTACTGCACACCTGGAACCAGTTGGGGTTGCACCCCCGCCTGCTATACCTGTGCCCCCTGTCGTTCAGACATCCCAGGTACACATGACCGCTCCTATGAGGTTTGACGGTACTCCCTCTGAGTGCCGGGGATTTTTGGTCCATGTGGATATCCATTTTAAATTAAATCCACAAATGTTTTTCTCTGACATTGCCAAAGTGGGGTTTATTATTAACCATCTGTCTGGCAGAGCGTTGACATGGGCGACTCCTTTATGGGAGGCAGAGACCTATTGTACAGGATTATAAAGAATTCATAGCCGAGTTACAACGTACATTTAATCCTACCAGAAAGGCCACGATAGCCGGCAAATCCTTGTTCCGCATACGTCAAGGGAACAGAACTGTGTCTGATTATGCCATAGAATTTAAAACCTTAATTTCTGATGTGAACTGGACAAATGAGACACTGGTTCTGGCTTTTATGGAGGGGTTATCAGAGTCGTTGATGCATGAATTAGCTCCACGTAAACTACCTGAGGTATTGTGTGAACTCATTGATTACTGTATAGATCTGGATAATCAGATAAGGGATAGAAGGACTCCAAGAGAGAGATCCAAGAGACCGTTACCTAGGTTGGCCCCTGTCTTTCAAGCACCACCCAGAGAGTTATCACCCTCCTCAGAGCCTATGCAACTAGGCCGTACTAGGCTTACAGAGGAGGAGAGAACAAGGCGTTTTCGTGAGGGATTGTGCCTATATTGTGGTTTGGAGGGACATGTACGATTTCAATGTCCTACTCGCCCTACGATGCATGATAAGCCGGAAAACTACCGCACCTAAGGCAGCTGAGGAGACAGGCCTTGGGTGTGACGTGCATGTCTCCTGTCAAAGACACTAAACTTATGTTACCAGTATCCTTGGCTTGGAGACCAAGACCACACATAATACCGCTTTTGTGGATTCTGGGGCTGCTGGTAACTTTATTGATGTTAACTACGCTTCTTCCATTTCTCTACCTCTGGTTGTAAGAGAGACACCCTTAGCCGTTGAAGCCATAGATGGCAGGCCGTTATCCTGCCCTAGGATTACTCATGATACGGTTACAGTAGTTCTTACTACTGGTCTCTTGCATAAAGAAAAGATCATATTCCAAGTTATCCACTCACCTTCCAATCCTGTTGTACTTGGTTTCCCCTGGTTGGTGGAACACAATCCCGTTATTGATTGGGTTAAAGGAGAGATACTGTCTTGGAGTTCTGCATGTTTTGGGACTTGTTTAATACCCATTCAGCATGTCGGTGCCCTGAACACACCCACAGCCACTCCATTGTCTACTGAAGTTCCTGAACAATATGCAGACCTCAGGGCTGTATTTGATAAAAGAGAGGCAGAGAAACTACCTCCACATAGACCATATGATTGTGCTATTGATATTCATCCGGGTACCATGCCTCCTCGAGGCAAAGTATATCCTCTTTCCATAAAGGAGAACCAAATTATGGAGGAGTACATCAAGGAGAACTTGGAGAGAGGTTTTATCCGACGTTCCTCTTCTCCAGCAGGGGCTGGATTCTTTTTTGTGTCGAAAAAAGAGGGAGATTTACGCCCGTGTATTGATTATAGGGGGCTTAACAAGATCACCATTAAGAACGTGTACCCTATCCCTCTCATATCGGAACTGTTCGACAGGTTAAGGGGTTCAGCAGTATACACTAAACTTGATTTAAGAGGAGCTTACAATTTGATACGCATAAAAGAGGGGCATGAGTGGAGAACAGCATTTAACACCAGGAGTGGGCATTATGAATACTTGGTCATGCCTTTTGGTCTTTGTAATGCGGTATTCCAGGATTTTATTAATGATGTGCTCAGAGATTTCTTGCAAACCTTTGTTATAGTATACCTAGACGATATATTGATTTACTCTCCCGATCTGAAAACCCACCATGCACATGTCAGACAGGTATTAGCTAAATTACTGGACAATGGTCTTTATTGCAAACTAGAGAAGTGTTTATTCGACATTACTACTGTGAAATTCCTTGGGTACATTATCACTCCAGAGGGTTTTGAGATGGATCCTTCTAAACTCACGGCCATCTCAGAATGGCCTCTTCCTCAAGGTCTCAAAGCCATACAGAGGTTTCTGGGGTTTTCTAACTATTATAGGAGATTTATCAAGAATTATTCCGCTATAGCCTCTCCTATCATTAATATGACACGTAAAGGTCTGAAGTACCAGATCTGGTCTTCTCAATCTAAACAAGCATTCGAAGCCCTCAAACAGGCTTTTACTTCCGCTCCCGTGTTACGGCATCCTGATCCCAGGATTCCGTTTATTCTTGAGGTTGATGCTTCTGAGATAGGCATTGGGGCTGTCCTGTCTCAAAGAGAATCTCCAGGGAAACAACTACATCCTTGTGGGTTCTTTTCAAGAAAATTATCACCAGCAGAACGCAATTATGATATTGGCAACAGAGAATTGCTTGCTATTGTGTCTGCCCTGTCAGAGTGGAGACATTTGTTGGAAGGTACTCTTGATCCTTTATTGATAATCACTGATCATAAGAACCTTACGTACATCGGGGATGCTAAACGTTTGAACTCGAGACAGGCCAGGTGGTCATTGCTACTGTCTCGGTTTAATTTTGTATTGACTTACAGACCAGGTGACCGCAATGTAAAGGCTGATGCCTTATCTCGTCAATATGACCCATATGAATCTAATATACAAGATCACAATCCTATAGTTCCTCCTGAACGTATTGTGGCTTCCACAATCTTGTCTGTCTCCTCGCCTTTCCTGGAACGCCTCCAGGCAGCTCAAGTGGGGGCTCCACCTGACAAGCCTCCAGATATGTTGTTTGTACCTGAAAAGGAAAGACAAGAATTACTCATAATGTTTCATGATTCTAAACCAGCAGGTCATCCTGGTATTACTAAGACTCTTACCAGTATCTCCAGACAGTTCTGGTGGCCCACCATGCGACAGGACGTACGCCTGTTTGTTTTGGCTTGTCAAATCTGTGCCAGAAGCACAACCAGTAAAACCTTGCCTGTCGGTCTATTGCAGCCTTTACCCACGCCTAAGAGGCCTTGGTCTCATCTATTTATGGATTTTATTGTGGACTTGCCGAAGTCCAAAGGTCATACTGTGGTTCTGACAGTTGTAGACCGCTTCTCCAAAATGGCTCATTTTGTCCCTTTACCTAAGCTTCCTACAGCCAAAGAACTGGCGGTTGTCTTTGCTAGAGAGATTGTACGAATACATGGGGTTCCGTCTGAAATAGTCTCTGACAGAGGAGCTCAGTTCGTCTCTCGTTTCTGGAGGGTTTTCTGTGCGGAGATGGGGGTGCGATTGGCTTTCTCTTCAGCATACCATCCACAAACCAATGGGGCAGCAGAGAGGGCAAATCAGGGTCTCGAACAGTACATACGTTGCTTTACCACACAACAACAAGACAATTGGTCGGAGTTGTTGCCCTGGGCTGAGTATGCACGTAATAACGCCGTTAATGAGACCACTGGCCACTCTCCTTTTTCTGCTATCTATGGTTTTTTCCCTCCGACTCTACCGCTTCAGTTTAATGAACAGGCCATCCCGGCTCTCGATGACCATCTCACTCAACTACAAGAGATTTGGAGACAGATTTGCGTAAATATGGAGCGCAATGTTGCTGTCCAGAAACGCAAGGCTGACAGGCATAGGTTACAAGCTCCCTCCTCCACGTTCCTCCTCCTCCACCTGTTCAGGTTGATGGTGAATCGGAGTATGAGGTTAGGAGGGTTTTGGATTCTAGGCTGTGCAGGGGTGTTCTGCAGTACTTGGTCGATTGGGTGGGCTATGGCCCGGAAGACCGGTCCTGGATTCCAGCTTCCGACATGTCTGCCTCTAGGTTGGTCAGGGCGTTCCATGCCTCGCACCCCGATCGCCCTGGTGGTCGTATTGCCGCTCGTCCTGTTGGTCGTCCGGTGGCCTCCCGTGGAGAGGGGGGTACTGTAACGTTGGGGGCTTCCAGCCCTACCTGTGTGCTTGAGGACAGCAAGTCTGATGCTGCTCGCTGACCACTGCCCGGTTTAAATGGAGACAGGCAGGGAGGTGATTGCATGAGGTGTGGCTTGAGTGGGGGGCGTGGTCTGGTGAAGGTCTTTAAAAACCCTCAGTATAGTTTCAGAAGTTGCCAGATCGTGGTTATCCATACCTGAGCTCCTTGTACCTGACTGCTATATTGATTTAACCTGTTATTGACCTCTGCTTGTGTTCTGACCATTCTGCCTTCTGTTGCCCTAGACTATTTACTTGTACTACGCTACTGCTCTGATACCGACCCGGCTATTCCATTTGACCATTCTGAACTCTGTATTCCTGATTCTGGCTCGGCTGACTCCTCTCCGTATTGTTAACCCTTTTCTGTCTAGCTAGTTTACCTGGCCAATTCTAAGGACCAGACAGATAGGGATCATTCACAGCTACACTGTTGGTAGCTTCTGGGTTTTGTGGAGTGTTGGGGGTTAAGTACTGCGTGGTGGGATCCAGGAACCGTGACAATACGTAGGTCAATGAGAAGTTGGCTAGATGTGCCTTACACGCTCACGCTACCGTCACACCTATGAATCTGGTGGAATTAACTGGGTAGACATTCCATAACCCCGTTTCTTCTCCTTTCATACCTTTCCAAGTACTGCCTGCTTACTCCTCACACTTGAGCCCAACCAATTAAGCCGCAGGTGTTACCTTGGTACATCCCTCCATCTTCTTGTAGTTGCCCTAAAACACTAGAGATCTGACCAGTCGGTCAACCTGACTCCTTCTTGACTAAAATTTTGAGAGGTTAGTGGGTGAAGGGGTGTGGTCAATGAGGGGTGTGACGGGCACCGGTTACATATTTCACACAGGGCATCTGAAGGTCTAACGTCGGCCCGTATCCCATTATAATTAAAAAACTGAATAAGGGTTGTGTGAATAGATCGAAAACCAGTAGTAAGTCACTGTGTTCCACATGATGAATGATGGCACCAGTTTCTGTTCTTTTAGAAAGCACTTGGACTACCTAGAAGTCAAATTGAATGAATGGTCACTCAACACATGAATAAAAAGCAGACCCTCAGTCAAACCAGCACTGAAAGGGGTTAATCAGTCAAGCACCAAACAAATACACAAACCCCTACCTGTGTCCATAAAGGACCTCTCCCTCCTATGTGCCTTATCTCAGTATTGGTCTATTTTCTGGTCTGTTCAGATGTATATTCTGCGTACTCTTTGATTAACCGTGTACCAGACCCCTCTGCTTTGCCCACCGCCTTATGATGATCCTCTGACCTCGGACCTCCTATTGACCACTCTCCTGTCTAAACCCATTGTACTGCACTCTGGTATCACCAGTATCCACTTCCATCAAGGTACTGAGGTGTGGGTTTCCCTGCAAACTGGGCTGAGACCCCCCTGATCGTTGGGTCCCACCATGGCCCGCACCAGGTGCAACCCTGACAACCACTTATGTAATCTGTAAACACATTAATTGTGATTTACAAATAAAACCGCATTATAAAACACATGATGTTTCTTTTTTCTTTGTCTGAAGAAATTGCATGTGTAGCACTGCTTAAAGATTGTGTTTGCTGCATTTAATTATTATGGCCACCAGAGGGAAACAGAGACATAATGGACTATGCTGGACACAAACTGAACTACAATTTCCATCATGCTTTGCGTAAGTACAGGAAGTGGGAGGTGTAGGAAGAGGAAAGACATCAGCAGCCTCGTGCAGGGGAGAAGCAGAGTGAGCTGAGCGGTGAAAGGTGGAGGACACACGTGAAACTGCCAGGGATCGTGACCAGGCCAGAGTACAGGCGCTGCCTCACTGGTGCTGGAGATCGGGACGGTGATCCTGCAGAGACCTGCCTACGCACCGCTGAGAGGTCTGAATGATAATCTGGTTCCGGCTGGACCCCGAGTTAGGAGACCGCGATGATCCATTGGGAGTGCAGGCGGTAGATCGTTGTACGCAGTGTGGAGATCGGACAAGCAGGGAGCGGATCCGGTGGCACAGAGTCCCAGTACACAGCGGAGAAAATCCTTGATCGGGTGCTGAACAGATTGTCTATCGGATGGGTGAGAGGCCTCCCAGGACGCAGTTCCAAAAATAAGACACGCACGCTGCAGTATTGTTTAAATCCACAGGGCCCCAACGTGACTAGTCGAAGATTTGTTTGTTTCATTCACTGGCCAGTTGAATACAGTATCCGGGTACCCGAGACAATACACATACACATTTTTGAGCTATTATTCACGGGACTTACACTCCAGAACTGAGGGGGTTAATCTTTTTTTCTTTTGCCGCCGCGTGTTTTTCCTGTGTTACGAAATCCTGTCGTTTAAATACCGTATCTACGTTATATTTGCTGCTTTATTGGGATCAGTAAAGAATATAATCTATAAAAATCCACAACAGTGCTGGTGTATATTTATTCCCTAGTGCGGTGAGATTAACCTGAGGTTAATTCAGCGGCTCCTCCGGGAGTGAGCGCTACACGTGGGGGCTCGTCCGGGATTTCAGTTCAGCCTTAAGTATCGCCCTGGAGTGAATAATCGAGATGCAGATGCTTTGTCAAGAAGACCCTACACTACAGAATGGACTCCGCTGACTCCAGATGGGGTGCAAGCCTTATGTCAAGGAGCAGAGCGCCGGGTCAAGGGAGTAGTTGAAGCAGAAGCTATAGGAGTTATGGCTGCGGCTGTTCCAGAGTTTTATTGTAATCGTACACAGCTGAGGGATGAAAGTCTGCCTACTTTTTCGAAACAGGACCTGAGAGCCGATCAGGCTGGAGATCCTCTGATTGCGTTAACAGTGAAGGCTATAAACGCGGATCAAAGGGAAATTCTACTGACAAATTCCCCAGAAGGAGCCCGATTGGTATACAAAGAATGGGAACGGCTGAGGATGTTGGATGGGGTGGTCTACCGAAAGGGCCCCTCGAACAATGCTGAAGAGACACAACAGTTGTACCTTCCCACCAAACACAGAGAGGGTGTGCTGAGATCATTACACGATGACCATGGACATTTGGGTGCAGAGAGAACCTTTAAGCTGGTGCGAGACAGATTTTATTGTATGAGATCTGAAGTTGAAAGTTACTGCCATTCGTGTTTGAGGTGTATTCAGAGAAAGACCCTACCAACTCGAACTGCTCCAATGAGCCACCTGCAAAGTCAAGGACCCATGGATTTGGTGTGCATTGATTTCCTGTGCTTAGAGCCAGATGCTAGTGGGCAGGGAAATATTCTAGTAGTGACTGATCATTTCACCCGTTATGCCCAAGCGTTCTCTACTAAAGATCAACGTGCTCCTACAGTGGCAAAGGTTTTGATGGAGAAGTTTTTTGTTCATTATGGCCTACCAAGGAGAATCCACTCGGATCAGGGCAGAGACTTTGAGAGCCGGCTTGTTGGGCAATTGCTGGACCTGTTAGGAATTCAGAAGACCCAAACTACTCCATATCACCCTCAAGGTGATGCCCAACCAGAAAGATTTAATCGCACACCGTTAAACTTGTTGGGGACACTGTCAAACAGAGAGAAGCAGAATTTGAGTCGTCACATAGCTACGTTGGTGCATGCGTACAACAGTACGGAGAGTGACGCTACTGGATACTCACCTTACCGTCTCATGCTCGGAAGAGAAGCTCGACTGCCTGTTGACTTGGCCATTCTGTGGCCTCTCATAAGAATTATGTGGATAGACTTCGGAAAAATTTGGCTTCTGCGTTTGAACAGGCCCGTTTGACTTCAGGGAGCAGAGAACAGAGGAATAAGCAAAACTATGACTTGAGAGTTCGTATACAGGATCTACAACCCGGTGATAGGGTTTTGTTGAAGAACTTGGGTGTTTCTGCAAGGCATAAGCTGGCGGATACATGGAGTTCTCAAGTTTACATTGTCTGCAAGCAGCTGCCAGGTCTGCCAGTTTACCAAATCCGACCGGATGGAAAGGCCGGGCCTCTAAAAAACTGGCACCGAAATCATCTGTTGCCTTTGAGAGAAGCTGTAAGGATACCAGTTGGAGACGAACTTTCTTTGCCGAACCCGCCTGTTCCACGCTTGACTCCCGTTACTCGGTCTCAGCAGACACGGGTTGTTGAACAAAGTGAAGGGAACAGTGAGGAAGGAAGTTTTTGTCTGGACTGGGTGCGCTCGCCTGAGCCTGAAGAAGTCATTCCAGTTTCTGAACGGTGTGAAAGTAACCTGAGGCCTGAGGCTCCTGAATTCAGATATGAAGTTCCTGAGACTTCGGAAGTTCCTGTAGTTCCAGAAGATGTGTCCATAGATTATAGTTCTATGCCTTCACTGGAAGGCTCATATTCAGAGGAGGTGTCTGCTCCAGTTGTGGGTGAAAGAATTGAGCCCGTAAATGTGGCACTTCCACCCAAAGAGGAAATGATTGAACGAGAGTCTAAATGTTCTATCCGACCCCCTCAGAGACTCACCTACGATTCACCGGGACATAGCACTTGTGACGAGCCTGGCCTAGCAGATGTGCAGAAATGTGGGTGTGAGCCCAAGGTGCAGTAAACATATCAGAAGGCAGGATACAGGGTAACAGGGTTTATTTGTGAATACAAATAAACTGACAACAGACCAGGAAAATAAACAATGGATATAGAACATATAAATCAGGCGCAGGTACAAAATAGGAATAGGCAATAGAGTGGTCAAGAATTACCAGAGATCTGGTACACGGGTATATCAATAATGGAAAGCAGAGGGTACAGGGGGCAATGGAGGATACCGGTAGAGAATGTTCAGAAATAGCAGAGGGTGTACAGGAAGGTCTATGGATCAAGAGCAGGAGGGGTTCCAGACAAGGATCTGTGGAAGGCAGGTCTGCACTAGCTAAGCTAGGAACTTCAATGAGGAAGCGTGGGATCAGGGGTGTAGCTTCCTCATATGCAGGATCAATTAGGGAGATGAATGGCAGGTGTGGTTCCATGTCCATTATGCAAATTATAGTTCAAGAAGCGTATGGAGGAAAAAGTCCTAGAACCTGCATATCAATGCAAAACAGGGCAAAAGGAGAACAAAAGAGGGCGCCAGAGGGTCTGGTGGTTCGGACCGTGACAGCACTGAAGAGGCTGTTAACACTGTGCAAAGGTTGCCTGAAGTGTCTGCTATGCTAGCTGAGGTAGTCAGGAGCATGAGTCAACTTGAGGATGTATATCTGACCCATTATATGTTTGCTACTGAGCCTGAATATATTGCTTAATGTAAATGCTGAAATGTCATGTAACTGTTACACTTCCTTGGAGAGACCCAAGAGTTCAAGGGGGGGAGAGTGTAGCGCTGCTTAAAGATTGTGTTTGCTGCATTTAATTATTATGGCCACCAGAGGGAGACGGAGACATAATGGACTATGCTGGACACAAACTGAACTACAATTTCCATCATGCTTTGCGTGAATACAGGAAGTGGGTGGTGTAGGAAGAGGAAAGACATCAGCAGCCTCGTGCAGGGGAGAGGCAGAGTGAGCTGAGCGGTGAAAGGTGGAGGACGCACGTGAAACTGCCAGGGATCGTGACTAGGCCAGAAGAGTACAGGCGCTGCCTCACTGGTGCTGGAGATCGGGACGGTGACTCTGCAGAGACCTGCCTACGCACCGCTGAGAGGTCTGAATGATAATCTGGTTCCGGCTGGACCCCAAGTTAGGAGACCGCGATGATCCATTGGGAGTGCAGGCGGTAGATCGTTGTACGCAGTGTGGAGATCGGACAAGCAGGGAGCGGATCCGGTGGCACAGAGTCCCAGTACACAGCGGAGAAAATCCTTGATCGGGTGCTGAACAGATTGTCTGTCGGATGGGTGAGAGGCCTCCCAGGCCGCAGTTCCAAAAATAAGAAACGCACGCTGCAATATTGTTTAAATCCACAGGGCCCCAACGTGACTAGTCGAAGATTTGTTTGTTTCATTCACTGGCCAGTTGAATACAGTATCCGGGTACCCGAAACAATATACATACACATTTTTGAGCTATTATTCACGGGACTTACACTCCAGAACTGAGGGGGTTAATCTTTTTCTTTTGCCGCCGCGTGTTTTTCCCGCGTTACGAAATCCTGTCGTTTAAATACCGTATCTACATTATATATGCTGCTTTATTGGGATCAGTAAAGAATATAATCTATAAAAATCCACGACAGTGCTGGTGTATATTTATTCCCTAGTGCAGTGAGACTAACCCGAGGTTAATTCAGCGGCTCCTTTCGGGAGTGAGCGCTACACATGTAAAAAGGAAAAATAAAGTTAGGTATATTTACTCCTGGTTCCAGTTTCTGGATTTTTTTCCATGATGCAACAGTTACCAAAAGCCCTGCTTTGTGGCTCTTGTTTAACTGGTAGATATTTTAGATTAATGAGGTGGAAAAAGTAATAGTTAGAAAAGGCAACAGGAGGTATATTATGTGGTGTATGCAACCTGAGATAAGAGCTGGCAGCTGAATGAGATATGACAGGGAGCTTAAAAGACTTCTAAAGTGCCCCCTGGTGATGTCCTTTGAATACATCCCACACACTACAATGATGTGAGTCAGCTGCCTGACCCATAGACTCCACTCTATGACCAAAACCACAAAGTGAGGACCAAGTGATGAAAAGATACTGGGGGGGGGCAGTTACAACAAAACCGATTACGAACTAGAAGCACCCATTGACACTAGGCTTGTGCACCGATTTTTTTTTCGGTTCAATTCGATTCGATTTTTCGGATTTTTAAACTTTTCGATTCGGCTCGTTTCGACCGATTTCTGTTTCGATTCGGTTCGGCTCGACTCGTTTTTCGTGTACATTTTTTTCCCCGGAATTTCGACCATTTTTCGTATTTTCGTGTCACTTAGCTCGTTTTTTGTATCGACTTTTCGTATTTTCGGAAATTTTCGTTTTTCGGAATTGTAAATGGTTTCGGAATATCGACCATTTTTCGTATTTTCGTGTCACTTAGCTCGTTTTTTGTATCGACTTTTCGTATGTTCGGAAATTTTCGTTTTTTCGGAACGTCTGTTCTCCTCGTTTCAAAGCAATAAATTTCGATTTGACACATTTCAAGTACATTCGAAAATTCTGAAAATATTTCGTTTCGGCTCGGAAAACTTTTCGGATCTGCCATTTTCGGATCTAAAACTTTTCGGAAAATCGGCCGCATCCGAAAACTGAATCGGGAAATTTCGTGAAAATTCCGAAATTCCGAAACCCGAAACGCACATCCCTAATTGACACATATAGAGTAAAATATTTTCTTTACTAAGCATACAAGAGAAAAACAAAGCACAGGTAAGATATCAGCAACATCAAATAAACACAATAAGGACATTTCATTTTTTTGGTGGTAGTGGCCCTTTAAAAGTGAAAAAAAAATCCAAAATAGATTCTCAGAGCTCTTTAAAATGCACATTGGGTGTGTCCCCCAGAGAAAGTTAGAGTCTCTTACCAAACCAAAAAATGCAGAGTTTGCTTTTTTGTTTCTTACATATCTCCTATCAGCCGGTGCTTTAGGAAATTCCTTGATATTCTAGATAGGCAGCATTCCTTTAATTCACCTGTTGGATTTTCATGAACAAGTGGGGTGTGTAATCGAAAATATGTATGTGCGACTTTAGCGGAGACTATTTTCGCGATGAAAATCTTTTAAAAGAAATCATTTCAATCTTGCTAATCTTCCTTTTGTAGAGAAGATATAACCAAGTATATTCCAATTTCCATTTTATGACACTCTTTATAAATGCAATGCGGTGTGGAAATTGCGTATCATATGATTTCAATATTGAAGATAAAGATTTGAAATAAAAAGATACAACATCCGAATAGTTACATTTTTTTTTTTAAATCTTTCAGGATTTACTCTTACAGGATTTTAACCCATTCACTGCCAAGTACTTTCTATTGAAACAAATATTGTTCTAACATTTATTTGAAACATGGGATGCATAACAGACCCTTACATGTACTGGAAATAGCTATTTTGCCTAAACATTTTCTGAAACAGTTAAAAGATTAAAATAATATATATTTAGAATTTTAATTTTTGCTTAAATGCTTTTGCTTTTCCTTTTTATTGGTATTCAATTTTTTTTTATTATAAAGCAAGAAAGACAAACAGTAGGCATTGCATGAAAACAGGCCACAGACAGTGGCGCAGCAGCAGGAAAAGACATTAACATATAGTAAAGGAGAGGGGAAACAACACAGACCGTGCACAGCGACACAGAAGCTGGTGAAAAGCACCCGGGACTCTCGACCCCGTCATGACTTCACACACTGCTCAATTGGAGCAACTCTGCCTCTCCAAACTGGCATCGAGACACGCCTCCAGCTCTCCCGTCAGATCCTCTGCAGGTTGTGCATCAGACTCCCCCCGAAACAAAGCACGCAAGTGCCGTTGAAGCCATGACACTTTGCCTTTTATCAGGGGCAGAAGGTCTGAATCCTCCGGCGGTGTCCGGGTGCCACATTACCGCTCTCCGGACATCTCAGGCACAGGAGAGGTACTGCGCTGATGCTGCATAAGAACCTGGGTCCACACCCAAATCTCCGCTCAAGGGAGCTGGGGGACACGGGCCTGTTGTTAACCCAGCTCGATTCTCTCCAGCGGACGGTGCTGGAGACATGAGGGAGTCCCAGGATAAGCCCCAAGATGTCTGCTGACCTCAGACCACTTTGGGAGGAGCACAAAACATGATCCAGGTGGGGGTGTGTGGCCAGCTGCAGTTGAGAGAGGACATGAGTCTACGGAGCTCTGGCCCGTTCCTCTCTTTTGGGGGTCCCTTGCTGCCCTTTTACTGATGAGACTTGCTATCTAGACTCGCTGGGCGACTGGCCACTGGGGGTGACTTGTCCGGGGCCAGTTCTGCCCCCCTTCGGAGCAGAGAGAACCGGCTGATGGGTGCAGATGGTGGCCATTTTGCAGCCTATCCCAGGACCCGGCTGACATCTAGCAGTGCCTCCACGTAATCCCTGTATGCAGAGGGCTGGGATGACGGAGGGCCCACTTCCAGGGCTGACAGAGCGGTGGGCGAGACTGGAGAATACACGGAGTATTGGTTGGATGCTGCGCCGTCTCCTCCTGTAGTAGGCCTGGAGGCAGTGCTTTCAAGCCTGGATGACCTGTTGCTGACGATGGGGGATGACAGGCGTCCGCTGACACGAGGAATCTGGCGGCGCATTATGGAGGTGCTGAGGGGAGACCGAGTACCAGCTACCCTGAGCAGTGGTGCCTCTGGGGGAATCGACCTTGGCACTGATGGGTGCAGATGTGCGGCCTCAGATGATCCTACTGCTGTCCAGGGTGTGAGCGCTGACCTGGGGGCCCCGGTTGACAGGGGCTGCCTTGTCTGGGGTGGGGATGCCACTGCTGAGTGTCTTCAGTGTGCCTGTCATTCGCGGTTCGCCAGGCTGCGCAGCATTGATTGGAGCGCGCTGGAGTTTGTGGAGCGCCCTCCCTTGCCGGCCGGGAGGGAGATGAAGACTGACACTCTCACCCCGACTTGCGCATCGGAGCTGCCTGCTGCCCACAGAGATGCCGGCAGCAGAGTCAGCCACGCGGAGAGGCCGTTGCTGAAGCCGTGGCTCCTGTTCCTCTTTGGGGCGCCACCATGGGGTGAGGGATCTGGCCTGCCCTGCGGTGCCCTGCCTGCTACGCGAGAAATTCTATTCCGAGAAAACGGCCGATGAGCTGGATTTTTTGCTGAGTTTCCCTCCCCCCTCCCTTGTTATTGCTGTGTCTGCTGAGGACTTTATTTTTGTTTAATAATGTAGACTCTCTGCCCCATTTTGGTGATTTCGGCAGTCTCTCTTGCAGAAGTTCCCCGGCTGGCGACCCCCTTTTTTCTTGCCTTTTGGAGACACCTGGCTGAATTCCCCCACCCCCTCCCCCCACATGCAGAGTTTCTGTTTTGCTAAGACCCCCCATTTAGGGATGCCCACCCCCCCCATTTTTCTTCTTCCTTTTCTTTTTTTCCTGTTGGCGTCTTCGAGTTATCATGGAGTGCCGCCATGGCCTGGTGCCCGGTTTGGCCTCCAAGTACCCGGGCCTGGTGCCATTTGTTTCCTATGGTCTGCCACGGTCCTTTGGATTACACCAGGGATGGCACAACTTCGGCTTTTGCCACCGCCCCTAGTTTTTTTTTCCTCTTCCCTTTTCTCTCACTTCCCTCCTCCCCTTCATTATATTGGATGTTTATAGCTGAACGTTCTTGTGTTTATTATTTTCTTTCTGCTGACTTTTAATTGCTGGCTTCATGCGGCCCTGTGAGGCCCTTTCTGTCTGATTAAATGCCGACTTTTTTGCAAAATAAAAATGCGAATTTGAAAAAAAAAAACATGGTCCAGGCAGGAGTGGGAGCACAACACGAAAACCGTCAGCAGGTAGGAAGCGAGGTGAGCAGAAAATTTGCCGTGAAAGTTGGATAAATCACTATGGTATTGTCTGCAGATACGGAGCTCTTAAAATTTGCAGCTGCTCACCTCGACTTCCGGTCATGCCCCTCAAAATGAAATGTTACCAGGAAAGGCTTAATGATCTTAACATGTACAGCTTGGAAAAAAGACGAGACAGAGGAGATATGATAGAAACATTTAAATACGTAAAGGGAATCCACAAGGTAGAGGAAGGGAATATATTTAAAAGGAAACAAAGTAGCAAAACAAGAGGACATAGTCTTAGATTAGAGGGGCAAAGGTTTAAAAGTAACATCAGAAAGCATTATTTTACTGAGAGGGTGGTGGATACATGGAACAGTCTTCCAGTTGAAGTGGTAGAGGCCAAAACAGTAATTGAATTTAAGCAGGCATGGGATAGGCATAAGGCTATCCTAAACAAAAGATAAATCCAGGTAAAGTATCCATGTAATTGGGCAGACTAGATGGGCCGAAAGGTTCTTATCTGCCGACATTTTTCTATGTTTCTATGTTCTGAACTACATTGTGTGTACTTACATTGCTCATCGTTAAATGGGGTCTGTAGTAGCATACAGGTAGTTTTGGTCTTTGTGTCAAATGTTAAATGTGATAAAGTTAGATTATAAAAATGGCCATATATCCTGCTCATGGGTATTTGTAGTGACCATAATGATCTTACTAGCAATGCATTTTCTATTCAATACCAACAGAATATAAAAATAATATCTGTATGTGGCAGGGCCAGATTTAGATTTTTACAGGTCTGGAGCTGAACATATTGGGTCTATTTTGGAATCTTGTGAAATGAAAACATGTTTAATTTTATATAAATGAGCAGATAGGTCTATAAAACTGGACAGATATGTAACCCAATGCCACCTATCTATCTTCGAGTCAATGGAATGCTTATTAGCCCGATGCCTCAAAATCGCTGCCTTGGTGTCACTTTTGATTCTGACCTAATGTTCTCTCCCCACATCCAGACAGTGACCAAATCCTCTTACTTTCAACTCAAGAACATCACCCATGTCTGCCCCTTTCTGACACAAGATACTGCAAAGGTGCTGGTTCATGCTCTTGTCATTTCACGACTTGACTACTGCAACTCGCTCCTTATTGGCCTCCCCAACTCCCGTATTGCCCCTTTGCAATCTGTAATGAATGCAGGGGCCAGGCCTATTTTTTTTTACCAGATGCACTTCTCGTACCTCCCCTCTCTGCCGGTCCCTCCATTGGCTTCCTGTACGTTCCAGGATACAGTTTAAAATACTGACGCTCACGTTCAAATCGCTCAATAATTCAACTCCTCCCTACATTTCTTCATTACTCTGCAAGCACGTCCCATCTGGACAGGTCCGGTCAGCAGGCGAGCTTCTCTTGTTATCTGTCTACACGCGCACGGCCAACTCTAGCCTCCAAGATTTCTCACAGGCAGCACCGGTCCTGCAGGAGTGACTTGCCTCGCCCTATCAAACTCTCCCCTAATCTTCAGGCCTTCAAGAACTCCGTCAAAACCCATCTCTTCAGATTAGCATACCACATCACTGATGCAACTCATCCCTCTGCTCACCTACTCACAAATCATGATTGAAGCTGCTTCTATGGCCCCACCATTCCCAAACCACTGACACTAATGATCCTGCTATCTGGCTAAATTCCTTTTGTTTCCATCATATGTCCATTTATCTCGTTCCCTTTGGTTATTGTAAAGCACTGCGGAAACAGTTAGCGCTATATAAATGATGGCAATAATAATAATAATAAGCTGGGCATATACGTATATATGATCAGGCAACTAGTTATATGCATGCAGGCACAGAGGTTTTTGTAGCTGGGCAGATGGATGTATATAACCAGACAGATCATGTCACCACAGCATACTCATGCATGGACACCTCATGGTAGTAACCTCAATACCAATATTAGATGCATTTAAGAGAGAGAGTACAAATTACATAATTATTGTTAATAACAAAACATAATGAGTGTAATTGCAGCCAGCCTATTGCTTTTATAATTAAAAATCTCTTCAAACGAAGTACCAGTCTAGTGGTTTTAAAGGTGCGGTAACTGAGACAACATAAGGAAAATATTAATTACTGCAGCATCTATATATGCTGTGCTTTCTACTCAAGCAAAATTGGTTTGTTGACTCATTGTTTCATCTCCCATTTTCCATTAATACAGATATCTGGCACATCAGTATGACTACACCGATCAGCTTTCTAAAATATCCTTAAAAAGTATATCTAGTGAAAAAGGATTTAATCAGCTAAATTAATCATAAATACAGAAAGAACGGTGTCACGCCCATAATCAGAGCGGCTGCAACAACCAGGAGTAACAACCCAGTTCATGTATAACAAAAAAAGGTTGTCATCTGTGCTCGTTTCTAGACAATTCCATGTGCAACAAAACACAATTAGAGGTTTTAGTTTGCTTGAATGGCCATTGAAGTGTAAGTTCACTCGCCCAATCATGGCACCTCTTTGTAGAGTGAGTACCTAACCAATGTAACCAAAAGCCGCTCCTCTGAGCAGCTGCACGCTCTCTTGCTGCTTTTCAGCTAAGAGGAAAAAAATGGTGGGTTTTATTGCACACACCAAGTACGTCACATTTGCTGATATTGTTATATGATTTTTATATTTTATACATGAACTGGGTTGATACTCCTGGTTGTTGCAGCCGCTCTGAGTATGGGCGCGACACCATTCTTTCTGTATGTATGTATATTTTGCTGTAACACCAGTTAAGTCATTTTTGCTGCTGTTCCTTTTTCCATGTTTTTGTTTTCAAACCCAAATTAGAAGTACTTGGTGCGTGTATAAATAAAATCAACCATTTTTGCCTCTTAGAAAACAAGCAATTGGTGATAGGGAGAAAAGATTACTTATCTTGAAGTGAAGTGCTGAAGGAGTTCCCCGGAGATGGTCCGTTGCTCCACATAAAAATAGGAAAGAAATATGGGAACCTCAGCGTCTGAAGAAATACCCGTTGGTCTATTGAGCAGACCACGGGGACTGGAATCGCCAACAAAACGAAATGATGGGTAAAGAATTAATAAAACTTTTATTCCAAATAAAATAGTAATAGGTACAAAGCCCAACGCGTTTCATCTACAAAATAGACTTTTTCAAGGGTGATAATAATACATAATGCATCAAAATAAAATCACAGAGCATCACAGAGTGCATAACATCAGCGTAGCTTTGTGTGTGAGTGACAAAACGTAGTCAGACGGACTGCATTTTTGACGTCCAGCATTTTTGACAGACAAAATGGTTTTTCATATCATGTATCAATTTTTTTTCATGTTACATATTAATTTTATTTCCAATCTACGTCAGTCAAAAAAAACAGACCGTGTGGGGTCAACAGTATCATCAGTCAGAAAGTACGTCAATTGTGCACGGACGCACAGTTTGCTCAGAATGCGTTCGTCTGACATTAGCCTAAAGGGCCACTACCACCAAAAAATCAAATGTTCTTATTGTGTTTATTTTATGTTGGTGATACCTTACATGTGCTTTTTCACTGTCTCAAATCTCATTGTATTGTGTGGGATGTATGCAAAGGACATCACCAGGGGTAGATTAGAAGTCTTTTAGGCTCCCTGTCATATCTCATTCAGCTGCCATCTCTTATCTTGATTACCCTGAAGAATATTAGCGCTCTGCTGCCTTACCTAAACATTTCCCCTCCATCTCATTAACTGTTTAATACTGTAGATTAGATAAACCACAGAAGTAAAGAAAAACATTTGGTAAATGTTGCCTCATGGGGAAAAAATCAACAAAATGGTATGGAGAGAAAAAAAAACTAATTTTATTTTTCACTTTTACATTCAATTCCTTCAAAGAAGGAAAAAAACAGCGGCATGTGTTTTTATAAAGTGGTTTTATTTGTAATGCACAAGTAATATACAGGGTTATTCAAAGAGATTTGAAAAGTCACTGCACGTTCGGTGACTTTTCGTTCTCTTTAACCACTTGAATGCTAAGGACGCGCTCAGCGCGTCCTCAGCATTCCCGCTGGTGTGCTGAGGACGCGCTGAGCGCGTCCTCACTTTGGGGTCAGCGTTCGGCCGGGTTCCGGCCGATCGCTGGCCCCTCCGGTGCGGGCTGACATCCTGGATGTCAGCCCGGCATCCGGACCAGCAGCCGCCATTATTAGGTGTCATCGCGGGGGCGCGATGACACCTAATTCAGGCGCCCCCGCATGTGCGGAGGAGGCGCCTGAAAGGGAGGGGGGGAGGTCCTTCGGACCTCTCTCCCTCCCGATCGGTGGCTCTGCGGGGCTTAACCCAGGCATCATTTGGAAGGGCACAGCCTGCCCTTCCAAATGATGCCTGGCATTAACCCCTGGGGAGCTGGATCGCGAATCGGCGCTGAAAAGCGCCGGTTCGCGATCCTTTCCCGGAGCTGGCCGACATCTTGGATGTCGGCCAAGCTTCCGGGAACTCCCCCAGAGGACTGGCGTCATCGTGCGTAGCACGATGACGCCAGTCCTACAGTTAACCCCTAACTGCCACCAAGTGTGGAGATAGGGAGTTCCAATGAACTCCCTATCTCCCGATCCGTGGCAGTTAGGGGTTAAATTTTGATATGGTTGGATCGGCCAGAGCATGGCCGTTCCAACGATACCAAACATGAAAGTTAAAAATTTTGTAAAAAAAAAAAAATAAAAATAAAAATAAAAAAAATTAAAAAAAAAATAAAAAAAAAAAAATAAACACTTTTTTTTTATTTTTTTTGGTTTGTTAGTGTAGCAATATTGTTCCCATTTCAATTATAATGTGAACAATGATGCTGCACTAACGATTTTTGTATGCGGTGCGTTTGTTAAAAATAGTGTCATTTTCCCCAAAAAAAAATGTAACGAGACCCCATCTCTAATTTTTTTAACAAGCGCACCCCATACAAAATATAACCGCAATTGCTCGCATGTTAAAATGTGGAAAAAAACACTTTACACATTGTAAATTATTGAAAATACATATTTTATTGCATTTTTTGTTATAATATACAGACATGACATAACGTATACATATAATAATGACATATTATGAATCTACCGAGTCTGACGGAAAGAACGATATATAATATGTCGGTGTCATATACTAAAATAAGCCTTAAAAACACGTTTAAACATGATGCGCAAAACAGGTAAAAAATGACCTCAGCACAGGGGCGGGAAAAGCCTCAGCAGCGAAAGGGTTAATTTGGATCCTTTTACCGATCCCATTTCGGTGACCCTGCGGTGTATTCAGCAAACACCACAGGGTCCCCGAATTGCAGGGAAAAGCTGACGCAAACCCTCAAAAACGAACTGCAAAACCCAGCGAATGCACGCTGAAAACCCTCAAAAACATCTGGATCAACCTGCCGAAAACCATGGAAAAACCCGAGCAGGAGCCGATCACCCGCAGCGAAGCCGCTGGAAAAAGCCGAGAAAGCCGAGACCGCAGATGAGTGAAATGAATAAATTAGGAAAACAGTTAGTATGAATGTTTGAAAAGTGAAACACTGTTTGCAAAGAAACTACTGAGCGAAAATGTCTGAAATTTACATATGAGATCCAGGGAATGATAATAAAGAGGGCTGTTACAGAAAAAAGAAGTAAACCTTAGAAAAAAAAAATCGGACTTTTAAACAAAACAAAAAAATTCAGAAATATGCTTAAAATATCCTAAAAAATCTACAAATAAAGAGACTCTTTACTGCAGAAATTTATAATGAACGGTTTATTAGATATTGAATTAAAACGGGAATATTTTTAACATTGAAGCCTATGGGATTCTCCTGAATAAACTTGCCGAATTAAACCACCGAATGGCAGGGCATTAGGGGAACCTTTCACTGCTGGGTTTTGTTCTCTGAATAGCCGAAGCAGTGCTTTTTTATGGGGATTTCACTGCCCTCGAACAGGCACCAAACAGGCACCGTATGTTCAGGCAATTCGCCTGAATTGATTTTCAGCGTTCGGTTACCTTTCTCAAGCAATTCGGATCTCTTTGAATAACCCTGATAGTCACAGCTTATGTAAATGGTAGAGCCCATTTAACTATGTATGTTGTGCTTTTTTACCACCACTATGTAGTATATAATTTATTGACTCAGTGGAATAAACCTTTGCACTGTTGTATTATCTGCTGTATCTCTTGCCCTCTACTGCAGCAAAGTGCATCATCTATATTATACCCACAGGACTGCAGATCATCTAAGCATAGAACACTTAAGAGGTTATTTACAGAGATCGAAAGTTTCCCTCGAAAATGCAGCGACCAGTGAATTTTCCTGTACGGTGCCTTTTCATTGCCATTCGGCTATTCACAAAGCAGCAGAATACGGTGCCTGTTTGACAGCAGTGAAATCCCCCATAGAGAAGTAATGGCTAATCTAGTCACAGAACACCGAACAGCAGTGAATAGTTGCCAAAATGTCCTGCTGTTCAGTGCTTTCATTTGGCAGGTTTAATCAGACGAATCCCATAGGCGTCAATGTTAAAAATATTCCTGTATTTGTGCAATATCTAATAAACCATTTATCCTTTTAATCTGCAGTGAAAAGTCTATTTTTTTAAAGGATTTTTTAGGCATCTGTTGGAATTTTTTTCGCCAAAATTTTTTTGAGAGATTTTTTTTTTAAATAGGGTTTTTTTCTTTTTAATGTAACAGACCTTTTTTATTATTATTCATAAGATCTTATATGTTAATTCCAGACATTTTCGTCCAGCAGTTTTTTTGCAAACAGTGTTGGCGGGTTGGTGGTGGGGGCGGCAGGTTTGCGGTGGGTTGGCGGTGGCGGGTTTATCGAGTTTTTCAATGGACTGTTTCCCAGGTGTATTGCTCTTTTATTGTTCAACTGCCTCTACACTGATGGATCGTAGTTGACTGGACCTGGAAAAGCCACGTCATCAACTATGCTATAAATGTTCTTAATCAAATTACTGTAATTGATCATAGGCAGCATTGAAAGAATTTCCCCTGGCCTAACATTATCACAGTATACAAACATTTTAACATTTTACAAATGACAGATATGATACAGAGTGCTTCCCTTCTGTCACTAGTTTTAGCTGTGCCTGCTATAATGTTTCTCTTATCTCTAGTTCATTGTGTCCAAATATTGAGACTGTCAGGGTTATCCAAAGAGATCCGAATGGCTGGAGAAAGGTAACCGAACGCTGAAAATCAGCGTTCGGTTACCTTTCCTGGCCATTCGGCTATCCAGAGAACAGGCAATTCGCCAAATCCTGGCAAATTGCCGGCACATATGGTGCCTGTTCGGTGCCTGTTCGAGGGCAGTGAAATCCCCATAAATAAGCAATGCTTCGGCTATTCAGAGAACACAAACCAGCAGTGAAAGGTTCCCGAAATACCCTGCCATTCGGTGGTTTAATTCGGCAGGTTTATTCAGGCGAATCCCATAGGCTTCAATGTTAAAAATATTCCCGTTTTAATTCAATATCTAATAAACCGTTCATTATAAAATTCTGCAGTAAAGAGTCTATTTATAGAATTTTTTGGGATATTTTCACCATTTTTCTAGATTTTTTGTTTTTTAAAAAATTCCCGTTTTTTTTTTTAACGTTACTTATTTTTTCTGTAACAGCCCTTTTTATTATCATTCCCTGGACCTCATATGTAAATTTCAGACATTTTCGCTCAGTAGTTTCTTTGCAAACAGCGTTTCACTTTTCAAACATTCAAGCAAACTGTTTTTCTAATTTATTCACTCCTTCGTCTGCGGTGTCGGCTTTTTCCGGCAGCTGCGCTGCGTGTGATCGGCTCCTACTCGGGTTTTTATCCAGTTGTTTTTGCGTGTTTTCGGCCTGCATTCGCCAGCTTTTGCAGTTAGTTTTTGGCGGGTTAGCGGCAACTTTTCCTTGCAATTCGGGGACCCTGTGGTGCTTGCTGAATACACTGCAGGGTCGCCGAAATGGGATCGGCAAAACGAACATAATTAAAGAGAACAAAAAGTCACCGAACGTGCAGTGACTTTTCGATTCTCTTTGAATTACCCTGTTTGTCTTACTGTGCCTTAATAATGCATGCAACTTTATTATCCTCCTCTCTCTTACGGATCTTAAAAAAATAAATTTTAATCTGAAAATAGATCCAGACTGCTCTTTGCTCTTGTGTGCCTGTTTATCTAACATGACAACTGCAGATTTATGTAGGCCATGTGACGCTCAGCGAGGCACAGGAATTCAATTTACATTACTGTTTTACTTAAGAGTTTTTATATAGCAATCCTACAGTAGCCATTGCCTATAAATTGAATGTGTAACAGGCAGGTTTACAGACAGTAGGAAGCAGAGAACCGGGCTGTGGGCTTTAATTTAACAGGGTTATTCAAAGAGAATCGAAAAGCCACCGCACGTTCAGTGACTTTTCGTTCTCTTCAATTCGGTACGATTTGGCGATCTCATTTCGGCGACCCTGCGGTGTATTCAGCAAGCACCGCAGGGCCGTCGCAGTGCAGGGAAAAGTCGCGCAAACCTACCGAACACTCACCGCAAAACCCAGGCAAATGCACACCGAAACCAGCAAAAACATCTGGATTAACCCCACAGAACACGCCAGAGAAAACCGAGCAGGAGCCAATCACAGCGCAGAGCAGCCGCTGGAAAAACCCGACAACGCAGTTGAATGGAGTGAAAAAAAAAACAAACCTTATGCTTGAATGTTTGAAAAGTGAAACGCTGTTTGCAAAGAAACTACAGAACGAAAATGTCTGAAATTTACACATAAGATCCAATGAATGATAATAAAAAGGGCTGTTACAGAAAAAAGAAATGACGATTTGAAAATATAACGGGACAAAATTTTTTGCAAAGAAATCCCAAAAAAGCCTAAAAGATCCTAAAAAATCTAAAAATAAAGAGACTTTTTACTGCAGAATATTATAATCAACGGTTTATTAGATATTAACTTAAAACGGGAATATTTTTAACATTGAAGCCTATGGGATTCGTCTGAATAAACTTGTTGAATTAAACCACCAAACAGCAGGACAATTCGACAACTTTTCACTGCTGTTTTTTGTTCTCTGAATAGCCGAAACATTGCTTCTCTATGGGGATTTCACTGCCTTTGAACAGGCACCGAACAGACACCATATGTGCAGGCAATTCGCCAACATTTGGCGAATTACCTGCTCTTTGGATAGCCGAATGGCCAGGAAAGGTAAGCGTACGCTGAATTTCACTGTTCGGTTACCTTTCGCCAGCAATTCGGATCTCTTTGAATAACCCTGTAAGATTTATTTAACTTTTACCTAAAAATGTGCAAGGTGACTTATGAGTTAAAAATCTATAAAAGACAAGTTTGTGGTGTTGACTGTTGGCAGGGGAGTGCAATCTAAATATGTTAGCACTGAACAAAGAGGATAGAAACGAGAGCGCTGCATAATGATTAGCATGTCTATCCCAAGCTAAGAAAATCAATGCAAATAATTAGAGTATTTACTTGTTTTCAGGTTGTGCCATAATAGGTTAAGCAGGTAAATTACAACTATAGCCTCGTATCAATTCTATCAGGTTTTTTTTCAGAATAAAGTAGTTACAAGAAGCCAATATTTAGTTTTCTTAATATCGGCCGATTTGGTTGAAAAAATTTGGCCCACTCAGAATTCAGAAAAATGTCCCTGTTTAGTAAATAATATCAGGCCATTAAAAAGCACGAAAAACACACTATAGCACAGTAAATGGTAATGTGAAGATTTGAGAGAATTAAATTTACATTATGGAAGTTGCATGTTTTTACTGTACAGGCAGGGAAAGGAAAACTCTAGAACTTTAATTATTAACCCTTTCACTACCAAGGGATTTTCCAAAAAACATTGTCAGAAACCAGTGTTATTTTGTAAAATCATTTTTAGTTAATTATAAAGTAAAAAATATTTGAGCTTTTATACCCATTGTATTTCTTACTGTAAATAACCTATTTGGCCAGTAGATAACGCCATCTACTGCCAAATTGAGTTAGAGGTTTGAACGGCTAGACTATCTTCTTTTTCTCCCTGCATTGGCTGCTGATAGTTTGGAGCTGTCATGCATTTGTTTTTAGATCCAATTTTTGGAGGTTTGGAGTGTGCCTGATATGTAGGCAGTTCTCTTTATTGCAGCAGGAAATTGCCTGTTTGAAGTCTGAAATTTGTAAATTATCTGTTAGACAAACTCAGGCTGTTACTGTTACAAAGCCACTGCCAAAGAGGCCTCCTAGGAGCAGCAGATGGACTACTGTAGGATCTGGTAGACTTAGAGTTGTGGATAGAAGGCATGTCCCACAGTCTGTGGCTCTTCTTAATTCTTTTGAGGCACTTTCAGAGAGTAGTGGTAAGACGGAAGTAGGCTCAGACACCATAGTTGAGGAACCACCATTCCCTATGCCTAAGGTATGCAAGACTGCAACCAAGGACAAAAAGGAACTTTTTGGTGGGACTTGATAGAAGGAAATTGTTGCTGGGTGATTCTATCATAAGAGGTGTTGAGCTGGAGAGTAGTGGTTTGTTGAGATGTCTTCTTGGGGCTACAGCTCGTAGAGACAGGAGACGTATTCTCAATATTGTCAAACGAGAAAATCAGGAAGGGGAAGTGGTCGTTCTAGTCCATCTAGGGACAAATGACTTGGCTAGCAATGAGGTTTCTGAGATTAAGGACGATTTTTGTGTTCTTGGAGGTGAAATACAGCAGATTGCGTCCACTGTGTCATTCTCTGAAGTTCTGCCTGTGCATAACATTCAGGATAGGCAGATGCGTACTAGGGAATTTAATTTGTGGCTTTGGGAATGGTGTCGGGAGCAAGGATTTGGCTTTGTGTCCCATGATAGCTCTAATTGGATCAGAAAGGAACTTTATAAAAAAGATGGTTTGCATCTTACTCATAGGGGAACATATGTTCTCAGTCAGAAGTTCAAAGGTTTCACAAAGGAATATTTAAACTAGGAGGGGGGACAAAAAGGTAAAAAACAATCTGCCCAATTGTCCCCCAAAACTAAATATGAGGGTGCAAGCAACATGCGGGGTAAAAAATTACAAGCTCAGAGTCGTGTCTATAAATGCTCGCAGTTTAGTCAATAAAATCAATGAACTGGAGGCAATGATGGCAGCTGAAAAAGTAGATTTAGTGGCGGTTACTGAGACATGGTTCAGTGAGAAAAATAACTGGGACATAACAATACCGGGGTACTCTTTATATAGAAAAGACAGAGAAGGTAGGAAAGGAGGAGGAGTGGCCCTGTATGTGAAAAGCAACATAAAAACGAACCAAAAAAAAAGGGAGCGAGGTGAACATAGAGTCAGTTTGGGTTACGCTAACATTTGGCAATCATACAGTAGCTCGTGTAGGTGTAATCTATAGACCCCCTGGACAAGTAGAAGAGCTAGATAATCTGCTGTTTGAGGAAATAGCCAAAATGGCAATGAAGGGGGAAGCTATTACCATGGGGGACTTTAATCTTCCTGATGTGAACTGGAAAACTAAAATAGCTGGGTGCACCAGGAGTACAAATATTCTAAACTCCCTACTGGGATTATCTCTAACACAAGTAGTTGAGGAGCCGACCCGTAAAGAGGCCATATTGGATTTAATACTCACAAATGGAGGTTTGGTATTAGACGTTGTTGGAGGTGAAAATTTGGGATCTAGTGATCACCAGTCAGTGTGGTTTAATATAAGAACAGGGATGGAGCCGCACCACACAAAAACAAAGGTTTTAGACTTTAAAAAAACTGATTTTTCTAAAATGAGATTTTGTGTGAATGAGTCATTATCAGACTGGAGGCGTTTAAAGGGAGCCCAGGAGAAATGGGATTATTTAAAGGAGGCATTATTGAAGGCCACAGGCAATTGCATTCGGCTTGTTAGCAAAAACAAAAAAGGGAAGAAACCACTGTGGTACTCTGCAGAAGTGGCCAAAATAGTGAAGAACAAAAAGATAGCATTCAATAATTATAAAAAAACTCAGAGTGAAGAAGATAGGCAAACCTATAACATTAGGCAAAAAGAGGCAAAGCAATTTATAAGAGCTTCCAAAGCACACGCAGAAGAGAAAATAACTCAGTCAGTAAAAAAGGGGGACAAAACATTTTTTAGATACATAAACGAGAAAAGAAAAGTAAAACAAGGATTAGTTAGATTAAAAACAAAGGAAGGAAGGTATGTAGAAGAGGATAAAAGTCTCGCTGACTGCCTCAATGAATATTTTTGTTCAGTCTTTGCAGAAGAAAAGGAAGGAAAGGGACCTCAGTTAGGAGAGAACACTAAAGAGACATTTACATATGAGTTTAGAGAGGAGGAGGTTCTACAGCAGCTGTCTAAAGTAAAGACAAATAAATCAATGGGGCCTGATGGGATCCACCCTAAGTTATTAAAAGAGCTCAGTGGCGTAATAGCAAAACCGTTAACAGATTTATTTAACCAATCCTTGTTAACGGGAGTCGTCCCAAAAGACTGGAAATTAGCAAATGTTGTGCCCATTTACAAGAAGGGGTAGGGAGGAATCGGGGAACTATAGGCCAGTTATTCTTACGTCAGTAGTGGGGAAATTAATGGAAACCATATTAAAGGAAAGGATTGTTGAACATCTAAAAACACATAGATTACAGGATCAGGAACAACATGGGTTTACCTCAGGGAGATCATGCCAAACTAATCTTATTGATTTTTTTGATTGGGTAACAAAAATAATAGACAAAGGTGGTGCAGTAGACATTGCTTATTTAGATTTCAGTAAGGCTTTTGATACTGTTCCGCATAGAAGGCTTATCAATATTTTTATTAGTGATATTGCAGAAGGTATTAATGGTAAAGTATGTCTTTTTGCTGATGACACAAAGATTTGCAACAGGGTTGACGTTCCTGGAGGGATCAGCCAAATGACAAATGATTTAGGTAAACTAAAAAAATGGTCGGAGCTGTGGCAATTGAGTTTTAATGTGGATAAGTGCAAGATAATGCACCTGGGACGTAAAAACCCAAGGGCTGAATATAGAATATTTGATACAGTCCTAACCTCAACATCTGAGGAAAGGGATTTAGGGGTTATTATTTCAGAGGATCTAAAGGTAAGTAGTCAATGTAATAGAGCAGCAGGAAATGCTAGCAGAATGTTTGGTTGTGTAGGGAGAGGTATTAGCAGTAGGAAAAGGGAAGTGCTCATGCCACTGTACAGAGCACTGGTGAGACCTCACTTGGAGTACTGTGTGCAGTACTGGAGACCGTATCTCCAGAAGGATATAGACATCTTAGAGAGAGTTCAGAGAAGGGCTACTAAAATGGTGTACGGCTTGAAGGAGAAAAGTTACCAGGAAAGGCTTAATGATCTTAACATGTAACATGTAAAAAAGACGAGACAGAGGAGATATGATAGAAACATTTAAATACGTAAAGGGAATCCACAAGGTAGAGGAAGGGAGTATAATTAAAAGGAAACTAAGTAGCAAAACAAGAGGACATAGTCTTAGATTAGAGGGGCAAAGGTTTAAAAGTAACATCAGGAAGCATTATTTTACTGAGAGGGTGGTGGATACATGGAATAGCCTTCCAGTTGAAGTGGTAGAGGCCAAAACAGTAATTGAATTTAAGCAGGCATGGGATAGGCATAAGACTATCCTAATCAAAACATAAATCCAGGTAAAGTATCCATGTAATTGGGCAGACTAGATGCGCCGAAAGGTTCTTATCTGCCGACATTTTCTATGTTTCTAGTTTCTGAATGCCCGATATTTCAGAGCTTTGAGCAGCTGATTTTACAGTTTTAGTTCTTTGGACATTATGCCCACAGGGCTAAACCTTTGGGGGCACCTTCTGCAGCCCAAAAGCAAACGAAAGTTTTTTGCAGCAAACAAATTTAATTTGCTTTTGTGCTGCAGATCAGCATACCGAGATATTTCGATACCGGGGCACCAGATGGTGCCTTTGATCCCCCAAGATATCTCTATCGGTAGTGAAAGGGTTAAGATGCAGCTAAAACACACTTTTTAAAAATGAAGATGCATCCTAGGAAAAAAATGTTAATAACTTTAACCAATGACAACTGATTTATAACGTCATAACTAATTACAAATATACATGTGGGGGCTGGAAACTTGTTAAATACGAGTTCACTTTAACATGACCTTATATTCAGACACAAATAAAATTGCACAAAAAGTGGAACAAACACCAGTTATTGAATTATATATATGCTGTATTAATACTTGGCATACATATTTAAAATTTTCCTTTATAAAGCAATGGAGACCGTTTCTTTCAACCACTACTCTTGTGTTTATCAATATGTGTTTATCTAATTAGTGTGCAATTATCCCGGCATGTATTATGTCATAGTGTTTGCGTGATGTAAGAATTACTCAGTCTTCACCCATGGGAGATAATTACTATTATGATTCAGTTTCCTGTAAGTGCAAAAATACTAGAATTTGTTGTCTTCATGACTGAGAGAACTAAACGCTTCCTTCGCTAGTGATAGTTAATATGTTCAGGTTAAATCCCAAAGTGCGGATAATCGTAGGATTACCTGGATAATCCTGACATTACCCAGGCGTCATTAGCAAAAGTCCGAAGTTAAATGAAATTTCGGATTTTACCCAAGTAATCTGCACATTATCCAGAGGCCTCTGGGTACTCCGGTTTTCTGCTGTGTTTTACTCGGGTAAAACGCACATTAACCTAGTGTTGCTGGATAAAGTGCGATGTGCAATGAAACATCTGATTTTATCCGGGTAAACTGCAAAGTATCCAAACGCCTCTGAGTTCTCCGCTGTTCTTGGGTTTTCAGCAGGTTACAGCTGACTGATTTCTGAGGATTACCCGGCTAAAGCTGCAAACTGTTATCTGACTGATAACAAAATTGTGTTTTTTGTGATTTTTAACCAAATTGTATCCACAGTCACATCACACACTAATTAACCGTCATGTAACTCTGTGCGTTAATTGTCTGAAAATTAATTTATGAAGCTAAAGATATTCTATAAAGAGTATCAAAATGGTTATTATGTTTTATAAATGATATATAAGCACATATGACACATAATAAAATTCATGTTAATCTTTCACATTCATATAAGAAACATATCCTGTTACTCTGTATATTCATTATATCCTTAATACATTTTAATGTTGGTCTTTTGGCACATTCATTGGTAATATCCATAGATAATAGCAAAATTCACTTTTACCCAAGGGGGGTTGGATGCTCTGCAGATTACCCAAGTGAAACATAGAAACATAGGTTCTTATCTGCCGACATTTTTCTATCTACCCATCTAGTCTGCCCAATTACATGGATACTTTACCTGGATTTATCTTTTGTTTAGGATAGCCTTATGCCTATCCCATGCTTGCTTAAATTCAATTACTGTTTTGGCCTCTACCACTTCAACTGGAAGGCTGTTCCATGTATCCACCACCCTCTCAGTAAAATAATGCTTTCTGATGTTACTTTAAACCTTTGCCCCTCTAATCTAAGACTATGTCCTCTTGTTTTGCTACTTTGTTTCCTTTTAAATATACTCCCTTCCTCTACCTTGTGGATTCCCTTTACGTATTTAAATGTTTCTATCATATCTCCTCTGTCTCGTCTTTTTTCCAAGCTGTACATGTTAAGATCATTAAGCCTTTCCTGGTAACTTTTCTCCTTCAAGCCGTACACCATTTTAGTAGCCCTTCTCTGAACTCTCTCTAAGATGTCTAATATCCTTCTGGAGATACGGTCTCCAGTACTGCACACAGTACTCCAAGTGAGGTCTCACCAGTGCTCTGTACAGTGGCATGAGCACTTCCCTTTTCCTACTGCTAATACCTCTCCCTACACAACCAAGCATTCTGCTAGCATTTCCTGCTGCTCTATTACATTGACTACTTACCCTTAGATCCTCTGAAATAATAACCCCTAAATCCCTTTCCTCAGATGTTGAGGTTAGGACTGTATCAAATATTCTATATTCAGCCCTTGGGTTTTTACGTCCCAGGTGCATTATCTTGCACTTATCCACATTAAAACTCAATTGCCACAGCTCCGACCATTTTTTTAGTTTACCTAAATCATTTGTCATTTGGCTGATCCCTCCAGGAACGTCAACCCTGTTGCAAATCTTTGTGTCATCAGCAAAAAGACATACTTTTCCATTAATACCTTCTGCAATATCACTAATAAAAATATTAAATAGAATGGGTCCAAGTACTGACCCCTGAGGTACCCCATTGGTAACAAGACCTTGCGCCGAATAAACTCCATTTACCACAACCCTCTGTTGCCTGTCACTCAGCCACTGCCTAATCCATTCAACAATATTGGAATCCAAACTCAAAGATTGCAATTTATTGATAAGCCTTCTATGCGGAACAGTATCAAAAGCCTTACTGAAATCTAAATAAGCAATGTCTACTGCACCACCTGTGTCTATTATTTTTGTTACCCAATCAAAAAAATCAATAAGATTAGTTTGGCATGATCTCCCTGAGGTAAACCCATGTTGTTTCTGATCCTGTAATCTATGTGTTTTTAGATGTTCAACAATCCTTTCCTTTAACATGGTTTCCATTAATTCCCCACTACTGACGTAAGACTAACTGGCCTATAGTTCCCAGATTCCTCCCTACTACCCTTCTTGTGAATGGGCACAACATTTGCTAATTTCCAGTCTTCTGGGACGACTCCCATTAGCAAGGATTGGTTAAATAAATCTGTTAACGGTTTTGCTATTACATCACTGAGCTCTTTTAATAATTTAGGGTGGATCACATCAGGCCACATTGACTTATTTGTCTTTACTTTAGACAGCTGCTGTAGAACCTCCTCCTCTGTAAACTGATATGTAATTGTCTCGTTAGTGTTTCCTCCTAACCGAGGTCCCTTTCCTTCCATTTCTTCTGCAAAGACTGAACAAAAATATTCATTGAGGCAGTCAGCGAGACTTTTATCCTCTTCTACATACCTTCCTTCCTTTGTTTTTAATCTAACTAATCCTTGTTTTACTTTTCTTTTCTCGTTTATGTATCTAAAAAATGTTTTGTCCCCCTTGTTTACTGACTGAGCTATTTTCTCTTCTACGTGTGCTTTGGAAGCCCTTATAAATTGCTTTGCCTCTTTCTGCCTAATCTTATAGGTTTGCCTATCTTCTTCACTCTGAGTTGTTTTATAATTATTGAATGCTATCTTTTTGTTCTTCACTATCTTGGCCACTTCTGCAGAGTACCACAGTGGTTTCTTCCCTTTTTTGTTTTTGCTAACAAGTCGAATGCAATTGCCTGTGGCCTTCAATAATGCTTCCTTTAAATAATCCCGTTTCTCCTGGACTCCCTTTAAACTCCTCCAGTCTGATAATGACTCCTTCACACAAAATCTCATTTTAGAAAAATCTGTTTTTTTAAAGTCTAAAACTTTTGTTTTTGTGTGGTGCGGCTCCATCCCTGTTCTTATATTAAACCATACTGACTGGTGATCATTAGATCCCAAATTTTCACCTACAACAACGTCCGATACCAAACCTCCATTTGTGAGTATTAAATCCAATATGGCCTCTTTACGGGTCGGCTCCTCAACTACTTGTGTTAGAGATAATCCCAGTAGGGAGTTTAGAATATTTGTACTCCTGGTGCACCCAGCTATTTTGGTTTTCCAGTTCACATCAGGAAGATTAAAGTCCCCCATGATAATAACTTCCCCCTTCATTGCCATTTTGGCTATTTCCTCAAGCAGCAGATTATCTAGCTCTTCTACTTGTCCAGGGGGTCTATAGATCACACCTACACGAGCTACTGTATGATTGCCAAATGTTAGCGTAACCCAAACTGACTCTATGTTCACCTCGCTCACTTTTATTTGGTTCGTTTTTATGTTGTTTTTCACATACAGGGCCACTCCTCCTCCTTTCCTACCTTCTCTGTCTTTTCTATATAAAGAGTACCCCGGTATTGTTATGTCCCAGTTATTTTTCTCACTGAACCATGTCTCAGTAACCGCAACTAAATCTACTTTTTCAGCTACCATCAGTGAAGCTGTGGATAGACCTCAGATTACCTGGGTGAAGCTTCAGACTTTTATCTGAACAATAACAAAATTAGATATTAACCAAACGAGGTTGGATAGTCTGCAGATGATCCGGGTAAAGTGCAAATTTTTCAGCTCTTCTAGACCGTTACCCAAGGGAAAATGATTAGTCCTAAGATTACCCGGGTAAAGTCTGAAGTTCTAATTTTTTTGCAGCTTTACCCGGCTATTTTGGGTAATGTCAGGATAACCCCGGTAATTTTAAGATTAACCGCACTTCAGGCTTTGACCGTAACAAATATAGTATCTACTGCTTCTTTCTTGCATGGTGCATGTAAAACTACGTGGTTTTGCATGTTACGAACAAGAGATACTAGACAAATTTTAAATATGAGGCCAATTGAACACTATCGGTTATTAAGGAGACTTGAACGTTGTCCCATAGTAGTGCCTTAATGAGTGTAAAATCTCTTCAGCTTAATGCGGAGTCTGCGATAGGGGTTTGGCTCAAGGATAAAATAATTCCAGTTCCGTTTGTTTCTTGGAGCATGTTGCATGTTTGCTTTTGCATGGACCACTGAATCTGTTGTGCAGGCTATACGACTAGCAACAACTTAGCTGGTAAGTAAAACACATCCCTTCAAGACAGGACAGAGCCACAAAGCCACTTTCTCTTCCTTTGAATAGTTATGTCCAGTGGCGTCACTAGGGTTGGTGTCACCCGGTGCGGTAATTTATGGTGTCACCCCCCCCCCGAGTTTTACGGATTTTTTTAACTACTCTTACTCCTTAATCAGTACTCCCATATAACAGTGAATGCTCATACACACAGCGCACATTACTGTGAGGTTTATTGCTGTGGAGCTCTCTCATATGCTCACACAAATTTTTGCCAACTGCCAGCAAGTACGATGCCTGTTCGAAGGCAGTGAAAGCACACATGGATATATATTGCCCCCAGCAGCTCTGGATATATTGCCCCCAGCAGCTCACCCATGGATATATATTGCCCCCAGCTCACATATGGATATATTGCCCCAGTTCACAATTATATATTGCCCCCAGCAGCTCACCCATGGATATATTGCGCCTCAGCTCACACATGGATATATTGCCCCAGACCAGCTCACACATGGATATATTGCCCCAGACCAGCTCACACATGGATATAGCCCCAGCTCTCATGGATATGCCCCAGCACACATGGATACTGCCCCAAGCACACATGGATACTGCCCCAAGCACACATGGATACTACCCCCAGCACACATGGATACTGCCCCAGCTCCTCTCATGGATATTGCCCCAGCTCCTCTCATGGATTTTGCCCCAGCTCCTCTCATGGATTTTACCCCAGCTCCTCTCATGGATATACTGCCCCAGCTGCTCTCATGGATAATGCCCTAGCTCCTCTCATGGATTTTGCCCCAGCTCCTCTCATGGCTATGCCCCCAGCTCCTCTCATTGATATTGCCCCAGCTCATGGATATGCCCCAGCTCATGGATATGCCCCCAGCTCATGGATATGCCCCCAGCTCATGGATACTGCCCCAGCACATAGATATGCCCCAGCACATGGATACTGCCCCAGCTCATGGATATGCCCCAGCTCATGGATTTGCCTCAGCTCATGGATACTGCCCCAGCTCATGGATATGCCCCAGCTCATGGATATGCCCCAGCACATGGATACTGCCCCAGCTCATGGATTTGCCCCAGCTCATGGATACTGCCCCAGCTCATGGATATGCCCCAGCTCATGGATTTGCCCCAGCTCATGGATATGCCCCAGCACATGGATACTGCCCCAGCTCATGGATACTGCCCCAGCTCATGGATATGCCCCAGCTCATGGATATGCCCCAGCACATGGATACTGCCCCAGCACATGGATACTGCCCCAGCTCATGGATATGCCCCAGCACATGGATACTGCCCCAGCTCATGGATATGCCCCCAGCTCATGGATATGCCCCCAGCTCATATGGATACTGCCCCAGCTCATGGATTTGCCCCAGCTCATGGATATGCCCCAGCTCATGGATATTGCCCCAGCACATGGATACTGCCCCAGCTCATGGATACTGCCCCCAGCTCATGGATACTGCCCCAGCTCATGGATTTGCCCCAGCTCATGGATACTGCCCCAGCACATGGATACTGCCCCAGCTCATGGATACTGCCCCAGCTCATGGATACTGCCCCCAGCTCATGGATAATGCCCCAGCACATGGATACTGCCCCAGCTCATGGATTTTCCCCCATCTCATGGATTTGCCCCAGCTCATGTATTTGCCCCAGCTCATGGATACTGCCCCAGCTCATGGATTTGCCCCCAGCACATGGATACTGCCCCAGCTCATGGATACTGCTCCAGCACATAGATACTGCGCCAGCTCATGGATACTGCCCCATCTCATGGATATTGCCCCAGCACATGGTATACTGCCCCAGCACATGGATAATGGCCGCAGCTCATGGATAATGCCCCCCAGCTCACCTCCTACGCCGCGTGTTCGCTCCCTGCGAGCGTCCGGCAGCGTGCAGCTTGGGCACTCGCCTGGGGGAGCCACGTGACCAGTCGCGGTCGGCTGGTGACGTGTTTCCCCCAGGCGAGCGCCGAAGCTGCATGCTTCGGACGCTCGCAGGGAGTGAACACGGGGCGCAGGGTGAGACACCCGCCCTTAGGGTGACGGTGTCACCCTAAAGGCGGGTGTCACCTGGTGCGGGCCGCACCCCCCGCCGCCACGTTACGACGCCCCTGGTTATGTCATCTATTATGCCATGCGTGGCTGTTTTTTTATGGTTCGGATCAGACAAGTTATTACATATTGATACACTGCAAGTGTATCTTAATCTTTTCTATGTGAATTACTTTGGTGGACTGACACTCTGCATTCATAAACAGCACTGGTTGTATATTTGCTTCGTCTGTGTAAATTATCTGAGGAAGGATACATGTTGGATGTTGCCTGTAATATCGTTTATACGTGTGCAGGTTCTCATAGCAGTGTGATATAGCCACTGGACTGGACACACGGATCAGTGCTTCAAGCTTTTCTTTATCGGGCAGCCACGGTCAGGGGCATACTTAGGGGGGTAGGGGGCAGACATTCTGGAAGTGGTGGTGCTGCAGTGTGAGCCACGAGCAGCTGCTGACCGGCCCGCCACTTCCACACAGGCTGAGGCTAAGGCAGGCGCCGGATCCGGACAATGCAACCTCCGGATCCGGCCCGCCTGCTTCCGGCCTTCGAATGTGTGTGTTAGCGCCGGCTTCCTTCCTTCCCTGCTGCACCCAGCACAATGACTGTTCTCTCAGCGGGAATGACATATCTATAAAAGGTGTCAGGTTATGCACCGTATAGGTACTGGCCTTTCTGGTAAGGAGTCCAGTATGCAAGTCTCTCAGGGATGCACACAGACGGTTTGGATGGAGAGGGATAGTTGGAGAACCAGACAGGAGGGCTATGGCACAGGACACAATAGGACTTACTGGTGTGCTGAGGGTAGTTGGGAATGCAGTCCTTGTGTGCTGAACGCACAGGAGATCCAGATATGGAGGTTGGAGCACAGTTGCTCTTGGGAGAGCATGGTGGGACTTTGGAAGGTGCATGATGGAATTTGGAAGGTACACAGGGGATCTTGAAGGGAACACGGTGGGAATAGAGGCAGAGGAATAGGTTGAGGGAACCGGTGGTTTGGTAGAGTTAGAGCAGGTTTCTCAGGAGCTTGGATACAGGACTTGTTCCTAAGAACAAGGAGTGACAACAATGAAGCACGGATGGGAGGTGGGAGGAGACTTTTTTTGCAGGGGAGTGTGTGTGCACTGTGTTTCACTGTAGGGAAAACCGGGTGTGGTGTGGTGTGCAGTGGATTGGATGGCACACCAGGCTACACCGAAAACCTGGACAGGCATGATGCAGGAAAGGTGCTGCCTTCAGATAATGGTACAGGTCAGGCTATGGGTAGGATCCTGACAAAAGGCAGGGAAGTTTTAATCACGTGTCAGCTGATAATTAACCATATAGGGGGAAAAGGGCTTTCTCTATCCGCCTGCTAATAAAACTGTGGTTTTCACCCCGCCCCTAATCACACTGTCACAGCGGGTTTTTATATATGTGATACATATCAGTTTTGATGTGTATGCATTTATTTTAGGGTATGCCATTTTAATAGATGGTATCTTCTAAGATTGTGCAGTCTACTGGATTTATAGTTTTATAATAGTTGTGCAATGAGCATTATCCTACATCATGCCTAACCCCCCACATCTAAAACTAATTAGGTTTAGATCTGGAATGGTCAAGCTAAATAGTCCCAGGACATATCTCACTGCGGTATAAATCAATACGCCATTGAAATAGTTACATGAATACAAGTCTTGAGGTGCAGCTCGGTCAAGCTCTCATAAGTGTCTGGGAAAGAGTAGAACTCAGACAATTATTTCTCTAGCTATTATTATGACATCACAAGGCATTGCTAAACCATAGCCATGTCTAAAGATCATTGTTCCAGCAGGAGATGTGAGAAGAATATGTTATGGAGTACTCACTGCCAATAAACCATTTCGAACACTCTGAACCCAAACACCACAAACTCAGAAACCTTACATTTTACTTTTTAGATCATGTATGTAAGCTTGCCAATGAATTTGCTTTTTATTTTCATCCAGTATCATCTTCCTCATCATCATCATCGAGACATAGCCACGTCAGGGGCTGGACTGACAACAAATGGGGCCTCCGGGCAATAGGAGAGCATGGCCCCCTAACACACAAGACACACCCACATCCAGCATCATCAACATACAAGCAGACCCTATATGTACATCCTTGTGTTAAAGCGAATTATTTAATATGGTAAGAAAATACACGTAGCATAGCTCAGCACCTGCACTGCAGTCATTGTGACTTGCGTTATTTGTGTAGGTCTCGGCAGGGCCAGAGTGGGAGTAAAAAGGAACCCTGGAGAAATGTTTCTTTAGACCAGCCCTATAAGTGCAAACGGCAAATGATACTAGCGATAAGATAAAAAAAAAAGCACAATTCGTGATGTCACACAGCAGCCCATAGTCACATGTGTTTGGTTAGGAGCAGCATGGATGCAGCAGAACAGTATAAAATACACAGTAACCTTCGGTGTGTATGACAGAATCCACAGCAATAAAACCAGGGCTGGCCCAAGACATTGTGCTGCCTGGAGCGAAGGCTGAAATGTTGCCCCCCCCCACCACCACGTAACCCCAAAATACGCCCACGTGACATGTCCATTGTGTTATATCATGATATTTATAACTAAGATCCAAGTATAACACAAAGTATTATATTTTAAATAACTTTATTGTGATAAATACATTAAATAGTTTAAATTGTTTTATTGAACAGCAAAACAAATAGTGATATTGGATATATATTGCCCCCAGCTCACATGGAAATATATTGCCAGCAGCTCACTTGGGTATATATTGCCAGCAGCTCACTTGGGTATATAATACATTGTTGCCAGCTCACTTGGGTATATATTGCCAGAAGCTCACTTGGGTATATAATACATTATTGCCAGCTCCCTTGGGTATATATTGCCAGCAGCTCACTTGGGTATATATTGCCAGCAGCTCACTTGGGTATATATATTACTAACAGCTCACTTGGGTATATAATACATTATTGCCAGCTCACTTGGGTATATATATTGCCAGCAGCTCACTTGGGTATATATTGCCAGCACCTCACTTGGGTATATATATTGCCAGCAGCTCACTTGGGTATATATTGCCAGCACCTCACTTGGGTATATAATACATTATTGCCAGCTCACATGGGTATATATTGCCAGCAGCTCACTTGGGTATATATATTGCCAGCAGCTCACTTGGGTATATAATACATTATTGCCAGCTCACTTGGGTATATATTGCCAGCACCTCACTTGGGTATATATATTGCCAGCAGCTCACTTGGGTATATATTGCCAGCAGCTCACTTGGGTATATATATTGCCAGCTGCTCACTTGGGTATATATTTCCAGCAGCTCACTTGGGTATATAATACATTTTTGCCAGCTCACTTGGGTATATATTGCCAGCAACTCACTTGGGTATGTATTTTGCCAGCTGCTCACTTGGGTATATATATTACCAGCAGCTCACTTGGGTATATAATACATTATTGCCAACTCACTTGGTGGTATATATTGCCAGCAGCTCACTTGGGTATATATATATTGCAATGCCAGCTCACATGGGTATTATATATATTGCAATGCTGGCTCACATGGGTATATATGTATATTGCTTGCCACCAGCTTACTTGGGCGTATATATATTGGTTGCCATCAGCTCACTTGGGTATATATATATTGCTTGCCACCAGCTCACTTGGGTATATATATTTATTGCCACAGCTCACTTGGGTATATATATATTGCTTGCCACCAGCTCACTTGGATATATATATTGCTTGCCACCAGCTCACTTGGGTATATATATTGCTTGTCACCAGCTCACTTGGGTATATATATATATTGCTTGCCACCAGCTCACTTGGGTATATATATATTGCAATGCCAACTCACATGGGTATTATATATATTGAAATGCCAGCTCACATGGGTATATATATATATATATTGCTTGCCACCAGCTCACTTGGGTATATATATATTGCTTGCCACCAGTTCACTTGGGTATATGCAGTATATATTGCTTGCCACCAGCTCACTTGGGTATATATATATTGCTTGCCAGCTCACTTGGGTATATATATATTGCTTGCCACCAGCTCACTTGGGTATATATTGCTTGCCACCAGCTCACTTGGGTATATATATATTGCAATGCCAGCTCACATGGGTATTATATATATTGCAATGCCAGCTCACATGGGTATATATATATATATTGCTTGCCACCAGCTCAGTTGGGTATATATATATTGCTTGCCACCAGCTCACTTGGGTATATACAGTATATATTGCTTGCCACCAGCTCACTTGGGTATATATATATTGCTTGCCAGCTCACTTGGGTATATATATTGCTTGCCACCTGCTCACTTGGGTATATATTTATTGCTTGCCAGCTCACTTGGGTATATATATATTGCTTGCCACCAGCTCACTTGGGTATATTTGCCAAATTGCCCCCAGGCCAGCTCTCACCTCAGGCAGAGTCCTGTGTCTCCCCCCCCACAACTTACTTTTGCAGTCTGTGTCACACTGGTCAGGTATACAGCCAGGTACAGGCAGCGCTGGTCCTCCTCCATCCAGGGTCTGCTGTCAACAGGATCCGGCCGGTCACGGGTCACCAACTCACTCAACAACAGCGTGCGTGCGCTGCCTGCCCTGGCTTGGAGGAAGTCGCGACGAAGTGGATCTATCCACGGCCCGGCAGCCGCCGCCCGCGCTCCAATGGATGCATGCCTAGCATGCGTGTGGGTGCGGCACGCAATGTAGCAATGCGCCACCGCCACACCACTGTAGATGCTGCTGCTGCCGCACTGGCTAAAAAGCAGTGCAGCGGCGGCAGCCCAGCGTCGGATATGAAGAAGATGGCGGGCGGTAAAAATTTGCCGCTATTCAAATTTGCCGCTTGGAGCAAGCGCTCCGCGCTGCTCCATCGTCGGGCCGGCCCTGAATAAAACCCACCGTAATGTGCAATGTGTTTTAATTATTTCCTGTTATTTTGCCTATTTTAAAATTTTCCCCCTTAATAACTCCCCTGTTTTATTATTTTTTTTTCCTCTATTTTATTTTTTCATTTTTTCCTCCCCTATTTTATAAACTTTGTAGACACATTTTAGTGAGGGTGACTCTTTCCTTTTTTAGGAGCTGGTTGTAGCATCTAAAGCCTGGGACTGGCTGCTCTGTGATTAAGCTAAGTTTTTGAGTTGATCTACCCATTAATCTCAAGGACCCGCGAGCAGCCGCCAGCATCAGTGCTTGAGTGCGGCTCTTGGACTCTCGCCCATGATCCCGCGAGATGTTACACACATGCTTCCATGATCTCGCGGGATCGCGGCCGAGAGTTCGAGAGCCGCACTCAAGCACTGGTGACTGCTCGTGGGTCAGTGTGGTTAATGGTGCAGATCAACTAAAAAGTTAGTTAAATCACAGAGCATCCAGCCCAGCCCTCAGATGCTGAGGCGTCGGTGGGCCAGTCTGGTGTTGGGTCTCAGACAGGGGCAGCTAATGGTAAGCAAAGCCCTGGCTGGGCCCCCTGCCAGGCCCAGGCCCTTGGCCCATGTCCGATCTGCCCAGCCAGTTAGTCCACCCTGAGCCTCTTTTGCCATCTCTTATTTTCTTTCTGCCAGGAACTACCTGGCTTTTTATCCCACGATACAATCTTTGTCTCTACCAAATTCCTCTTATCATTGTTTCTTAACCTGTTATAGGTTATGAACCTAAACTATTGTGAACTGTGACAAGTATAATGCAATAAACTAATTAAAACAGCAGCGATGTATAGACCTTTAAGCCTGTTCTTCATTCTGCTCTTTTAGGTATATTAAATTTAGAGGGAAAAAAAAGCAAAAAACATGGATTTCCCAAACTTCAAAAAAATTGGGGCGCATCTTCAGATTATTGACATCTCACATATTCTCTGTTAGACAAAATATGAGCTCCAATAAAGTATATATATTGGTAAAATGTAATTTATCCTTTTCCTTGATGAAAAGGTACAGGGTGTCAGTCACATCGCCTCTAGCTGACATAGCCAAAGTCCTTGTTCACTGGGCACCTGTGGACGCCACAGCCTGCTTTCACACTCTTTGTTTTCTATGTAGCTGTCCTGGGTTCCTCCTCCCTCAGGGATACAGATACATATGGTTAAAAATAATATTACCACTTTTAGGGCCCTATTACATTCTTATCGGCAAAAACGTACGCTAGACGCGTGTTTTTTTACACGAAGCGTTAAACGTTAACGCACGAAAATCACCGCTGGAATTACATTCCTAATGCATTTTTTCATCCGTCGGGAAATTGCGCTTGTAAAACCGACGAGCAAAAATGTGCGCAAAGTACCGTTGAGCGCAGAAATCAGTGAGCGCAATGTAATTTTTAACGCGAAACCGTCAGAGTCCGCCATTTTTGACGCGAGTCTGTCATTTTTGTGCGGACTGCGCACAACATTCGTACGTTTTGACGCGAGTCCGTCATTTTTGTGCGGACTGCGCACAACATTCGTATGTTTTGACGGAAGACAAGGTAGTGGGCGTCATTTTTGACGAATCTAGTAAAAAAAACGTGCGCATCAACGTTCTCCTTTGTGAATCCGCAGTTTGGTATGGTCTGGTTGTTACCATTTTCCGTTACCACCAGCTTTTCAAAGACGTTAAAATTATGCACGCAAACGCTGTGCGTTAAATTTTGCGCTAAGATTGTAATACCATCCGCGTACCAGCGCACAAACGCATTTGCGCTCACAATGTTAAGTATAGGACGCGCGCAGTACATTACGCTCGTGCAGGTTCACCTGCGGTAGACGTTAACAGGCATTTTGTGCGCGGACATTGTAATACGACGTTCTGCGCAAACGGTTTTGCCCCTCGCGTTAATGCGTTTTTGCGCACGCGTTAACGTTTGCACGAACAATGTAATAGGGCCCTTACTGAGTGACACACTACACAGGCGTACTTACACTTTGGTGTCCAAGGCTTATATGATTTCACCTCTTGGTCTCTCATGCCTCCACTGATACTTCAGTACCACTTTTCCACTGGTATCTGTGGGAATCTGATCCCCTTCTTATGTCCCTATTCCATAATTTTGTTCCCAGACCCTAAATCTTCAGATGTTTTACCAGACAGTGAACGGAGGTGTAGAAAAGCTGTCTGTGAGGAAGATATATCTTTTTTAAATAAGGAAATAAAGAAAAACTATGCCGACCACATCTATAACATAAAACAGTAAGAGGCAGTGTGTCCGTCGCCACACTGCCTCTGTGCATGCACGCGCAACCAGCGTACTGCTGGCTGTGCGCGCATTCAACGGCCGTGGCAAGCGCACAGCCGGCATGTGTGAGGGCCAAAAAAAATCCTATCCATTGGAGAGGCGCACAGCGCCTCTCCAATGGATCGGATTTTTTTTGGCCCTCACGGATCCCCCTGCCCTGAGTCTCCCCCGGAGGCTGTCTATTCGGCCCCTCACCGGCTCCCTCCATCAGCCTCCGGTTCCAGTTCCTGCTCATCTTCCTCCCGGAGCCCAGAGATCCGATGTTTCGCTCTGGAACGTGAAATAACACTGTCCGTTTTTCCGCAGGGCGTTTGTTTCGGTACATGCTCCCTTCCTTTCCAGAAACTTGCATCCAGCTTCCGTGTTCCCAGAGGAAGCTTCTTCATCCGGCCCATCATATTGTGTGTAGCTCAGTGTGTGCCCAGGTAACAGGCAGACATACTGTGTGTGTGTGTGTGTGTGTGGCAGAGCCGTCATCATGTCGCCATGTTGTGAGTGGCAGATCCTTCATTCTGTCACCATATTGTGTGTGGCAGATCCTGATCTTACAATCTAAGGGGGTCCCATGAGTTTACAATCTAAGGGGGTCCCATGATTTTACAATCTAAGGGGGTCCCATGAGTTTACAGTCTGTCCCATGAGTTTACAATCTGTCCCATGAGCTTACAATCTAAGTGGGTCCCATGAGTTTACAATCTAAGGGGTCCCATGAGATTGCAATCTAAGGGGTCCCATGAGTTTACAATCTGAGGGGTCCCATGAGTTTACAATCTATCCCATGAGTTTACAATCTAAGGGGTCCCATGAGTTTACAATCTAAGGGGTCACATGAGTTTACAATCTATCCCATGAGTTTACAATCTAAGGGGTTCCATGAGTTTACAATCTAAGGGGTCCCATGAGTTTACAATCTAAGGGGGTCCCATGAGCTTACAATCTAAGGGGGTCCCATGAGTTTACAATCTGTCCCATGAGTTTACAATCTGTCCCATGAGCTTACAATCTAAGGGGGTCCCATGAGTTTACAATCTGTCCCATGAGTTTACAATCTGTCCCATGAGCTTACAATCTAAGTGGGTCCCATGAGTTTACAATCTAAGGGGTCCCATGAGCTTGCAATCTAAAGGGTCCCATGCGCTTGCAATCTAAGGGGTCCCATGCGCTTACAATTTATCCCATGAGTTTACAATCTAAAGGGTCCCATGAGTTTACAATCTAAGGGATCCCATGAGCTTGCAATCTAAGGGGTCCCTTGAGATTGCAATCTAGGGGGTCCCATGAGTTTACAATCTGAGGGGTCCCATGAGTTTACAATCTAAGTGGTCCCATGAGTTTACAATCTAAGGGGTCCCATGAGTTTACAATCTATCCCATGAGTTTACAATCTAAGGGGGTCCTATGAGTTTATAATCTATGGGGGTCCCATGAGTTTACAATCTATCACATGAGTTTACAATCTAAGGGGTCCCATGAGTTTACAATGTAAGGGGCCCCATGAGTTTACAATCTAAGGGGTCCCATGAGTTTACAATCTAAGGGGGTCCCATTATCTTACAATCTAAGGGGGTCCCATGAGTTTACAATCTAAGGGGTCCCATGAGCTTGCAATCTAAAGGGTCCCATGCGCTTGCAATCTAAGGGGTCCCATGCGCTTACAATTTATCACATGAGTTTACAATCTAAGGGATCCCATGAGTTTACAATCTAAGGGATCCCATGAGCTTGCAATCTAAGGGGTCCCATGAGCTTGCAATCTAAGGGGTCCCATGAGTTTACAATCTGAGGGGTCCCATGAGTTTACAATCTAAGTGGTCCCATGAGCTTACAATCTATCCCATGAGTTTACAATCTAAGGGGTCCCATGAGTTTACAATCTATCCCATAAGTTTACAATCTAAGGGGGTCCTATGAGTTTATAATCTATGGGGGTCCCATGAGTTTACAATCTATCCCATGAGTTTACAATCTATCCCATGAGTTTACAATCTAAGGGGTCCCATGAGTTTACAATCTAAGGGGTCACATGAGTTTACACTCTATCCCATGAGTTTACAATCTAAGGGGCCCCATGAGTTTACAATCTAAGGGGTCCTGTTCCTGTGAGTTTACAATCTAAGAGGGTCCTGTTCCCGTGAGTTTACAATCTGAGAGTCCTGTTCCCGTGAGTTTACAATCTGAGGGTCCTGTTCCCATGCGTTTACAATCTAAGAGGGAAGAGGAGCCTGTTTTAATATATAAATGCATTTGTAATGCGCTTTCAGCTGTGCGCGCACCCATCAGAGCTGCTCAGTTGGCCCTCCTGTTGCAGATGGGACAGCGACAGACGCGTTTTATATACAGAGATACTCTTGGATAGGACATTGAAAAACAAATATGTGGACATGAATTCTGAGCAGGCTTTACAACTAGTATACAATAATAAAAATGGTGGTGCTGAGGCAGACAAACCATTGTAGTCTTCTAAACAAATTTCGAGCAGCTTTTTGGGTACCTGTACCAGTCTTGTTATTTTTGGACTACATATACAAGTACATTTTATGTCAAACTTTATAAAAAATCTAAAGAATTGGATCTCAAATGTTCTTACTGCAATCCTTTATGAAATAGTTGTATGAGATAAAATAAACAGTTCAAAAATGTAGACGCACAGGTGCTCTTATATCACGTTACAGATAATGAAGGTGCGCCTAAGCCATTAAAGTCATTAATGTCAAGTAGGTATGGTGGTGGTGAACAGACGAAATGCGACTATGGGAGCAGAAGCTTAAGCCTTAGAATTCTGCTTAAATCCTCAAGCAATTGTAATAATTGCTAGAATAACTCTACCGCTGCTTGCATACATAATTGCTTCTCTGCAGTGTGTTGTACTTCATGTCTAGCACTGCAAGATTTAATCGTCTTGGGTTGCCCATATCTTTAAATGAGTGTAATGTGTCCGGGAGCTCAAAGTTCTGCGTTTAACAAAGATATCGACATAAAGCTGTTAATGAATCACAAGCTAATCTATACTTTCTGTAATAATTTATTGTCATACAGTTGTGTTTAAAATTATTAAACCCCCACTGAAATTGAGTGTTTTGGCCAGTTTGACATTGATTTTGATCATTCAGTCATCTTGCTTACAATTAAATCAAAGAGGCACGTGTAGGTCAGACAAATATAACATAACATTTATAATGAAATAACCACAAATGTCTTTTCTGTGCTCACATCATTATCAGTTTTATTCAACCCCCAAGTGACATTCAATCTTAGTACTTAGTACAACATCCTTTTACAGTTATAACAGCTTTTAAACGTGAAGCATAGCTTGACACAAGTGTCTTGCAGCGATCTACGGGTATCTTCGCCCATTCGTCATGGGCAAAAGCCTCCAGTTCAGTCACATTCTTAGGCTTGCGCACTGCAACTGCTTTCTTTAAGTCCCACCAGAGGTTCTCAATCGGATTTAAGTCAGGTGACTGCGATGGCCACTCCAAAATGTTCCAGCCTTTAATCTGCAACCATGCTCTAGTGGACTTGGAGGTATGCTTGGGATCATTGTCCTGTTGAAAGGTCCAACGTCTCCCAAGCCTCAGGTTTGTGACGGACTGCATCACATTGTCATCCAATATCTCCTGGTACTGAAGAGAATTCATGGTACCTTGCACACGCTGAAGCTTCCCTGTACCTGCAGAAGCAAAACAGTCCCAAAGCATGATTGACCCCCCGCCATGCTTCACAGTAGGCAAGGTGTTCTTTTCTTCATAGGCCTTGTTCTTCCTCCTCCAAACATAGCGTTGATCCATGGGCCCAAACAGTTCTAATTTTGTTTCATCAGTCCACAGAACACTATCCCAAAACTTCTGTGGTTTGTCCACATGACTTTTGGCATACTGCAGTAGACTCTTCTTATTCTTTGGAGACAGCAAGGGGGTGCGCCTGGGAGTTCTGGCATGGAGGCCTTCATTACGCAGTGTGCGCCGTATTGTCTTAGCTGAAACTTCAGTACCCACATCTGACAAATCTTTTCTCAGTTCCTCAACAGTCACACGGGGACTTTTCTCCACTCTACGCTTCAGGTAGCGCACAGCAGTCGAAGTCAGCATCTTCTTTCTGCCACGACCAGGTAGCGTTTCAACAGTGCCCTTTGCCTTGAATTTGCGAATGATGCTTCCTATGGTCTCTCTTGGTATGTTTAACATCTTTGCAATCTTCTTATAGCCATTGCCCTTCCTGTGAAGAGTAATCACCTCTTCTCTTGTCTTCCTGGACCATTCTCTTGACTTCACCATGTTTGTAACCACACCAGTAAGGCTGGGGTCAGACCAGCGCACTTTTAACGTGCGTTCTGGCGCACATAATCACGGCCGCACTAGCAGCAAATGACGGGCAATGACAGCCAATATACGAAGTACGGTCGCACGAAAGTCCGGCCGCGCAACGCAAGTGGAAAATGAACGCATTTTTTTGAGAACGCAGAACCGCTAGTACGGACGTACAGAGTGCGCTGCGCCCGCTAGCGGTGTGTGTGTGTGATTTGGAGATGTCAGACCCTGCTCGTGTGCAGCCAACATAACGTCCAGACGCAAAAGGTTTCCTGGTTTGGATCCGTAAAACATCACGCACGAAAATGCGCATCGTATGACCGTTTTCGCCTATTCCGTGAAAAAATACGTCAATGCGTTCGGACGCACTTTTTTACGTTCGCGTGTAAAAATGCTTTCGTTTGACCCTAGCCTTAATGTCTAGAAGGAGCTGAGTATCACAGTCATTTTAAAGCTGCCTAATTGGTGCTTATTATGCTTTATTGCTGCTCCGTGACATCCACAGGTGTTTTCAATACCTGATTGAAAACACTTGAATGAACCTCTGTTCTTCAGAGTGGTAGTCTTTAAGGGGTTGAATAATTGTGTCAATGAAGAATTCACAAAAGAAACATTTACTACTGTATTACAAAACCAATTGATGTCATTTTAGTTGCATATGGTTCTTTAAAAAGTCCTTGTAGGATTTCATTCTGAATACAATTACAAATGTACACTAAATTCCCTAAAACCCTTTACAGCATTGGGGGTTGAATAATTTTAACTGTAAATCCAGTAGTCTGATTAAATTACCTGCAGAAAAAAAAAGTTTTTACGCCTATTACCTAACAGGGCGGCTGCGGGGACCAAAAGTATCCAGCCTGTTCCATGTATAAAACATAACAAGAAAAAAATCATCTGTTTTGTAGGGAAAGATACCTACCACAGGAGGCACCTGTCTTTGTAAATTAATATATACAGTCAGGTCCAGAAATATTGGGACATCGACACAATTCTAACATCTTTGGCTCTATACACCACCACAATGGAGTTGGAATGAAACAAACACAATGTGCTTTAACTGCAGACTGTCAGCTTTAATTTGAGGGTATGTACATCCAACTCAGGTGAACGGTGTAGGACTTACAGCAGTTTGCAGATGTGCCTCCCACTTGTTAAGGGACCAAAAGTAATGGGACAATTGGCTTCTCAGCTGTTCCATGGCCAGGTGTGTGATATTCCCTCATTATCCCAATTACAATGTGCAGATAAAAGGCCCAGAGTTCATTTCAAGTGTGCTATTTGCATTTGGAATCTGTTGCTGTCAACTCTCAAGATGAGATCCAAAGAGCTGCCACTATCAGTGAAGCAAGCCATCATTAGGCTGAAGAAACAAAACAAACCCATCAGAGAGATAGCAAGAACATTAGGCGTGGCCAAAACAACTGTTTGGAACAATCTCAAAAAGAAGGAACGCACCGGTGAGCTCAGCAACACCAAAAGACCCGGGAGACCACGGAAAACAACTGTGGTGGATGAATGAAGAATTCTTTCCCTGGTGAAGAAAACACCCTTCACAACAGCCAGGAGGTAGGTGTATGTGTGTCAAAGTCAAAAATCAAGAGAAGACTTTACTAGAGTAAATACAGAGGGTTCACCACAAGATGTAAACCATTGGTGAGCCTCAAAAACAGGAATGCCAGATTAGAGTTTGCCAAACAACACCTAATAAAGCCTTCACAGTTCTGGAACAAGATCTTATGGACAGATGAGACCAAGATCAACTTGTACCAGAATGATGGGAAGAGAAGAGTATGGAGAAGGAAAGGAACTGCTCATGATCCTAAGCATACCACCTCATCAGTGAAGCATGGTGGTGGTAGTGTCATGGAGTGGGCATGTATGGCTGCCAATGGAACTGGTTCTCTTGTATTTATTGATGATGTGACTGCTGACAAAAGCAGCAGGATGAATTCTGAAGTGTTTCGGGCAATATTATCTGCTCACATTCAGCCAAATGCTGCAGAACTCATTGGACGGCGCTTCACAGTGCAGATGGACAATGACCCAAAGCATACTGCAAAAGCAACCAAAGAGTTTTTGAAGGGACAGAAGTGGAATGTTATGCAATGGCCAAGTCAATCACCTGACCTGAATCCCATTGAGCATGCATTTTACTTGCTGAAGACAAAACTGAAGGGAAAATGCCCCAAGAACAAGCAGGAACTGAAGACAGTTGCAGTAGAGGCCTGGCAGAACATCACCAGGGATGAAACCCAGCATCTGGTGATGTCTATGCGTTCCAGACTTCAGGCTGTGAGTGACTGCAAAGGATTTGCAACCAAGTACTAAGAAGGGAAAGTTTGATTTATGATTATTATTCTATCCCATTACTTTTGGTCCCTTAACAAGTGGGAGGCACATCTGCAAACTGCTGTAAGTCCTACACGTTCACCTGAGTTGGATGTACATACCCTCAAATTAAAGCTGACAGTCTGCAGTTAAAGCACATTGTGTTTGTTTCATTCCAACTCCATTGTGATGGTGTATAGTGCCAAAGATGTTAGAATTGTGTCGATGTCCCAATATTTCTGGACCTGACTGTATATATTAATTTACAAAGAAAGGTGCCTCCTGTGGTAGGTATCTTTCCCTACAAAACAGATGAATCTTTTTTCTTGTTATGTTTTATACATGGAACAGGCTGGATACTTCTGGACCTGACTGTATATAAATGTGTGAAAAAAAAGGAAGTGAAAATTTTAATTCCATTTTTCCATTTTTTTCTACTTTTAGATTTCTTATCTTTTTACTTTTAGAGAGTAAGTTGTCCGCAACAGGAAGGCACCTTTCTGCGTAATAAATAAATAAAATATGCATAAAAATAAATTTATCATAGCTATTCAAAGAGAATCGAAAAGCCACCGCACGTTCGGTGACTTTTCCTTTTCTTCGATTCGGTGCGATTTGGCGATCCCATTTCGGCAACCCCGCGGTGTATTCAGGAAGCACCACAGGGCCGCCGTAATGCAGGGAAAGTTGCCGCGAACCCGCCGAAAACTCACCGCAAAAACGAGGGCGAACGCACACCGAAACCCGCAAAAACATCTGGATTAACCCGCCGAAGACACCGGAGAAACCTGAGCAGGAGCCGATCAGAGCGCAGAGCAGCCGCCGGAAAAACCCGACACCGCAGACAAAGGAGGTGAAAAAAAAAAAAAACAGTACGCTTGAATGTTTGAAAAGTGAAACGCTGTTTGCAAACAAACTACTGAGTGAAAATGGCTGAAATTTACATATGAGATCCAATGAATGATAATAAAAAGGGCTGTTACAGAAAAAAGAAAACAATTTGAAAAAAAAAAACGGAAAAAAATGCCTAAAAGGTCCTAAAAAAATCTAAAAATAAAGAGACTTTTTAGTGCAGAATATTATAATGAACGGTTTATTAGATATTGCATTAAAACGGGAATATTTTTAACTTTGAAGCCTATGGGATTCGCCTGAATAAATCTGCCGAATTAAACCACCGAATGGCAGGGCAATTCGGCAACTTTTCACTGCTGGGTTTTGCTCTCTGAATAGCCAAAGCATTTCTTCTCTATGGGGATTTCACTGCCCTCGAACAGGCACCGAACAGGCACCATATGTGCAGGCAATTTGCCAGGATTTGGCGTATTGCCTGCTCTCTGGGTAGCCGAATGAACGGGAAAGGTAACCGTATGCTGAATTTCAGCATTCGGTTACCTTTCTCCAGCAATTCGGAGCTCTTTGAATAACCCTGTATATTTCTTTTTACAGAGCAAGGCACCACCTCTGTAACAGGTGCCTGTAGGCACATGCCTACTTTGCCTAATTATAAATTCGGCCTGGTACACAATAAGAGTAGAATATACATTGCTCTGCCTATACATAAATGACATCTTGACATTATGCTTTGCATCTTTCTGGTTGTTTTCAATGTTCTCTAGAGCCAAAAATTATAATAATAAAAAAATGGATGTAGACCTGTTGAAAGTCCACTTTCTTCTTCAGCTTTATATCTATTTGAATGCTGTAATCAGTGCGGCCACTTCACATCTTTGGGTCCCCTACTACAGATACGTTGGCAGAGAACCCGATACCGAAGCTTCACTTTCAGCACAATGCACCTGCGGCTGATACAGCCACAGGAAATATTGGGTAGGGGAGTAAGCTGCAGGAAGGGCACCCCTCAGGGGTGGAAGAACACGCCATCGGCCACCGCCTCTTGGCTGTATGAGAACTTATTTGTATTGCTATGTTATTAAAAATAAGGCGTGTTAAATCTACACAAGTCACAAAGGTCAACTTTGAAATGTTGTTGACAGGTAAATTAACAATTGGTGGAGAGGTTGGGGCTAGGGTTTTGTACAACAATTAAGACTTCCTCATGTAGCAAACAGGTATATGGTGAGACATATCATGACAAAGGAACTGATTGGCAGGGCAAGACTTCTGTATTCTTTTGTAACTTCAAAAACCAGAAGTGGGACATGAAATGTGACCTGAATAAGAGCAGAATCAGTGTTCAAGGACATTGAAATATGTTACAGGAAAATAGTGTACTCCATAACCAGACATGCGTCACGTTCTAAACCTGTTCTCCCAATGGTTTAACAGGAGAGTCGGATGTTTCTATCATGATGATAGATGTTTGTTCGCCAGTGCTCCATTCCATTTTAATGAAAACCAATTGAAGCGAACATGAAAGTCAGAGATGAGTTTAGCACTTAACGAGCACACTGAGAGGAGATTTCACCATGAAAGCAGTTGAACTCATGACACGAACATTCTTGTGTTAATAAGTTCTCATGTGTTAACATAAATATAATCTCTATGCCCATACCCCATTATATTTAGCTAGGTAGACTTTCTAGTCTTATCAGGGGTCTAGGCCTATAATAAATAAGCGTGGGAACTCACCAACATTTCTGTATATTTTGGTCTCAAAGGTTGCTGGGAGTCGCAGCAGCTGCAGCGCTTCTTTATGCACGAGAATGCCATTCCTCTGGCAAACCCATAGAAATTGTCATTCTCATGTCTTACCAATGTACTTAAATCCAGTAAAAACCATTAAATATAGCCAGTTTTATAAAATTGCGTCTATATAGAAAAGTATTGCTTCTTCTCAGTATATCAGCCAAAAGGGAACTAAGTTCCTCCTGCTAACATAGTGAGGGAACTGCGTTCCCAAGCGTTCCTGCAGGACTTGTCCTCTGAGTCTTGTAATGCATTCAGGATTTCTATTTGCTATAGTCTTTATTGCTTACAGGATTATTCAAAGAGAATCGAAAAGTCACCGCACGTTCCATGACTTTTCGTTCTCTTCAATTCGGTGCGATTCGGCGATCCTATTTTAGCGACCCTGCGGTGTTTTCAGCAAGCACCACAGGGCCGTCGTAGTGCAGGGAAAAGCCGCCGCAAACCCGACGAACACTCACCGCAAAACAAGGCGAAAGCTGACACCACAGACAAATGGAGTGAAAAAAAAAACAGTACGCTTGAATGTTTGAAAAGTGAAACGCTGTTTGCAAAGAAACTACAGAACGAAAATGTCTGGAATTTACATATAAGATCCAATGAATGATAATAAAAAGGGCTGTTACAGAAAAAAGAAAAAAATGATAAAAAAAAACTGGAAAAAAAATCGCAAAAAAAATCCCGAAAAATGCCTATAAGATCCTAAAAAAATCTAAAAATAAAGAGACTTTTTACTGCAGAATAAAATAATAAACGGTTTATTAGATATTGAATTAAGACGGGAATATTTTCAACATTGAAGCCTATGGGATTCGCTTGAATGAAACCACCGAATGGCAGGGCACTTTGGCAACCTTTCTCAGCTGTTTTGTGTTCTCTGAATAAACGAAGCATTGCTTCTCTATGGGGAATTCACTGCCCTCAAACAGGCACCATATCAGGGACGAGCAGTCAGGGGTGGCAGGGGAGGCAGGGCCTCCCCTGACATTCCAGTAAATTAATGTGCTCATTGTGCTGTAATGACACGTGTGTATATTTAAACTGTAAATAAAATGTTATTTATTGAAAAAAGTTCTCATACTCACCTCTCCACGCTCCCTCGCTGTCCTCCTCTGTCCTCCGCTTTTTTTCCCCTGCACTGTCAGTTTGCGTGTGTGTGTGTGATTCACTACACAGACAGCAGGGGCAGCACTGAGCCAGCCTAGCCTATGCAATTTGCACAGCTGAATGCTACACTAATTGCGTAGCTCAAGCTGACTTCCTGGTTCTACGCTTTTCAGTGCCTCCAGAGGCTCTGAGAGCAATTGAAAGCTTGAGCCAATGGGAAAGCTCCTTTGGTCTCAAGCAATTCTTTTTTTTTTTTTAAAAATGCCCCCCATGGGAGGCAGAGCTCCCCATGGATTAATTGACGCAGGACAGTCATGTGACTGTCCTCCTCAGTCGTGGAGGGGGGGCGGGCAGGCAGAGCTCAGCAGGCAGAGCTCAGCAGTTAGCATGTGTGTAATAGCACCCTCTATTAGTCAGTATTGTAAGTGCATACTCTTAGAACATTAAAATCCTATATGCAAACTTTATTTTAAAGAGTTGTAATAGCGCCCTCTATTAGTCAGTATTGTAAGTGCATTCTCTTAGAACTGTAAAAAAAATGCGAACTTTACTTTATAAATAGTGAAACTCTATTCTCCTATATAACGATAATCAAATGCGTAAAAAAATTGCGACATGCGTAACCCTGTGTATATATGGCTCTGATACTAGCCATTGCCTCACCAGCCACTGTCCTCACCGCACGTCATTGCACCATATGTGCAGGCAATTCACCAACATTTGGCAAACTGCCTGCTTTCTGGATAGCCGAATGGCCAGGAAAGGTAACCTTACACTGAATTTCAGCGTTCGGTTACCTTTCGGCCCCAATTCGGAGCTCGTTGAATAACCCTGTTAGTCTTTATCTTTCTGGAAACTGATCTATATAAATAAAGTTGTCAAACTCCACAGCCCAGATGTCGATGCCCTACAATTTACAGGATGACTAGAGAATCATGGGAGCTGTAGTTCAGCAGCATCTGAGGAGCTGGAGTCTGGTCCTTGATATAGATAATAAGTAAAGGTTTAGTATTATGCTATTTTTGTGACTAGCTTATATGTCTGGCATTGTGTTATTGGAAAGGAGCATGTAGTGATGTTTTTCAAAAATAGAAGCGCAAAATTGGCAGCCCTCCATATGGCTTTCTTTTGGGGTGTTTTGAAGCGTGTTAAAGGATTTTGCAATTGCAGAATCATTTAACACCAGCTTTCAGGAGTTGTTAAAATATGTCAATTTGCGTCCTGATGTTAACTAGCGCCTGCACCTTGTAAAACCTCACTTGTCGAGACTTTAAAAATGAATTGCGCTCCCCCATGTTAAGTATAGGAGACGCAAAGTACAGTAAACTAGCACAAACTGCGTGACGCAAACTGATTTCACCCCAGTTTGGGGTCAACTATGGAATATCGATGCCAGACGACAAACTTACTTCTGTTGGTGCTAACGCTTACATATCGAGATGCTACATTAGCACCGACTATGAGGTAGAGCCTATTTTTTATTTTTTAAAGGACTTTTTATTATTTGGACACTTTTTATTACGTTTTTACTGGTTTATACTTCTATTAGGAGAATAGGAGACTTCTTTTTTACATTAGTTCGGTGGAATTCGCCAATGCTAATTTGGCGGTTAACCCTTTTGCTGCTGAGCCATTTCACGCCTCTATGCTGAGCTCATTTTTACTGGTTTCGCTCATCATGTTTAACCGCGTTTTGAAGCCTTATTTTAATATATGACCCAGACATATTATATATCGTTCTTAAAGTAACATCAGGAAGCATTATTTTACTGAGAGGTTGGTGGATACATGGAACAGTCTTCCAGTAGAAGTGGTAGAGGCCAAAACAGTAATTGAATTTAAGCAGGCATGGGATAGGCATAAGGCTATCCTAAACAAAAGATAAATCCAGGTAAAGTATCCATGTAATTGGGCAGACTAGATGGGCCGAAAGATTCTTATCTGCCGACATTTTCTATGTTTCTATGTTCTTTCCGGCAGACTCGGCAGATTCATAATATCTCATTATTATATGTATAGGTCATGTCCTGTCTGTATATTATAACAAAAAAATGCAATAAAATTAGAATTTTCAATAATTTACAATGTGTAAAGTGTTTAACATGCAAACAATTGCGTTTATATTTTCTATGGGGTGCGCTTGTTAAAAAAATTAGCAATTGGGTCTCGTTACATTTTTTTTGGGGGAAAATTTCGCTATTTTTAACAAACGCACCGCATACAAAAATCGTTAGTGCAGCATCATTGTTCACATTCTAATTGAAATGGGAACAATATTGTTGCATTAACAAATCAAACAAAAAAAAACTTGATTATTTTTTTACATATTTTTTTGTTTTGTTTACTTTTACATGGTCATGTTTGGTATCATTGGAAAGGCCATTCTCTGGCCGATCCAGCAATACCAAACATTAACTCCTAGCTGCCACGGATCGGGAGATATGGGGGTTCATTGGAACCCCCTATCTCCACCATTGGTGGCAGTTAGGGGTTAACTCCAGGACTGGCGTCATCGCGCTATGCACGATGGCGCCAGTCGTCAGGGGGCATTCCCGGAAGCTTGGCTGACATCCAAGATGTTGGCCAGCTCCGGGAGAGGATCATGATTCGGCGCTTTTCGGCGCCGAATTGTGATCCGCCACCCAAGGGGTTAAAGGCAGGCACAGTTTCGAAGGGCAGGCTGTGCCCTTCGAAACCATGCCTGCCTACAGCCTTTGGTCCCCTGCAATCGGGAGGGAGAGAGGTCCGAAGGACCTCCCCCCTCCCTTTCAGGCACCTCCTCCGCACTCGCAGGGGGAGGGGCACCTGAAATAGATGTCATTGCGCCGCCGCAATGACATCTATCTTTCCCCCGTGGTCCCGGAGTGCCGGGCTGACATGCTAGATGTCAGCCCGCACCGGGGGGGCCAACAATCAGCCGGAAACCCGGCTGATTGCTGCCTCCTGTGTTAGGGCGCGCTGAGTGCGTCCGTAGAACAGGAGCTGCACTTGGCAGGACGCGCTGAGTGTGTCCTTAGCAGTCAAGTGGTTAACAGTGCAATTCGGCAGTTTTCACAGGTGTCCGATAACTGCTTTGGCGACTCCAAATTTCTTTAAAATACATTGCTCAGTCGCCAAAATGTGGTGAATTGCAGAAAAGCACTGCACGCAATTTCAGTGCTTTGTCACTAGACCCTATAGTGTTTGACGTGGATGTAACCCACAAGTAGTGTTCTTAGCCGAAAGAGGCTGGAGTCTATTCATATGAACATTAGGCTCATTTCTTGAATTTTTTCAATTGCATGTTATAACTCCGAAACAGTCTATAAAAAGAAACAATAGCACTATTTTTTTTAAATGTTATTTTTATTAAGAGATTAAGTTTAGATACATAGATCAAAGAGAAAAGAAAGAGAAAGGGGTCGCCCAAACCCCGAAGAGAAAGATAGAAGAAAAGAAAGACTGAAAAGAAAGACAATATAAAAATCAGGAAGAGAGTTGTGACACCACTAACATTACTAACAGAGGTTCATTAACCCCTTAAGGACGGGAGTAATTTTACAACTTCGGCGCTGTTTCTGAAGTAGAAGTTTGATGAGCTCATTTTGACCGTTTTTAAGTCACGTATTATTATACCACCCAGACAAATTATATATTGTTCTTTCCGGCAGACTGGGCAGATTAATAATATATTATTATTATATGTATAGGTCATGCCCTGCCAAAATGCTACAACATAAAATGTAAAAAAAAATAAAAAAATGAGAATTTTCAATAAAATTTCAGTGTGTAAAGTATTTTTTTTTTAAATTTTATTATCCGAGCCTTTGCAGTCATATGCTATGGGGTAGACTTGTTAAAAAGATTAGAACGGGGGAACCCATTTTTTTTGGGGGAGAAATTGCGTGATTTTAGCTAAACCCCCCCAAAAAAATCATTAGTGAAGCATCATTGTTCACATTATAATTGAAATGTGAACAATAGTGCTGCATTAAATAAAAGTTTTTATTTTTTTATTATTTAATTAATTATTTTTTTATTATTTAAATTTTTTAATTTCTTACACTCTTCTTTTACTTTTACCATGGTCATGTTTGATATCATTGGAAAGGCCATGCTCTGGCCTTTCCATTAATATCATACATGACCCCCTAGCTGCCACCGATCAGGAGATAAAGGGGTTCAAAGAACCCCCTATCTCCTCTATGGGATTTTCATAGGAAATCCCTTTGCAGCTAGGGGGTTCCCCGGTTAACTGACATCATCGCGCATGGTGGGGGCTGCCATCCAAGATGGCGGCCCCCAACAAAAAAAGTCACGGTCTTGCACCGATTGGTGCCAGGCTGCGACCTGGCAACTAAGGGGTTAACCCCCTATATCGCTGGAAAGGTCGGGCTGTGACCCTTCCAGCGATGCTGGCCACAGCCTCCTAGTCCCCGGCGATGGGGAGTTAGAGGGATCCAACGGATCCCCCCTTCCCCTTCAGGTGCTTCCCCTGCTCCGGCGGGGGGGACGCCTGAAACTGACGTCATCGCGCCCCCCGGCGCGATGACGTCAGTGCGCCGGAGGAGTAAACCCTGCCGATCTGACTCCGTGGGACTCAGATCAGCGAGGGAGCCACCGGAGGAGGTGAGTATCTGCCGAGGGGGGTTGCAAACACAGACCATTACCAGTACCATTACGTCCTGCGGTGTCAAAGCCAGCCTAATGCAGGACGTAATGGTACGTCCTGCAGCGTTAAGGGGCTAAGCTAAAAGAACAAACCTAAATCAATTATGGCATAGAATCGAGGACATCAGCTCCCAAACCCGCCTTAATTCAGACCGAGCCCATTTGGTCCAGCCAAAGTGTCCATATTTTATAGTAATTCGGAAGGGTGTGGTTGGTAATGGCTGTAAATTCATCCATCAATTGTACATCCCTGATCTTAGAGTAAATTTTTGAGAAGGGAGGAATCGTCGGACAGTTCCAATGTTCTGCTAAAACGCGGCGGGCTGCAAGGGTGATCTTGCCCAACAATTTGTTCTCATGCCGCGACAAATCCGGTAGTGGCCTGGACAATAAATAAGCCCAAGGATCCATTGGGGTCTCAGTTGGCAACACCGCCTGAAGAAGAGTATGCGTCTGATCCCAGAAGCGCTGGACTTTAGAACAAAACCCCACATGTGGGCATAGGTACCTCGATGTCTACCCCCCCTCCAACAAAGATCAGGCATCATATGACACATATGTGATACTTGGACAGGAGTGGTATACCACCGAAAAATAGTTTTAATGAGTTGTTCCTGATGGACCGTGCATACAGAGACACTCCTCATAGCTTCCCAAATATCCCCCCAATCTTCAGCCTACAATGTCTCCCCCAGGTCCCGCTCCCAAGCTTGAATATAGTGAAGTTCTCTCCAATCCAGAAGGGCTGTAATCTTCTGATAAATCATTGATATTAAGCCCTTGGGATAAGAGCCTCGGAGGCACAGGCGCTCAAAGTGAAAGGGTGTGTAGGGCACTATTTACATATATACCTAAAGAAAAAGAATACAGCATGATTTCAGAGACACTGTATATATCGGCAGCTGGATCTCCTTATCAGGCACTTTTATTTTATTGTGTTTTTTATTTAACAAACACTTTTTTGTTATGGGTATTTTTCAATATTTTGTGTTTCACCCCACTTCAGAGATTGCCTTGAGGTCGCAGTGGGCTTATTGTTCCAATGGCAATTTACGTAGACCAGAACTTCTGCTATTTATTCATAGGACTAAAGGGATTTTGAACGCAAATCAAATAACTTTCTTGTTTGGTGCAGACAGTGGAGAAAATGCATAATAATTTTGCTGCAAAACCACCTGGGATATTAGAAGCACATAGAGCATGCTGGCAAATGTATCAGCCTGTCCGAAACCGGAATATGCAGAATAGCGAGTCCTACACGTTCTGATTGAACAGATGTCTGACGATGTGTCTGGAATGCTAAATGGTAACCGGAGAAATGCAGAATTCTAGGGTTCATACTGCTAAAAAAATGATTTTGTTGGTAATCTTCAAAGGGACACTCTGTACATCCTGACCACTTTATCTTTTTAAAGTGGCCAGGATATGCAAAGTGCCCCCCCACCAGCTACAATCAGAGGCCCGTTCAATACCTCAGCAGCTGCTGAATTGATGCAGCGCAGCAATTCAGTTTGCTGCAGTAGTGACTCTGAACTGTTTTTATTGAATAAACGTAATGTTTACTCCTGAAAAAAATATATAATTGAACCTTAATATATGTCTATGTGCATGGGCTAAATAATAAATAAATATTTTGTGCTTCGGTGAACAAAAACCTCAAAATTAACATTGCTGTACGAAATTGTTACTTGCTTCATGGCGGCGGCCATCTTTACTACGTCACACTCAGCTACTTGCAGCTTCTCCTCGAGTCGCTGCAAGTGCTACGTTAGCAGTGCTGAGCGGCTGAACGGCGTTCAATGGCAAGTTGCTAACTTAGCACTTGTAGCGGCTAAGGTATTGAACGCGCCTCTGGTGTAAACACTGGGTGAAGCAAAGGACTTCCCTCCACCTACCAGTGTCAACAGCAGCCAGGATTTTGAATTTCTCGGCTGCCAGTCACCAGATCAGTCACTGGTGATGTCAGCATGCTCTACATGCTGGCGACACCTTCTCTCAGACCAGTGTTTCCCAACTCCAGTCCACAGGACCCACTATCAGGCTGTGTTTGCCAGATATCTGAAGCACAGCACAGGTGATATAATTTGCTGCTCAGTGATTGCTGGATTCAGTCTGCATTTCCCAAGGTGATCCTTAAAATCTGGACTGTTAGTGGTGGGTCCTGAGGACTGGAGTTGAGAAACACTGGCTCAGACTGCCCGCGGTAGTGAGCATTGTGAGAGAGGCAGCCAATGGATTGGTTCAGTGCATGCACACAGCTCCGATCCATCAGTCAGTGCAGGCGCTGCAAAACTGTGAAAGGTTAAAGTCCTGATCGATTTGTGGTTCCTATTTTACGCAATTTGCGTTGGTATGCAAATTGCGTAACAAGCTGCAGGGACCTCAGGATTCGGTAGACCCTGAGCTGACAGGGACGAGCAGCGTGCGCTGAGAGAGAAAAGGTGAGTATTATTACCTAAAATAAAAAAATGAAAGAAAAAATAATTGGGCAGAGTCTGTCAGCAGCATCTGTTAAATTCTTTAGGGGCAAAAGGGGGGGGGCACATTTTTTTATTAGTGTCTCGTTATGTTGAAATATGGCTATTTTGTCTTTGTTTAATTGGCAGAATTTTTACATGACTTGAACGTTTAGATGTGTGTTCGCTGCTTGTTTATAGTATTAGTTAGGTGTCGTTATCCTTTGCTTAGCAACCAACCTACACCCTATACTTTAAATGTGCCTTTGCAGGGTGTGTCTGGGTAAATCATGCTTTGTCACTTTTGTTTGAACAACGGACTAGATTTGTAGTTACAAAGGCCAAGGCACTCCGCCTCCATACATAGATATAGCAGTTCCTGTACGTGATTCATACATTGTGTTTTTGTTGAATAAAATGAGTACATTCAATGTAGGGACCTGCGAATATTCGAAATTCGATTCGAAATCGAATCGCTGGTCTTATTCGATTCGGATTCGATTTTGAGGCATGATTCGAAAACTTATCGAATCTCTCCGATCGCACGCAGAGCGCGCCTTCCAGATGTGCAGCACATGGCTGCACGTGGCTGGGAAGGAACGGCACGCTCTTAGGCGCCGCCCACCTCAAGTTCCCTTCACAGTGGAGGCTGCGGTGGACTGGAAGGCAGCTGCGGTTGGAGGGAGCTCCTGCAGTGAACAAACTACAGTCTCTGGACGTGAGAGAGCTGCAAGGCAAGCAGGCTGAGTCTGTTCTCTGTTGGTGGTGAGTAGTGGTAAAAATAAGTATAAATTTCCCTGGCCTGTGAATGTGAAAATGGTGTCACACGTAGCCAGAAGATGGCCGTCGGGGGGGGGGGGCATCCATTCCAGGGGGTCATTCACTGCTGTCTGCTGCTCTGTGGGAGATAATTATGGGGGTCACTCATTGCTGTCTGCTGCTCTGTGATATAAATATGGGGGTCACTCATTGCTGTCTGCTGCTCTGTGAGATAATTATGGGGGTCACTCATTGCTGTCTGCTGCTCTGTGTGGGAGATAATTATGGGGGTCACTCATTGCTGTCTGCTGCTCTGTGAGATAATTATGGGGGTCACTCACTGCTGTCTGCTGCTCTGTTTGGGAGATAATTATGGGGGTCAATCACTGCTGTCTGCTGCTCTGTGTGGGAGATGTGTGGGAGATAATTATGGGGGTCACTCATTGCTGTCTGCTGCTCTGTGAGATAATTATGGGGGTCACTCACTGCTGTCTGCTGCTCTGTTTGGGAGATAATTATGGGGGTCAATCACTGCTGTCTGCTGCTCTGTGTGGGAGATGTGTGGGAGATAATTATGGGGGTCACTCATTGCTGTCTGCTGCTCTGTGAGATAATTATGGGGGTCACTCACTGCTGTCTGCTGCTCTGTTTGGGAGATAATTATGGGGGTCAATCACTGCTGTCTGCTGCTCTGTGTGGAAGATAAGTATGGGGGTCAATCACTGCTGTCTGCTGCTCTGTGTGGGAGATAATTAATTATAGGGGGGCTGCTCTATTGGAGATAATTAATTATAGGGGGGCTGCTCTATGGGAGATAATTAATTATAGGGGGCTGCTCTATGGGAGATAATTAATTATAGGGGGGGCTATAGGGGGGGCTGCCGCTGCTCTGTGTGGGGAGATAATTAATTTGAAGTGAAACATAGTGAAAGGAACACTGTCTTGAATCACACAGATATACAAGCTCCAAAAATATAACACCTCCTTATTTCCCATTAATAAAACCACATTTTTTTGTAATCAATTTAATTATTTTTTTTGTAGACCAATCTGATAAAAAAAAAACAAAGTCATTCATCTTCAGCAAGACTGACCTGTGAGAGTGACGTCTCTCTCACACTGTCACACACGGTTCACAGAGGAGGCTGAGGTGAGGTCGGGACTCGGGAGTCGACTAGACGACAGGCGCAGTCGGTCCGTGCGAAGAGGACGACGGTGACGTGTTCGTAGGACAGAGGAGCAATTGGCAGGCTGACGCCTGAGCCAAGTTGGGATGGTGATTGGTGAGTATATATAATATTTAATTATCAGTATCCCTGTCACCGCCACGTTTATATTGTGCGTCTTTTGCAGGAAGCCAGGTGATGGAATCAATGGATCTAGTCATTGATTCATTCATAGTCACCAGAAGATGAGAATGGCTGTGCGGACTGGAGGGTGGGGGTGGGCCAGGGGCTTAAAAGTAATTCTGCAATATGTAACTAGTATGACTATGATGAACTTACTACTAGTATGATTAATTTATATGTTATTATTATACTGCAACAAGAGAAATTAATTATATGGGGGCCTGCTCTGTGTGGGAAATAATAAATTATATGGGGGCCTGCTGGCTGCTCTGTGTGGGAAATAATAAATTATATGGGGGCCTGCTCTGTGTGGGAAATAATAAATTATATGGGGGCCTGCTCTGTGTGGGAAATAATAAATTATATGGGGGCCTGCTCTGTGTGGGAAATAATAAATTATATGGGGGCCTGCTCTGTGTGGGAAATAATAAATTATATGGGGGCCTGCTGGCTGCTCTGTGAGACTTGGGAGATAAATTATATGTGAAATTAATGTGAAGAATGTTGAAAGGAACATGCACAGATATACAAGCTCCAACTTAGAATATACCCCTTTATTTTCCCATTAATTAAGCCAACTTTTTTTTAAAATACAAATTTTTTATTTATTTTTGTAGACAAATCAATGATCAAATTCAAAATGTCATCTGTGAAAAATCATTTTGAAGTGAAGGAAGATTCCTTAACTTGCAAAGTATGCAAAAAAGCATTCTCATTGCAAGCTACTGGCACAACATCCCATCTTTGGTCTCACCTAGAAAGAAAGCATCCGTCCGTGTATCAACAGGCCAAGACCGATGATACAAAGAAGAAAACATTGGTGTCGGCAGTGGCACAACGTCATTCACTGCCAATGACAGAAGGACATGCTATGAAAAAGCAGACTTGCATTTCAGCTTACAGTTTGACACTTGACGTGTCTACTAAAAAAAAGTATGATGCAGCAGTTTTGAAGTTTATTGTAGCAGATGGCCGGCCATTTGAGAGTGCAGCAGGAAGTGGATTTAAGAATTTGTGTTCAGTGTTAACTAGTGGCTGCTATCAACCGCCCCACCCAACCACACTGTCGCGTAAGCTTGATGACATGGCAAATAACTTGCACCAGAAGTTAGTGCAGTTCCTCAGGTCTGAAATTAATGACTGCCGACCATCCATCACGTTTGATCACTGGAAGGCTGACAATAAGTCAAATTATTTGGTGCTTACAATACATTACATATCCGAGTCATCGTGGGTAATGCAATCCGTTGCTTATCTGTGGTCAACCTAGAGAATTTGGAAGCTGACCATACAGCAAGGAAAACTTCTGAAATAATTTCCAACGAGTTTGCTAAGCATGGATTTGGTGAAGAGAAAATCCTATTTGCCACAAGACACAACAAACACAATGCCTTGTACTGCTAAAATCCTGGACATACAGTGGCATGGCTGTGCTGCTCACATTTTGCAGCTCACTATAAATGCAGCATTGGATGTTCAAAGAACAGTAAAAAATCTTATAGGCTGTTTGCATTACATTGCTGGGTTTTTTCACTCTTCAACTGTGGGACAAGCTGTATTGACAAAATATCAAGTCGATAAGGGCTTACCCGAATCCAAACCACCACTTGATGTTACAACACGTTTCAATAGTACATATCTGCTGATGGACTGGGTTTCTAGAAATTACGAGTCAATTTCTTTGGCCCTCGTCGATTGTGCAATGAACAAAAAGTACGCACGAAGCCCTCCACAACCACTTTCAACGCAGTTGCAAGATACGCTGAAGAATGTTCTCCCATTACTCAAACCAACAGCAGAGGCTACAACAATTTTGAGTGCTGACACGCATGTAAGCGTTAGTTTGATTATACCATGTATTTCGGTTCTAAAAGAAGAGCTTGCCAGTGCCACTCTTGCTACGCCTGGCATTCAATGCTTTCGTAATGAGCTTTTACGTCAACTGAATACGCGATTTGATTTGTCCAAAGACTACCTATTAGCAGCCACTTTCATTGACCCCAGATTCAAAACTGTGTTATTCCCTGAACATCAAGTGACACAAGCAAAAGTTTACATAGAGAATATTGCACTGTCGACGTCTTCACCACCTTGGCCTACTACGAGCAATAGCTCCTCCAGTGCACCTGAATTTAATGCCCAGACGAGTGCCACCGATTAGCGCCGTACAGTTTGAGTCAACTGTTGTCAACAAGTCCAGTCATAAAGGAAGCCTGCTTGATTCCGTGTTTAAAAAAGTAGACGATGCAAAGAAAGAAGAAGCCACCAGCACCTGGTCAACGGCTCAACAACTTGAAAGTGAAGTCAGTGCATATTTGAAGCAGCCCATAAGTGAACGTGATAGTGATCCGTTGCAGTATTGGAAGGAAAATAAAAGTATCCTACCACTGTTGTCTAGTGTGGCGCGCAACTTACTTGCTATACAAGCAACGAACTGTTCATCAGAAAGGGTTAATTCAGTTGGCGGACAAATAATAACAGATCTTCGCTACAACCTCTCGAGAACTAATGCAGAAACTCTGATTTGGGCTCGGAATAACAAAGATTTACTACTATTTTGACAAATATTGACATGTTAGTAAAGCAGGCACGTGCCGTCAGGGTAGGCAGGTGAGGCAGAGCCTCTCACACGGTCACCTGCCATTAAGCCAGCGTTAAAATAATAAAAGAAACTCAGCTCCTGCTCCACGCTCCCCCAATGTCGGCTTTGTCCTCTGTCAGTCTGCCTTTTCCTCTGTGCGCATTCTTTTACAGCCTACGCAATTTGCGTAGCGGTTGTATGCTTCCCCGCTATGCAAATCGCGTAGGCTGCTGCTGCCTGCTGCTCAGGAGGTCTGCAGCCACGCGTCTGTTCGAATAGGAACACACGCGCGCTGCCAACTTCCTGAGCACTGCTCAAATGTTAGTAAAGCAGGGACATGCCTTCAGGGTAGGCAGGTGAGGCAGAGCCTCACTCATGGTCACCTGCCATTAAGCCAGCGTTAAAATAATAAAAGAAACTCAGCTCCTGCTCCACGCTCCCCCCATGTCGGCTTTGTCCTCTGTCAGTCTGCCTTTTCCTCTGTGCACATTCTTTTACAGCCTACGCAATTTGCGTAGCGGTTGTATGCTTCCCCGCTATGCAAATCGCGTAGGCTGCTGCTGCCTGCTGCTCAGGAGGTCTGCAGCCACGCGTCTGTTCGAATAGGAACACACGCGCGCTGCCAACTTCCTGAGCGCTGCTGGAAAGGTCGTCAGAGCCTCAGAGGCCCTGACAGACCAATGGAATAGCTTGGACCAATGGGAAAGCACCATTGGTCCAAGCCATTAAAAAAAAACACCTGCATTGAAGGCTGGCATCTGATTGACAGGAAGGGGCCCAGGCAGCTCCCCCTGCTTCCTCTAGTGGCAGATACAGACTTACAGAGTATGACAGGGGCACAGAAAAACTTTTTTTCTCTATCATTTTATTTTACATCTTACTAAACACAAACCGCAGAAAGTTAGTTAATATATCTGTGTATATCTAGCTCTGACCAGCCTCACCCCATTGACCTCACCGCACGTCCCTCAAGTAAAGTAAAATTAAAAAACTTATAGTGGAAGGTTAAATAAAGGCTATACAGCGGTTACAGCCCTACCTAGGCCTAATGTAACTTTGTAATTTAGTATGGTTATTTAAATCATTTCAATAAAGTTTGCAAAGTTGCAATAATTTAAGCTTGCATTTGAAGTTTTTATTTTACGTTTGATTTTTATGATGTGAAATACTTTGCTATAACCTACTAATGAAACAAATCTGTTAGATTGCAGCTGTAACGTCAGCTGAACCTGCATGCACAAACAAAGCATACCTATCCAGGCTGTATCGTACACAAAATGCTCGAAAGCGGCATTTTTCGTAATTTTTCGATTCGATTCGATATTCGATTCGAATTCGAAACTAACAGCCGATTTGATTCGAGATTCGATTCGAGCGAAAATTTATGATTCGCAGGTTCCTAATTCAATGTGTCCGCAGATTTGTTAAACTAAAACAATTTTTTCTGGTCATGATGGCCTCAAAGATGTCTGTGGGAGGGAGAAAGAGGATGCTTTGATGATAAACAAAGATCTAACCTTTCCCTCAATACTATACAGAAGGTACAAGGGAATAAACCAAACAATGTCATAAGTAAAGCCGGTGTCAGATGAGTGCGCTACGTTAACGGGGCTGCAAAGTGCGATCCTCCCGCTCAGCGCGGTGTCCGGAATGACACCGAGTGGAAGAAACGTCCACTTTCACAGACGTTTCATTCGCTCTCCAAAGACGCTCGTCTGACCCCGGCCTAAGACACTAGGAAGGTCCTGCTCAAATTACAGTGAATCACTTTCTTTGTCGGGGCAACAATAATTTTCTCAGGCACTAAACACGCCAGGTTAGTGGCTATGGTCAGGGATCCTAGTTGCCAGGCTACTGTCAGGATAAAGTAAGTGGCCCAACAAGCAGACAAGTACAGGGTAGGCAGAAAGAAAAGGAACCCTAAACTAGATACCGATCCTTGTAACAGCTGGGTACTAAACAAAAAGAGTTAGAGAATAATCCAAAGATAGGAGTCCCGAAGTACAAAGAGTCGAAATACATAAGCTAAGTTCTAGGACAGGAGAAATATGAATAGTGGGAGGAATAGACAAAGTTGGTATTCCAAAAAAAAAATAAGAACAACGATACGATACGTGCTGAAGGATTAACTAGAGACCCCTACAGGGCATTGAACCTTGGGTAGAACAAATTTTAAATTGTATGAGAATGATGCCCAGCAGCCCATTGGACGATGTCCGCATTATCGTGACAAGTCTGACTATAAGACGTGGAGGGCAATAAACATTCTGCGTCAATATGTGTGAGGTTTGGCACAGGCCTAATAGAATTAGGAGCCCAATGTGCTGTATGCACGCACATAGGAAAGCAGCAATCTGAAAGTATAAAATACGTGATCCAGTGCAGATTATTGTATGTGGATGATTGTCAATGAAAGGATGTTATATCAGAGATTAGTCGGAAGATGAGCCGTGCTGAATGTGCTTATATACAGTCCAGAGGGAATAGATCCAAGAGGAAGTGATCCAGTAGAGCTTTTGTTGTGAAGCAGTAAAGATTTTCGAATTTCGAGGGAGTTGTAGCTGTTGTTGTTGGTGATGTTTGAAGATTAACTCTAACCCTTTAAATTTATCCCTCACAGCAAAGTTTAATTTACGTATATGGTCTTTACTTTGCACATTGAGGTTCTGTAGCTTACTGAAATTTTGTCACATAATCAAGTCAACATTCTACATATTGTCAACCATCAGAAAAGTATCATTATTATATGTTTCTTTTTGGCCAATGAGAGGATGACAGACCACTGCTTTATTTCAAGAAACGGGCGTGTTTAATACCTTAACGAGAAGAAAATGAGTAGGTTCAAAAATGTGATCAGTTGAAGCCATGTTAGAAATTAAATGTAAAATGTACGGAACAACCAGTTGAATCAGGAAATAAAACATACAGGGTGACTTTTCGTTCTCTTCAATTCGGTTCGATTTGCCGATCCCATTTCGGCGACCCTGCGGTTTATTCAGCAAGCACCACAGGGTCCCTGAATTGCAGGGAAAGGTCACCGCAAACCCGCCGAAAACTAACCACAAAACCCGGCGAATGCACACCAAAAACCCGCAAAAACATCTGGATTAACCCTGCCGAAAACACCGAAAAAACCCGAGTAGGAGCCGATCACACGCAGCGCAGCCGCCAGAAAAAGCCGACACCGCAGACGAATGGAGTGAATAAATTAAAAAAACAGTTCCTTGAATGTTTGAAAAATGAAACGCTGTTTGCAAAGAAACTACTGAGCGAAAATGTCTGAAATTTACATATGAGGTCCAATGAATGATAATAAAAAGGGCTCCTGAGGAAGTGGGTGTGCCCGACGAAATGCATTGAGCAAAGTTCTGTACGCCAGAAATCAAGCCAGAGACCAAGCCGAATATCCATGCTGAGCAAGTGTTCCATTCTAACGAACTTCAGTTTATGCTGAGCCAGCGTTCCATTCCATTCCAACGGGCTTCGATCTATACGTTGATGGACTGCTCACTGGAGGTTTGGAGTACAGAAATCGGGAGGTTCTGGCCATTGTGGCAAATGCTGTTTTGCACATTTATTTGTGCTCTATTTTTGTGAGTTTGTTTTAACACTGTGATTTTTTCTTTTTTTTATTAAATATACTGCACAATATATACTCTCTTTTGATTTTTCAGTGCATGCTATATTAACCAACTAAGAAGCAAAAGCGCTCTTTAAAGATATCAATCTATTGTGACCCCTAGGAGTACCCTAACTGTATCTGGGGTGCTCCAGATGTATTTTTTCAATTTCCACCTATCTTGCGCCCTTTTCTTTTTTGTCTTTATTCTGTCAGTTAAGGCTGGTGTCAGACGAGCGTAGTGTTCACGTCCGTGATTGCGCCTAAAAGTACGTCCGTGATAGCATGACAGAAAGTCCATTGGAGCCTGACACATGAAGTACGTCCGCACTGAACTGCGGACGCACAACGGCCGTGGCCCACGGACGCAAGGCAGGCAAGAACGTACAACCGCTAGAATGGCTGCACAAAGTGCGCTGCGTCCGCAACGTCCGCATAGCTTTGTGTGTGAGTGATGGAACGTGGTCAGACGGACTGCATTTATACGTCCAGCATTTTTCACGGACAAAATGGTTTTGCTTTTTAATTTATTTTCCCTCCTACATCCGTCAAAATATATACGTCAGTGAATAAACGGACTGTGTGGCCACTACTGCGTCTTCCGTACTGACGTACATCCGTGTGCACGGACGTACAGTCCGTAGAAATCACGCTCGTCTGACCCTAGCCTAAGGGTTAACAAGGTACCCTAGTTAAGAGGCTGCAGTGGGAAAGATTCTACCTGTGTATTTTTTGCTATACGGTTACAGAAAAAATAAGTAAAGTTAAAAAAATTACGGTAATTAAAAATAAATCGGATTTTTATTTAAAAGAAAAATGCTTAAAATATCCTAAAATATCTATAAATAAAGAGACTTTTTACTGCAGAATATTATAATCAACGGTTTATTAGATATTGAATTAAAACGGGAATATTTTTAACATTGAAGCCTATGGGATTCGCCTGAATAAATCTGCCGCATAAAACCACCGAATGGCAGGGCAATTCGGCAACTTTTCACTGCAGGGTTTTGCTCTCTGAATAGCCGAAGCATTGCTTCTCTATGGGGATTCACTGCCCTCGAACAGGCACCGAACAGGCACCGTATGTGCAGGCAATTCGCCAGAATTTGGCGTATTGCCAGCTCTCTGAAAAGCCGAATGGCCAAGAAAGATAACCAAATTCTGATTTTCAGAGTTCGGTTCCCTTTCGGGAGCCATTCGGATCTCTTTGAATAACCCTGATAATCGAGGGTCCAACCCAGCCAGCTAATGACTTCAGCTAATTACACATACTAGCTCAGCCATTATGGAAATATATGGTCTATACCAGGCCTTAAAATTTCAAGTCCTGAGCTACTAGCCAGGCCTTAAGAGTTACTCGCCACTAGTTGCCCCATCTAACCCTTTTCCAGCATTGCCTCTGCATTCCCACTCGCCCTCATATAATTTCCACTCGCCAAATGCGAGCAGGCGAGTGGAAATTTTGAGGCCTGGTCTATACTACGGCAGGTAGGCAAGTGGAAGCAGGAAAGAAAACCCCTGCAGGAAGAGTGACACTCAATATCCAGAAGCAGAAATGGGGGTAACCCTGGATCATGGATAGAACGAAGGATATTGATTTACTGCGATAGTAAATAAAATATAACTTTTATTGGAAACTAAAAACCAGAACAACATAATGACAAACCAAGGAAAGGATAAAAAGTCTCTGTGACTCCAATCAGCATAATAAATGCCACATAGGGTACTAGGTACACCTAGATAAGTCTCTCATATGGGATACAAACAGACAAACAACCTAAATTGTGTCAACTCCTATCAAAGTGAAGAAATGGGCCTTCGTGGGTCCGCACAATAGGACAGACAGAAGCCTGTTATAGAGAGAGTTCCCAATAGGATGAGTGGCAATTGAAATTGCATTAGGTAAAGGAAAGGTTGAAGCCCAAAATCAATGATGCGGCTGAGCTGAAAGCCTCCCTTTCGAAGCGATACGACACGCGTTCGACGCTGCTGCAAAGCTCGCTTCCATAGGAGGATCGAGCCTTGCAGCGCCGAGTGCAATAACTGTGGTCAGCGAGGTGGCCAGACGGACATCAGAATGGAAGGAACGTCCGCTCTCACAGACGTCCCTTCCGCTCTTAAAAATGCTCGTCTGACCCCGGCCTTAACCCTTTTTTTCTTTCTCTCCCAGCGTCTCTTTCCTAGTTCAAAGTAGGCACTTGTTTTATTAAATTTGATTGACACGAAGCTGGTTTAGCTATTAATTATTTTGTCTGTTGACATCAACTTTAACCGAAGAAAAGAAATATCATGGCAACTGTAAAGGCATTTGTCACTGATATATTTTTAGCTGAACGAGCTGCTTACTGATCAATATTTTGTTGATGCAGACGTTATCCAGTGTTTATGTGGTTTCACGCTGAACTGAATTCTCTTTCACGGTTATTATAGCCGTTTGCATGTAACACCCTTAGTAAACAGGACTATAGCATACCTGAGAAGACAAAGATTTGGCAGGCTTGATGCAATGTTGCTGAGGTCAAATCTCAACCTGGTTGTGTTCAATGCAGCAGTGTGGAATTATTCAACTGAAAAGGTGAACTGTCACCGATAATGATTAAATAACATTGTTTGTTTTGGCACCACTCTCTCTCACTGATGCATGCTTTCAGGGTTATTCAAAGAGATCCGAATTGTGGCCGAAAGGTAACCGAACAGTGAAATTCAGTGTTCGGTTACCTTTCCTGGCCATTCGGCTATTCAGAGAGCAGGCAGTTCGCCAAATGTAGGCGTATTGCCTGCACATACGGTGCCTGTTCGTTGCCTGTTTGAGGGCAGTGAAATCCCCATAGAGAAGCAATGCTTCATCATTCAGAGAACACAAACCAGCAGTGAAAAGTTGCCAAATTTCCCTGCTGTTCGGTGGTTTCATTCGACAGGTTTATTCAGGCGAATCCCATAGGCTTCAATGTTAAAAATATTCCCGTTTTATTCCAATATCTAATAAACCGTTGTGTATAATATTCTGCAGTAAAAAGTCTTTCATGTATAGATTTTTTAGGATCTTTTAGGCATTTTTCGGGATTTTTTTGTGCACATTTTTTTTCGTTTCTTTTCTTAAAATCGTTTTTTCTTTTTTCTGTAACAGCGCTTTTTATTATCATTCATTGGATCTTATGTGTAAATTCCAGACATTTTCCTTCTGTAGTTTCTTTGCACTTCATTCGTCTGCGGTGTCGGGTTTTTCCGGCGGCTGCTCTGCGCTGTCATCGGCGGCTGCTCGGGTTTCTCCGGCGTGTTCAGTGGGGTTAATCCAGATGTTTTTGCGGGTTTTAGTGTGCGTTCGCCGGGTTTTGCGGTGAGTGTTCAGCGGGGTTGCGGTGGCTTTTCCCTGAACTACGACGGCCCTGTGGTGCTTGCTGAATACACGGCAGGGTCGCCGAAATGGGATCTCCAAATCGCACCAAATTGAAGAGAGCAAAAAGTCACCGAACGTGCGGTGACTTTTCGATTCTCTTTGAATAACCCTGTTTGCTTTCTGATAACGGTTAGGATGTCAGATGGGTACACGGTTGGGTTGCCAGATGGGTACATGGTAGGGTTGCCTCAGGAGCAGGGAGAGTATCAGGAGATAGGTTTGCTTAACAGCGCAGTTCTGACTTCAGTGAGGAAGTATTCAAAGGAGGGTGTAACTTCCTCTTAAGGAGGTCTCATTAGTGTGGTATGAGATGAACCTGAGACCTCCCTGGAACCAGCACAGGATTTTGACATATTCCCAGGAACCTGTATTTAACAAGGTTTTCAGGCATACATTTCAGCAAGAGGCTACGCGGGTTTTGCCCTCCTATGGCGTCGGCGGCAAGAGGCCTGACACGCACACACTGCTGCAGACAGTCATGAACTCCCAATTCACAGAGAATTAATAAATTGCACTTGGTGCACGACCATGATAATCAATTAGGTCCTCCCACTTTTATTCTCTCTTTAAAGTTATAATTACAAGATCTTGACAGCTAGCTATAATTACGGAGGATATATATATATATTTATGTTAAGGCCGTGGGGCCTGGAGTTGTGGGAGTGGCATTATGATATTTAAACCAGCAGGGCCAGTGTCAGGGGATGCCATCCGATCATCCCTCCACTTCCTCTTTAAAGTCCCTCTTCCTTACTTTCTTCGATCCTAGGTGGACCCACTCTATCAGACCTACTGACCCACTGGCAAAGGCAGCTCTATAATTAGGCAAAATAGGCGGTCTCCTAAGTCCTCACTCAATCAGATGCCTCAAATAATTTATATGGAATGTAAACGTGTACATTCAACACAAATATTCTACTATACTCATGTACTTATACCTGCAGAGTGAGTTGGTAAGCTTTTAAGATATATATGGGGTTAATTTCTCAATTTTTTTTATCAAGAGAGGCCTCATATTAGAGCTTTGTCTAAGTCCTCACTAACTCTAGGGACACCTCTTCAACCGACTTTGTTTCAGGGTCCATCACCATGGCCAGGGCCGTCTTTAATATTGACTGGGCAGTGAACAAACATTTTCTTGCCCCTCTCATACAATTTTGTTCTTCACCCTGACATCCCAAAAAAACAAAACAAAACCACAAAGTAAAAAGAAAAACTATTTTGTTTGTGCCTTTTCCTTTCTTTCTTTTAGATTTTACATTGTCATATTTGGTATCATTGGAAAGGCCAGACTCTGCTCTGTCCAATGACACCTAAATTGGCTTTGTGTGGTTTGAAGAATGGAGATGCCATGGAGTGGCGTCTTGTGTTCTAGATGGACGATTGCGTAATAACGCATTGCCCAATCACCTCACCAATTGCTCCAGGCATGTGAAATGAGAAGGTGAGTTAGTGCGCTGTCATTGTTTGTTTTAGAAGTAAAAGCACATACTGCCTCTGCCTTAGGATGGAGAAAAAAAAGTAAATTTTGTATTTAATAATTTTTTGGTTTATTTTTCTATTTTTACAGGTTAAGTGGTCATATTTGGTATTGTTGGAAAGGCCAGATTCTGACCTTTCCAATCACACCTCACTTGACCTTGTGCAGTGCAAAGATTAGAAACACAGGGTTCCAAAGGACCGGGCTACACTCCACTCTGCAGGTTGTCGGTTTAGGGTTTTGATGGAACAATGCGTAATAACACATTGTGGCATTGTCTTTACACTTGCTGGCGACATGGAAAATGAGATGGTGAGTTAGTGAAGCATCATTATTCACTTTATAATTAAAAGGTGAACAATAGTGCTGTTAGAGAAAAAAGGAAAAAAAGGATTTATTTATTTATTTTATATAAATAATCCAGTCATTTGTGAAATCATTTAAAAGGCCTTGCTCTGGCCTTTCCAATGATACTTCACATGGCCCTCTACCTTTTATGGTTCCAGAGATACGGGGAGAGGGGTCCAAAGGACCACTGCATCTCCTCCAAAGTGTATTCCCTACCCGGCCACGGGGAAGTCCCATTTCTGATGTCATCACGCACATGTGCAATGACCTCAGTGGGTGGGGGAAAATCCCTGTGGTCCATGCCTTTTGCAGGCTCAATGGGCAGCTGCCTTGGCCCCACAACAATGGCAGGGCCAGGGCAACTGCCCCTTTTGCTCCATGTTAAAGATGGCCCTGGCCAAGGCTAGTGGCGCCATACACAAATATATAACAATTAATGGGGAAGCTTACCCTCTATCTTTTCTAGTGCCAGAGATACGGGTGGGGGGATCCAAAGGACCACTGCATCTCATCCATCCATGTATTTCCTACCTGGCCGTGGGGAAGTCCCATTTCTGACGTCATCACACACATGTGCGATGAGCTCAGTGGGTGGGGGGAAGTCCCCTGCGGGAGACGTATCGGCACGGAGCCGCTGAGCAGGCCATGGCTTATGTGGGCTCAAGGGGCAGCTGCTTTCGCCCCACAACAATGACAGGGCCAGGACAACTGCCCCTTTTGCCCTGTGTTACACACACACATATATATATATAACAATTAATAGGGAAGCTTGCACTCGCAAAATTAGTATAATTGCATATTAACAAAGGTTAATATAGTGTATGTGTGTTAAAGTTTACGTAAAAAAGAAGTCACAAGAACTATAGATGTACACCGTGTACCTTGTATGAAACCTTGACGTTGATGGGCTACAGCAGCTGAAGAAAATACTGCATTCTGCTTCTGTTAACATCACAATGGGTTTGATATGATAGAACCTGGAGGCGTGGTTGGCAAGACTTCGGACTATATTCTGAGTCAGGTGTTTACTTATCCATAGCTGTTGTGAACTTACCATAGCCACTGAAAGCTACGGAGGTACTTTTAGAACAGCTGGGTAACTGGTTTAGCTTTTACTGGACTTGTAAGCTATCCTTTTCTCTGGCCTGACATCTTATTTCTGGTGTAAAAAACAGGTCTAAATTTGGAGTGATCATTGGAACCTTGCTCCACGGCTGGAACTGTGTAAAGGTAGGGAAACAGCACACGTTAAATTCATCAATATCAACTGAGCCACATTTCAACGCCAGTGTTTTACCTACGCCCTATTGCTGATCATATACAATTCTATCAACTCAGCAGAGACCAAAATATCTCAACGGCATTAGGGAATCCTACACTATAACGTAAATGGAAAAAAAGAGGGCTAAACGTTGCTGCTTATTGTAAACATGTACAGTGTGCATAGGAGGAAAATCATTGACTTGAGTACATAATGTGTGCCATATTCTTGAAAAAGATTCATAAATTTGGTAAAAGGAAGACAATTCATATATGGAGTGACAGCAACGATCTGGGCAGTGGTAGCACCCACCTCCCATGATGTCTGGTTACTCGATCTCTTCTTAAGCTTAGACTCCCAGAAAGTGTATGACAGGCGTCCTGGGATTACGTGATGAGGATTTTGACGTTTTGCTTCTTTGGTATTCCCTTTGACAATTATGTCTGAAATCTGACCCAACCACCCACCTCAGGTTCAACAGACTAGATTCATCCTTAATACATCCACGCTGTGGTGCCTGTCAAAATTGCCCCCTCTCATCCATCCTATTTAATCATTCTCTAGACCAGTGGTTCCCAAATGTTTTCAGGGTACCCCCCCCCCGGTTCCACAACCTTATGCCCAGTGCCCCTCTAAACTACACTATAAAAACTATTATTCTGAATAGTGGTTTTCAATGACTCACTACGGAAGATAATAGCAATAAAATTTAAATTAATAACAATTAAGTGAATATTTATTCAAAATCCAATTACATTTTTTAAATGTATTTAAAGTCTGATGGTCATTTAGCAAGAATATTAGATACCCCATTAAATAACCAAGTAGAGCACATCACTATTCTGTAAATTCTTGATGTGATGGTTGGCCTTGATGAAGTGATACCAGTTTTTCAATGTCTGGTTTAATGTCACTTAACATGAGCCTTAAATCACCACATTCTGTAATCTGGAGTCGATTTCTTTGCTTGGAGAGAAAAACCACGTTCCACCAAATATGATGTTGGAAATGCAACCAGGAGCATCTTTACCACTCCCCATAATGCAGGACAGTGATCAGAAATATTCTTCTGTAACCAAAACTCCTTGTACGATTCCCTCACCCTTTCCTGCCACAGGGCGCACCATGCTGTCCCTGCAGTGGGTGGGCCTTGAAGGCACTGGGCTTACTAGTACTCCCTGTTGACTTCTATGTGCTGCCTAAGCCCCGCCCAGTAGTTAGCCTGAACTCAGGCCATCCCTCTGCTGCCAATGACCCACATCGCTTACTAGTATGCCCTGCCGGCGTTAACCCCTCCCACCGGCACAACCCGCCCTGTGTTAATGGGTTAAACTTTGGCTTTAATTAATTTTGTAGCTTTTATTTTTTAAATAATTTTTACTTAATTAATATCACACATTACGCTTTGGTCATTACATGTGCCTAACACCTAACACTCATTCTTGAGCAAAGGTGTAGCTCCTATATAAGGCCCTATTAAATTCTTCACGCAAAAATGCACGGTAAACGCGTGAATTTTTGCGCGAAGCATTAAACGTTAACGGGCTTAAATCAACACTGGTATTACAATCCTCGTGCATTTTTTCAGCCGTCAAAAAATAACGCGTGTAAAACGGACGCGCAAAAACGCGCGCGCAGCATCGTTGCGTGCAGAAATCAGTGTGCAGACTGTTTTTTCACGCGATTCAGCCAATCAGAATTAAGAACCACAATTGTCTCACGTTACGTTTTTGCGCCTCTCAAAGTCAATCTGCGCATATATGCTGCATCAATAAAATAAACACTCATGACTTCTCAAATGTATTGAGAAAAATAGAGATGGTGTAGCGATGTCTATGTCCTTTCACAGAATGGAGTCAGAGTCACATGAATTGTATTCTTAGGCTTCTCTTCTTTAGTGCTCCTCAAAGAAAACACAAGAAATACATCATAGTGCGTCCCATAAACATGACACACACGTGTGGATAAATAGTTGCACTCACATGTAATAGAACCCTCCTGGTTCTGGATAATGTGCCTTAGGGGTGTTATCGGCTTCCCAATTGCCCTTTCAGACAGGGTTCGCTTGTTCCAATGGAAGATCCAAGATGGAATAGATTTCTGTATCTCCAAATTTCCAAAGATATAGAGTTCCCCCAAAAAATATTTACAGGGAAACTTTAGGACAAAATTAAAAACTTTTAATAAAAACAAAAACAAATAAAGGATAACACCAGAACGCGTTTTGCCAATACAGTAATGTATCACAGGCTTCCTCAGCTGGCTGACTTTCAAGTGACCATATTGTCATTGATATACCCCTTTCTGTTAGCTGCCAACCAATCCCAGCCGTTAGATTTGGCGGGAAATTAGTACAACCAATAAGAGTATTACTTTCATTATGTTCCACTCATTATGACCCCGAAATGACGTCATTATAAAACCAAAATTGTTCATTTGTTCAATTGGTCCATTGTTTTAGGGATATGGTGGGGAAATACCCAATTCTATTATAATCCAAACCCCAAACGGATAGTATAGACGTGGATAGCGGTCATGGTATAAACTATGCCGCAGAAAGCGTAACTCGCTTAAAAAACGAAACCTCGTGCATGCGCATTGACACCCGGAAATGCTCTCGCCAACTATCACTTGTAAGTGGGACACCGCGCATGCGCATCCAAATCCACCACCCATCGTATGAGGGATCTCCAACCACCTATCCCTCCTCCGTATGGGGATAGGTGGTTGGAGATCCCTCATACGGAGGAGGGATAGGTGTTTGGAGATCCCTCATACGATGGGTGGTGGATTTGGATGCGCATGCGCGGTGTCCCACTTACAAGTGATAGTTGGCGAGAGCATTTCCGGGTGTCAATGCGCATGCGCGAGGTTTCGTTTTTTTAGCGAGTTACGCTTTCTGCGGCATAGTTTATACCATGACCGCTATCCACGTCTATACTATCCGTTTGGGGTTTGGATTATAATAGAATTGGGTATTTCCCCACCATATCCCTAAAACAATGGACCAATTGAACAAATGAACAATTTTGGTTTTATAATGACGTCATTTCGGGGTCATAATGAGTGGAACATAATGAAAGTAATACTCTTATTGGTTGTACTAATTTCCCGCCAAATCTAACGGCTGGGATTGGTTGGCAGCTAGCAGAAAGGGGTATATCAATGATAATATGGTCACTTGAAAGTCAGCCAGCTGAGGAAGCCTGTGATACATTACTGTATTGGCAAAACGCGTTCTGGTGTTATCCTTTATTTGTTTTTGTTTTTATTAAAAGTTTTTAATTTTGTCCTAAAGTTTCCCTGTAAATATTTTTTGGGGGAACTCTATATCTTTGGAAATTTGGAGATACAGAAATCTATTCCATCTTGGATCTTCCATTGGATCAAGCGAACCCCGTCTGAAAGGGCAATTGGGAAGCCGATAACATCCCTAAGGCACATTATCCAGAACCAGGAGGGTTCTATTACATGTGAGTGCAACTATTTATCCACACGTGTGTGTCATGTTGATGGGTCGCACTATGATGTATTTCTTGTGTTTTCTTTGAGGAGCACTAAAGAAGAGAAGCCTAAGAATACAATTCATGTGACTCTGACTCCATTCTGTGAAAGGACATAGACATCGCCACACCATCTCTATTTTTCTCTGTTATTTGTTGATGGTTGAGAAACAAGGACCATTCAGGTGTATCAGCGATCTCCTATCATCATTTATCAGCGCCACCTACTTCTCTTTGTATCTCAAATTTATTGGTTTGGTATGAGTAGAATGTGTAACTATACTTTGCTGCGTATTTTGTTTTGGGCTGGTGTATTTGGGTTCGGCCAGGTTGATAGAATTTGCCATTAACACCAGCTTTTAGGAGTTGCTAAAATTATGCACGTAAAGGCTGTACGTTACAAACTGCGTATAGATTGTAATACCATCCGCGTACCAGCACACAAACGCATTTGCGCTCACAATGTTAAGTATAGGACGCGCAAAGTACAGTAAACTCACGTAGCGTTCGCGCAGGTTCACCCGCGGTAGACGTAAAAGCGCGTTTATTGCGCCGAGATTGTAATACGACATTCTGCGCAAAGGATTTTTCCCTTCACGTTAATGCGTTTTTGCGTGGGCTCAAACGTATGCGTGAGGAATGTAATAGGGTCCATAGGGTGTTGTTCAATAAATAGATAATTAATGCTATACTAGTAAAGACCTTTTCTTGTGTCTGTATCTTTATATAGTGAATTTATTAAAAAATGCATAATCAGGTTGAGTGCAGCCAATGCCATTCTGATTTCAATAACATGAACACCATTTTTATCTATATATTATATTCCCTTAAAAAGCATTGCTTTATTTTTTATGATAGATGGCATACTAAAGCAGCCAGCATGTATGTCATCTATAGATTGCATTGACACACCCTTATGATAAGTTTGTTTACCAATTCACATTTATAGGAGTCGTTCAAACCATGACCTTCTTTCTTCACTATCAGTATCATATAGGGAAGGCTAGACTTAAAGGGGAAGTCTCACCACCTGGCCATTTTATTCATTTTTAAAGGTAATGGCTCGATGAGAACCCTCATGACCCAGCAGGCATCCCATCCGGTTGAATTAGCCTTCAGAAAAGGAGGGCTTCCCATTTCCCAGAAAGCTACGACACAGCTAATCAGCTTTACAGGGTTATGTCGGTGTCAGAGACGCTTGCCCGTTGGGGTCAGGCACGACTGCATCAAGAAAGCCAGCAGTCCGGCGTGTTGGGCAGGAATGAGGCCGACTGAATCGCCCAGTGGTGCCTCACATCTTCGTGGAGGTCGGATGCCAGCTCCTCTGCCCCCAGCAGTTGGACTTTGCCAGAGCTCAAGACTTCAGGCTCCGCCAGGCTGGAGACTACTTGCGCACGTGCGGCAGGGCTCTGCCAATATGGAGACCGGCCCGCTCTGTGCTCCAACGGCATCTTAATGAGCAAGGAGGGAGGTGCTGGGTATATAAACCCAGACAGCTCACTCATTCCTTTTTCCACTATTGAAGCAGTTCCCAGTCTTTCTTCCTCCCTTTAAGTGCACCTTGTGATTGACCTGGATTGCGACCCCAACTGTGAGAATTACCACCAGCCCCAACCTCAGCCTTTTAGCCGATTACACTTTCACATACTTCCTATGTTCCTTTCCCAAGTGTCTTTGCTCCATGTGACGTCTCCTGGGTTCCTTCCACCCTTCCCCTGGGAATCCTGACAGTCAATATATTTCCGACCAACCGATGTCTCTCAAGACAGCGGTGAGAGGCATTGGACAGCCTGGATGCTCAACTGAGCACCCATCCTCCTCACTGTTCTTTGTGAGCACTGCTATACAAAGCTACAGTGCCATCAGAGCAAATACGAGAGAGGGAGAGTCTGGCTTAAAGGTAACTCAAGAGTAAAAATGTGGGGTGTTTTTTTTTTTGAGATGTCAGGAGAGGTTAATATTAAACTACTCTGCACCCCTGTCTTTAATCTAGAGTGTCCCTTTAATCTATAAACCAGTTTATTTATACATAGTCCGTGTTGTACTTATTGTGTTTGTAGTGCCGTCATGCTGTTTCAGCAGGCCACTAGAGATTCGCCCATTTTTGCATTCAGGTTGCGGCAGACAGTGAATACTTTTCATTTTAAAGCTGTTTAAATATAAACAAAATAACTGCTTTGTAGACTTAGTACAATGCCTTTTATTACTTAATGAAATTCTGGCATGTGCCATAATAAATAAAAATTTTATATGTTTTTGTGATGTGAAATCTAAGAGAAAACCACTAAACAAAAGAGCATTTGAGCCAATTTACACAAGACTCATTCATACGCCTTCTTCAGTCATCCATAATGTTCAGTGATTTGTTTAGAATACAGAACGTTTAACTTTGGTACAGACACAAGGGACATAGAAGCATGCCATAACAGATTATGCTCTGTTTTTGTATACAGAGGGCAAAAATCCAACTCAGCAGAAAATGAACCCTTTAGATTTACAACGCACAATAAATGCAACCTCGATGGTTCCCAATGCCACCATGGACTTATACCAAAATATAAAACACTTGGAGGACAATACCATGTACAGTTACTACTTCAATGGATACTCTACGACATGGGTGAGCAACCTTGGCCCTCCAGATGTTTTGGCACTATATTTCCCATGATGCTCAAGTACTCATTAGATTGGCTAAGCCATGGGAAACATAGTTCTAAAACATATGGAAGGCTTCTCCACTGCCACGAGTATCACCTCCTGGAGACTCAATGGAGGGTTGGCCTTCCTGGCCACGAGGGCTAGTAGCGCCACGGAGTGAACGTGGAGGGAGATTGGGAACTATTTGTTCCCAGTCTCACTCTGCTAGCAGACAGAAAAAGCATCGGATCGGGCCACCGTTCTCGCCGCAGGATGAGAAGGGAGTACTGGATTTATTGAGGGGGGTTTAGGGGGTGCTACATGATTCTGCAAATGCAAACTTATGACACATCGGGGTGTGTGTCTTGCACTCGCTGGGGATTCTCCAAGGTTAGCTGAGGCGAGGGCTTCCTCTCTATATATAGCAGCCAATGGAGAGCAAGGATGTGCCTGGCTGCAGGTGTGGCTGGCTCACCTGCCTATATATATGGCTCACAGGTCACTTGATATTTGCTACAATGTTGTATACACTTCCTTTCAGTGTGTTCCTAGTAGCTTCCTGACTTTTACGTGTATCAGTTCTTTTTTGGATTGTCTGACCTCGGCTCCTCGCCGCCTGCCCCTGACCCGGACTGTTATCAACCATTATTGCATTTCTCACCTGTACCTCATTCTGGATTCCTGTTCTGCCTGGGCAACTCTGGTTCCTAACATCCCGACCACATGACAATCAATGAGCACTAATCAATCTTCTGGGGTTTAGGTCAGGAATGTAAATCTCTGTGCATTCCTGATCACCCAATGCCTCTCAATGAGAGGTATATCCCCTGCCTGCTTTACCATGCCACTGTTACAGAAAATAACAGTGGCTAGTAGATCCTGACTGAGATTAAAAGGTGAGTAAGGAATATTTGAGGGTTAAAAGGGGTAGCCCACCACTTTAACCCTAGAGTCTCTCTTAATGATATTAAAATGACAAACCACTTTTATGGATGTTTTGGCATTTCAGAAGTGACTGGTTGAGTGAAATTTTCTTATCTTTGTCTTTGGGAGGAGACTATGAACCCTAGAATGAATCACAATGAATCGGGTAGTTAATTAGGCAGTCAAACAGTTATGAGTACATCTTCTATAAGGCTACAAAAAATAACACTCATAATTTTTCTACATGGTAAATTTAATTTCAAAAACCACCTTTGGGAATATAGAATTTTCAGCATAGAAAATTCTAAAATTAAGCTTGTACCCTTAAAAAAATGTAAACAATGTTAAATAAATATTATTTGGCAACCAATGACCTGTCGTTAATTGCCTCAAATGATGTGAAATTTAAATATTATATTAAACAACCCTTTTTTTTATCTGAGTTTCATTCCAGTTCAGTTACTTTTGGCTTCTAGTGATGATGTACTAGTCTGTAGTAGAAAGTAGCTCTTCTCTCCCTGTTCTGTACAGTTTGATGTATTTATTTTTCTGTCCATTGAGGTTTGCCAACAACTGCTGTAGATAGAACAGTCTACACAGGCGGTAGCCTGAGGGATTCGATGATCACCTAACAACATCTGCCACTGAGACGTAGCCGGGTTATGGCTGCTGTGTGCAGCCTGGATGGGAACATGCGGAAGCAACATGAAAAAGGAAGACTGTGTGTCGAAAATATGAAGAAAGAAACAAAGAAACTAGTAAAAAAGAAGTAACTTGGCATGAGAGGATGTAGTGAAAAGTGTTCCATATGTGCAACACAATATGGGCACTATTCCCTAGTGTGTGCTAACATGGGGACGCTAACGAGGAAAATCTGCGCCTGCAGTTTTGGAACTAACGATGCTAACGGTTGGAATAAAGTTGGTAACAGGAAACAGTAAGGGACACCTTTTCTCCATCAGTGGGCACTGCTCACCTTCTTCAGCTGAGGGCTTCTGACCTGCATAAGTACCTGTAGCTTTGTTACACAATCTGCATACCTTTGCACATTACATTGTGTAGGATGTGCAAACTGCATGGCCATGGGTCAGAAATTGCATACTTTTTGTATGCAAGTTCCGGAGTGCCTGTGCAAAACAATGGCTCAGAGCTGTGCGTGCATGTGCAGATCCAATACATCGGCTTACTTCTCTCAGGATGCTCATTAATGCAAATAGTCTGACGAGGATCATGTCAGCGCGCAGAGTGTTCTGATAACATAGATAATCCATTTGGTGACCGGTAGCTTAGAATTTCAAAATCCCGGCTCTTGATCATGTGTATGGAGGAAACTCCTCCGCTTCACATAGGGTTTTTGTCTCCTCCTTCTAGTGTCATTTAGATAAAAATGTTGTGCCAATCAGAGGACTCCGTGTAACCCAGTGCATTCCAGAGGTGAGCTTGCACTTGCGACATCAGACTGGACTTGCAGATGAATCGCAGAGGGAGACTGAGAACTATTTATATTGCTCGACCCTTTCTACCATGTGATGAGAGGCAAGTATGGAGTTTATTGAGGGGATTATTTTAGTGTGTTAAGTGATTTTGCAAAAGCAGCTTAACCAGTGTCATGCCAGTTGATGCTGCTTTGCCTGCTCAGACTGCAGTTAGGCCTCTTGGACAGAGAGGGTGCCATTCTGGACCCATATGCTCGGGGGCTGCTGCACCTGCTCAGAAGCCTAGGAGGACTTTAAATAGCAAGAGCTGACAGAGCTCTGTGCCCTGCCGTGGTGTCCAGAAGACCCCTCAGCACGTTCCTGGTTCTTTGTGTTCTTGATCCCATGGTCTGACCTCCGGCTAAGTATTCTCGGTTCTGACGTAGGCTTTTGCCCCTGTTTGGCTATTATACGGTTCTGTGTATTGACCCTGGCTAATGTATATGTACTCTGGTTTGCCCTATTTTCCCTGAATGGTTATATAATATACTGACTCCGTGTATCGACCTATGGCTTTGTATTTGTATTGTTTTCTCTCTTTTGTCCCTGTGTGTCCAGTATTTCTATGTATTGTCCTTGTGTTTCTTGATATTCTTTATTCAGTTCAGGTCCGGCCACTCAAAATACCGGCCTGTCAGATTAGTTTTTTTTTCGTATCACTGGGAATTGTCTGCATGCCGGGTTAACCACCAATCAGGACAACCAGCTTTTATGAATCAGCCTGACAGACTCTGCCTGATTACTTTTTATTTTTTTATTATGTTGCCTAATTTTACCCACCTATTGTCCCTTGCCACGTGCAGCTCCTCCTCTATGGCTCAGAGACTCCCAAACCCTGAATAAAATCCCTGAGGCTTTTTTGCGCAATTTGCACTCCCTGTGCTACTTGCTTAGTGTAGGAAATGCAAATTGCGCACTGTCACGACTTCACTCCAGAAGGGCACGTGACTTGGCAAAGTGGGTGAAGGGTAAAAAATCACTATTCGATTGCGCTAGACCCAAAATAATGACTAACCAATCCTCTTAGGCGACCCACTTCCCTAAATTAAATGCCGCAACCACAGCTCTTTGCCTAATCTGAAACGGAGGTGACCTGAAACGCCCCTTCAATTAAACCCACAAAACACAGTTTAGTAGACTGACCCCAACAAACCCAATTTCTTAGATCATCCCGAGACGCAAGGCCTCAAGGCCATTATGACAAATATCTCATCAGATAACGTGATTCTTATATCAGACAAAGGCAGAGTTTAATTAAGGAATATTTATTATGACGAGGAAGAAAAATGGTCACAGTGCATTTACAGATATAAAAGATATTACAATTAATATTTACACTCACAAGCAGGAAAATATACAGAATAAAATAACAGAAATCCCTTTACTTACAACAGAACTCTCTGCCCAGGTCCTGGGTTGAAAAGAATGGCAATTACTCCCACTTTGCATGGACTCTAAAAGTAAGCACATGGCCAGTGGAGGCAGCTTACCTTTATAGCAAGTCGCCTAGCTCTTCATATTTCATGGACACAGGGGATTGTCCAGACCGCCCCTTGACCTCCCTGAGCACATTTTTACTCACTTTCAAGCACTCTCCTTACATTCCTTATATCACCCAACATATTTTATTGTACAGCTCTGAGAACAAAAGAGCTGCTTCGTGACTTTAACCTCCCTGGCGGTGATCCTGCTGAGAGCGGTAACCCCGAGACACACTCGGGTTGTATACATTACCTCTCCGTGCGCTCCCTCAATGATCTCTGCAGTCTCCCCCGGCGATTGTAGCGTTTTACTTCCTGCATTCCTTCTCGCGAGGAGGAAACTGTCACGGTTCCCGGATCCCACCACGCAGCCCTTAAAGCCCAACACTCCACAGAGCCAAAAAGCTACCAACAGAGAAGCCATAGAACAATCCCTAACTGTCTGGTCCTTAAAAATTGGCCAGGTTTAAGTATACTAGCTAGACAGAAAAAGGGTTAAGCAAAGACAATGTCGTAATACAAAACCAGGTCAGCAACACAGGGGTAGTCAGACGAGCCAGAGTCAGGAATACAGAGAATAGAATAGTCAAATGGAATAGCCGGGTCGATATCAGTGCAGTAGCATAGTACAAGGAAAATAGTCTAGGGCAACGGAAGGCAGAATGGTCAGAAAACAAGCAGAGGTCAATAACAGGTTAAATCACGAGAGAATTCAGGTACAGGGAGCTCAGGTATGGATAACCACGATCTGGCACTGCTTAGAAGGAACTGTGGGTTTTTAAAGACCTTCACCAGACCGCGCCCCCCTCTCAAGCCGCGCCTCATGCAGCCACCTTCCTGCCTGTCTCTATTTAAACCGGGTGTTGGTCAGCGAGCAGCATCAGACATGCTGCCTTCAAGCACACTGGAGAGGCTGGAAGCCCCCAACGTTACAGAAATCAGGAAGTAATGAGGTCGCCGGTCGAGGCAGCTGGGGACATCGAGGGAGCGCAGGGTGAGGTAATGTATCCAGCGGCATCCCGAGTGTTGCTCGGGGTTACCGCTTCCAACATAGGAATTTAACCCCGAGCCACACTCGGGATGATGCTAGGGGGGGCAAAAAAAAAAATTAGACTGTTTTCAGCACAGAATTTGCTAAAGAAATAGACCAACAGGTAGGTTAATTATTTAATTTAATTATGGCAAGCTGGCTCCACTCCGGCTAGTGAAGGTGTCTCCTCTCCCACTGTGATCAGATGGGCCCAACAGATCACAGAGCAAGACTTTCACACCTACTCAGTTCAAATGGAACTTTGATGCTTTGATGGTTACAAAAGGTTTTCCAGAATCCGACAGATTCTGTAGCATTGTACAATTCTTAATATTTTCCAGGTGACCTGGCCCCTTTCAGTGACAGGCACCGTAACAGGATTTACAAACTTTACATTCTCCGTCGCCCCTTTGTCAATCTCTACACTGGCTCCCTGTTTCCTATAGAATCCAATTCAAAATATTGGTGCTCACATATAAAGCTTTCCATAACCGTGCTCCTGCCTACATCTCCTCCCTTATTAGCAGGTATATCCTGTCCCGTCTACTATGCCTTCGTGAACTTAACAAAAAAATTGCTGCTCTTCGCGGGATGCCAACTAGCCTGGGAACTATTTGGACACCACCTCTGTGAGGGACTGCAGCAGCCGGCCAGAAGACCTGACACAATCTGGCACCAGAGCCTAGGATCCCCCAGCTGGCTAAGTACAGCCTACACCCTTGCAGATGCCAGCTGAAGTTAGGGTTCCCATCCGTACGGGTTTGACCCAGACTGTCCGGTTTTCGAGTCATGTGTCCTGTTTTGACACCACCTGCCACCCAGACACATGACTCAGTGGAGCCGGCTCGGAGTCCCCGCCTCTGCCTCATACTTACGCATGCCGCCGGCACCGTGGTCCTCCTCTGGCAAGTTCTTCACTCCCAGAGAAATGCTTTGTCCACGCCGCCCACTCTGCCAATCACTGATAGTGTGGGAGTGGGGTGCTGAGTCGGTCTCTTCCTCTCCACCTCCTCCCATCAGCCGCTTGCTGTCAGTTACACAGCGCAGGTGCAGCAGCTCACGTGACACTCGCGTGACGTAGATTGTTACGTGATGAAGTTCCCGTGCTTGCTTATGGCGTGCGGCGTGCTCGGCTCCCGACTCGGTCAAGTCTCCGAGACAAGTTGCAAGCAACTTTGTGAACGCAGCATCAGCTGCTCAGTGTGCCAGTGCCTGCCAGCCCAGCTGTATCATTCCAAAATCGGCTTCTGGTCCCTGGATCCATTCCTCAGGCTCCATCGAAGCAAACATTAAAGGTGAAAACAAATTAATATAATAGCGATGAAAAGTAAACCCCCCGCTCTCGCTTATTAATACCAGTGTCTTGTCTTTTGCCATAATAATACCAGTGTGCCATGCATACCAATGTGCCATAATACCAGTGTGCCGTGCATAATACCAATGTGCCATATCACACGAGGAGTACCATACAAAAGCTGGCCCAGAACAAACAGGAGTGGTGAACCTTTGTTGCTGCCCTACATGCCAATAGGCATAATGGGCAATAAGTAATATCATACCAGTGTGCCATGCATAACAGTGTGCCGTAATACCAGTCTGACACTAAGGGAGCTCTGCAAATATTATCAGCAGAAGTAAAGATAGCAGAAACCACGGATAGAGAATCCATAGGAGTGGAGATAGCTGCAAGAGAAATTCAACAAGCTAGCAATGTCTGCAGTTGTTTGACAAAACGTATCCATCTTGTTGTTTTGTTTTTCCAAATAAACCTGCATGGAGGTTAGGGACTGACTTAAACCTGCATGCTGCATTTGTCCCTCTTGTAATGTCAGGGAGAACACAGTGAGTCGCTGTACTGTTTCAAACTCTGAATCTGTGGTTAGGTATCACAGAGCTCCACAGTAATGTGCAGCGTGTATAAGGGTGTCACAGAGCTCCACAGAAATGTGCGGCGTGCATGAGGGTATCACAGAGCTACACAGTAATGTACAGTGTGTATGAGGGTATCACAGAGCTCCACAGTAATGTGCAGCGTGTATAAGGGTGTCACAGAGCTCCACAGAAATGTGCGGCGTGCATGAGGGTATCACAGAGCTACACAGTAATGTACAGTGTGTATGAGGGTATCACAGAGCTCCACAATTATGTGCGGTGTGCATGAGGGTATCACAGAGCTCCACAGTAATATGCGGCGTGTATAAGGGTATCACAGAGCTCCACAGTAATGTGCGGCGTGCATGAGGGTATCACAGAGCTCCACAATAATGTGCAATGTGTATCAGGGTATCACAGAGCTCCACAGTAATGTGCAGTGTGTATGAGGGTATCACAGAGCTCCACAGTAATATGCGGTGTGCATGAGAGTATCACAGAGCTCCACAGTAATGTGCAGTGTATGAGGGTATCACAGAGCTCCACGGTAATGTAAAGTGTGTATGAGGGTATCACAGAGCGCCACAGTAATGTACAGTGTGTATGAGGGTATCACAGAGATCCACAGTAATGTACAGTGTGTATGAGGGTATCACAGAGCTCAACAGTAATGTGCGGTGTGCATGAGGGTATCACAAAGCTACGCAGTACTGTGCAGTATATTGAAAAAAAAGTGGGCTGCTCAGTCCAGATTGCCTGGGCCTATTATTTGTCCCAGTCTGAGCCTGTTGAAAACACATTGCTTTAGAGAAGCCTATTGGCTCACTCCATGATCTGCCCACTGTACATTTCTTGCTCCATCAACACAGCCCACACGCACCCACTACTTTAAATACTCTGCTATTTACCCTCACCTAGTGTGTCACCTCTCTCTCTTCTTAGATTGTAAACTCTCAAGCAGGATACTCTCTCTTACTGTTTTGTGTGTTTAACCTGTATGTATATTTGTTATTCTGTCTCGCCCATTATACGCTCTACGAAACTTGTTAGCGCTTTGTAAATACTTGTAACTGTAACACAAACATGTCAGAAGGAGAAACTTAAAATATCTCATATCCCTATATTCGGGATGCGCATGTGCGGGTTTAGAACAGAGCGGCGAGCCAATAAAACTCTCAGCAATGAGCCTCTAAACTAGAATGAGTGAGTAAAATGGATAAATAAGGAACTTTTGTTTCTAAATGCTAGTTTTATTTATATAAATGGCCCTGATTTCATACCACAGAGCGTAGACACACTTGTATGTGATAGACATACTAAACGCCAGGCACCATGATACATTATAAGCATGTACATACCTAGATCAGGGGCAGGCATCCTTAGACCAAGGTTGCACACTCCTGGCCTAGACCATTAGTTCCAGAAGGATAACTTGCTGCTAAGTGGGGTTACATCTTGTGTTATAGTTATTATTTTAATACTTCATTAATATTTTTAGTTATTTTTGGATTAGGCTTTGCTTACCCAGCATGCCAAGCGTACACCCTCACAGCCCATAACCCTAACTTTAGACAGCATACACTGTGTGCACATTCCCCAGATATCAGGTAACCAACCTCTGCAGGGATCCATTGCAATCACTCAGAGAAACTTTAGGAAGGACACTCACACTTTTTAAGGATAATCTTACACTTTTTACTTGTTTTTAGAGATATCTTAACAGGATTTGTATCTTTATAGCTCATTATTCAGCAACAAAAGTTTTCCCCAGCCTGGTGGATCCCTATAAGCCTGTATCCCTGTGTAACCCCTCAAGAGCCAGGCAGAGCCCTGCAGAAATTCAATTTACACTGACAGCTAGACACACATCAACCAAACCCCATGTGGGCGGGGCCCGCGCCACACTGACAGCTGTCAGTCACCGCCTCTTTCACTAGAGTCCCGGAAGCCTTGGTGTGTTTACCCCGCCCTCCTCCCAGCCACCATTGGCCTGCGGACTTTTGAGCGGCGTGTTTTAGTCCCGCCCCTCCAGCGCCGCTGCGTGCCGGGCTCCGGAGCGCTTCCAGTTGAGAGATGGCGGCCACTGCAGGCAGATCGCGGTTGCTGCTGCTTCTCTCGCTTTCCAGGAGTGGCGGCGGCGGCGGCGGATTGATAGCGGGCTTCCCCGGACTGGGCGTCAGCAGACACCGACCCCACAGGACTGTGAGTAACCGGGTTGACGAGAAGGGAGAAGGGAGTGGGGAGTGTCCGGGCTTGGAGCGAGCTGGCGGGGCGGGGTGTGCAGGCAACTCCCGGCTGCAGCGAGCCCTGTGATTCCCTCCTTATCCACCCCAGCTCCGCACGGAGTCCGGGGCCAGCCACTCACAGCGAGGGGCAAGTGCTCCCTGCGCCCCCCTGGAGCCTTGCCTGCATTGCGCTCGCCGGGGCAGCCGAGTTGTGGAAAAGCCGCAGTGTCATGTCTAACCTGGGCTCCTGACCCTCATCACACGAGAGGAGGGGGGGTCATCACCCCTCAAACCTCTGCCCCGAGTCACCCCCAGACCCTGGGTAAACTTTTATCCCCTGCGGCTGATGCAGAGGAGGCTGTGGTCCCTGGTGCCCCTCATCCCAGCATAGAGTAACACTCACTCCCCAGGCTCTCCAGGCAGGGGGAGGAGCAGCAGCAGCATGACATCCATCCTTGGGAGAGGGAATACACCTTTTTTTCTCTCTCTCTGTTCTTCCCCCCCTAAAAAGGGATTTTCCTGCAGTACAGCTCACACACACTGCCCTGCAAAGGGAGCCTGGCATCCCCCAACACACACCATCCCTGCCCACCTTAAACTCTACAAAAATCCAAAACAGAACTTGGAGTGTGTCTTCCAAATGTCACAACATGCTGTCACTGTATGTGAATAATCACCTGTGAGCTGATTGCACTCTGCAGGCTTTTGCTGATGAATAGGAAATCAGTCCCCTGTGTTTCCTTTTTCTATTTTTACAGCATTGTTTTTCTTTTCTCAAATGTTTATTTTTCTAAGAAAGTTTACAAATAGCTGCCTGTTGTATGACATGTGTGGATTGTGGTCATTAAGGTTATTGTGTACGGTAAAAGAGACACAGCGTAATGTCATTTAATGTCTTTCTCAATGTATAATAAAAAAAAAAAAACAGCAGCGAATATTTTTTTTTTTTTTTTTTTATACAACGATCGATTCTTGGATATACTACGGGACAGCTACGCATTTATCTGTGTGGTCCTTCGCAATGTGTCACCGGCAAAGTGTAGCATTCTGCTGAAGAAGCAGGAGGAGACATGTGTCTGTGTCTTCTGGTGGGTTCCTCATGCATGGTGTAATTCTGCAACAATTAGGAGGTATTTGCACCCGCAGCTCAAGGTGTTACTGTCACTGGACACAAAGAAAATCGTAAATATAGACCAGCTTGTTTTTTAACTGATACTTTTACAAAGGGGTTAATTTGGACCCATTCTTTGCCAGTGATTCTACATCCTGATCCTGCAGCTCCTGCTCGCCTCTTACCTTTCCTTATTGACTGGTTGCTACATTTTATTGCAGTAATTGGCATTTCTTTTAGCCGTATGTGGCTCGTTCTGTGCCTTACTGCATGGTCTTACTGGAATTTGTCACATTTTACATTCAGACTTCTTATAAACGATACCTTTTTACGCATTTAACACCTGCAGTGGCCCTTGGCTGTTTTTTTTTTAAAAAACAAATTGTCCTTTCAAATTGTGTTTTGTGCTTAAAGTACTTTCTTGCATTGCTTTACATAAGACACACAACTCTTGGTTTCCATGGAGCGCAGCCGTTTATTTGTGTCATACACAGGAATGACCAAGCGATCCCTAGTTTCCTAAGTGGATGCCGTGCAAATATATAAGTATATGGAGGGGTGGGATTCTATTCTGTGGGTTTTTACATTTTGCTCAGGACTGCAAAGAAACGAAAGATGAAGAAAAAACCTCAATCGGAATTCCCATCAATAGGTTTTCCCCATATTTCTGGGACTCCAGTGTTGGTTTGTGCACACACTGTATTTTCTTACTTCACAATTTTCAACCAGACTTGTCAATATTCAGTAGGGATAGACCGATTATCGGCTTTGCTGATTTTTATCATTGGCCTATTCAGCAAATTACTGATATTGGTATCTGCCTGTTATTTGCGGATAATTGGACAAGCTGGCTCACTAGAGCCGCGGTGTCCCACAGACCGGGGCTTCTACCACTGCAGGCTGACAGCTCTTGCTGTAGGGATTCCCCTGCCCACTGATGGTATTGCACACGAGCAGGATTACAACAGAAATTGGGTTTCCCTCCCATCTGGCAGAGAATTCCTAATACAGGAGATGCCATGGGTCTATTGGTCCCCTGTATTTTTGCTACCTACTTCCTACAGTAGGGGTCAGCAACCATGGCCCTCCAGATCTTTTGAAACTACATTTCCCATGAGGCTCTAAGAACTTAATGAGCAGCTGAACATCATGGCAGATATATTTCTAAAACGTCGGCAGGGCCAAGGTTGCCGACCCTTTACGTATAAGGTCATATGAGGGATCATTGCAAAAGCCAGGGTCTAGACACGACCATATTGTTTGTAAAAATTCATTTTAAATATATGTATTTTATTGAATGAAATGACATGGTGCAATGTTTACAATTTTATTAAACACCATCTGATAATGGCATGATGTCAGATTTGTGTTGTCTTTTCACATCCTTAGAATTGCAGAATATCGGCACCAGATTTTGGGCAGAAAGGCTGCCGATAATCGGAATCTGCATCGGTCTGTCCCTAGTATTCAGTATCGCTCTCTCCTGCGATGAGTTGATATACATGTCATATACCAGTTCAACGTTTGGAGGATAGGCCTGTCCACTGATGGTGGACCATAGCACACAAGCTATTTCTGAATTACATGTCCCGTGATGCTAAGCCAGCTTTAAATGTGACTAAGCATCATGGGATAGGTAGCTCTTAGGCCGGGTGCACACTAGCGTTTTCTTCTGCGCACTAGCGTGCATTAAAAAGGACGCACTTTATGACGTAAGAGATTGATAGAAGCCAGACGATGCGTTTAATTTTGGCGCATGTCGTAAAAACTGAATTTGAGAGTTGAATGAATAAAAAAAAAAGCTGGGCATTTGACGTTCAGCACGCGGCCAACGTCGCGTCAATCCTAGCGCAAAAGCCTTGGTGTTTCCATGACGGGCGTCTTCAGCGCGCGTTATGCGTTGCGCGTGTACTACCTGTGTTCGTCTCTATCCGTGTAATTATATGCTACAACGCACGTCATAAAGAGCGTCACAACGCATGCTAATGTTCACCCAGCCTTAAACATCTGGGGTGCCATGCTGCGCCATCACTGTGGCAGTCTATGGAACTCAGATGTTGGCCACCATGTTTGGTTTTTCGATGCTCAAGCAGATATCACTATCCAATTAAAAGGTAATTAAGCAGAATAAATGAGCGGGGATCCCTCCATCAAATTAATCCAAATTCTTTGCAAAACTGCAATTCCCCCCCCCCCCCCATCATTTTGCTGATTAGTGAATAACAATGGGAATACTTGATTTTAAAATTGTGTGTTGTTAGCATTAAAGCCTCCATACACCCATCTGCACCCCCTGCCCTCCTCTTATCCCTTTTAGATCCGGGATGTCAAACTCTGGCGCCCAGATGTTGATGGCCTACAATTCCCAGTGAATGCATTGGATGGCCAGAGAATCAGAGTAACTGTAGCTTAGCAACATCTGTTGCGTTAGGGCAGGGATGTCAATGTGGCACTGGTCCAGATGTGACATGCCGGCGCTTCCTGTGAGCCAGCACTGTCATGCAGCTGCAGTGAGGCTGCCAACCCAATATCTCTCAATGTTGCGAGCTGGAGTGCTGAGAGGAGATGCGAGTTGGGCTCTGCTCGAGAGATGACGTTTTAGAGGATTTCACAATGAAAAATCATTTATTTTTGTGAAAAATTGCCAAATTGGGTAACGATGACTACTGACATGCCGTCACTCACGTTCTATAAACGGGGAATCCTTTATTTTTCTCTAGCTCTTCCTGTAAGGCCTGTACATGGTCATGGCGCCCTTTGTCCCCAGCTTTGCCGCTGGTGATGGCGTGCACGGCTTTTATTGAACAGGTGGTGTAAGTGCTTTTTTCCTTCACTGTAAGGACAGAACCGTACAGGTGCCGAAATCTTGTGCTTGCAATTTCCTCTTTTGGCACTCGGCTGTCTGCGCTCTGCCAGACTTGTTCTTCACTGCTATTTTTGTTAGGAAGCGTCTCATTAATAAAATATCTCCGTGTTAAGACGGAACATCTTTTTTGGATACACTTAACTGCTAAATGAGCAGAATCTCTGCATTTCTGATGCGAGCTCTGGCCTTCGCTGAAAGGAAGGGCCTAAAACCAAGATTTAATGTGGATAAAAAGAATACGTTTCACGACATGTGCTCTTACACATTTTCTGTCAGCATCAGATATCCAAAGCTGTGTTTTTTTTTACTTTTTATTTTATAAATCGTGTTTTTCCGATCCCTAGATCCGAGTGATTGTAGCTAGAGCCGCCACTCTGAAAATGCCTTGCCAGCTGTAATTGATCCTTGAGCATCATGGGGCTTGCAGTTCCATTCCAGATGGACGCTTTCTGCTGATCATGCTAGTTCTTCATCCTGCCAAATGTTTTAATTCCATGTAGCGGTTGTCAGCATCTTTAACCTACCAGATGTTTTGGAACCACACTTCCCATAAGGCTCAGCTAATTTAGTGACAGAGCATCACAAGAGATGGAGCTCTAAAACATCTGGAGGGCCATGGTGGCAGACCCCTGCTGTAGAACATCACTCTTGAATGTGTGCATGTGGTGCAATGCAAGTAGATGGAGTATTCCTTCCGGGAGACCTACCACGTCCTTCCATAGGCCTTCTAGATGTTTGCAAGGTCGGGTTTCCTATAATCTTTGCTTCTTTTGATAGCGCTCTCTTGACCTCTTTTTAGTGCTCAGTGTTTGTGTAATCCAGGGTTCTCAAAATCTGGCCCTCCAGATGTTTCTGAACTACAACTTCCATGATCCTCTGGCCATTTATTGCATTCAAAGAATTATGGGAGATTTAGGCAATAAACATCTGGGGGGGGCAGAGTTTAAGATCGCTCTAGTATTATAGTTATAATCGATATCGGATCTTTCCCAGTCCATTGGATTTCCATAGTGCCCATGACTTGTACGATTTACACAAATCTGACACTATGCCATTTATAGAATGCGTTTAATAACATTGTAAATATTGCAAACATGTCCTTTTTCAGTTTTAATAATTTTAATTTTTACGAATATGGCTGTGTCTAGACTCTGTCTTTTGCAATGATCCCTCATATGACCCTGTACGTAAGGGGTCAGCGACCTTGGCCCTCCAGATGTTTTGGAACTATAACTGCCATGCTCAGCTACTCATCAAGTTCTTAGAGCCCCATGGGAAGTGTAGTTCCAAAAGATCTGGAGGGCCAAGGTTGCTGACTCCTGCTGTAGGAATTGGGTAGCAGAAATACTGGGGACCAATAGACCCATGCATCTCCTGTATAGGGAATTCCCTGCCAGATGGGAGGGAAACACAATTTCTGCTTTAATCACTCTTACGTGCGATACTGTCTGGGCATCGGAATCCCTACAGCAAGAGCTGTCATCCTTAAGGCTGGCGGCACACTAGCAAACATTTTGTGTCCGTCTGACCGTACTGTTTGCTGTCCGTCGTAGCTTTTTATAAAGGAGTTAATTAACACACCACACAAAGCCCCTGCGCACTTGTTCACGGACGGGGAAAGCATAAAGCCACGGACGCAAAAATAACATTGTTAAAAAGCTAAACGGACGCAGAAACCACGCTGCCATGTATTCTCCTAGGGTGTGGAGATATCAGACATTACGGACGCACTTTATGCAGTACTCACAATATCTCCCATCAAAAAGTGCGTCCGTAATGGACGCAGTACAGTATGCTCGTGTGCCGGCTGCCTAAGTGGGAGAAGCTCCAAATCTGCACTGGACCGGCAATGTTTTGTGAGATCTTGTGTGTCGCGCCTGCAGTGAACCAGCTTGTCCAGTTACCGGCAATATCAAATAAAAGGCCATTACTGATATCACTATTTTGCTGAATATCGGCAAAGCATATAATTGGTCTATCCCTAGATCATAGAGTTTAATAAACTCTATAAATGGTGAATTTCCCCGTGCAGTGCAATTTTGTGGCCATTCAAAAAGCAGGCAGTTTGCCAAAATTGCCGGTGAAATATGGTGCTGTTTAAAGGCAGTGAACTCCCCATAGAGAAGCAATGGTTAATCTATTCAGAAATGCCCTGATCTTCGGTGGTTTAATCAGGCCAATCCCATAGGTTTCAATGGTAAAATTATTCCCTTTTTTTATTAAATATTAAACAGTTTAGACTTTTGGCTGCAAATTAAAAGAATATTTAGGATTTTTTTTTTTTCTTCCTGCAACAGACCTTTTTATTATTATTCATAGGACCTGCTATATTATTTTCATCCAGGTAGCTTTATTTGCAAACACTCTTTTTAAGGCTAATGTCAGACGAACGCAGTGATCACGTCCGTGTCGCCTCAGCTTAACGTCCGTCCGTAGCATAGAATCATGATCAATAGAGACCCACACACGAAGTATGTGCGCACCGAACTGCGCACGCACAACGCACGTGGCAAACGGACGCAAGTTGGGCAAGAACGTAGAACTGCTACCACGGATGCGCAGAGTGCGGCACGTCCGCGTAGCGTTCTGTGTGAGTGATATGTCAGACGCAGCGCATTTGTGACGTCCAGCACCTTGACGCACACAATGGCTTTTCATAACCTCTTCAAATTTTTATCATTTTTCATTTTATTTCCCATAGTTCTTCTTTTTTTTTTTTTTTTTTCTACGGCAGTCAAAAAAAAACTGACCGTGTGGTGTCTACAGTATCTTCCGTCAGGACGTCCGTCCGTTATGCGCGCACGCAGAGTGCGTCCAGACTGCGTTCGTCTGTCATTTAGCCTTAGGCTAGGGTCAGACGAACGCATTTTTATGTTGTCTGTGAAAAAGTGCGTTCGAACGAATGGACGCATTTTTTCACAGAATACGTGATAGTGGTCATACTATGCGCATTTTCGTCTGTGATTTTGTACGGATCATCAATAAAACTCTTTTTGTGTCTGGACGTTATGTTGGCCGGACATTAGCAGCGTCTGACGTCTCCTAATCACACACACACGCCGCTAGCGGACACAGCGCACTCTGTACGTCAGTACCTGCGGTTTCACGTTCTCGAAAAAATGCGTTCATTTTCCACTTGCGTTGCGCAGCCGGACTTTTGTGCGACCGTACTTCGTATATTGGCCGTCATTGCCCGGCATCTGCTGCTAGTGCGGCCGTGATTAAGTGCGGCTGCACGCGCGTTCGCACTGCCTCAGTCTGACCCTAGCCTTAAAGTGTGTTTCAGTTACCCTGTTTTGCAGATCGTTGGCTTTTATCGGGTGCCTTTGGCGGTTTAGTGGCAGCTTATCTGATCAATTGGTGGTTTTAAGGATGTGTTCGGTTTTTCCCTGCGGTGAATGCTGAATTCACCGCAGGGTCGGCAAATTTGACTCCCTGAAGTGCGGGGAGTGAAAGAGCATCGAAATTTCGGTGCTTTTTGAATAACCCGGTTTGTTTCAAAAGACTAGGGAAAATCTTCAACAATCCCATGGAGAGGCGACAGGTATTCAGAGAATGTCAAATGCCAAGATAGGCTGCGCCAGCGATTTATAATGAAGGAAATGTATCAGATTCTTCTTTGGGGGGGGCCGGGGGGAGGGGAGTTGTTTTGCAAATTATTATGGTTTATGTTAATTGGAATAAAACGGTGTAAAAGATACAGAAAACGAATAGGGAGGGTACAGACAAGGTAAGGTGCCGGCTGGGTGGAGTAGAGGTAACATCACTGCTCTGCATGGAGAGAGCCTGTGGAGACATGGGTTCGATCCCGGCCACAGCACCTCTCCAGTAAGTGGGTACATACTCGCCACCCAGGACATACTTGAAAACGAGAGAAATCTCAATGTATCCTTCCTGGTAAAATCCTTTCTCAAAAAACAAGGTAACGGCAACAGGTTTTTTAAATTTATTTTTTTATTATAATAATGGGTTTGTTACAGCGTCTTTTACACCAGCATCAACATGTGCCCAGAATTGTGTTAGTTTGTTTATATGGAATTGGATCAAGGAGGTGACGAGTCCTGACATAGATTGAATGTGGTGTTAGAGGAACTAATGTTGTGCTAGATGTTTAATAAACATTCTGCTGCACTGAGGAAAATGAAGCAAATATTGACATGAAGTGAGCAGCTCTATTGAAGTTTAATCCTTTAGCTTCTAGACTTGAGTGTAATGTAGAGCGGGACATAAAATTTGTATGTGTTGATGCAATGAATTTTTAGCATGGTGAGGCTATTTATTATTTTTTATAGGCTTCTCTACATGGTGCTTCAGTTTCCAAAAATGGTGTTTTTAATTTATTAAAATCCTGATTTGTTTCTGTCTGCCACGTCATTATTGGTTTTGGGTAGCTTGAGTTCTGTAGGCTGCGTTCATCCTGAACATGATACTTGTCCTGACTACCTTTTTTTATTTTTACAGTGGTCAGGATGTATAGAGTCTCTCTGCCGTCTCCCTACTCTAATCTGGATATAATGCTGGGTCAAGTGGGAGGGTTCCCTCACCGAACTGATCGCTTTCCGCAGGTGCTACGGAACTTGCAGTTCTGTAGCTATGCGCAGTTTGATGACATCACCCTCTGACTCCGCCCGTGTTACCAAGGTGTCTCCAAGAGGCAGCCCATGCGTGCGCAGCTCCGCTCAATCTCTGCACAGGTGCTACGGAACGAATGTACATAAGGTTCGCAAGTCCTTTATCCGTGTGCAGTTGGAGGTTACTACAGCATGTAAATTGCGTAGAAAAACTTCAGGGTCTTTTGGGTGAGTAACCCCCCCCCCCCCCAATAAGTAATGGAAGTGCAAAAAAGGAACTCTATTTTTAATAGAATTATCTGTTTATTGCAACATGCTGAATCCATTGTGAGTCTCTGTTCAGGGTAGAGTACGAGATGAGCATAAACCTAGTATTACTTCGGTGAAATTTGCATTACCCAACAGCTTTGGCTGAAGTCCGATGCAAAATAAACCATTGATTTACCCAGGTAAACCACGATCTACCCAAATGCAATGGAGTTATTTGTTTTTCAAGAGTTTTGATTTGCTTACGGTTGACTAAAACCCTACGCTTACCATTATCGATAACAAAATTTCCATTTTATCCAAGCCAACCTTAATCCTATCAGCGCTACGGAACTTGTAGGCGCTTTATATATGCTTGTAACAATTTTACCCAAGCCGGTGGGTTGGTTAGTCTGCAGATTATGGGTAAAACCCAAAACTTTAAAAAAAATAAAATAAAAAATCCCCACTACCCCAGCACTTTTGGGACATACGAACATTAACCAGGTAAGGCTAGGGTCAGACGAGCGCGTTCTGTGCGTCCGTGCACAACGGACGTACTTTCTGACTGACAAGGTAGTGGCCACACAGTCCGTTTTTGTGACTGACTTTTTTTTTGACTGATGTAGATGGGAAATAAAATTAATATGAAAACCATTTTGTCCGTTAAAGATGCTTGACGTCAGAAATGCAGTCTGTCTGACTACGTTCCATCACTCTCTCACAAAGCTATGCGGACATGGCGCACTCCGCACGTCCGTTCTAGCGGTTATACGTTCTTGCCTAACTTGCGTCTGTTTTTCCCGCACTTCTGTGCGGACGTACTTCGTGTGTGGGGTCTCTTGATCATAATTGTATGCTACCACGGACGTTAAGAATGTGCGGCAGCACGGACGTGAATACTGCGCCCGAGCCTAAAGCAACTATTTTGTTTTGCTTTTTGGCATTTCTGCTTTACTTTCGTATGTATGTATGTATGTATGTATGTATACTTTATTTATTTATTTTTTTCTCCCTCGCCGTGTGCTCCATGGCTCGGAGCTTTTGAAGCTGGAAGTCTCTGAAGCTCTTCTATGTAACTTGTGTAGCTTAGGAATCCCAAAATCGCACACCGCTATGTTATTTGTACACTGTATGTTCGAACGGTCTGTAGAGCCTGTGAAGAACGTTGGGTTGGAGCTGTGCAGATCCAATTCGCTGGCTGCCCCTCTGCGACCCCTCGCAATCGCAGTAGGTCTCAGGGTGACGTCTGCGTGCTGATGCCACCAGTGACAATCAGCTGGAGCATTCAACATTGATGGGGTGGAGGAAACTCCTTCACTCAGCGATTTAGTCTCCATATCGGGAAAGGCCCCACATCCAGACCACTTGCAACACTGAAGTGGTCAGGATCAGTAGAGTGTGCTTTTAATTAAAATACAAGTGGTTTTGTGGCAAACATTATATAATATATACTTTTTTTTTTTTTTTCTTTTTTAAAAACCCTATTTATTCCTTGTTGGTGCCTGTTTTTTTTTTTTCCTTTCTTCCTGTGCTTTCCCCAACTTAATTTTTTTTTTCTCACCTGACATTTTTTTATCCCAAAATACCTGTAAGTTGTAATCGTATCCATTGTGGTCCCTAATACCGCATGTGGTGCTACGCAGCCAGCTCGTGCTAAATTGTATTCTTTTCAAACCTCACGCTGATGTGTGGGCGCGTTATGAAATGCTGTAATAATCCTAGTCGGAGATGGATGTTCTACATGAATGGAAAATCAGAACGGCACAATTATCCACCAGTGTGGGGAACCTTTCTGTAGTTTAAACAGAACTGGAATAATGTTTAGAAAAGGTGTGTTTTTCTATTAATGCTGCCTATTTCAAATCTGTCATTTGTTACCTCTAGGTTTAGACCTCCCCCCATAGATTAATGTAAAATATGTGTCAAGCTCCTATCTAAGTAACCATTGACATCAAACACCAGGAGAACTGTAAGTGTATGTTTGTAGGAGACAAGCACATCAAGTCTATATATAGGTTTTATAATCCATAGTTAGTGTGTGTGTGTGTGTCTCTACCAATCTTTTGGCTTCTAAATGTTATGGATTATTCTAGGGCTGCAACTAACGATTATTCTGCAGTATTTTTATTTTTTTAAAAAAAATTTTATGTGAAAATAACCACAACCCATAATTTTTTAAAAAAATATTATTTTCCAGAAATTTGCGTAGTGTACGTAACTTTCGAACGTACATACACAAATTGCGTATCTTGCGTACTTTTCACACAAGGTATGGGAGTACTTGGTCAGAGGGATGGGTCGATGCTGCGAGTGCTTGGTCAGAGGGATGGGTCGATGCTGCGAGTGCTTGGTCAGAGGGATGGGTCGATGCTGCGAGTGCTTGGTCAGAGGGATGGGTCGATGCTGCGAGTGCTTGGTCAGAGGGATGGGTCGATGCTGCATGCGCAGCTTAAGCCCACATTTGCTTTCTCAAATTAACACTACTACAAGCACTTGATCATAGATGATGATGTCAACATGAAATCGGGGTTAATAAGCTAAAGTGGTCAGGGTGCGTAGAGTGTCCCTTTTTTTTAAAATAATTTCGTGAACAAACTGAGTGGGAGGGACTGGGGGTGGAAGGCAGTGACTTGACCTGAGTGTGCGAGGGAGTGGGTATGAACAAAAGACCGGCTCTGAGTGTGGGAGTGAGTTTGGGGAAAGGGACCAGACCAAAGGGAGGGAATGGCAGTTCCCAACCAGAGAGGGTGTGGTAGGGAGGGTGGGGTGGTGGCACAGGATCCAGCTTCAAGTAAGGCTTAAACACAGGCATACAGCTCCATCACCCAGTGGCAGTATCCTATTGTTTGTGTTATAGTTCTGCTACTGTTGTAAACGGAATAAAAACAAACTGTCTGACATAACCCTAGAACTAAATCACACCAAGTAAAGCAGCGGCGCATCTTCTCCAATCTTCTCCGAAGCTGAGGTTTATTTACGTTTAACTCAGTCTGACTCAAATCAACACCGATTAATCGATAACGGAAATGGTTGACAACTATTTTAGTCATCGATTTAGTTGTTTCAGCCATAGGTTATTTTAAGAAAATCTTTAGACCAACTTGTACTTCGCTGTTATGATTTGCTGATTTCATTCACGTGTTTCACTTTTTTTTATTTTTTATTCCATGTAATGCAGGCATCAAAATCACCATAAAAAAAAACTAACTTAAGTGATGGTTATTTTACACCTTGCATGTCCTTGAACCAAATCAACTACTTATGAAGGCCTAGGAATAATGGGGGGGGGGGGTGGCATTACAGAGTGAGGTTCCAGGGCCAGGAGAATCTAATGCTTGGCCATATGTGGCCCATACACAAGCTCGGGGTTTAGATATCGAACCTAAAAAGGTTCGCATTTAGAATCTGAATAGACTTTTCTTCTTTATTGGTAATTAATAGACAGGTGTTGGTATACAGGGACAACTGAAATATTGGATGTGGCATGTGCCAAAGGGATTGATTTGAGCTGGGCATGAAGCACAGTAATCTGGGAATTCGCTGCATCGCCTGATGCAGATGGCGACATTCATGCTTCATTGCAGTGCTCAGCCTGCGACCGTGTTTCAGCTTTTGCAGGCACTTTCTGATGTATGCATTGTGATTTAAGGTTTGCTGTCTGGCGGCCATATGGTGTGTCAAGCTCTTTGAGGTGGCCTTGGTGCCATGGCGCACACAGCACATATTCGTACAGTAATTATATTCTGTGCCTTTTATCGTATTATAAGTAGCATTGCATATGTGTTGTATGTATGTTTATCCTAAATGGCGTTCAGTGGTTTGGAATGCAGGAAGTGATCGCGTGTCCCTCGCATGTTTTGGCAGATGTGTCCTGAAATGTACGAGTTCAGATTATCCGGTGGGGAAATTGGTTATTTTCTGCTGCTTAATGAGTCTTGTCTGACGATGCTGCGTTTAAGATCTGCGGTGTGATGGTTGTCAGTGCATCCCACTCACTGACAGCAATTATTTGTATAATGTGCCTTGTTTACACTTATCCAGAAGAAGGCAGGCCACCAGACACTCACAAGGGGTAATTGACATTAAAGAGCTAAGCAGCATTAGGCTGTTCACCCAAATACCTTTGCAAACAGCAAATTACAATTGAGATCTAGGTCTGTGTCAAGCTGCCAGCACCGAAATGAAGAACGAAGTGGGTTATTCTCAGTTTATCACTGTTGCAAATTTCACTGTTTCAATGATGATAAAATTTGGGAAATCTAAAGTAGGGCTGAAACAACTGTAAGATTAATCGCTGTAATGAGAATAGTTGACAACCAATCAGTTTAGAGTCAGGCTGAGTTAAACGTCAATAACCTCGGTTGCTCTGCTACTTCAGAGCTGATTGGAGAAGATGTGCCAGCTGCTTTTACTTTGTGATTTTAGGTCTAGGGTCATGTTGGACAGAAACAGTTGAGTCCTGTGCCACCACCCTGCCCCCCCCCTCTGTTCTGGAGCTGCCATCTCTCCCTTTTGGTCTGGTCCCTTCCCCCAAACTAGCTCCCACACACAGGTCTGGTCCCTTCCCCCAAACTAGCTCCCACACACAGGTCTGGTCCCTTCCCCCAAACTAGCTCCCACACACAGGTCTGGTCCCTTCCCCCAAACTAGCTCCCACACACAGGTCTGGTCCCTTCCCCCAAACTAGCTCCCACACACAGGTCTGGTCCCTTCCCCCAAACTAGCTCCCACACACAGGTCTGGTCCCTTCCCCAAACTCGCTCCCACACACAGGTCTGGTCCCTTCCCCAAACTCACTCCCTCTTAACTCTGGATCCTCCTGCTGCTCAGTTTATCATGAAATTATTTTAAAGGAATTTTATTAAAGTGGTCAGGCAGCATAGAGTGCTCTCCTTTTTGACCCTACTTTCATGCTGGCATCATCATGTCTAACTGAGCAAACGCTGCTACGCGCACTCAGAGAAAGCAGACATGGGCTTGAGCTCCGCAAGCGGCATCTCTCTGAGCAGGCGCTCACATTTTTTTTTTGTATGAAAGTTCCCAAGAGGCGCAATTTGTGTGCGTGCGTACATTAGTTATGTACACTACTAAAATTGCTTATAAAAAGGGAGGGACAGGGTAATTAATTTTTTACATAAAAAAATTAATAATCATTTTTTTTTTTCTTTTCAATCAATTTTCATTAAAAAAAAATCGTTAGTTGCAGCCACAATCTAAAGAGGGAAAATTTACACTTCTGCCAATGTTTTTCAAAAGGGAAATTAAAAGATTAAAACTCTCTAAAATGAAATTGAGTATTTGAATAACCCTGTAAATGTTACATGTGGGCTGGTTTGGGGAGGGGGTTGCTCAGTTAGCTTTTTTCTTTTTTTTTTTAAATATAAAGAAAACCCAAATGAAAAATGGCACTAGTCAAGAGCGAACCTGCATATCTGCCAAACAATCATACTGTGTTTTTTTTTTTAACTTTTGGTGCGTCAATATAATACAATATGCATACATGACCTTTATCACTAGGTGCATTTGGGCAACTAGAGAAGAAAAAATTCCGTGCATCCCATTGTTTTGTTGTACTTCAGACAATAAATAGGTTAAACGTTAGTTGTGCCTTTTTTCTTAAAGGGTCACTACCACTTACATAAGCTGTAACTTGTGCGTTACAAATATAACCACATAAAACACATACTGCTGTATTTGGGTTTTTTTTCTTTTGAAGTAATGTTTTTTTTTTTTTTTTTTTTTTTAATTCTGTGGATTTTTCCCATGATGCAATGTTTTCCAAAAGCTTTGCGGCTCTTGTTTATTGAATCTACATTAACTGTTGAGGTGGAGGCAGAAAAGTTTAGATAAGGTGGCAGGAGGGTATTGTTTTTCAGGTGGATATGAAGGAGCTTAACCCCTTCACTACAAAGTGATTTTTCTAAAAAAAACACTGTCAGGAACTATTTTTATTTTTAAAAAAAGCATTTTTAATTATACAGTAAGAAATATTTGGGCATTTTCCCAGTGTTTCCCGGTGCCATCTACTGCCAAATTGAGTTAAAGCTGTTAGTTGTAGCTTGTGTTCCCTGCAGCGGCTGCTGAATGTCCAGACTTCGGACATTCAGTTGGCAGATTTTACAGTTTTAGCTCATTGGGCATTATGCCCTCATGGCTAAAACGTTGGACACCTTCTGCAACTCAAAAGCAAACTAGAGCGAGATATCTCATTCGGCACCGTATGGTGCCTTTTTGAAGTCAGAGTTATCTCGCTCTCGGAGTGAATGGGGTTAAGACTTCTAATCTACTCCCTCATTATGTACTTTGAATACATCTCACACAATACAATGATTTGAGTCTGTGATCCACCCATAGACTTCATTCTATGGCCAAAGCCACATAGTGAGGAGCAAGTGGGTGAGGGGGGTGCAGTTCACAGCACTTGATCGCAAAACGGATGCACACAGTGACACGTAGAGTAAAATATTTTAACATACAAGAGAAAAACAAAGCACATGTAAGATATCAGCAACATAAAATAAACACATTAAGGACTTCTCTTTTTTTTTTCTTATGGTAGTTTTTCTTTAAATCATACCCAGTAGACAACCCTCTTACTGCCGCCATCACAAACTGTAGGAGTTGTAAACATAGCAATTGGTGGGTAAATATCCTCTGTTTTGCAGTTTTCTTTCACATCTGTTCTAGAATAATACCCATGGGCCATTAGCACCCTGGCATGCAAGGAGAGCTCATCCTACAAAATTATGTTTGTAATTGAAATGTAAGTGGCAGTGTTATCCTTGATAGATACATGGTCATGGGTCATTAAGTGAGGACTTGACAAATCTCTGGGTAAGGTAGCTTTGGGCTCCTGGAATTTGCCGTTTCCATCCAAAATGTCTATTATTCTGAAATGCTTATGCCGTCTATTGATTACGGAGATGTAGTGTACGCAGCCGCCCCACAAACACATCTTCAGAAACTTACTACATTATATAACTCATTCTGCCGCTTTGCATTACAATGTAACTACATGACCCACCATTGTGACATGTTAAAAGCGCTAAACTGGCCATCGCTGGAGTCTAAACGCACCCTTCACCTTTCCAGCCTGGTGTTTAAGAGCTTTTCTGGGAAGCTGCCACCCTATCTGAATAGACGGCTTCCCCCAGCAGCTCCCTCATCCTATAACCTCCGATCCAGGACCAGCACCTTACTTGCAATACCACAATACAAAAAGACAGTGGCTCGATCCTCATTTTCCTACAGAGCACCACAATTATGGAATAACCTCCCAGACCCCATCAAATCTTCCAGTCTTGTCACTCAAGAGCTCCTTACTAACATACCTCAATACAGAATGCACCTGTATACATGTAACATAATGACTATTTTTCTACATATTTATTTTCTGTTAATCTGTATATTTGTGTTGTTTTTTTAATATCTTGCATTGTATTACTTTGTATTTCTGTAACACTTCAATGTTCTTGAACCCAGGACATACTTGAAAACGAGAGAAATCTCAATGTATCCTTCCTGGTAAAATCCTTTATAAATAAATAAAATAAATCTATATGCACACAACTTTGCCTGGCTCCTAAAGTGGTGGTCTGGTGCTAAACGTTCGTACTAGGTTCTATGATAACAGGACACTTTGGGGATCGTGGTTGTTCTATGTAATTTCGTTCAGTTGATCTGATGATCCTCTCCACTAGAGCTGCAACTAACGATTTATTTTCATAAACGAGTAGTTGTCAGATTTCTAATTTTTTTTTATGACTTTAATAAAAACTGAAAAGGAACACTGTAAAAATCAGTCACCCCCCTTTCCCCCCCACGTAACTTGCCTAGTGTACATAACTTTATTTTGTGTGTGACTGTGTACGCATATTGCGTAACTTGCAGACTTTTCGCACAGGAGGTATGCGAGTGCCCGTCAGTGACGGATTTGTGCTGCATGCGTAGCTCAAGCCCATGTCTGCTTTCTCCCTGAATGAACGCTGCTGTGAGCACTTGGATTAACATTATGTCAGCAAGAAAGCAGGGTAAGAAGGGGGGCACTCCACACAGCCTTGCATGTTGTAGCGGTCAGGATGTGGAGTGTTCCCCCCCCCCTTTTTTTTTTCCATGAAAAAAATGGTGGGGAACCTGGAATGGAATTGGGGGGGGGAGTGAGTTTGGGGCAGGGAGGATTGAGTGGTGGCACAGGACTCCAAGTAAGGATAAAACTCCGGTGGTACAGCTCCTCCACCAGTTGCAGTACCCCAGGGTCTGTGTGATAGTTCTGCTACTGATGTAAATTAAAAAAAATAAACGGCTTAGGTCTAACATAACCTAGAGCTCAATTACATGGCGTAAATTAGTGACACGTCTTCTGCAATCAGCTTTGAAGCAGCGTCTGAGGTTATTCACGTCTAAATCTGACAGTAAACTGACCAACCGATTTTAATCGATAATGAGTATAGCTGTCAACTCTTCATTATCGATTGGGGAGTAGGGCTGAAACAACTAATGTCAATCTTTTTTGCCAATAAGCTTTCTGGTCCTTCAGCCAGGGATGGACAGCCAATGCCTGTCAATGTGTGTCTGAGTTTCCATCCCTCTGTCGTGCCACTTTTACAGGACGTAAGAGTGGCTGTCGGATCCAGACCAGTGCCGAGGGAGCCTGACGCCGGAGTATTAAGTACCCTTGGGTAATAAAACTAAAGCGGTAGGAGGTAAAGGGCGGATAAAATTTTTACTCTACAGCAGTGGTTCCCAACAGGCCAGGATTTAAGGATTACCTTGGGTTAATGCAGACTGAATCCTGTAATCGCAAATTACATCCCCTCTGCTGTGCTTTGGGTATCTGGAAAACCTGACCTGTTGGGGGTACTTGAGGACCGCGGTTGGGAACCACTGCTCTACAGTGTCTGCTCTACTTCACCAAATTGAAATTCTGCAGTGGTTTAGTCTGTTTAGAGTTTGATTTCCTTTCTCGTTATGTTTTTTTTTTATACGTTTTTGCATTATAAAGGGCAGACTAGATTCTTTGTTGTGGTGTGAGCTTTTTAATAAGAAATCATCCCTTTTCATGATTTTTTTTTTTATTTTTTTTTAATGTGTATGATGCTAATCGGATGTTTTTACTGTAGCTCTGTCGCCATTACGTAACAGCGATTTGTCTCCTAACACACATCCAGAGATTGATACTTGGTTGCGTTTGGGAACTGGGCTAGAGATCAGGTTCCTGGTTTGCTAAGAATATGCCTGTCAGGATTGAAGTTAATGCAGTTTAGGGTAAGTGCTGGCCCCTTATCCTCTATATATAATGCAGAAAGGATTTATTAAATGCGCTGTACACTCACTGTTTCCGTTCAAAGGAAATCGCGTTCGTATTCCCAGATGCCAAGACTTGCCATTGAAGGAGCCAGTTTATGTGGGCTCATGTGCTTCTAGTCTAGGGTACTGTGAGGGGTCACCTAGGGTTTTGCAGAAGATAATTGGGTGGATTTTAGATTTTTCTTAATTTTTGGATGTTGGCACTTTACGTGGAGAGACTTGTTTCTATAGAGCTGAAAAGTATCGGTCTAGTATCTGAAAGGAAGCTTGGAGAGCAATGTTGCATATGTTGGCATGTCCACTAAGGTTGCTGGAGAATCTTGGGACTTGTAGTCCAGCAAAATCAGGGGGGCTGGAATTTTACATCCCTAAATCTGTGTTCCAGGAGTGGGATCAAAATAAGTTTCCTATCAAACTTGGGAGCCAGTATGAAAACATGGCAGCCAGCTCCACATTTTAGGAGCCTGGGAACTATTTGTATGCAGAATTAATGCAAATAAACATTTAGAGTCTGGCCAAAGCCCTTCCTGACACGCTTCCTTAACCCCTTCGCTACCATGATTATCTCTATTCAAGAGTAAACTCTCTCTTGAGCATACAAAGGAATTCTGTTTATTGTAATCGATGTGATTGCAAATGTGCTCTAGAATATGCCCCCAAATTTTCAGGACCGCGGAATAGTCTGCCGATGCGCAGAAGCTGATTTTTCAGCGTGGAGGTCCATTTTTCTTTTAAATAAACAGCGTTCCATCTGTGTTTTCTACATTTTAAGAGGTTATTCAATAAATTACGAACTTGCCACCGATGGGCACCGTACAGTGCAATTTCGTTTCAGTTTGGCTATTCAGAAAACTGTCAATTTGCCAAATACCCTTGAACTGACAGTGAAATGTGGTGCAGATCGATCTTCGGCAGCAGCAAAATTCTCCCATAGAGCAGTAATGGTTAATCTATCCAGAGGACGCTGAATTGCACCGACGTGTTGGCGAAATGGCCTGATTTTCACACCCCGTTCACACCTAAATGTTTTAAAGCGCGTTCCTGCGCGCTTTAAAACGCATGAACGGGGGAATCCCATGCTTTCCTATGGGACCCGTTCACACCTGGGCGTTTTAAAGCACGCAGGAACGCGCTTTAACACGTCCGACGCACAAAGTATGGGAGCTTCTTTGGTGCGTAATAGCAGCATGTTCGCGGCTATAGACATAGCCGCGAACGCGCTGCAATACGCGTTCGTTGTATTTGCAAACGCACGTAGTGCGCGCGTATAAAAAAAACAAAAAAAAAACGCCTGGGTGTGAACCCAGCCTTAGTCATTCAGTTCGACATGTTTAAATGGGCGAATCCCATAGGATTGTTTTTTAAAAAATATTTATTCACGGTTTATTCATAGCAATTTCAGCAAACTGTGAACATTGCAAAATTTTGGATTCCCAATTTTCTGGAAAATCCCTCAGTGGAGGGAATTGATCTATTACCAACACTGTTTTTTGAAAGCTTGTATACCAGCCAATGTGTGTAATAGAAGTAAGATTGCAGGATCCGGTGGGCTCAGGAAATGTTGGTGCACGGAGTAACAAAATTCAGATTAAATAAAATATGTCACTAGAATATGTGGGGTTTTTCTATTTCTTTTTCTCCTCCTTTTTAATGAAAATTTAACTTCAAATCAATAAGTCTATGGTGCAAGGGTTGTAGCTTTGTGCAGCCTATGCTTCACCTATCTTTCACTGTGCAGCTGCACTTTGGCTTCTTTTGGTTTGCAGCCAACATTCGGTGCAGGGCTGATGAGACAGACGCCCAGAAGCCTTAATGACACTGAGAAACAGGATTTTTATTGCACTCATTCCAGGTCTTGCCTTTTCAGCAGTGACCTATTATATTGAGGGTTATTTTGCAGTGTGTTCGATCTGTTGCAGTTATTTTTTTTTTTTATTTTTTTTGATACATCCCATGTGCACAGAAAGGGATATTCTTTGTGTTCAATTGTATCTGTAAAATATTCAATGTTCTTTTACATTTTTGAAATGTTTTGTTAAATGGAATGGTTTCAAAAGTGGATGAAGTCACGTTCGGTGACTTTTCGTTCTCTTCAATTTGGTGAGACTTGGCAATCCCATTTCGGTGACCCTGCGGTGTATTCAGCAAGCACCACAGGGCCGTCGTAGTGCAGGGAAAAGCCGCCGCAAACCCGACGAACACTCACCACAAAACCCAGCAAACACACACTGAAACCCACAAAAACATCTAGATTAACCCTGCCGGAAAAACCTGACACCGCAGACTAATGGAGTGGGGAAGAGAAAAAAAAACAGTAGCTTGTATGTGCCATTACAGGGATAAATTCTCCATATGCAAATCAGCTTGCTCTCACCCAATGAGGGTGGCCAGTACTGACTGCCAAGGACGTCATCCCTGCACGAGAGGTGCAGCAACCCCCGACGATCGTTTCGGCCTTGTTAGGCCTCGTCAGGAGGGTATAGCTGGCACCCCTCTAGGCACATCAAGCAAGAGGTCCACGTCTGGATGACCCTGTATAATTATAGTGAGAGAAAAGGGGAAAGAAAAAAAACGGTACGCTTGAATGTTTGAAAAGTCCCATCCTGAATCCCAAAAAATGGCTAAACGATCCTAAAAAATTGAAAAAATAGACTTTTTACTGCAGATTAAAATAATGAACGGTTTATTAGATATTGAATTAAAACGTCAATATTTTTAATAGGGATGCACCGATACCACTTTTTTAAGACCGAGTACGAGTACCGATACTTTTTAAAAGTACTCACCGATACCAAGTACCGATACTTTTATTTAATGTCATGTGACCGCTTTCCAATAAGAACAGACCATATAAAAATGCCCCCCGCTCACATGTATATCCCCCGATATATATATATATATTCATACTGCCCCAGCTCATGGATTTGCCCAGCTCACTCATGGATTTGCCCCAGCACATGGATAATGCCCCAGCACACACATGGGTTATTATGCCCCCACAGCTCACACATGAGTATGCCCCCCCCAGCTCATGGATATGCCCCCACATGGATATTGCCTCCAGCTCATGCATATGCCCCCACATGGATATGCCCCCTCATGGATATTGCCTCCAGCTCATGGATATGCCCCCTCATGGATATTGCCTCCAGCTCATGGATATGCCCCATCATGGATATTGCCTCCAGCTCATGGATATGCCCCACATGGATATGCCCCCACATGGATATGCCCCCACATGGATATGCCCCCTCATGGATATGCCATCATGGATATTGCCTCCAGCTCATGGATATGCCCCCACATGGATATTGCCTCCAGCTCATGGATATGCCCCCACATGGATATTGCCTCCAGCTCATGGATATGCCCCCACATGGATATTGCCTCCAGCTCATGGATATGCCCCCAATGGATATTGCCTCCAGCTCATGGATATGCCCCCACATGGATATTGCCTCCAGCTCATGGATATGCCCCCACATGGATATGCCCCCACATGGATATGCCCCCACATGGATATGCCCCCACATGGATATGCCCCCACATGGATATGCCCCACATGGATATGCCCCCACATGGATATGCCCCCACATCATGGATATGCCCCCACATCATGGATATGCCCCATCATGGATATTGCCTCCAGCTCATGGATATGCCCCATCATGGATATTGCCTCCAGCTCATGGATATGCCCCCTCATGGATATTGCCTCCAGCTCATGGATATGCCCCCACATGGATATTGCCTCCAGCTCATGGATATGCCCCCACATGGATATTGCCTCCAGCTCATGGATATGCCCCCACATGGATATGCCCCCACATGGATATGCCCCCACATGGATATGCCCCCACATGGATATGCCCCCACATGGATATGCCCCCACATGGATATGCCCCCACATGGATATGCCCCCACATGGATATGCCCCCACATGGATATGCCCCCACATGGATATTGCCTCCAGCTCATGGATATGCCCCATCATGGATATGCCCCATCATGGATATGCCTCCAGCTCATGGATATGCCCCATCATGGATATTGCCTCCAGCTCATGGATATGCCCCCACATGGATATTGCCTCCAGCTCATGGATATGCCCCACATGGATATGCCCCCACATGGATATGCCCCCACATGGATATGCCCCCACATGGATATGCCCCACATGGATATGCCCCCACATGGATATGCCCCCACATGGATATGCCCCCACATGGATATGCCCCCACATGGATATGCCCCCACATGGATATGCCCCCACATGGATATGCCCCCACATGGATATTGCCTCCAGCTCATGGATATGCCCCATCATGGATATTGCCTCCAGCTCATGGATATGCCCCCTCATGGATATTGCCTCCAGCTCATGGATATGCCCCCACATGGATATTGCCTCCAGCTCATGGATATGCCCCCACATGGATATTGCCTCCAGCTCATGGATATGCCCCATCATGGATATTGCCTCCAGCTCATGGATATGCCCCATCATGGATATGCCCCATCATGGATATGCCCCATCATGGATATGCCCCATCATGGATATGCCCCATCATGGATATGCCCCATCATGGATATGCCCCATCATGGATATGCCCCATCATGGATATGCCCCATCATGGATATGCCCCATCATGGATATGCCCCATCATGGATATTGCCTCCAGCTCATGGATATGCCCCCTCATGGATATTGCCTCCAGCTCATGGATATGCCCCTCATGGATATTGCCTCCAGCACATGGATATGCCCCATCATGGATATTGCCTCCAGCTCATGGATATGCCCCCTCATGGATATGCCCCCTCATGGATATGCCCCTCATGGATATGCCCCCTCATGGATATTGCCTCCAGCTCATGGACCGCCCCCCCCCCACTATACTTACCTTCCTGGGCGCCGCCGAGAATGTCTCCGCGCGCCCGCTCGTTGGAAGGACCCCAGCCGCGACCACGTGATCCGGCTGGGGTCCTTCCAACGAGCGCGCGCGCGCGGAGACATTCCCCGGCGGCGCCCAGGAAGGTAAGTATCGTCGCGGAGAGCAGCTGCAGGGCCTGTCTGAATGCTCTATCAGCATTCAGACAGGCCCTGCAGCTGCTCAGTGTGTTTAATACTTACCTTCCTGGGCGCCGCCGGGAATGTCTCGGGCGCGCGCGCACGTTGGAAGGACCCCAGCCGGGATCACGTGGTCGCGGCTGGGGTCCTTCCAACGAGCGGGCGCGCGGAGACATTCCCCGGCGGCGCCCAGGAAGGTAAGTATTGCGGAGAGTGCGGGGCCGGCTGTCCGAATGCCGATAGAGCATTCGGACAGCCGCCGCAGCCCCTCGGATACCGGAAGCCGGCTCAATGTCGGCTTCCGGTATCGGAAAAAATATCGGGGGTACTGCACGAGTACCAAGTACTCCTGCAGTACCCAGTATCGGCCCCGATACCGATACTAGTATCGGTATCGGTGCAACCCTAATTTTTAACATTGAAGCCTATGGGATTCTCCTGAATAAACCTGTCGAATGAAACAACCGAATGGCAGGGCATTTCGGCAACTTTTCCCTGCTGTTTTCTGAATAGAGGCAGCATTGCTTCTCTATGGGGGAGTTCACTGCCCTCGCACAGGCACGTATGTGCAGGCAATTCACCACAATTTGACAAATTGCCTGCTCTCTGTATGGTCGAATGGCACTGGTCGCTGAAATTCAGCGTTCGGTTACAATTCGGGGCCAGATCCACTCTTTCACTAACCCTGTTGGTCTCACCTGACTAGGCATCGGCGGCTAAAGACGGAAGGCAAATTGAACGCCAGTGCTATCATGGTGGCCTTTACAGTTTAAATGCCCCGCACAAATTAATTCCTAGCTAGAAAATAAGTTGCGCGTCTTAGCAATTAAAACCATTATCGTACCAGACTGAAACTAGAAATCTTAACCCCTTAAGGGCCAATTTATTTTATAAAGGATTTTGCCAGGAAGGATACATTAAGATTTCTCTCGTTTTCAAGTATGACCTGGGTTCAAGAACATTGAAATGTTACAGAAACACAAAGTAATAAAATGCAAGATATTAAAAACACACAAATATAAAGATTAACAAAGAAAATTAAATATGTAGGAAATATATTCATTGTTACATGTTTAGAGACATTCTGTATCAATGACATAACTGGTTTGTTATAAATGCACTGACTTTAAAGACCCTCGCTTTCTTAAGGGGTTAATGGTCTGTTTCAAATGCTAAAATGCTTGTTTTATCTATTTTTTGATTCTGCAGATCTGCTTCTTGTCTTCAGTATTCATTCACAGTAGGGGAGTAGAGGTTCTGCTGTTCAGAGCAAGGGTCTTATCAGATTACAAGGAAGGGGGCAGGAAGACCTATTTTTTTTAAATTTTTTTAGGTCTGGTACTGATTTAAAATTTTTGTGTTTTGATTTAATCAAATTTTTTCATTTCGATTAATTATAACGCACATATAGATCCAACCGCTTTTAGCTGATCTGCTTGGGTCTTGGGCCTGGTGTGTGCCTGGGGTCTGGGCCCTGCTGGGGTTTGGCGGGGTCTGGGCCCTGCTGGGGTTTGGGTTGGTGGGGGTCTGAGGCTGGACTGAGACAGGCGGCACCATACTCTCTGCTGCCTTCTCGTCTGCCGTCTTCTTCCTGTGCCAGTCGCTTTGTGTGACGCCTGCGTTGCATTCGTGACTGGAGGGCAGCGCCAAAGTAGCGTGCTGTAGGGCTGCCCAGGGCCCCAGGAAGACAGTACAGCTCCAGATTCGGACTCCTAGAGTCCGATACCGGAGCTGATGGGGGGGGCCTGATCAAAATAAATTTACTCGCTCAAAAATTTTAATGCTTAATCTATAATTTTCACAGCCCTATTTTAGGTAAAAATGCTATAGGTTAGTTAGTGTCAGAATATTTTAAAGATGACCACGACGCAGTTGGTTGCAGATGGAAAATATTAGAACAGTCGCGCACTGCAGCCTATCCTTTTAAGTGTCAGATTTGTGCTCAATTTTTATGTTTTCATGTTGCCTTTTTTTTGTAGTCTCTCTGCCTTAGTCCCGGAGCTTTTTTTATATCCTCTGAAATTGAGCAGATCAGCATGTTTCTAAATCAGATCTGCATTGTTATTCGGTTTACCTATTTGAGGGAAGATGAGTTTCTCCAGGCCGAAGCTTTATGCGACGCCTTTATGTTGCCCAGGGTAATCTATTTGAAGTGGAACATACCGAGCTTTGTTGAAATAATATTCAGGCGGGATTCACTTTGAGGTCAAGTTGGCTTCGTAGTGCTTCTTCAAGAACTTTAATATTGCTTTTTTTTTTTTTTTTTTAAACGGCTTTGATAGTTTTGCAACAGATTACCTTTTACTATATTCTTTTTATAGGTCTGTTCTGGTTTATTTTTTTATTTTTCTTTAATGGTGATTTTTTTTTTTTCCCCCAGTTTAGGCTAGGGTCAGACTAACGCATTTTTCACGTTGTCCGTGAAAAAGTGCGTTCGAACGAATGGACGTATTTTTTCACGGAATACGCAATAGCGGTCATACGATGCGCAGTTTCATCCGTGATTTTGTACGGATCATCAATAAAACACTTTTTGCGTCTGGACGTTATGTTGGCCGGACATTAGCAGCGTCTGACGTCTCCTAATCACGCACACACGCCGCTAGCGGACGCAGCGCACTCTGTACGTCAGTACTAGTGGTTTCACGTTCTCTAAAAAATGCGTTTGTTTGCCGCTTGCGTTGCGCGGCCGCACTTTTGTGCGACCGTACTTCGTATATTGGCCGTCATTGCCCGGCATCTGCTGCTAGCACGGCCGTGATTATGTGCGGCTGCACGCGCGTTCGCACTGCCTCAGTCTGACCCTAGCCTTAGACTGGATGTCCTCATTTATTGCTGCCCATTTTTTTATTTTTCCATTGATTCACATACAGTAGTTTAACTTTTCCTAACAAGTACTGTATTTTAAATCTTGCTGGGCTTTTGACACAAGTGTGTGGAAATAACAAAATTGTGTCACTTTTTTTCTGTGTGTCCTTTGTTTATCCATCCCACCTCAGGATACTTGGTTCCATCCAAACAGCACCTTCCTCTAGCAGGGGGTCAGCAACCTTGGCTCCCTGATGTTTTGGGAACTACATTTCCCATGTGGCTCAGTCAGCCTAATGGTTCTAGCATTTTGTTTTGTCTTTTGTCAAGGCATTTCCCATCATTCCACTCTTTGTGCATGGCAGGTTATTTTGTAAAGCTACTTCAGTATTCTTTAATACCTTGTCACTGAGGACCTCCTGGCGGCAAGGTGGCCCTCAAAGCTGCAGGCCAGCATAGTACGGCCTCCAGGTCAGACGTCCGTGTTGCCGCACAGTTTAACGTCTGTCGTAGCATAGAATCATGAGCAATAGGGCCCCATAGACGAAGTACATCCGCGCCGAACTGCGCATGCACAACGCACGTGGCACCAGACGCAAGTTAGGCAAGAACGTAAAACCGCTAACAGACGCGCAGAGTGCCCCACATCCGCGTAGCGTTCTGTGTGCGTGATAAGTCAGACGCAGCGTACTTGCGACGTCCAGCATCTTGACGCACAAAATGCCTTTTCATATCCTTTTTCATATTAATTTTGTTTCCCGTATTTGCCTTTTTTTCCTACGTCTGTCATAAAAAACTGGTGTGTACCGTGTCTTCAGTCAGACCGTACGTCCGTTGTGCATACACGCAGAGTGCGCTCAGACTGCATTCGTCTGACATTAGCCTGAGGCCGTCCCAGTGGGCCTAGCTAGTCATAGCCTGACACGGGACCGCTGCAGCCAATGAAGTGCTGTGTGTGCATTGTTTGGTATTTGGAGCCAGCGGGGCATGCTATGCTGACCAACGACATTTATGCCCACCCGCTGCCAGGGGGACATATCACGCTCTGCGCTGGGAACAGGTTAAGGTGATCTACATGCTGTGTAATGTGTTGATTGCAATTCGACTCCCGCTAATTGTCATTTTCAAAGGTTTGTCATTGGTCAAAGTGGAATCTTTTTTGTTCTCGATTGCTGCAATGAGACATAGAAAAAGATTTATGAAATTATAGAATCTTTTTTGACCATGCTGATATCTTGGAAAAAATGAGTACGTGCTAGGCCAACCCGGACCTACAAATCTACTTTAGTAGTGTTTAAAACTTGTCACTGGCTGCTTGGCCCCGCTCAGTCTTATATACCTGGATAATTGTCGTGTGTCGCGTCATAAAAAATAAATGTATTGATTTTGTAATTTGATGCTGTTTACTGGATAAAGACCAGACTTGCAAATACAGGAACACATGATCTTTAGGAACATATGTGTCTGGGCTGGCTGTAAAATGCACCTGTTGCCGTGTTTTTTTTGCTGAAATCAGCTGTCTGCTGGTGTGGGCTGAAACGGGAAAGAGGGGCATAAACTTGCCACGGGTCACAGATTATTTATGTCTGGCCTATTATAATCAAAACCTGCTGCTGTGTGACTGGTTTACAGCACAATATGGTAGATGTTATGTTTCTTGAGGCATATTGTAAAAATTGTATTACTGTATTTCTGTTTTGTGTTTACAAATAGAATGTCCGCGAAGCTCGTGGCTTTATTCATGGAGTAGTTTTTGTAATGTTTTGCTTACTTTAGATCCCCCCCCCAAATTATAATTCCTCCCCATTTCGGATAGTATTTTTAATTTTTATTATCTTGCCCTTAAATTAGATTTCAACAAATGTCATTTTTTTAAAGCATTTTCTATCCCTTACAGCAAACCTATGTATGTAACAGGTGTTTACAAGATGTATATTATTGTACAGAAAGCAGGTTTCATGTGGGAGTCCTTGTTTTGTTGTGGTTTTGTTTTTTTACTGCAGGCTTTTGAAGAATGGTTAGTCTTTTGTAATTTCATAGTGTTGTGCTTATCAGAAGGGCACAGTGGCTTTTATTGTGGGTGTGTGGGTAGTTGTAAAGGAAAATCGCACTGATTACGGAGCAATCTTTATACCAATTTGAATTGTTTTGAAGAGCGCCTTTCTCTGGGAGTGCTGTCACGTGGCTTACTGGGGGGCAATGTTCACGAAAGCAGCTATACGCAGGTAATAAAATACAGTCATCTCAGATAGGAAGGTACAAAGGAGCTTCTTTTGTATCTCAAAGATTGAATTGTTTGTGACATGTATAAAATACAGAAATAAAAATGTGGCAATCAAGTGTTAGGAGTAGTACTACACATACATTGTTTGATCATCCCGGAGTGTTTATTCTGGTGTGTGTATGAATATACACCCAAGCAAACCAGTCGTGTTGGCTTTGGGATCGGCTGATGCCCTAGTCCCTATCTGATAAAGTGCGGCTGAGTTGGCAGCTCTGGGGTCCCAGGACCTCTGCATTGACATGCAGCATCTCCTCTGCTTGTTTGCGGGTCATGCACCAGGTAGGGAAGATGCTGCGAGCAAATGCATAGGCACCCGGTGACACGTATTGTCTACCCTGTCCCTTGCATGACTAACGGACAGATCGCTGCCCAGGCTGCAGGACTCCAGGTGGGAGCAGGGAATCTTACTGCTCAGCAGGTCCTGGACTAGGTGATCGAATCAATTTAAAAAAGCTGATCTCCCCAAAAACGGCCGCTATCGGGTCCCAATCCTAGGTATCCGATTGGGACATCCCTAATAATATAAAATCCAAACATCTGACCAGATGCCACCTTGACTAGAAGGATTCTTCCCCTCAGTTCAAGGCAATAGGAACCTTTTGGGAATGCAGTTTGACCTTATTTCGTCGAAGGGGTTTCAATTTGGCTGACACGCCATAAAGCATCTATGTATAGGTTTAATATGATCACATCCCCCCCCCCCCATAACCCAGCATAGATCTATAGATTTATACACAAACCTTAAAACTGACCTGGTGTTTCATTAAAGGTCTGTCATCTGTGTTTTTAAGAATCTGACAGCCCACTGATTACATAGAAAGATGAGACCAAGCATCCGATCCAATGTGGCTTTAGTGAAGGATCACGACGGTGGTTTACATCGTTTCGGCTGTCGAGCAGCCTTTGTCAACTCTGACTGGCTTGCGGACGGCTGAAATGTTACTATAAAGCGCTGTTCAGCTTCTTCAATAAAGCCACTTTGGATTGGAGTGCCTGGTCCCCCTCATTCTTTGGCCAAATCGTGTTACAATCCGCATTACCCCGCTTTGTTTTAAACTGGCTTTCCGAAACATGTCTCATTCATTCACAAGATAAAGATAAAAATTTAGATCTGTCATTTCCTCAAATTTTTAAATTGCATCGTTCAGCCTTTTAAACCTGCGTTTGATTAGTCCTGGCCCAGTGCCCTACTTGTTTTTGACATTTTTTGATACAAATTGTCTATAGACAGAGCCACAGGAACAAGAGATGTCAGCTCATGACAGCAAGAGCACGTAATTACGTGTCACTTGAAAGCGAAGACACCAGACCTTGCTGGTTAGGAAATTGTGGCATTATTACAAAACACGGCAGAGTGCTCAGCTCTTTAGCAGTTATTGGAGCGTAAAGCTTAAGGAAAAGCAAAGTCGCTTTATGAATTTTTCTTTCCAAAGGCTGGTTAATGTTAGTTTCTGGCAGGCCAAAAAAACCTTTTGCGGCTCCACCAGCTTCCTCATTTGCTATCTTCGTGCCTGTGAAAGAAAGTCTTCACTGATGGATTTGAAAGCACAAAGCTAACCTTCTGGTTGGGTCACCTTTCACCGTACATTGGTCTCGTCAGCGATGCCCACAGGCTCATTAGCCAGCTCGGTGTGGAGAAAGACGCTCAGCACAACTCTTCCCTTTTTGTATTTTTTTTTTCTTTTCTTCTATTGTACAAGAGATTGTTAGAAAATTTGTAGAAAAGTGCAAAACCAAAAGCACACTTGTTATCAAAGCCGTTTTTTGCTGGGCTTCTAAGAATGCCAATCTAGTCATGGACAAACTTGGGAGCCATATTTCTTGACTGGTAAAAATGAAGGATAGTGCCACAAAAGTCTGTCCTTGTCTAAATAAGACCTGTTTAAAGGGAAACTCTTCTCCTCGTTGACCGCTTTTGTTTTTAAAGTGGTCAGGATGTGTAGAGTGTTTTACCTGCTACCTCAACCAGGTGAAAATGCTGGGTTTGGAGGAAAAGTCTCCACCCCCCCCCCCATCATAACAAACAGGTTTCTAAATTTGCTGGTCGCTAGTGACAGTGTGCTGATGTCACCCTCTATGACACCGCCTGCTGTAATGAGTGGTCTCCGCGGCATCAATGTATCGGATATGCGAAGATCCGCTAGGGAACTTGTGCGGAAGTCTGCAGCGCTGTGCAGTTTGCGGGGCCTACACTATGCGAGTTGTGTAGGAGCGCAAATTGCGTTCTAGGGCTTCAGGGACTTCCGCCTTTGGGAGTCTGAGGCTAGGGTCAGACTAACGCATTCTGTGCAGACGTGCACAACAGACGTACTTTCTGACTGACGACAAGGTAGTGGCCACACAGTCCGTTTTTGTGACATTTTTTTGACTGATGTAGATGGGAAATTAAAATTAATATGAAAAACCATTTCGTCCGTCAAATGCTGGACGTCAAAAATGCAGTCTGTCTGACTACGTTCTATCACTCACACACGAAGCGTGGCGCACGTCTGTTCTAGCGTTTTTTACGTTCTTGCCTAACCTGCGTCCGTTTGCCGTATCCGTTGTGCGTCCGCACTTCTAAGCGCATGTACTTCGTGTGTGTCTCTTGATCATAATTGTATGCTACCACGGACGTTAGAATGTGCAGCAACAAGGACGTGATCACTGCGCTCGTCTGACACGAGCCTTGGCTGAAGAGGAGTTGCGCAAGGAGGGGGGAGAAAGGGTGGGTAAACTCTTGCGCTCCCCACCCCCCCAAAAAAGGAAGCTATTTAAACAATGGGTTAGCCTTCTCCCACTTATTTTATTAGGGGCAATAAAGGGGAAATCTATTCCTTTAACTCGGAGAAAACAAGCCGTGCATGTTAAACCAGGACATTAATAAATCCAGGGGTCAGGTAACCAGTGACTCTGAACATTACAGTTACAGGCATTTATACAGCATTGTATCTCTGGCTTCTAACATCTTTGGTTCTCTACCTGTTCATGCACAAACCGATGATTTTTAACTTGTTGCGCCTCAACATGTTTTACCCTCACAAAAAAAAATCCATGTATCCCACCTGTATGTTTATTCTTTGCTGTTAACAGAATCTAGCATCTGAGTCAAGTCTTGACAAATCCCAGGACCGAGCATACCAGAAGTCCTAGATTTTTTTTTTTAATCACCAGAGTTGAGGGAATTTAAGCATGTTAGAGATTCGTTGGAGGCAGTTGTAATTGAGGAGATGTGTATATATTTCCTTGTGCCGATACAATTATCTGCCACCTTTTCAGGCCGATAACCAATATCAGGTGCCGATCTTCAGTACAAATCTTGATAAATCACAATTTCTACACAAAGCTGGTGTAAAAAATGTAAACATAGAAACATAGAAACATAGAAAGATGTCGGCAGATAAGAACCTTTCGGCCCATCTAGTCTGCCCAATTACATGGATACTTTACCTGGATTTATCTTTTGTTTAGGATAGCCTTATGCCTATCCCATGCCTGCTTAAATTCAATTACTGTTTTGGCCTCTACCACTTCAACTGGATGACTGTTCCATGTATCCACCACCCTCTCAGTAAAATAATGCTTCCTGATGTTACTTTTAAACCTTTGCCCCTCTAATCTAAGACTATGTCCTCTTGTTTTGCTACTTTGTTTCCTTTTAAATATAGTTACAACTGAGAAAATTAACCCTTTCGCTGCTGAGGCTTTTCACACCTCTGTGCTGAGGTCATTTTTACCGGTTTTGCTCATCATGTTTAAACGTGTTTTGAAGGCTTATTTTAGTATATGACCCAGACATATTATATATCGTTCTTTCCGTCAGACTCGGTAGAGTCATAATATGTCATTATAACAAAAAATGCAATAAAATATGTATTTTCAATAATTTACAACGTGTAAAGTGGTTTTTTTTCACATGCGAGCAATTGCGGTTATATTTTGTATGGGGTGCGCTTGTTAAAAAATTTAGAGATGGGGTCTCGTTACATTTTTTTTGGGGAAAATTACACGATTTTTAACAAACGCACCGCATACAAAAATCGTTAGTGCAGCATCATTGTTCACATTAGAATTGAAATGGGAACAATATTGCTGCATTAACGAACCAAAAAAAAGAGAGAAAAATGTTTTATTTTTTAAATATATATATTTTTTTAAAAAAACTTTTTTCACAGTAGTGTTTGGTATCGTTGGAACGGCCATGCTCTGGCCGATCCAACCATACCAAACTTTAACCCCTAGCTGCCACGGATCGGGAGATAGGGAGTTCATTGGAACTCCCTATCTCCACCGTTGGTGGCAGTTAGGGGTTAACTCTAGGACTGGCGTCATCGTGCTATGCACGATGACGCCAGTCCTCAGGGGGAGTTCCCGGAGGCTTGGCCGACATCCAAGATGTCGGCCAGCTCCGGGAAAGGATCACGAACCGGCGCTTTTCAGCGCCGATTCGCGATCCAGCTCCCCAGGGGTTAATGCCAGGCACCATTTGGAAGGGCAGGCTGTGCCCTTCCAAATGGTGCCTGGGTTAACCCCCGCAACGCTGCCGATCGGGAGGGAGAGAGGTCCGAAGGACCTCCCCCCCCCTCCCTTTCAGGCGCCTCCTCCGCACATGCGGGGGGGGGGGCGCCTGAATTAGGTGTCATCGCGCTGCCGCGATGACACCTAATTTCAGCGGCGGCGGTTCCGGATGCTGGGCTGACATCGAGGATGTCAGCCCGCACCGGGGGGGCCAGCGATCGGCCGGAACTCGGCCGAACGCTGACCCCCAAAGTGAGGACGCACTCAGCGCGTCCTCAGCACACCAGCAACCATGCGGAGGACGCGCTCAGCGCGTCCTCCGCATCTAAGTGGTTAAAGTGCTTGCAGAATAACTTAAATAGCTTTCCAGAACACAGAAAAATGACCTAAAAAAAAAAACCTCAACATCGCACACTAAATGTCCCTACTAAGCTACTAAAAAGCTTAACCAAATTTGGGCTAAAGAATCTCTGTGCTCAGTGTGACGGGTAACTCACAGTAATGTGTGCTGTGTATGAGGTGAGTTTATTTTTTCTTTCATTGCTGTGGAGCTCTGCTTATTTAGATTTCAGTAAGGCTTTTGATACTGTTCCGCATAGAAGGCTTATCAATAAATTGCAATCTTTGAGCTTGGATTCCAATATTGTTGAATGGATTAGGCAGTGGCTGAGTGACAGGCAACAGAGGGTTGTGGTAAATGGAGTTTATTCGGCGCAAGGTCTTGTTACCAGTGGGGTACCTCAGGGGTCAGTACTTGGACCCATTCTATTTAATATTTTTGTTAGTGATATTGCAGAAGGTATTAATGGAAAAGTATGTCTTTTTGCTGATGACACAAAGATTTGCAACAGGGTTGACGTTCCTGGAGGGATCAGCCAAATGACAAATGATTTAGGCTAGGGTCAGACTAACGCATTTTTCACGTTGTCCGTGAAAATGTGCGTTCGAAGAATGGACGTATTTTTTCACGGAATACGCAATAGCGGTCATACTATGCGCAGTTTCATCCGTGATTTTGTACGGATCATCAATAAAACACTTCTTGCATCTGGACGTTATGTTGGCCGGACATTAGCAGCGTCTGATGTCTCCAATTCACGCACACACGCCGCTAGCGGGCGCAGCGCACTCTGTACGTCAGTACTAGTGGTTTAACGTTCTCGAAAAAATGCGTTCATTTTCCACTTGCGTTGCGCAGCCGGACTTTTGTGCGACCGTACATCGTATATTGGCCGTCATTGCCCGGCATCTGCTGCTAGTGCGGCCGTGATTAAGTGCGCCAGAACGCGCGTTCGCACTGCCTCAGTCTGACCCTAGCCTTAGGTAAACTAAAAAAATGGTCGGAGCTGTGGCAATTGAGTTTTAATGTGGATAAGTGCAAGATAATGCACCTGGGACGTAAAAACCCAAGGGCTGAATATAGAATATTTGATACAGTCCTAACCTCAACATCTGAGGAAAAGGATTTAGGGGTTATTATTTCAGAGGATCTAAAGGTAAGTAGTCAATGTAATAGAGCAGCAGGAAATGCTAGCAGAATGCTTGGTTGTGTAGGGAGAGGTATTAGCAGTAGGAAAAGGGAAGTGCTCATGCCACTGTACAGAGCACTGGTGAGACCTCACTTGGCGTACTGTGTGCAGTACTGGAGACCGTATCTCCAGAAGGATATAGACATCTTAGAGCGAGTTCAGAGAAGGGCTACTAAAATGGTGTATGGCTTGAAGGAGAAAAGTTACCAGGAAAGGCTTAATGATCTTAACATGTACAGCTTGGAAAAAAGACGAGACAGAGGAGATATGATAGAAACATTTAAATACGTAAAGGGAATCCACAAGGTAGAGGAAGGGAGTATATTTAAAAGGAAACAAAGTAGCAAAACAAGAGGACATAGTCTTAGATTAGAGGGGCAAAGGTTTAAAAGTAACATCAGGAAGCATTATTTTACTGAGAGGGTGGTGGATACATGGAACAGTCTTCCAGTTGAAGTGGTAGAGGCCAAAACAGTAATTGAATTTAAGCAAGCATGGGATAGGCATAAGGCTATCCTAAACAAAAGATAAATCCAAGTAAAGTATCCATGTAATTGGGCAGACTAGATGGGCCGAAAGGTTCTTATCTGCCGACATCTTTCTATGTTTCTATGTAATGTGCAGTGTGTATGAACGTGAGTTTTATTGCTGTGAATGTCTGATATGCTCATACATACAGCATGTTACGGTTTTATTGCTGTGGAGCTCTGCTACACTCATACACAGCACACATTACTGTATCACAGAGCTCCACAGTGCAGCATCATTGTTCATGTTATAACTGAAAAGTGAACAATAGTGCTGCATAGGGAAAAAGATTAAAATCTAAAATGCTCAATGTCAGTGGGCGGGGATAGGTCCCGCAAGCATCGGACATCCAAGATGCGAGAGTCTGTGATCGGTGCCAGCTGCAGAAGTTTACCGATGGGCTTGAGGCCTCCTCTGCAACTTAGTGGAGGAGTACTTGCCCTGCTGGTACTATCGGTGACATCTGCAATGTAGCAGCCAATAACAGGGAAAAGACTAAATATTGGCCCCTATTATCGGTAGTATCGATAATCGGTCAACCCCCCCCCCCCAGATGTAATGGAGTTGACTCGCTGGCCCCAGTCATTACGTAGTATGATGGAATCTGACAGATAAAATTCAGAATTACCAGAATTTGCTACAGGTCTATGCAAACAGGGTAGAATTCTTATTGATGTGCACATTTTCGTCTTAAACCTCAGAGTAAGCTGATCACAACCATGGTGTCACTGCTATCCTCTGCTCTCATGGCAGTGCCATACCCTGCCAGCTGTCGGGGCTCTGTGCAATAGAAGCCAGAGCAAAATGGCCATTGCTGATGCTGCACTGTGATAAAGGCACATTGGCCCCTTCCAGTCTTGGTTTGGCGACAACCACCATAGCGTACAGGAGCACCATGTGACTTTGATTGGAATTCCCCATGGCAGAATGGCTGCAATGGAAGGAACTACACATGTACAGTACCTGTCATACTTGCCTTCAGGGCCACCTAAAAATTGGTGTGCTACAATGGTGGCTACTGGTGAGCAAGTTTGACTGGTGCACCTACCATGCAATCTCTCCCAGCTCAAATTGAATTGCCTGCTAACTGGCTGCTTATTGTAATAGGCTTATGAATAGAATGTCCTTTTTAAGGGAGATCTATTAAATTTTCATTGTTGTTCATAAAATCTGTTTAATGGGAGCGGAACGCGTTCTATCCGACATGGAGCTAACGGAATGCTGGAGGCGTAGAGAAACAGATGCCATCACGATGGAATAGCAAGGCCTGTCTGGTCCTGCCAGGGGCTCGTGGACATTAAATGTCGCTTGTGTCAACGCTAGTCGACTGTAGTTCAAGTGTGAATTTAATGAAGTGAACAAACGATCTGTTCTGATGACTGCTTAAGGCTGGAGTTATTAACTTCTCAGTTATTACACTTTTTCTAGATCCAGTGTATGTGGTGCCATCATAACTAAAGCCAGACAATTAATGTATATGCTAGACTTTGCAAATGAACAAATTAGTGACCTGCTGTTCCATACAAACCATACTTAAGTTACTTTATCATTAATCAGGAAAGCTGCATCTCACGTCTCTCTTTAGGCCGGTGTCAGACAAGCGCACTACGTGCGCCTGTGTTGACATGCCTTCCGATGCTTGTCGCAGTGCTGTGACGTTTCGACAGGGTCGGCCACACGCTGTAGCATGCGCACGAATTGCGTGCGCTACAACGGACGTGCTGAAAGCCTTCCCGTCGACATGCCATCGGTGGATTGAGCCTTGCAGTGCTGAGCGCACTAACTGCGCTCAGCGATGTGGCCGCATGGGCGTCAGAGTGGAAGGAACGTTGGCTCTCATGGATGTTTCTTCCGCTCTGAAAAGTGCTCGTCTGACACTGGCCTTAGGGCTGCTAGATTTCATAGCAGCTTCAAGTTTTCATTTATCCAGTGTCTGGGTCACATTATTATTATTTTTTTTTTTTTTTTTGTGATCTCGCAGCAGGAAATGATATCTTTGCCTGAATGTGTTTTAATGCTCGCTTGGAAAGTATTTTGGCCTTAAAGTTTTTTGTTTTGTTTTTAATCTAGTTACAGCTTATGTATTACAAATAAAACCTTTATAAAACATGCTGTTTTTTTTTCTTTCTTTGAAGTAATTGCATGTAAAAAGGAAAAATTAAGGTTTTATCGCTTTCTATTTTTTGTGAACTTTACCCATGATGTAACGTTTACCAAAATTTGTGCAAAAATGTTACAACACAAAAGATAACAAAAAATGGATGGACCCAGTGACCCATAAAAAATATTTTCTTAACTGAACATACAGGATAAGAAGCACATGTAAGAAATCGGCAACATAAAATAAACAAAATAAGAACTTTTATTTTTGGGTGGTAGTCTATTTTTTTCTTTAAAAAAAATTAAAATTTTTTTTATGGTTGGTATAATACACCTGTTTACAAACGCTTCTTAGATTTACATAATGGCTTTTAATAATCATGTGACTATTTTTCGTATGTACAATTGCTTAAGCACCTATTGCACGTTAATAACCCAGTTTTTCTTGTTATCTGAACAGGTTCTAAACCAATTTTGCATCTAAAACTGGTGTCTTGTCAGCTTGTCAATGCTCTGTAGGAAGGGTTGCCATACACTCCTAGGTGTGTGTACGTGCCATGTAGCTGCTTAACAGGCCCTAGGAGCACTCTATGAGCATGATTGCCTAAATGTTTGGCAAGTTAATGTTTGAGGAAAGTAGTACAACTGATTGTCGCACACGGAACAAAGTTTCTACTTGTTAGCCACACTGTAAAAGTAGGTGTTGATGCATATGCTTCCTAATTTCACAATAAACAGTGCCAGTTATAGGGGTGTCTGAGCAGTGCGGCCGAACAGGATACTGGCAGCTGATACGGTTCGGAGTACTCTGAGAAAGGCTGTTGACTGACATGTGGCGAGGTTTCTACAGAGCAGTAGGCATTGAAAGAGTCACATGCTGTCGCGCTGGGGAAAGTCTGCTGCCTCACCCCCTGTAGCTCCATCCAACTGACCTCGAGGGAGAGCGAAATTCTGAGCTTGGAGTTGAAAATTGCTGATCTTGGTCACTGTGTGCAGTCCTTCCCTCCATCTGGAGCCAAAGCATGTGCAACCAGGCCAACTCCTGCAGTTCTACATGGGTAGGGGAGGGATAAGTGCCGGGCTGTATGTCTGTGTGCCTTTCATTTGTTTGGAGTTGATTTAAGAATGGGAGGTTTTATATGGTGGGCTGTATTGGATGAGGTGGTGTGGCCAGGAAGAGTGCTGGTAAGATTTTTAGGCTGGGAAGCTCCAAAGCCCCAGCCCTGATAAAAATGTATAGTAGTTATGACTAAACACTACTTTGAAAGTGGGGTGGTCAATAGGGATGAGCCAAACACTCCCCGTGTTCGGTTCGGATCCGGACCCGAACTCGAACTCAATGCAAGTCTATGGGGCTGAAAATTCAGTTTTTAGAGTGCCCTCCAAGAGGGCATATATGCTAGATATTTGCCATAAAAGGTGTATGGGGGTCGGGGTAGTGCCCTGGGGGACAGGAAACCAGGACAAAAAGTTAAAAAAAAACAAAAAGTTTTTAAAGGGACAATGAGTTTTTCATGAAATAAGGGTTAAAAATAAAAACGAAAAATTCCTTCAAATATCGTGCCTAGGAGGTCCCCATAACCTGCCCGTGAAGTGGCGGATTTCTAGGATGTATAGAAATATGTAAAAACCAAAAAATGACATTTCAAATGATGGTAAATGCTTTTCCTTTTAATCTATCCATAAACAACTGCTGGGGGCGGCAGTCTGTATGAAAAGAGAAGACATTTTCGGACACTCAGAAAAAGTTTACTGATTTTTTTTGGGCGGTGAAAAGCAGGAGAATGACTGGAGAATGGAAAATTCTAGACCAAATAGCCGATTTGGAAAGTGAGATAAATGGGAGAATTTTTCTGGTTTGGCTATTTTGACCTAGAATTTTCTCTTCAGTCATTCTCCTGAGTTTCACCTTTCTCTGAATAACCCTTTCAGGGTTATTCAGAGAGCGGTGAAAAGCAGGAGAATGACTGGAGAATGGAAAATTCTAGGTCAAAATGGCCAAACCAGAAAAATTCTCCCATTTAGGCTAGGGTCAGACTAGCGAATTTTTAACGTGCGTTTAGGCGCACTTAATCACGGCCGCACTAGCAGCAAATGACGGGCCATGCCGGCCAATATACGAAGTACGGTCGCACGAAAGTCCGTCTGCGCAACGCAAGTGTAAAATGAACGCATTTTTTTCGAGAGCGCAGAACCGCTAGTACGGACGTACAGAGTGCGCTGCGTCCACTAGCGGCGTGTGTGTGCGTGATTTGGAGATGTCGGACCCTGCTCATGTCTGGCCAACATAACGTCCAGACACCCAAAGTTTCCTGGTTTGGATCCGTAAAAAAATCACGCACAAAAATGCGCATCGTATGACCGTTTTCACGCCTTCCGTGAAAAAATACGGCAATGCGTTCGGACGCAGTTTCGGTCGCTGTGAAAAATGCGTTAGTCTGACCCTAGCCTTATCTCACTTTCCAAATCGGCTATTTGGTCCTGATTGTTCTCTTTTCCTGCCTTTCTTCTGGTTTTCTCCTTTCTCTGAACAACCCTGAGAGAGAGGTGAAAGCCAGGAGAACTGGCAGGAGAAGAGAACAATCTAGACCAAATAGCCAATTTGGAAAGTGAGTTAAATGGGAGAATTTTTCTGGTTTGGCTATTTTGACCTAGAATTTTAACTTCTCCAGTTATTCTCCTGCTTTTCACCGCTCTCTGAATAACCCTGTGAATGTTTAATCCCGAGGTGAAAAATAATAGGGTTGCACCGATACCGATACTAGTATCGGTATCGGGGCCGATACTGGGTACTGCAGGAGTACTTGGTACTCGTGCAGTACCCCCGATATTTTTTCCGATACCGGAAGCCGGCATTGAGCCGGCTTCCGGCATCCGAGGGGCTGCAGCGGCTGTCTGAATGCTCTATCGGCATTCGGACAGCCGGCCCGCACTCTCCGCAATACTTACCTTCCTGGGCGCCGCCGGGGAATGTCTCCACGCGCGCGCGCTCGTTGGAAGGACCCCAGCCGCGACCACGTGATCCCGGCTGGGGTCCTTCCAACGAGCGCGCGCGCGCGGAGACATTCCCGGCGGCGCCCAGGAAGGTAAGTATTAAACACACTGAGCAGCTGCAGGGCCTGTCTGAATGCTGATAGAGCATTCAGACAGGCCCTGCAGCTGCTCTCCGCGACGATACTTACCTCCTGGGCGCCGCCGGGAAAGTTCCCCGCGCGCGCTCGTTGGAAGGACCCCAGCCGGGATCACGTGGTCGCGGCTGGGGTCCTTCCAACGAGCGCGCGCGCGGAGACATTCTCGGCAGCGCCCAGGTAGGTAAGTATCGTCGGGGGGGGGGGGGCGGTCCATGAGCTGGGGGGCATATCCATGAGGGGGCATATCCATGACCTGGAGGCAATATCCATGAGGGGCATATCCATGACCTGGAGGCAATATCCATGAGGGGCATATCCATGACCTGGAGGCAATATCCATGAGGGGGCATATCCATGACCTGGAGGCAATATCCATGAGGGGGCATATCCATGAGGGGCATATCCATGAGCTGGAGGCAATATCCATGAGGGGCATATCCATGAGGGGCATATCCATGAGGGGGCATATCCATGAGCTGGAGGCAATATCCATGAGGGGGCATATCCATGAGGGGGCATATCCATGAGGGGGCATATCCATGAGCTGGAGGCAATATCCATGAGGGGGCATATCCATGAGGGGCATATCCATGAGGGGCATATCCATGAGCTGGAGGCAATATCCATGAGGGGGCATATCCATGAGGGGGCATATCCATGAGCTGGAGGCAATATCCATGAGGGGGCATATCCATGAGGGGGCATATCCATGAGCTGGAGGCAATATCCATGAGGGGGCATATCCATGAGGGGGCATATCCATGAGGGGCATATCCATGAGCTGGAGGCAATATCCATGAGGGGGCATATCCATGAGGGGCATATCCATGAGCTGGAGGCAATATCCATGAGGGGGCATATCCATGAGGGGCATATCCATGACCTGGAGGCAATATCCATGATGGGGCATATCCATGAGCTGGAGGCAATATCCATGAGGGGGCATATCCATGAGCTGGAGGCAATATCCATGTGGGGGCATATCCATGAGCTGGGGGGGCATACTCATGTGTGAGCTGTGGGGGCATAATAACCCATGTGTGTGCTGGGGCATTATCCATGTGCTGGGGCAAATCCATGAGTGAGCTGGGGCAAATCCATGAGCTGGGGCAGTATGAATATATATATATATCGGGGGATATACATGTGAGCGGGGGGCATTTTTATATGGTCTGTTCTTATTGGAAAGCGGTCACATGACATTAAATAAAAGTATCGGTACTTGGTATCGGTGAGTACTTTTAAAAAGTATCGGTACTCGTACTCGGTCTTAAAAAAGTGGTATCGGTGCATCCCTAAAAAATAACATTGCTTTAGATGTTATTTAGAATTTTTTTCAAACACCAGTTAAATGCAGCATATTAGGATGTTTTAGGAGGGAAATTTAATTCTCAAATCTCAATCAGAAGCAGACACCACCCCACCCCCTCAGTATAGTGTACAATGTATCAAATTGATTACCAGACTAAAAACACCTGGTGTTATGCCCGTTTGTGAACAGAGGTCATTTAGAGTTGATAATCTTTCCACGTAAACATTAGTTTTTAATTCAATATCTAATAAACCGTTGCTTATAATATTCTGCAGTAAAGAGTCTCTTTATTTCTAGATTTTTTTAGTATTTTTTTTTTAAGCATTTTCTATACTTTTTAATAATTTCTTTTTTTCTCGAACTATAACCAAACACACCCAAAAGTTCGAAGTTCGCAAACTGCTGAAGTTCGGGCCGAACTCCAAACCCGAACAGCTCATCCCTAGTGGTCAAGTGTGAGATTATAGCTGTTGTTTTGTGGATGGGGTGTCAAAAATCCCCATTTTATTACAAGACATGACAACCCCTTGGTGTGTGTGTGTATATATTATTATTATTCCCGTGCTTCAGGACGAAACGTTGGGCTGTGCGGGAGATATTAGGTTTGCAATGTGTTGACTTAGTTGTGATTGAAACACATAAGGGATGATAATAACAATAAACCATAAAGTAGATGGGTTTAAGGCCTTTAATCCCACCAGCAACCCTGTTTTTTTTTTTTTTCTATATAGCTGGGCTAATTACTTGCATAGCATAGACTTTCAATTTGTCCCTCGGATGATTTTGCTCAGGACCTCCATGTAAACATTCAGCACATTTGGCATAAAGTTTCCCTCCTTCACCTCTCTGGCTCCAAAAGACGTCATTTGGAAGCATCCGTTATACGTCCAAGCAGCAGAAAGAAAGTGCTCTGCCATTGGATGCTGGTAGGTGAGAAGGCTGTGTAAGGGTTTAGGGTGGGGCTGAAGGGGAGGGAGCTGGACTTTCCCGCCACTGCAGCACATCCGGGACTCTCATCTTGCCACTTCAGAGCACGGCACAAGGAAACAGAGGTCCGATATCAACAATCTGAGGTTCATATTTAAAACCAAATACTTATTAGTCCAAGGCATTGATCTCATTTGCAACTCCTCAACATAAGGGTTATTGGATGCGTACTTTATTACAGCCTCTCTGATTCGGGGATGAGTTTGACGACACTTTTTTCCAGCTTCCCTTACTTGTGTTTTCCTTATCACCTCTGTAAATATTTTTCTGCATCCCCCCCCCCTCTTTTCCCTTTAGCTGTTGTTACAGTAGAAGGGACAGATCCGTCTGAACTGAGATCAGTGTAAGAAGTGATTTGGGGCTGGGACACCGTGCAGGAGAAATTTGCTTCACAATCCGTTGGTTCAGTGCTGGTGGGTGATTGAAACTCATAAGGGAATATATCTCCCGCCACCTTGATTTCGGCAGCAGTTCTATAGGTGGAAGGTGTGGACATGTTGGTGAGGTAGCTTAGGTTTAGTGCTGTAAGGATCCCCAGACGCTCCTGAGTGAAGGAGAGCAACGTCTGCCAGTTTGAACTGCGATAACGGCATGTGAGGCAAGTGGCAGATTTATTTTCAGGTGGGAGAGGGGGGGGGGTATAACTCCTTAGCATCAGAGCGTGTTCATAACTGTGACGGTTCGGCCGCCACAGGATTTATTTAGTTTAATTTCATTCTTATTTTGTTATATTTCGTTTACCCTTTATTTATAGGAACTAATTCCCTTGTTAGATTTAATGTAAAACTGTTGCTAGACTTCTAATTAATCATGTTTTTCCCCTGCACGATCCTGCTAGTAACCATGGAGTACATGCTTGCAACAATGTATCAGTCACTGAAGCTCCACGCTTCAAACTCCAAAATACTTTATGCTCAGTTATATTGTGTGATTTTAAATGTATTGTCAATTGCTCATTTTTAGTTTTAAATACACATTTAACTAAAGAAATATAAGTGTTTTTTTTTTTTATTTTTTTTTTTTAAAGATACTACCTGCCGCTAGTGGCAAATGCTTTCCTTTGTATAGAATGTACAATAGGTTTGAGTAATTTGTGGATTATGCAAAAGTGCTTTCTCTTTGAAAAGGTTGGGAGTCACATTGTCTCAGCCACCCACTATCTGATTCCCTTTACAATGGGTTATGTAAATCACTGTATGTGGCACTGTGGGGTGCAGACTTCATCTGCATACAACCAGTGGACCAAAGTGAAGACTGAGAGGACCTGAAAGAAGCCTGCAGTGGTCTTGGAACCAACCAATCAGAACTGTTGGGGTGGGCGGGAAGTCTGTGCATGGCTGTATTTTGTATATAAGCACTGTCCCCATTCTAAATACATTCTCATTTACCTTCAACCTACACTTTTGTCTCTACTAAGCGATTGGGGAGGGATACAGAGCCTCGGTATTCTCGGATTGATGCCCTCTTAATAGCGGCATTACAGGCTCCATTCAGCAGATTGGCTGATTCTGAGCAGCCGCCTTCACTGCATCCTGGGCAAACACCTCGGTTGGCATGCTACCTCCCAGTGCTCCAAGGCAAGGACGGAGTTAATGGCGAATCTACTCCTACTGAGTAGCGTATTTCGTTACAATAACTGATGGTCATTTTGAAAAATCCTTTCTAAGGCTGGGTTCACACCTAAGCGTTTTACAGCGCGCTCCTGCGCGCTATAAAACGCTCAAACAGTGAAATCCCATGATTGCCTATGTGGGCATATCACACCTGGCCGTTTCTCAACGCGCAGGAACGCGCAGAGAAACGGCCGACGCAAAAAGAAGTCCGGGAGCTTCTTTTCGGCATATAGCCGCGTGTTTGCGGCCATATCATAGCCGCGAACGCGCTGCAACGCACGTTCGCGCGTTTTTTGTATGCGCGAACGCGTGTAAAAAAAACGCGTGCATTGCGCGACGCTGCGCTACGCTGTGGTGTGAACCCAGCCTTAATGAGCACCTAGAAGCCGAGAGGAACATACGTGCCGAATTTCAAGTTTGTAGGCTTTACGGTTCTGGAGATATCGTGATGTCACACGAGTGGCGTTTCACTTTATCTATCAAGCAACTTGTCCTCACGTGCATCAGGTGGTTAAACATTTTATCCGACATTCCAAGGTACAATCCATGCTGGATATAATCACAATTTTTAAATGTTTAAGGTGCATAAAAATAAAGTATGCCATAAATCCCTGCGTGTCCTGTAGAGAGGTTTGGCCAGGAAAGCCGCAGGCAACAATCACTTTCATCCTTCTCATGGCAGATGGACCTATATGTCTAACTGCTTCCCCTGCCCGCCAAAGGATATGCAGTTCTGCCTTATGAAAACCTTTTATTTGCATGCTGGAATGTGGAGACCGCTAGCAAGGGGAGGGCAGGTGTACAACTACTCCTGGGACAATGTCATACAAGGGAAATGGGACACTACCTCCGAACGCCAGTTTTTGCTGACTAAATGCAGTGTCAAGTTTCCATCTATAAATGGTGTTGATGGGATTCTGTGGTTTTGGTCGCTGGCAGAAGGGCTATTCCCTAATGGTCTCTAACCCCCCCCCAAACCTAAACTTTCCAGCCTTTCCCTGATAATGTACATGGAAGAACAGCCGCACACTGCTTTAACACTGTACCGTACTGTACACACCATCCAATTGAGCCTCTGGCTGCGCATCTCTGCATATTTCGGCTCTGGCCTCTACAACAACCTGCTATGGAAGGTGGGGACATTGGCATGGATACATCTAACCTGTCAAGCCTGGCAATGAAGGATAATCCCATATTTGCTTGAAATCCAAGCTTAAACATTCCTTTGGATCCTTTAATCAATGGATAGTTTTGTGTTGACGTAGATGAGATTCTATTAGACCATAACACATTAAGGCCATTCTTTCGAGGTGTCTGTTAAAATGACGGGCACTAGAATTCTTAATCCAAGGGAACTGTATGGGTGCTCGAGCTAAATGGCTGTACAGCCAGGACTGAACACCAGCTCTGCGAATTACACTTGTAAAGTGTTTGTATATGCTTTTGTTGACTTTCTCATAGAGTCGATTTCCTCAGATGACTTTGTTGTGAACTCTAAGTGAAGGAGCCGGAGGCTGCTTTAGCCGGCTGTCGCTTTGATTGGCTCAGCACAGATTTGTGCCATTAATCTTGCTGCTTGACCCAAGTCCTTTTTTTATTTTGTACGTTTTTTCTTTTTGATTTTGATTGCAAAATACTGCTTAGCCGAGCATATTCTCCACAGTTAAAGACTTGTATTATATAATTTATATATATATATAGCCATTTCTATGCAAGGAGCGGAGGATCCTGAAAGCTTGTTACTTTTTGTATGCAATAATTTACTGGCTTTTGGCAACTTGAAAGGAACAAAATTCTGTTTATTGCTGTTTCTGAAGACTAAAAAAAAATGGCCTGACTAAATAAATTCTACTATACTGTATATATTTTCCCACATGAAAATCGAGGTTTAGATCAAGGTTAATGTTCAGCTAAAACTCTCACCTTGATTCAATCCATTTGAAGCAAAGTATTAAAAGGACTTGTGAACAAAGAACACATTTTTGGTTATTGGGTTTTAAAATGTATTTTGTGTCCGTAAAACGGGGCTTGACAAATCTGAGGGTGAACTAACTATAGCTTAGATTTTTTTGGGGTTATTCTACTCAAACTTGTATACACAAACCTTACTTCTACATTAGATATTGGTTACCTAGAGACTTTGCTGACTGAGGATGCTTTTGGTTTATTTCTCTCAAGTCCAGCCTTGTAATCCTCAAACCTGATTTTTGAGTTATGTGGTACACTTTATACACAGTTATGTGATACACTTTTTATAGAGTTAAATAGGCTGAAAAAGATGTGCGTCCATAGTCCATTCAGTGCTTTCCAATATGCAACATACTGGGAAACCAGTCTATCTTTACCCCAGAATGGCAGCAGTTTTCTCCTTGGATCAAGCAGCCTTTGTCCACATTTTAAATATTATAAGCCTTATTGTTTTTGAAGGAAGTCATCCAGTCTTTGTTTTAAAAAAAAAAAATGCTTCATGGACCGCTATGGAGGAACCTGTAATATTCCTTAATCTCTTGGATTGTACTGTGGATCGGTGATGGACATCTCAACATGTTGATTTTCTGTGGGTGACACAGGACATGCTGGGGCTCACTTAATAAAGAAGGTGGTGATTTCTGCCATATACTATACATTGGTTGATACCAATAGAAGCATGGCGGATGTGCTTCTTGGACTTTTAAAAACTTATTTGTTAGCGATCTTAGAATTGAACAGTTCGTTTATAAACCAACAATTGACAGCTCTAATTGATGGAAATAACCTAATATAAGGCTGTCGTCTTGTCTTTGTTTTGTCAGTATGTCTTTTCAAGTTTGCGTTTTGGCCGCAAGGAGCAAGTGTATGTGTTTGTACAAGAGACTGCCATCTTTGTTTTGCTCGAACTGCGTGCTTGACTTTGGGATGGTTTACTGAACCTTTTGAGTATGGATCAATAGATATAGTTGTCTTTTTAATAATCGGCTCACCAGACAGTATCTAAACTAATGCACAAGTTAGCAGGTCAATATTAAACTGTTCTGTTAACAATGTGTATGTATAGGACATCATTGCAAACTTTTTTTAAGAGAAGCAATCATAAATATTTTAAGTGCCTCCAAGAAATGCTTACTTAATGCATTTCTTGGAGGCACACTGGATTTTAGATTGGAGGTAGAACCACTTTATGGTCTTCTATCTTACATGAGCCTACTCTCAGTCATTGTCAAAGAGCTAGAGGTTTACAAGATGCGCAAGTACAGGTTGTGCACAAGACTTTATATGGCTGTCAAAAATGGGGCTGTCAGGTCCTCCTGGTTTTTCTGGGGACATGAAATTTTATTCCGACTCCTGAGCAGTACAAAACTGCCACCTTGCAAGATCTCGATTTAATGATTCTGCATGTGAGAAATGGTAACTAAAGATGAATTTGAAGTACTTTTCATACACTTCCCCTTTTTTACATAAAAATACTAATCTGGCAACCCTACTGGAAATGGCGGCAGATTGTGGTGGGTTAAGTTGCGTTTACAAGAATCTAGGAATCTACAGTGGTTTGAGTCTATCCAAGCATCGGCAGAGCTGACGGGTTCAACAGACGCCTGTCAGGTCTGCCAATACTCAGATTGACACTCAAGAAATAATAAAGAACGGATGCCTTAATTTTGGTAATGGTAAAACTGAGGCCGACCTCCGACTCAATGTAAACGTGAAAAATAAATCCCCCAGCACTACTGCTTCTTTCAAAAAGGTTTGATTACCTGTATTGGTGGTGATATTATCCCATGTGAGTGTACTAGGTCACTTGATTTACCCCCCCCCCCCGCTTAGGTTGTTCTATAGAATCCATGTAATGTAGCTTCAAACAATATAGGCTGGCTCATAAAGCGCACATTTTCCCTGTAATCTGCTATTGCGCTGATGACCAGTATCCTTGTATCCACTTTATTCATACTATAGATGTTATTCACTACACTCCAAACTTGCCTCCAAATTGCACCCAACTGAATTTCACCGTTTGGTACAATTTTGAGGCCGTTCATGAAGTTGTCAATTCACCGAATACAGACAGATGGCAATATACGGTGCAGTTCTACAAAGAGAACACATGGTTCATCCATTCACAGAACACTGAAATGCCCTGATTTTTCAGTGGTTTGGTTTGACCGGTTTAAACAAGCAAATCCCATAGGTGTTGATGTTAAAACGTAATCCTTTTGAAGAAAGTTTTTGCTTGCTTTTTTGCAGTTCAGTGGCATTTGCCAAGACTACTTCCATGCTCTTCAACGATTGTTCTCCAACTTTTTCATGGAGCTTTAGCGATTCCATCTTCGGTGCACTACGTTGACCATTCGCTAAATAGTGGATTCACCGAAGTGAAATGCCCTGAAAACTCCCGGAAATTTGTTAGTGAATAGACCCTTATAAGTATTTTATGCAATTTTCAAGAGCGGAGATGGATTTTTGTGTTTTTTTTTTTTGTTTTTTTTTATGGGATACCCTTGTGGGAAGTGTGCCACAGAGAAACTAAACAAACTCGTCCGGGCCGCCCCATCCCATTTAAACCCTTTGTTAGGTTTAAAGCTCTCTTATTCTAGTGCTGTACCTGGCTTGGTGAGCTGCCAGCTCTGTCAATCTGCATCTAGTACGGAACAAAGCTGGATATTTGTGCATTCAGCCAATCAAAGACTCTCAATGCAAGCATTTTGAAAGCCATTGGTTGGAAATAGCAGAGGTCAGCAAGCATGTATTTGGTTTTTTGCAATAGGTTAGGAAATTGTCAGCTTTCCATATCCTGTGTGGGAGGGACTATTCCGCCACCCTCAGAGGGCAACATTCAACTTCCTTGGTCAGTGTCCCTTTTACACCAATAATCATTTACTTATTCAGGGAGCAGTGGTGAAGACCTAGATGGGGTTTTTGCTGCTTTGCTACATTTTTTTCACTGCGTACATGTATTTTTTTTTCTTCAATTTAAACTATTAAACCATGAGCCAGTAATAGTAATGATTTGAATGTACATTTTATGTGGTGTGATATTGTGAAAAGGAAGTAGTAGATACAGTCTCCATGACCCTATGATTACTTCTTTGCATATACTGTATGCAGTCTGTAGAACTTGTTTTTGAAGGAGAAATTCACTGCTGAAATCACAAATGGAATGGCTCCGTTTAATTGGGGGGGGGGTGGAGGAATGAAGTACTTAGAAGGCAAAATTAAAGTATGACTACATCCTTTGAAAAGAGGACGAGGGCTATTGACTCTGGGCTTCACTACAGAGTGTAGAAACGCGTTTGCCATGAGTAAGACCGTGATCTATGCATTCCTCAAAAAGGAGTGTCTGTGCAGACTGCACGGCACATTACTGAACACGCTTATATTTCAGCAGAATCTTCTGTAAATCCTTATATGCTTGAGGGGCGCCTGGAACATTCCAGAGACTGTCGTCATAATACTAAATTTGGACTATGCGGTTATTGTACATTGTAGGCATAACTCTGTGTGGATGTATGTATTCTATGGTGATTTTGGCTAATTGTGCTTTTATTTTTATTTCTACATAAGTGTTTTGGCTCCAAATCTGAATTTGGTAATCTTGAGAAACATAGGTTTGTGACATAAACAAGGTGAACTTTTTAAAGAAGTCCAATCGCAGATAAGGTGCAGCCTTGGTGTAGAAGTGGCTCGGTATCAGGCTTCCCAACAGAATGGTTGGGCTGTTTGGTACTCGTACAGATCCAAGGTCAGGGCCGGCAGTTGTAGTTGGTAGACGAGCACACTTAGCCAAGTTTGGAGAAGGTGTATGTCATTCGTGATTGCAATAATGTTTTTGGAGTTGGGAGGCTGAGGTTCATAGGTGAGATATTTTGCAAGGTCAGAGGTAGTACAGTCGCGGTCGATAAGCAATCCGGGTCATATACGTTGGAGGACTGGGAATTTACCCTGGTGCTCCTGGCAAGTGAAACTGAAGTTTGACACAGGGCATATTAATACATTTCTTTTTTGAACTCTTCCGGCTAAGCCACACATTAAGTTTTAGCTTCTGTGTGGCTCTTCCACCATGTGCAGTGATCTCCGTACAGACCTTGGGTCCTGAGCTTGGCTGCCACACTCGGCATGGTGAAGATGCTTGGTCACGATGTCTGATCAGGTTCTCTTTTCCTTAAATGTCTATCTTGCATAGTTTTGTTGATCAGACATGACTTTATAAATTAACTACCCCTGTGTATAAAGGAGTTTGTGGGATATTGTATTCATCCCACAGTCCTTCATTTTATCGAATGGAACATCCTTAATATCTGATGGTATCCACATTGTGGCTGCCATCAATGGGCTGAGATCTTTATGAATGGAGGTATGCCCTGAAAGATCTCAGGCCACTCGCCATTGACAGTTGGGGCTTGGTAGTCCACACGTGATCATGCCCAGTGTGTTTACATAATTCAGTGGTCTAAATAGGAAAATAAGGTTCTTTTATGAACATGGTCCTCTTGTTCGACACGTGGCTTGACTAATTTCTAGATTTCAACATGAGGTAATTCGCTTTTGATCAGTCTCTAGTGACTTTCCTGTAGGTATGCGCTGCTGCTCAGACAAAATGAAACACGATCGCAGGCAATCTATACCATTAATGCAATACTTTATCATTTTGTCGATCACTGATGAAAGATGCTTTTTATTTATTTCAGCGAAGGGCATTGTTCAGCAGAATTGCTGCATAAATGTTTTTTGTAAAATAAACTATAGTAAGGGCAATAAAAAGGTATAGATTGGTTATTTTAGATATGTGTGTATTTCAAAGTATCCAGAATGTCCTCCGTGCAGAATTCCTTTAACTCTTGTTGCACTAACAGTAATCCAGATATTTTGGTCTGCATGTGATGCCCTGCTTATTTACTTTTGAAAATGTGTTTATCCTGGCTCCACAGTACTTGGAATTATCATCTCAATTCCCTTTTAAATTTCTAACGTGGGGGGGTTAGAAAGTAAAAGTGCATAGTCTGTGATACCCCAGCGTGGGATGAATGTCTCAGTGGTCTGAAGTGCGTTCTCACAACTGGTACTTACCCAGTTCCAGTGTCAGACTGAGCTTGCTGAGGGTCAACCACGACGTCAGTGTGCTGAATTGTCTGTCAGTGCAGAGTGCTCTCCTGTACCGGCTGGATGGAGTAGAGGTAACATCACTACAACCGGTACGAATCCAGGCAGGTATGCCGGTGCTGCTCCTTCCTCTAGAGTTCCAGGGTCCAGGCTATTTTCGGTGACGTGACTGACCATCTGTGGTTCAACTTTAACTGTCTGCCTGCTTTCTCATCAGGATGCGGCCATGACTTGCAAAAACCGCCACATGGGCGGCGCCATGCCCGATGTCACACTAGGCTGCCCCCTCTGATGTCAGAGAGGGCGCAATCCTCTTGGGTTCACAGCTGGGCCTTGGTAGGCCACCTGCGGCCTATAAAACCCACACTGGAATCTGATGGAAGAGAAATTCTCTTGGAGAATGGTTCTTTAGATCGCAGTGGGATGGCGAACTCTTCCCGGCCTAGTAATGGTCTAACAGGGAATTCCTCACACTCTTGGCTGTTGTGGGCCTATTTTCAGGAAGGGGCCTGGAGCGGCCGCTCCATCAGCCGCTGCATTAATCTGGTCCTGTTTGGGACCAGGGTTGGGAAACACTGCATTAAAGAATGATGGTAGGTGAATAACCCCTTATGTCTCCAGAGACCTGTAGAGTCTGTTCTGTGAATCTTAACAATGCGATCAATGCTTGCTATAGAGGGGTGTGATTTCTTTGAGCGGTGAACATCTATCTTCACTTGTGTGGTGAGCACACGAGGTGCAGCAGCTGCATGAAAGTGATCTGTGCAGGAGCATGCCTGGCCTCGCTCTACTTAGAGCTCTTACATGGTCGTAAAGTGTTACAAAGTATTACTGCATAATTACGATCAATGAAACCCCACACTTGGCTTTGGCCTCCGTCTAAACATAATGATTAATATTAAATATGTTCTGCATGTTTGTTACAATTAATACTAAAATCAACTGGGCATGTTGGCATAGAACATCAGGGTTCAAAAAGCCATTTCTGTGTAATCACAAATTTGAAAGCCCCTTTTTAAATTTTGTCATGCTTGGCATTCATTCTTCATCACGGATTTGGATCCTACAGCTGATGGATGTATTTGTATTTTATTGATTTTTCATTTTTCCTAATCACTCTTGCTTTTGTGTTAATACATTGATTCCTCTGTCTTGAAGGTGCATTTCTTGAATTACAAAGCAGCTCCTGCTTTTAGCTTTATTGGACATGCCCCATACATCCAGGTCATCATGCTTCCTCTTCCATGTTTTGGCCAGAGGTGTCACACACTGAGGAACTCTCCGCCTACTCGACAAAGTGAAAAACCCTGCGTGATGAGCTGAAGGTTTCAAAATTTGATTAATCGGTCCAGGACACTTTTTTTTTTAAAAAAAAATAAATTCTTTTTTTCTCAGTTCGTCCACTGATCGTAAGTCATGGCCCAGGCAAGCGTGTTTTTTTTTGTGGCCATTTTAGGAATGGCTTTCTTACTGCCTCTTGACCTGTTAAACCTGCACTCACACTTAAATGGCTTACGTTTCAATAAACTGGAAATATGTGGGTGTTCTAAAAGGTGTGTCTGTCCGTCCCTGTCAAATGAGCCCAACCTGTTTTGGGTTTGAAAGATGCACTTTAATATTGTATTATGTTGTATCTGTTCTGCCTATAAAAAGGAAAACTTATGGGTTCACAACCCTGCCACATTCTGACATACATATGTTTATGTTGAGGGTCACGTATTCTTTTCTTGCCAAACAATTTAGTATCGCTGTGAACAAGATTAAGAGACCACACGAAGCCTGGCCACCTACTTTTCTTGTTTACATGGATTACAGTTTAACAGTGTTTTTTATTTTGAGTGTATCAATATTTTATACTGCCGAGAGCTCATTTCCTTCTGAGAATAATATTGATTTTTATTTATTTTCATTTTCTGTCTAGCGTCCAAGGAACATATGAAACCTCACTTTTTTTAGGTTCTCTTATGCTTGGGAAACAAAAGATGCAAGTTCCTTCCCAAAACAGGGAGAATCAGAATTGGTTAAACAGTAACCCTTCCCTGATCTCTGATCTCCCACGTCCGGTTTAAACCCTTTAGTTCAAAACTTGGCACTTGGGGCACTGTGACCATTCAAATAACAATGCATAGTGTCCCTTATTACATTGGGGATGTGGAAATTCTAAAAAATATCTACTTGTCCAATGGACTAAAGTGGTGTCTGATCTACTTGTCCCTAAAGATCTACTTGTCCTGAATTAAAATAATTAAAAAAAAATCTTTACCCTATTAGTTTCTGCTTTTGGGGTCACTGCTTGTATTTACATTTTACAGTGGGGCTGAATATGTTGTCCTTTTATTAGGGTTACAGCTATTTCTTGGATTTGTATTGTACAGCACTACCAAATCTGTTAGTATGGTGTTTTAAAATGCCAACATGTTCTGCAGTGCTGTACATTAAAAATACATGCAGAAACTTAACTTCCCCATCGCATCTTCTCTAATATGTTGCCCTACAGCGTCGTCCCCCCCCCCCCATCCCAGGCTGTAGAACTCCCAGCGACAGGCACGCGCTTTTAAATATCCACACTCGACCAGGGTGCTTTAGCATCGAGCTGGCAGCCTGATTTTCACTTGTCACTGTAGTGAGCCGACCAGTGGGTGCGGCCTAGCACCTTCCTCTTGCACAGTGCGAAGGACCTGAGGTCTGTGGTAGCCTGCAAGGATCAACAAATTGATCGCTCGACAAAGGGCAAGTATGTATTAAGTTGCCCAGGTCATCGGGCTATACAAATCGCCCATCCCTATTGGTCACAATAAATTAAGACACCAGCACTGCTTTCAAAAGGTCCACTAATGTGATCCTTTTACTTGTGAGAACTAATAAACAGGTCATACTAGTGGACTGATTGAAAGCAACACAGGTGTCTTTATTTAGTGTTAAATTTCAGTTTTGCTCCCTTTCTGGAGGTGTACAGAAGAGATCCAGTTACTCCACCAGCAGCTGACATATTTTTTTTTTTTTTTTTTTTTTTGATGACCGACATCTTCGAGTGACCCTTTTTAAATAAGAGAATAACCAGGTCCACTAAGTCTACAAATAATCCTTTAACCACATGTTAGAAAGTGTACAAAACTAAGCTGCCCCTATTTTGGGGTCTAAACTGTGGGGAAAGCAGGTAGTAACATATTTCGCAAAACCTTTATGACCGAATATTCGGAATACACTTTCTGAAGCAGACCGTTTTTGTATTTTTTTTTTGTTGCTGTGACTGAGTTATGGCTAAATCAGAATTCAGTACGTGATGTTGGTTCATCTCATAATCTGAGCTTTGTTTGATACAGCATACCTGAGCATTGTTGCTGACCATGTGAATCTATGGTTTCTCCCTTTCTGTTTTCATATACATTATTCTACGGAGAACAATGCACCATAACTGCATTAATCTCCGACTGGTTCCTCGGACATTCTAATAGAATTTCCTTGCATTAACCCGTGCCCCAATTATACCTGCTGAAGAAGGGTAATTGCATGATGCTGCAGTCTGTATGATCCTGATTCTCTTAATTATTATGCCTTTATAGATTTAACAGGCCATATTCTTGTTATATGCCCTGCAGTTTGTGATTTATATAGATAGATATCGATCTACAAAGGTTGTGGTGGAGGACTAAAAGTGAGATAAAAAGCCTCCACACTATAAGTGTGTTTTATTATTGCAGAAGCCATCTGCACATCATAGCAATTCAAAGAATTGCATCCCAGAGCTCCTGTGCCACATTCCCCTTATGCAACAAGGAATTCTAGGTAGGATATCCAAATTACCCCTTTCTCACTTTTTTTGCATACTGGGTCTGAATATAATTTTCACAATTTGTGCCAGAACATAAACCCAACTCTCTCCTCTCCTCCACATTGAAAGCTGTGAAGCAAAATTTCCCACCCCATGGTAGATGAGGTCCTGTGCAGGACCAAGTCTCTGCTCTTGGAGAACTAAATCATATTGGATTAAGTGGATCTGAGAGCATAGTGTCCCTTTAAATCATTGTTTTCCAAAACGTGAAATATGAGTTTACATTTTTTTATTGTAGCTACTAATATAAATAATGGTTCTGCGTATTTTCTGTTTTTTTTTTAAAAAAAAAGTAACTTGCCACAGCTTATTTACAAATGTGTGATATGGAGCTTGTTTTATATTTATAATTTTATATCTCCTAATTCTTGTGAATAACAGTAGAAAATACATTCCAGAACAGGAATGTCATAGACTGAGGGTCCCTCGGCTGTAGTTCTACTAAACCTCCCGTGATTCTCTGGAACATCTATTGCATTCAGAGACTTCTAGGAATTGTAGTCCATCAGCATTGGGGGGTGGAATAAATAATCCTGATTTATATGGTTGACATGGCTTTCAAACACTTCTTAAACAGCAGGCTGTACAGGGAATTTGTTCTTTATTTAAGACTGTGTTTTGGGTTGAGATTTCATCACTTGTAATGAGCTGGCTAGCTCTCCGCTTATTTATCCCATTGGGTCTCATTTTCAAGCTCGCAGCTTTTTACATACCTGATGACTCCATACTAGTTCATAGGAACTAGAGATGGATTGTCCTCTCTAGAGAGATCCCTTTTGACTTTGCAAATTTCTCCCGAAGAATTATTCCATTATTAACCTCTGTTTACATCAAGCGAGGGCTGTAATGAGTTGCCATAGCTTCTTTCAGGGATTGACTCAGGAAACGGGGAGCATTAGCTGCGTGCCAGTTTTTTTTTTTTTTTGCACGTTTTAATTAATGGAAACCTAGCCCTCCCTCTTTCAATATTTGCACTTTATCCTTTTTTTTTTTTTTTTTTTTTTTTTTATAAAACCCTGTAATAGCTGTTTGGCTTCGACTGTAGCTTTTTAAAAGAAAAATAAATGGCTTTTTCATGCTAATGCTTTAGTTGTTTCAACCCTGTTCGATGACGAGAATAGTTGACAGCTATTTTTATTATTGATTAATCGGTTGGTCAATTAAACATTGTGTGCTGTACACACAAACCGATTGGAGTCAGACGGAGTTAAACATTAATGACCTCAGACGCTATGTCGGAGCTGGTTGAAGATGTGCCGCTGCTTTACTCTGTATGATTTAGTTCTAGGTTTATGCCAGACATAACCAGTTTGCTTTTATTTTGTTTACAATGGTAGATCTATAGCACAGCCCCTGGGGTACTGCCACTGGATAGAGGAGCTGTGTCACCAGTGTGTCTTTCTTGTAGCTGAAGTGCTATGCCATCAACCAACCCCCTCTGCCACCTTCTCGCAGGTCCAGAGCTGCCATCCCTCTCTTTTGGTCTGGTCCCTTCCCCCAAACTCAGTCTCTCACTCAGTTATGTCCCTTGCCCAAACTCCCTTTCTCCCACCACTCCCTTCACCCACCCACTTGCTGCTTCACCCACCCACTTGCTCCATCACCCACCCACTTGCTCCATCGCCCACCCAACCACTGCGCTCCATCGCCCACACCAACCACTCGCTCCATCGCCCACACCAACCACCTCGCTCCATCGCCCACCCAACCACTCGCTCCATCGCCCACCCAACCACTCGCTCCATCGCCCACCCAACCACTCGCTCCATCGCCCACCCAACCAACCGCTCGCTCCATCGCCCACCCAACCAACCGCTCGCTCCGTCGCCCGCCCAGCCAACCGCTCGCTCCGTCGCCCGCCCAGCCAACCGCTCGCTCCGTCGCCCGCCCAGCCAACCGCTCGCTCCACTCGCCCACCGACCAACCAACCGCTCGCTCCATCGCCACGCCAACCACGCTCGCTCCATCGCCCACCCAACCAACCGCTCGCTCCATCGCCCAACCACCCAACCGCTCGCTCCATCGCCCACCCAACCAACCGCTCGCTCCATCGCCACGCCCAACCAACCGCTCGCTCCATCGCCCGCCCAACCAACCGCTCGCTCCATCGCCCGCCAACCAACCGCTCGCTCCATCGCCGCCCACCAACCGCTCGCTCCATTTGCCGCCCAACCAACCGCTCGCTCCATCGCCCGCCCAACCAACCGCTCGCTCCATCGCCCGCCCAACCCAACCGTCGCTCCATCCGCCCGCCCAACCAAGCCGCTCGCTCCATCGCCCACCAACAAAACCGCTCGCTCCATCGCCCGCCCAACCAACCGCTCGCTCCATCGCCCGCCCAACCAACCGCTCGCTCAATCGCCCGCCCAACCAACCGCTCGCTCCAATCGCCCGCCCAACCAACCGCTCGCTCCATCGCCCGCCCAACCAACCGCTCGCTCCATCGCCCGCCCAACCAACCGCTCGCTCCATCGCCCGCCCAACCAACCGCTCGCTCCATCGCCCGCCCAACCAACCGCTCGCTCCATCGCCCGCCCAACCAACCGCTCGCTCCATCGCCCGCCCAACCAACCGCTCGCTCCATCGCCCGCCCAACCAACCGCTCGCTCCATCGCCCGCCCAACCAACCGCTCGCTCCGTCGCCCGCCCAACCAACCGCTCGCTCCATCGCCCGCCCACCAACCGCTCGCTCCATCGCCCGCCCAACCAACCGCTCGCTCCATCGCCCGCCAACCAACCGCTCGCTCCATCGCCCGCCCAACCAACCGCTCGCTCCATCGCCCGCCCAACCGCTCGCTCATCGCCCGCCCAACCAACCGCTCGCTCCATCGCCCGCCCACAACCGCTCGCTCCATCGCCCGCCAACCACCCGTCGCTCCGCTCCCAATCGCCCGCCCACCAACCGCTCGCTCCATCGCCCGCCAACCAACCGCTCGCTCCATCGCCCGCCCAACCAACCGCTCGCTCCATCGCCGCCAACCAACCGCTCGCTCCATCGCCCGCCCAACCAACCGCTCGCTCCATCGCCCGCCCAACCAACCGCTCGCTCCATCGCCCGCCCAACCAACCGCTCGCTCCAGTCGCCCGCGCAACCAACCGCTCGCTCCATCGCCCGCCCAACCAACCGCTCGCTCCATCCGCCCGCTAAACAACCCAACCGCTCGCTCCATCGCCCGCCCAACCAACCGCTCGCTCCATCGCCCGCCCACCACCGCTCGCTCCATCGCCCGCCCAACCAACCGCTCGCTCCATCGCCCGCCCACCAACCGCTCGCTCCATCGCCCGCCAACCAACCGCTCGCTCCATCGCCCGCCCAACCAACCGCTCGCTCCATCGCCCGCCCAACAACCGCTCGCTCCATCGCCCGCCCAACCAACGCTCGCTCCATCGCCCGCCCAACCAACCGCTCGCTCCATCGCCCGCCCCCACCGCTCGCTCCATCGCCCGCCCAACCAACCGCTCGCTCCATCGCCCGCCCAACCAACCGCTCGCTCCATCGCCCGCCAACCACCGCTCGCTCCATCGCCCGCCCACCAACCGCTCGCTCCATCGCCCGCCCAACCAACCGCTCGCTCCATCGCCCGCCCAACCAACCGCTCGCTCCATCGCCCGCCCAACCCACCGCTCGCTCCATCGCGCCCCAACCAACCGCTCGCTCCATCGCCCGCGCCACCCACCCAACCGTCCGCTCGCTCCAACTCGTCCGTCGCTCCATCGTCCGCTCGCTCCATCGTCCGCTCGCTCCATCGTCGCTCGCTCCATCGTCGCTCGCTCCCGTTAGAATTGAAGAAGAAACGGAGGCTTCAGTACTTCTTAGATATCAATGGTATATGTAGTCAGGGAAAACCTCTCCTAGCAAATGAATGAGGGCGATTATGTTGTGGTTTTATGTCCTGCTTTTGATTACTGGTAATGTTTACACAAAAATTATTTAAAAAAAAAAAAAAACTTGCATGTGATTTCTCATTTTGTTTGTGTGTATATATATATATATATATATATATAAATTTTTTCCCTTCTAGCCTCTTTGCACACATCTCTTCCTCGAGCAATTTTATTCCTCCAGCGTTTCATTCCTGGAGATGAGAGAATTGTTGCACTGGACAGCTTATTTAGGCTAGGGTCAGACGAACGCATTTTTCACGTTGCCCGTGAAAAAGTGCGTTCGAACGTACGTATTTTTTCCCGGAATACGCGATAGTGGTCATACGATGCGCCGTTTCGTCCGTGATTTTGTACGGATCATCAATAAAACACTTTTTTTGTGTCTGGACGTTATGTTAGCCGGACATTAGCAGCGTCTGACTTCTCCTACACAACACCTGCTGCATGCGGCCGAGCGCAGCTGCTATGCACGCACTCTGTAGTCGTAGTAGCGGTTTGACGTTCTCGAAAAAATGCGTTCGTTGGCCACTTGCGTTGCACGGACGAACTTTCGTGCGGCCGTTCGTCGTATGTTCCCCGGCATTGGACGTCATTTGCTGCTAGCACGGCCGTGATTTCGTGCGGCTAAACGCACGTGAAAAAATGCGTTCGTCTGACCCTAGCCTAAACCTTGCTTTCTCCCTTGCCTTGTATGCGAAGCTATGGAGTCTAGCTGAGCTTTGATTTCTGTTCTTTTCCAACTTCTTTTGCACTTACAGAAGAGCGCAAGCTCTTAGGCCACTGAAGGTGCACGTAGGCCGATGCAAAGATCTCTGCTTGCTTTGTGCAGTAAATGTGTCCTAAAGTAGTCTTTTCTCACTTTAGGCTTTCATGTGTCCTCAAGGGAAGGAGATTGTCTTTTTCAGTCCCTCTAGAGATATATATATATATATATATCTTGATATACTGTAAATAACCATGGTGACAGTGTCGTTATGGTTAATTAGGTGTCCTTATTATGGCACATAAACATTTCCACAATGAAAGGCGAACCCTTCGCCAAAGATACGATGACGTCAAGTTACCTGTACATTTTGCAGTCTCTACATCATTCAAAGGGATTTCTTATCGGTTTTTATTTTGGTTAGACCGATTCAGCCTTGTTTGTGTTTATTTCCCCGATAAGCATGTTGTACGTGGGTTTACATTTTCTTATTTTCTTTTCTTGATACTGCAGAGTCCAATTACAACCGCAGCATATGGCAGAGTGGAAATTCCTGAAAAATTGCTGCAGGAAATCTTCACAATGCTTGTAAATAGAGGTCCTGATAAATTTACACTATATGCCTATTAGAGCACTGGCTCATCAATAATTTCAAAGTAATAGGATTATATAGAGCAATTTAAGGATGATTCACGAATAGTATCATGTTTAAAATGTCTAGTTAATGAATAACGTATGCCAATAAAGATGCATTTTTTTTTTCTTCATTACCTTTTGTTACGGATTCTAATACCCAAGCTTGTGCTTCGGTCCTCACTGGTGCCCCTTCTGCTGTACCAGGAGGTGATCGTACCCCCACAGAATAGACAACACATAGACTGTGAGATCAATCCTTGCCGCTTGGCAACCAAACTCAGAATGCTTTATTCTGGCTCAACAGTTACAACCATTTCAAAAGTTAAACACACCTCTGCGTTCCCTATTTCAGAACCCCCCCCCCCACACACACACACAATGCCCTGGGCCCCAGACAAAGGAAAGGCGGTGATATCCAGTTCAAACCAGTTTCTGGTGGAGGAGGGGTGGAAGCAGACAAATGGTTAGATTGTAAGCTCTTGAGCAGGGTCCTCTTCTACTGATCTGTGTGTCCATCTTGGATGCACATGGCTAGTCTGGCTTACCCATTGTAGAGCGCCACAGAACTTGTTGGTGATTTATAAAAAACCTGGAACTCCAACTGTTACACACAGCACCTAAATACAGGGGAATAGTACACAGATGTCAGGGAATCGAAATATAAGAAAATCAAATGCACATTGCAGCGGCTGTTCCGTGCACTACATTCTGTCCAACTCATCTGGCTTTGTCAATTTTCAATAGTGTCTATGGTTTGTCCATGCCCGTAATGAGTGTAAGGTGACAAATTCGCCCCAAGCCTCTTTGCTTTTACATGGGTTTGTTATGGTGTAAAGAGGCTGGTTCTTGTGGAATATCACACGCAATGGATATTCCAAGCAATAAATTATCAGGGTTATTCAGAGAGCGTGAAAAGCAAGAGAATGACTGGAGAATGAAAAATTCTAGGTCAAAATAGCCGATTTGGAAAGTGAGATGAAAGGGAGAATTTTTCTGGTTTGGCTATTTTGACCTAGAATTTTTCATTCTCCAGTCATTCTCCTGCTTTTCACGCTCTCTGAATAACCCTGGATGTGTACTGTATCCATAGTGAATGTTATTTTGACTATAATGCCACATAGCTGTGAATGTTTTAACCTTCATAAGGTGGTCTGGAGACACATTGCATACGTTGTGTTGGAATGCGGATACCCCAGTGCTATTGTGCATTCAATGTCTAGTGTTGGGATTCAGTTGGCAAATCCTTTATTTAAATGTACAGCCACAATGGCTGTTGATCAGAGGGGAGGCATTGAGACAAGAGAAACTAATATTGACTACATCAACATTTTATTTATCCATTATTTATACATTGAACAAGATTATGATAAACCAGTACATAAGGAAACAAGGACCCTATTCCCGTGGGAATTTACAATCTAGAAGGGTTTGGGGTGGAAACGGGAGGAGAGGACTGCTAGGTGAGAGTGATGGACTGGTTGGGGCAGTGGAGTGTATTAGTGAGTCGGGTGGTAGGCTTGCCTTAATAGGAATGTCTTAAGGGAGTGTTTGAAAGAAAAGCAAAGGGAAAGTCTGACAGTATGAGGGAGATGTTCCAGAGGATGGAGGCTGCGCATGAGAAATCCTGCAGTCATGGGAAGAGGTGATGTAGGGTCTGCAGGCTTCAGGCTGGGCAGCACTGCTTTTTCCACAGTAATTCATGTTGTGATGCGAATATCCATGTACTGTACTCAGTCAGAAAGCACATGCTGTTAGTAGTAATCTATGGTTCTGCTTCCTTTTTTACAATTTCGAGTTTGTTCAAACATGTGTTGGATTGATACAAATCACAATGTTTTTTTTGTGGTGTGGATTACTTTTAACAAAACACAAGCCACGTAAACCTGTTGTTTTGAAGCTAGTAATGAGAGACACACATTGGTAGCGGGAACGCAGGTATTTTAGCCATGGGCTCCTAGAATGTTTATTGTGGCCTCTAAGTTCTTACATTATTCTATATAAAAATTGTCACCTCGGAGCACGACAAATCACTTTCTCATCGAAGTCCCCAGAGTATACAAGTGTCTGCAGCACCGTGTTTTGAAAGTACCACTAACGCCGTGCTGTCTTATGGTCTTGCAGCAAAAAAGCATAATTTTATTAGAAATCTTTGTCTTCAATTAAAGTCCTGTTTTCCTCCCTCATAGTCCATGTGTAGCTTCACGTTGCGCATTGCATCGCTGCCGTACAGCTGGAAATGCTTATTGAATCACTTGTGTTGCTACCGTTACTATAGTGATTCCTATTTAAAGCCTAGTTCTGGGTCATGTTCAGTGATTCCTGGGAAGGCTATGTTGCTGTCAGACATAACCAGATATAGTATTTGTCGGATACGGATTTAAGTATTTAGAGAATTAAGTGATTTTTTTGTAGACATGTCCTCGTGTGCATGCTTTTAAACTCTTGGGCTTCTAAAGGAATAATTCCATTACTACAATATCTAGTCCTCAGTGATCCTGGTCCCAAGGCACAAACTCTGCATTTCAACACGACAAATCAAAGGTTCTAAATCTTAGGATTATCCTACACAAATTTATGATTATAAAACCCTTTTTCTAGTTTCGAACACTTGCAGTTGGCTTTAAAGTTTTCTTATTGACAACGAAGTTTGATTAGTGACTTGGCCATTTAAAGGGACACTCTTGGCACTGTGACAATTTGGTTAAAACTGGTTAGTGACCTAAATGTCCTCTTTACCCCCCCCCCCCCCAGCAAGAGGTTTCAGATTGCTGATTCAGCCTTGTGAGTGTGGACTTAGGAATCATGGCCAGTGTTCTCTGATTTCTGAGAAAAGGTCAGAAGTGAACTGGGATTTGTTCTAGCCAATGGATTGGCATGACCTTTGCTTGACCGCCCCACCTACATCCACTAAGGGCTATATTGCCTATTCGGCGCTAATGTTGGAGCATCAATATCTACGTATTGGCGCCAGGATAAATGTTTAATGCATGCCCTCTATATTCCATTCCTGCCGCTTCCCCGTTAGTAACCGGTTTGCGCTAGCTTCTGCTTGCTTACGGTACTTTGCACATCATATACCGAACATGGGGAGCGCAAGCTTACATTAGCGGTTTCGATAAGGTATTTCCATAGTGTTATGGCTGTCCACGTCCTTGCAGTAAATGGCACTATCTTGGCACCACCTAAAAGCTGGTGCTACATGGATTCTGCATTTGCAGAATCATGAAGCACCCCCCCCCCCCCACATAAATCCGATACTTAACTCTCATGCCGCTGTGAGCAGTGGCCTGGTCTGCCGCATCTTGTCCCCGGGAGCAGAGTGAGACTGGGAACAGTCTGCTGTGCTGAGCGAGATCGTGCAGGGCTCACGGCCCGGAAGCGCAACCCTCCACGGAGTCCTATAGACTCCATGAGGTGATACTTGTGGCGGCACGGAATCGCTACTGCGAGTATCTCAGCGGTTAGTGCGGTGTTCTGGGGCAAGGTACTGAGGTAGCACCTGTCCTAGAATATCAAGCTAACATGGGGACGCTATGGGGAAATTTGTAGAGGGTCGGGACGGGTTAATCATGATCTCCTCCCCCCCCCCCGCTTCCTCTTTTAATCCTACATTGTGCCTGTGCCTTTAATTGGGGCTGGATAAACTCCCCGATGAGATTTATTGCTCAAATTCCTAGCTATTATTATTGTTACTCTCGGAATTCTACAGATTTTCCAGCAATACAAATTATTTTACCTTTTTTTTTTCTTCTGAATCCCTGATACGGGGTAACAATATCTTCTAAGGCTAGGGTCAGACGAAAGCATTTTTCACGTTGTCCGTGAAAAAGTGCGTACGAACGAATGGACGCATTTTTTCACGGAATATGCGATAGCGGTCATACGATGCGCATTTTCGTTCGTGATTTTGTACGGTTATCAATACACATCAATATCAACACTTTTTGCGTCTGGACGTTATGTTGGCCGGACATTAGCAGCGTCTGACGTCTCCTAATCACGCACACATGCCGCTAGCGGACGCAGCGTACTCTGTAAGTAAGTACTAGCGGTATCACGTTCTCGAAAAAATGCGTTAGTTTGCCACTTGCGTTGCGCGGCCGCACAAATGTGCGGCCGTTCTTCGTATGTTGCCCGGCATTGGACATAATTTGCTGCTAGCACGGCCGTGATTAAGTGTGGCTAAACGCACGTTAATACTGCGCTCGTCTGACCTTAGCGTTAGTGACACAATATAAGATACATATCTGTTGCATAGGGAAGTTTGTGAAACAAAATACAAAGGCTGCACATCTTTTGTGACTATCTTACAGTAGAAGCTTTAATATTATTGATACACATAGCACATGATGGTGTAGTTTAGAAAGCATCCTGGTTTACCAATCACCATAGTTGCAGTAGTGTCAAATGCTAGCACTTTACGGAAGACTCCATACAACTTCAGAAGAAGCTTCTCTTCCGTTTCTTTGGATTCGGCTTTTGAGAAGCGCCAGCGTTTGTCATTGTTGCAACATCAAACACCAGCGCTTCCTGAATAACCGTCATCTTGTGTATCTAGCGCTGTGGGCATTGATGATTGTATTTCAAAAATAGCCCATCAACGCATATATTGAACATGCACGCCAATCTGAAAGCAAAGTCTCTGTTACCCTATCAGTGATTTTCCAGATCTAAGTAGCAACCTCTGATCCACTGCTACAGTTTTGATTTTCTGGCTCACAGTTGACATCCTGTTACTCCAGCATTATTGGCAAGCCCCTGGGATATGCTTAGAGCAATTACAAGATACGCTTTGGTTTCTATTTCCTCTGCAACAAGGCCTCCTGGGAGTTGCTTCCGATTTGTAGTACCTTGTCCGGACAGTACTCATAGACTTCAGAGATCACCTGGTCCTATGAAAAAGAGGTCTTCTGGTTCATGGGATGGTGCAGTGCACGGTGGATGCAAAATATTAGTCTGAGAATACCATCGTTTAAAAAGAAAAAAAAAACTGTCATATTTTAAAAACTGATTATTCAGTCCCATGACACTAATGTATATTTTTGGAGTGGTTTGACTAATTTGGAAGACTATCCTTCATCACAGAAACTAATTGTAGAAGAGCAAATACTACCTAGGAGGCCAACTGGTCTGTCCTTGATGTCAGACTTGATTTGGACTAGCACCACTCTGCTGTCATTGCGGAGCTGCATTTGTTGGCTCAGGCAATCTGCAAATTCAGCAAAATAATGCTATACTCTGCACCATCATGGATATTCTCGAATAGTCTTTTCACTTGTCATCTACCCATGTTCAACCATACAAACCAGTAATGTTTAACCTAGGGACCCACAGATGCAAGAGGACTTCAGTGACGATGCTTGGCTAGCTTTACAGATGGATCGCCATGGTTTACCCGCACTTCTTTAGAAAGTTGTCAAATCGGTTCCTGGAGAACTTTACGTTTTTGTAGTGCACATCTTTTGTTTTGCGTGAGGGCTGTTGAGGTTTTTTTTTTTGTATTTTGATTTTCTTATCTAATAATAAATTTACATTCTACCTAGTTTATTCATACAGTGGTATTAGTTAAGTGTGTATAGATCTCTCTCTGTGACCTGAGGAGCAATGAACATTTTCTTGACTTAAATATTTTGTCTTTGTCAATTTATTATTCCATCCTGATATTTCTACATCTGGTTAAAGCACAGGCCCATATTCCATTTTTGTCAGAATCCTGTCCCCCTTTCTGCCCACCTTCTGGCTTGCTTACTTAATATTTCTACATAAAATAAGCGGACACTGTTCGTACAGACCACGACCTTTTCCTATTGTGCCAAATCAAATGCAGATATCGCAGAAACATTGAAACAGACAATCCACAAACCGTTTTCTTGTTTATCAAATGAATTGATGAGACAAGCAATTGAATGCAAGTATAAATGGATTTGCATTTTCTATCAGAATAAATGGGCAAAAAAAAGCAATTATAAATGTCACTATAAATTGAATCTATTTCAGCAAAATTCACTGGAGTGTTGAGCGTGGTTTTCGGTTGAGTCATAACTAAGGCAGGGATTTCCTCTTCACACGATCATGCTTTTTTTTCTTTTTTTTTCTTTTATTATTTATGGCCTTGCATCAGATCTCTGGGACATTAACTTTTCCATTCAGCTGTGTAGGGACGTACCCGCAAAGTGTTGTGCCGCTGATGATAAATGTCAGGCTTTCTGGAGTGTGAATCGGGCCTTGCGTGATCGATGGTCCTGTTATGACCAAATCAGGCGCCTCTTTCATAAAGCATTGATGCACCTTTTTATTATAATCCATTTTGTTCAGGTAATGTTCTATACACTTTGGGTATCCGGCATTGCTTTTAAATACCGGGTTAATGTATAAATTTAAATTTTGCAAGGTTTGTTTAATGGTTTTAAATGGCATTGTTGACGTGCTTTCATTGCGTACAATGGTCCCTTGTAGCATCACGTCAGGTGGTTCCGTTTGTGTTTATCCTTGAGGCATTTGTCTCTATACACTATGTTTTGTGAGGGGATAAAAACCCATTTTTAAAAATCATTAAAGATGAAATCCTATACGTATCATGAAGAATTGTCTACCATTGCTGGATATATGTTGTATTGAAGTACTTAAGTCTGTTGCCACTATATAAAGTATAAAAGTAGATTAACAGCAATGTAAAAGATGGGGTAACAAAGTTGCAGTATCATTCAAGTTCTCTATCTAAGGGTACTTAACTATATCATTGGTTGTCTTGTCCAACAAAGCTTGTTTGTGAGCAGGGCCGGATTTATAACAAGGCAGAGTAGGCATGTGCCTACAAGCCCAACAATAATACACAAAAAGTTGACAGGCGCCCACAACTTGTACCGCCACCAACAAACGAACGCCAACCAGAATATAGTGGTTTCCCCCAAACCAGTAGAATACAAAGAACAATGGTACGTAACTGGTGGCGCGATGATGGTCGCTGAATGGTAGGTGGTGGTTCCCTTAGTTCGTATGAAGCATATGAAAAAGAGTAATACAATATATAGTGCAGATGATTCTAACACAATAATATATATGTGCCAATGTGGGATATTCCACTCACAAATTAGAGAGCCCGGACACTGGCTCTAAGTGGGTCGCAGCTTTTGGGTGTTTTTGCTTCTCCGTTCCTTAAGGTGACCCACGCCTTAATAGGATGGAAAGTGGCTCATACACATGGACATGGAAGAAAAACAGAAACAGCTTCCTTGTGCAGATCTTCTAAAATTCAGATAGTATGAAATAGACAAAGCCGTTAAACTCACATTTGCAGGAGCTTATGGACCAAGCTCGTGGTTTGTACGCTTCAAGGCTCGCATAGGGTGGAGCCCAAACCCGTCTTTAAATCCAGAATACCAAGGGGACGATTAAAATAAGAAGATTTAAACGTCTGGCGAAACGCGTTCTGGTCTCCTGGTTGAGCCAGTATTTTATTTGTTTTATTTATGCATTAATAAATTTTAAATCTTCTTATTTTAATCGTCCCCTTGGTATTCTGGATTTAAAGACGGGTTTGGGCTCCACCCTATGCGAGCCTTGAAGCGTACAAACCACGAGCTTGGTCCATAAGCTCCTGCAAATGTGAGTTTAACGGCTTTGTCTATTTCATACTATCTGAATTTTAGAAGATCTGCACAAGGAAGCTGTTTCTGTTTTTCTTCCATGTCCATGTGTATGAGCCACTTTCCATCCTATTAAGGCGTGGGTCACCTTAAGGAACGGAGAAGCAAAAACACCCAAAAGCTGCGACCCACTTAGAGCCAGTGTCCGGGCTCTCTAATTTGTGAGTGGAATATCCCACATTGGCACATATATATTATTGTGTTAGAATCATCTGCACTATATATTGTATTACTCTTTTTCATATGCTTCATACGAACTAAGGGAACCACCACCTACCATTCAGCGACCATCATCGCGCCACCAGTTACGTACCATTGTTCTATGTGCCTACAAGCATCTGCCAGAAGGGGGCACTTTACTCTGTATAAAAAATAATCCTTTTAGACCCCTGTATCACAAGGAGCCCTATTTGAAAAGATAGATTATGGCCTTTCCAGTGATATCAAACATAACCAGGATAAATTTTATGTAAAAATAACATATTATATATAGATGTATTTATTTTTTTCCTTTCTATCGCAACGCTACTATTCAGGTTACAGGTTCTTACAAAGTGCTAACAGATTCAGTAGCACTGTACAATGGGTGAGGCAGAAGAACAAATATACATAAAAGTTAAACACAAAGAACAGTAGAAGAGGACCCTGCCCGAGAGCTTACAATCTAAGAGTGATCAGTGAACAGTGATGCTGCGCTAACTCACCTTCTCATTTTCCACACTACCAGCAAGTGTGGAGCTGATGATGCAACGCATTTTCATCGACGACCTAGACGGTGGCATTGCAGTTCAGCGGGACGGGGGGGGTACTTTGGGACCTGCCTCTTTGAATTGTTCACCGCTCAAGGTTAAGTGAGGTGTCATTGGAAAGGTCAGAGTCTGGTCTTTACATGGTCATGTTTGGTATCATTGTAATGTGTAAAAATAAACCGAAAACCCGTAAATGGGAAAATAAAAAAAACTCTGGTTTACAGCAGAGGCAAACAATGCCACGGCAACAGAAAATTAATAACCAGTAAGCTTCAAATGCAAATGCTGAGTCTGGTTGAGAGTAATGAGACACATGGATGACAATAAAGCATTTTCTAAAAAATAACCTTTGTACAAATAATTATGATAGTCAATTAACCCTTTGAGCTGCAAATGCTGCCTCTGGCTGAGAGTAATGAGACTCATAGATGGCATTAAACAAATACAAAAAAGAATCCTGTTATAAATTTGTTAACACAAGTCCCTATTGGAATGAATGACTAAGCAATATACACTTTTAACTGATAGCAATTAGTAGAATAGAATACAGGATATCAAAAACTAAATGGTTAGAGCTTAATTAACCCCTTAACGCCGCAGGACGTACATTTACGCCCTGCAGTAGGCGGGCTTTAACGCCACAGGATGTAATTGTACATCCTCGGCGTTTACAGCCCCCTCCGTTAATACTCACCTCCTCCGGTCGCTCCCACGCTGCTCTGACTCCCGCGGAGTCAGATCAGTGTGAATCCCTCCTCCGGCGCACTGACGTCATCACGCCGTGGGCGCGATGACGTCAGTTTCAGGCGTCTCTCCTCCCCCCCCCCCCCCCCTTGCCGGGTCCCTCTATCTCCCCATCGCCTGGGACCAGGCGGCTGTGGCCAGCATCGCTGGAAGGGTCACAGCCTGACCTTTTCAGCGATGTATGGGGGGGTTAACCCCTTAGTTGCCAGGTGGCGCCCGGGCACTAATTTGTGCCGGATCGCGGCCTATTTCCGGTGGGGGCCGCCATCATTTTTTTTTTTTTTTTTATGCAGCACTATTGTTCACATTTCAATTATAATGTGAACAATGATGCTTCACTAATGATTTTTTTTTTTTTTGGGGGTTTAGCTAAAATCATGCAATTTCTCGCCAAAAAAAAAAATGGGTTACCCGTTCTAATTTTTTTAACAAATCTACCCCATAGCATATGACCGCAGAGCCTCGGACAATAAAATTTAAAAAAAAAAACACTTTACACACTGTGGAAGATTGAAAATTTATTGAAAATTCAAATTTTTTAACTTTTTTTTTACCATTTTTTTGTTACAGCATTTTGGCAGGGCATGACATATACATATAATAATGATATATTATTAATCTGCCGAGTCTGCCAGAAAGAACGATATATAATTTGTCTGGGTGGTATAATACGTGACTTAACCCCTTAAGGACCTCTGACGTACCCTGTACGTCCTGTACTCGGGTCTCCTTAGGCTAGGGTCAGACGAACGCATTTTTATGTTGTCTGTGAAAAAGTGCGTTCGAACGAATGGACGCATTTTTTTCACAGAATACGTGATAGTGGTCATACGATGCGCATTTTCGTCCGTGATTTTGTACGGATCATCAATAAAACTCTTTTTGCGTCTGGACGTTATGTTGGCTGGACATTAGCAGCGTCTGACGTCTCCTAATCACACACACACGCCGCTAGCGGACGCAGCGCACTCTGTACGTCAGTACCTGCGGTTTCACGTTCTCGAAAAAATGCGTTCATTTTCCACTTGCGTTGCGCAGCCGGACTTTTGTGCGACCGTACTTCGTATATTGGCCGTCATTGCCCGGCATCTGCTGCTAGTGCGGCCGTGATTAAGTGCGGCTGCACGCGCGTTCGCACTGCCTCAGTCTGACCCTAGCCTCAGACCCGCGGACGTACAGGGTACGTCAGCGGCACCTAATCCCCCTCCCGCCCGATACTCACCTCCCTCGCCGGATCCCATGGCGATCTGGCAGGGAGGAAGCCTGCCCATGTGATTTACATGGGCAGGCGAGGCTGATGACGTCGCCACGCTGCGTGGTGACGTCACCAGCAGGCGTCCCCATGCTTTTCAATGGAGGGGAGGGGGGCTCCTTCGGAGCCCTCTATCTCCCCAACCATTGAAGCTAGGGAGATGCCGTTTGCACCGCTGGAGAGGGGAGAGCCTCCCCTTTCCAGCGGCGTATGGCATTAACCATTTCGCCGCCGGATCACGTTGCGGCGCCAAAACGCGATTCAAACCTGGAGGGGGGCTGACATCTTGGATGTCAGCCAAGCCTCCAGGTCCCCCCCCCACCCACTGACAACCTCACCATATGTGTGAGGATGTTAGTGGGCCAGTTAACCCTCTAGCTGCCATGTAGAGATAAGGGGATCCTAAGGATCCCTTTATCTCCCGATCCATGGCAGCTAGATGGTCATATTTGCCATCATTTGAAAGGCCTGATTATGGCCTTTCAAATGATACCAAACATGACCAGGTTTGGTCTTAAAATTAATAAAAAAAAAATAATAAAAAAATTAAATAAAATAAAAAAATGGTTTTTTTTAAAGTTTTTTTTTTGTCTGGGGGGAGTTTAATTAAATAGGACCTAGGCTGTCATCTAAAAATAAATAGCACAAAATGGTCAGAATGAGCGCAGCGCACATAGGTGAACTGTCTCAGCAGTGAAGGGGTTAAAAAGCAAACGCATGTAAAAATTGGGTATTTCTAGTCTCAGGACAAAATTTGAAACCTATTTAGCTGGGGTCATTTTGGGTGGTTGTAGATTTTGGGGATTAAATTACAAAAAAGTGTGTTTTTACCATTTTTTTCCCTCATATTTCATTTTTTTTTTATAGTAAATTATTCGATATGATGGAAATAATGGTATTTCTAGAAAGTCCATTTAATGGCGGGAAAAAGGGTGTATAATATGTGTGGGTTGAATAAACGAGTAAGAGGAAAATTTGACCTAAACACTAACAGCGCAGAAACGTAAAAACAGCAGCGGTCACTAAGGCTAGGGTCAGACGAACGCATTTTTTATGTGTCTGTGAAAAAGTGCGTTCGAACGAATGGACGCATTTTTTCACAGAATACGTGATAGTGGTCATACGATGCGCATTTTCGTCCGTGATTTTGTACGGATCATCAATAAAACACTTTTTGTGTCTGGACGTTATGTTGGCCGGACATTAGCAGCGTCTGACGTCTCCTAATCACGCACACAGGCCGCTAGCGGACGCAGCGCACTCTGTACGTCAGTACCTGCGGTTTCACGTTCTCGAAAAAATGCGTTCATTTTCCACTTGCGTTGCGCAGCCGGACTTTTGTGCGACCGTACTTCGTATATTGGCCGTCATTGCCCGGCATCTGCTGCTAGTGCGGCCGTGATTAAGTGCGGCTGCACGCGCGTTCGCACTGCCTCAGTCTGACCCTAGCCTTAAAGACGGATTTGTGTAAAACCGCCCGGTCACTAAGGGGTTAAAAACGGTCAAAATGAGCTCAGCAAACTTCTACTTCCGAAACAGCGCCGAAGTTGTAAAATTACTCCCGTCCTTAAGGGGTTAAAACTACAAAAGCTAAATAGTCAACTAATACATTACCGAAAAAAGCTTAATCGTTCTGGATATAAGGCTGATTTGGGGTCTCATTTGCAAGAGACTTCTTTCTCTTCCGTTTTCTGCTTCTCTACTGGAAAATTCCTTTACTTTTTTATATCATTTTCAAACATTTAAGACCCTCATCGTCACAGCATAAGAATTCTATGTTTATTTTTGTATCAAATTCAGCTGTCTTTTAGATAATATTTCCAATTATTACAACTAGGGAAACTATAAATTTGTCTTTCAATCAGATAAGGCTGGGGTCAGACGAGCGTGATTTCTACGGACTGTACGTCCGTGCAGTACGGACATCGTCAGTACGGATGACGCAGTAGTGGTCACACAGTCCGTTTTTTCACTGAAGTTATTTTTTGACGGATGTAGGAGGGAAAAATAAATTACAATGAAAAAACATTCTGTCCGTCAAAAATGCTGGATGTATAAATGCAGTCCGTCTGACCATGCTCCATCACTCACACACAAAGCTATGCAGACGTTGTGGACGCAGCGCACTCCGCACGTCCGTTCTAGCAGTATTACGTTCTTGCCTAACCTGCGTCCGTTTGCCGAGGCCGTTGTGCGTCCGCAGTTCAGTGCGGACGTACTTCATGTGTCGGGCTCCAATGGACTTTCTTTCATGCTATCACGGACGTACTTTTAGGCGCAATCACGGACGTGAACACTACGCTCGTCTGACACCAGCCTAAGTTACAGCCATCTTGTTTCCTCTGGCATCCTATTCCCCCATTGTTACTGGTTAGTAAATCCTGGGATCACTGGTTTCTCACAGATACCACACTAAACTAGGGTAACCCTTCGATCATGAGAATCAAGTCAGTAATAGCTGATCGATTATTTCTACGTATCGGGCTTATAGAATGTATTTTAACACATCTGGGATCTGAAACCGTTGTATTGCATAGATGTGGTGGTAGGAGTAAACTTGCTTCCCCATGGTGCTAGTCAGGTGTTCAAACCATCTTCTCTATGGTCAGAGAATGGAGACTATTGCCACACAGCTGATTTAGTGTGGTAGGCAAGTATGTATTGTTGGGTGTCTTGCCCAAGGACATGTGCTGGAGAGGTACTCTGGAATTTGAACCTGCGTTTCTGTGGTTGTAGAAAAGTGACATTACCGCTGCTCTATCAAGCCAAGATAGGTGTATGTGTCGGCTGGATAGAGTACAGGTAAATCTGTATACATAAACTTGTGTGTGCACATATATAGATCCCCCTATTTTTTTTAATTTTTTAATACATCTAGAGATAACTGGTATAGACTGATGGTGAGAGCTGGCCTGAGAAGGGACCCTAGCCTGCCATATATATCCCTACATGCAGTAGATTTTTTTTTTTTTGTTGTTATGAATGGTGATGTAGTCTTTTGACAGGTACATAGATATTTATACAGTTTTCTATACAAGAGTAACCATCACCGTACATGTGTTATACACAACCGTTCTTTGTATGAATGTCGAGTGTATTTAAAAATTATCGTTACTTGGAACAGATCCTGAATTTGCGAGGCGTTTAATTCATCTTCTGTATGGATGAAGATTGAAGTTGCCAAGTGTCGTGAGTGTTTAGTCGCTAAACTTCAGTTTGGGAAAAAATGTGTGAATTGATTCATATTTCACTTTCTTAATGCATTCAAAAGTAGAACGCATTGACCAGGGGAAGCAATACTCTAGCAAGGAGTTCTGCTGAACCAGGAAGTGGCTCAACCAATCAGGAGCCTGAAACGGGTCATGACTTCTTTTTACCGCAGTTTTGTTGAATCTATACTTTAGCAACTTCTCTGCTACATTTCCATTATGTCATCTGATGAAAAAAATTACCCATCGGGATCTGCTCACGCCCAATTCTTATCTGCAGTTCTGTGAACGGAGTTGCACCTCTGTCCTGAGCTACAGGAGAACTGTGTACGCAGCTGTGGCTGGGCTGGATGAGTGACACACTGTTGAAAGCTTTTTATTGGCAAAGTAGACCCTTCTGTTTTTGTCTATTGGACATCCGGGTACATTGTATGTTGCCTGTAAATATGACTTAACACATTATTTGCAAACAATGCATTAATTTGGGATATAAGCCAAACCTGATGTGACGATTTCTACAATATCCTGAGGAAATAAGCTATTAATGGCCAATTTAAAAGTTTTTGGTTTGTGGCGTTAGGTTTTTCATTTTTTTCTTCTTCTGAATATGAATATAATGGTCTAATAGATATATCTCAGATGCCCTTCCTTAAAGTGGCACGGTCATTCAAAATGTTATACTCTTTAAACATTTTTTCCAATAAAAATGAAAGAACATAGTAAATATTTCCACTGAACTATGGTAGTTTAAGATGTAATTACCCTCTGATTCAGACAGGGTTTGTAGGGCGAAGGTGGCCATCTTGGAATGACATCACCATTTTCATACTATTTTTAAATGTGCAGTGCAATGAGGTACCAGCATATAAAGTCTGATTCTTCTTGCTAGAGGCTAGTTTGAAATTACTTATTCTAATGCCTTTTGCTTTAAAGGGACACTACCACTCACATAAACTATAACTAGATTACTTGTGCATTACGAATAAAACCACATTATAACCATTTTTTTTCTTTGAAGTAATTGCATGTAAAAAATAAAATTGGGTAATTTATCTCTGGATTTTTCCCGTGATGCAACATTTACCAAAATCTGTGCAAAAGCTTTTCTTTACTGCCCTTGTTTAAGGGTTAAATGAGGTAGAGGAGTAAATGTTTAGATAAAGCAGCAGGAGGTTCTATTGTTCTTGAGGCTAACTAGGAAAAGAGCTGGCAGCTGAATGAGATATGACCGGGAGCTTAAAAGGCTTCTAATCTAGTCCTTTGAATACATCCCGCACAAAACAATGCTTTGAGTCAGTGATATTCCCATAGCCTCCATTATATGGCCAATGACACACAGGTGTGTGTGTGAACAACAAAAAGATTGGTTGCACCCAGTGGCAAATAGAGTAAAAACTAAATATACAAGAGGAAAAACAAAGTACGCAAGATATCGGCAACCTAAAATAAAACACAAACATTATTATTATTTTTTTTTTTGGGTGGTAGTGTGCCTTTTAACCTGCCCACCACCCCTCCCATTCACTGTCCAAACTGTTTGAATTATATTATGCACGGTCGATTTTCTTCTTTTTTTACTTTTTGTTAACCTATTTACGTATCCACCACCGATTGTCTCTAGAGACTTGGCTCACCCGTTAGGTTCCTAAGTATTTCGAGCCGTTGGCATAAAGGCCATCACTCTGTAATAATGGTTTTAGAAACGGAAAACTTTATTTGTCTTGGAAAGTTGAGCATTTCTTGAATATTCTGCTTGAGAGCTCCTTATTGGAATTGAAAACTGTTTTCCACAAACGTGTTTGTTCCTACTTTATTGGTTGTCTTGTATAAAACTGTCTCTTCTGGATAACCAAGTTGTACTTTATTAATCTGCGTAGAACAATTTCCTCACAGTGCTGCCTCATAACCCTGCTCTGCTTCAGCCACCATTTTACATCTCTCGAACATTGCCCCGCCCCAACCAACAACAGGAAGTAGGAAGGCAGAAGAAAAGCAATGCATCATTCACAGCCAACAGTCCATAACACACACACACACTCACACTCACACTCACACCACACTACATTCTTACAGTCTAACAACCCATACATCACAAAAACCATGGCCATTTTAAGTTATATACAGAAAAATGTTCTATAGAACAAGTTACAGATACTGGTAAAATTGCCATAGTCCCTGTTTCATGTATAGAAATGAAGACACTGCAAGCTGCTTGTGTGAGGAATCATGTTGGATCATAGAACTGCCTCCAGGTCAGAGGTCAGAACAGGAAACAGGAAGTATAAGCATAATCAATACACAACATCTCCCTTTTTTAACATTCAATACAAACGTAGTAAACAATTAACCTAAAACAGATCCAGAACAGTCACAAACATAGCATGCTGAGTGACTGGTAGGTACACTACAGATTGAGTCTATCTGGCGGTCTTGAAACTCGACCGCTACGCAAGGCCACAGAGATTTTGCCTGGGGAAGGTCGTGCGGCTCCAGTAGGCATTGATACAGAGCCGCCCTCCCTCCTGGCTGGGGTGTTCGGCACAGACAAACTTGATGGTACATGTGGCTGTATTATGTCATTCTCAATGTATCCTTCTGAAAGGACAGCAGTATTCCCTCCGCTTTGTGGATGCGGTCCAGGAGCATTGAGTACCTCGGGAGGAGCACGTGCAGGAGGCACATAGGCTTGTATGGGGAGTCGCTCCGCTCTTCGCAAGGCCACCCGATTGCGGCGGTAGAGACTGCCGTCTACATCCACAAGATATGAGCGAGGGGCTACACGCTGAACACAGGAACCCAGTCTCCAGCGACCAGTCCTGTCACCAGGAAGCGGCTTCATACGGATTGGCTCTCCAATGCTTAGTTCAGGTAAGTCCTTAGCAGACACATCATAAGACAGTTTGGCAATCTGTTTCCTCCTTCGCAGTTTCTCTAGGACACCTGTAACCACACAAGGTTCAAGTAATTTGTTGCCACAGGCAACAACGTTTTCAGTCTCCTTGACATTAAGCGTTGCGCAGGACTACTGTCCATGCCTTCGGATGGGGTGTCCTCCAATGTAGAACGGCTTTCCACGGGTCAGTACCATCATACTTGGCCTTCTTACAAATATTCTTCACAATCTTGACAGCCGATTCCGCTTTGCCATTCGCTTGCGGGTGCCGAGGCGATGAAGGGTGACGTGCTCAAATCCCCAATCTGCAGAGAACCGTCTGAATTGCTCACATGCGAATTGAGGTCCGTTATCTGAGATAACTCTATCCGGCTGGCCATAACGTGCAAACTGTACTTTGCAACGCCTGATTGTAGTATCAGCAGACAGGTCAGGAAGTAGCTCAATCTCCCAAAAGTCAGAATAGTGATCAACAATTAGCAGAAAATCTTGCCCAGCATAATTCAATAAATCCATGCTTACAATTTGCCACGGCCGGGTGGGCAGCACATGCGACATCATGGGTTCTTTCTGTTGTGCCTGTGCATATTCATTGCATGCCGAGCAATGGCTAACAAAGTCTTTAATCTCATTCTGCATGTTGGGCCAGTATAGGGTATCTCGTGCTTGCCTATAGCATGCTTCTCCACCAATGTGACTGGCGTGAATACGTGTCAGCATCTCTGATCTTAAAGATTTAGGAATGATGACCCTCGGCCCCTTGTATAGTATGCCATCCTGAATGCCGATTTCATCTCTGAAGGTCCAATATTCTCTTGCAGTTAATGGCACCTCCTCCTTGGAATCAGGCCAACCATCCAGAACAACATATTTAAGAGCTTGCAAACTCTCATCGGTTTCAGTGTGCTGTTTTATCTGAAGCAATCGTTGGTCCGTGACGTTCAAATAGTCTGAATGATTAATCTGTGACAGGACATCCAGGTCCTGTTGAACATTGCAAACTGTGTGTTGTGCATAGTCGGGTGCACCTCCAGCTGCTGTAGCTCTGCTAAGAGTGTCACTAATATACATTTCCGGGCCAGGCTTGTAGACAACATTTAGGCAATAGTTTTGTAGTGTGAGCAACATGCTCTGTAGGCGTTGGGCGCACACAAAAGAGGTTTCTTGAAAATAGAAATCAAAGGCTTATGGTCAGTTTCCGCCGTGATCTCGTCGCGACCATAGAGGTAGTGGTGAAAGCGCTGGCAGGCAAACACTATACTCAGACATTCCTTTTCTATTTGAGCGTAGTTTTGTTCAGTAAGAGTCAGTGCTCTTGAAGCAAAAGCGATAGGCTGGCCAGCTTGCAATAGGCAACACCCAAGTCCAGTTTTGCTTGCATCACTTTGAATAGTTACAGGAGTAGTAACGTCATAGTACTTCAGGACAGGTGTATCTGTGACCAAACGTTTGATGTCCTGCACTGCATTATCATGCTTAGGAAGCCAATGCCAAACAGCATCCTTGTCCAGAAGCCTTCTCAATGGCTCGCAGACCTCTGAGAGGTGAGGTAGGAATTTTGCCAGGTAGGTAACAAACCCAATGAAGCGCTGCAGGGATTTCACATTTTCCGGCTGTGGCATATCCAGTATGGCTCTGAGTTTGTCTGGGTCAGCCTTCAAACCCTCCCAGGATAGGATGTGTCCATGGAAGCGGACCTCTTTGACCTTGAATTGCAGCTTTTTTATGCCAAGTCTTAATTTTACCTGCCTACAACGATCCATCAGTTCCAGCAGTTTGCCATCATGATCTTGCTCTGCTTCCTCATCTGTGTCCCCACAGCCAACCACAAGGATGTCATCAGCTATTGGTTCGACACCACTGAGTCCAGTCAATAGTTCATGTTGTTTACGTTGATACACCTCTGGTGCAACTGATACTCCAAAAGGCAATTTGAGCCATCTTTTCCTGCCCCAAGGAGTCCAGAAGGTTGTCATGTAACTACTTGCAGTATCCAGTTTACACTGTAAAAATGCATCCCGGGCATCAACAAGCGTAACAGACGTGCTTTAGGCAGCTTGTACAAAACATCCTCGAGCGTTGGCATGATGTAGTGAGATCGCCTCAGTGCCAGATTCAAGAATTTGGGATCTATGCATATTCTTAGCTTATCAGGCTTCTTTACAATAACCATGTTACTTATCCAGTCAGTTGGGTCAGTCACTGGAGCCAGGTGTCCATCGGCCTCATATTGGTCAAGCTGCGCCTTGACTGCCTGTTTTAACGCCACTGGCACATTGCGTGGTGCACATTGGACTGGAGGGACACTCAAATCAAGGTCAAAATGAACTTCCCCTGGTACGGATTCTACTGGCCCAGTAAACACATCACTAAATTCTTGTAACAGCCGATGTTTTGTCAAGGGCCCTTTGGATTGATTGTCTATCACGTTGAGCTCTGCAGGGACGGAGAAATGTATCAGCCCTAGACGCTCACAGGTTGAGCCTGATAACAGTGGCTTTTGGCGGGCCTCCACAATTTCAAACTCTAGCTTGTGTCTCTGTCCACGTAAGACACATTCAGTCCTGAAGAGTCCTAGAGATTTCATAAGCTCACCAGAGTATAGCTTTAGTTTGGTGTCACTTGGCAGTAGATGTGCGTCTGGCGCTAACATCATTTTGTCTTTTAAACACATTACATCACACGTTGCTCCTGAATCGAGCTGACAGGATTGGGGTCTATTATTTAAACGTAAAGTGACGAACCATTTCTTTCCTCTGGATTGCACAGCGCCGATTACTTCACTGCTGTATAGAACCTCAGCGGAGACTGTCTCTTCCTCATATGCAGATGCGTTCTCCACGGTGTGTAATTTTCCAATCGATGGCTGTCGTCTACTTGACAGACAAACATTAGCAAAATGGTTTGTTCTTCCACAAGACCTACAAGACTTCCCATAAGCTGGACACTGCTCTTTAATTCTTTGATGCACAGTCCCACAGTATTTGCATGCTGTAAGGTTGGCAGCGTTTGCGCTAATCAGGCGGCGTTGCTGCGGTTTGCTTATGTTATAACGCTGCATTGCAATGTTTATGCTGTCGGTCCTCTGTCTGTCCTGTTCCATGACTTTCAGACGTCTGTCAGTGAGCTCTGCTGTACGGCACGTTTCAATGGCTATGTTTAGAGTTAAGTCATGTTCTCTAAGGAGGCGCCTGCGTGCGCTCTCACTAGCTATGCCCAAAACAATTTTGTCTCTCTTATTAATTCATCTTTGAGAGCTCCATATTCACAAGTTGCTGCCTTTTCTCTCAGGCGTGTAACAAAGTTATCAAAAGATTCTCCCTCTTCTTGTTTGCAGCACCCAAACACATACCTTTCGTAAATTATGTTTTTAGCAGGTTTGAAATAAGCTTCCAGTGCTTGTAGAATTGCTGTAACATTTTCTTGCTGCTCCGCTGTGAGGTTCACATTGTGTTTATACACATGCCTGCATTCACTGCCCATCACTCTCCTCAGAGTTGCTGCCTGCACTGCTGCAGATTTCTCATTCAAGCCTGTAGCCAGGGAATAATCTTCAAATTCAGCTCTGAAAGATTCCCAGTTGCTGCTCCAATCTCCATTCATTCTCATCTCCTCTGGGGGAGGTATGCAATTCATTGCAGCCATATTGCCAGGAAGCCTCTGAGCTCTCAAATAGAAAAAAGAAAAAAAAAATCCACAAGGAACAGTCTTAGTCCACAGTTCACAAACCTGTGTAGTTTCCCAAAGCTGCTGTGCTCCAGACAAGAGGCTCAGTCCTGATTTTAGTTACTTCTGACACCATGTTTCATGTATAGAAATGAAGACACTGCAAGCTGCTTGTGTGAGGAATCATGTTGGATCATAGAACTGCCTCCAGGTCAGAGGTCAGAACAGGAAACAGGAAGTATAAGCATAATCAATACACAACAGTCCCTTCAATTTCTGCTACTTCAAAATCAAGCTGACCCGTTTTAGATGGACAATATCGTTTAAAGCTATTGCGTAAGTCTTGCCTCTCATTTTAAGGTCAAATTCATATTTAATTATGTTCATTACTTGGAACTACTAATGCACTACATGGGTTATTATCATGTGCTTAAATGATCTATATGTTTTGCTTATTTTCTGCAGTAGAAATTATTTTTAAGGAAATGTATCAGTTCAGTGTAATATCGGCCTCCTCCTTCATACCTTTTTAATACTGGTTTGATTGGCTTTGTGCTGTTTGTACCTTTTTAGAGAGCTCCTCTGGGAGAAGTGACTCACTTTGGTTTGGCACAGATGAGTTGGAGTATCCAGGTGCTGTGGCACAGCACTACAAAAACATAGATGAGTAAATGAACAGATTATTACACTTGAAATAGAGGGTTATCTGTGTTCGGGGGAGGGGGAATGATGGACCAAAAAATGTGCCAATCTTGTATTGAGAAAAAAAATCTCAAATGCTAAATATGGTTATATTGTAAGTTAATATGAAATTATAGTAAATACATTGGGCGTTATTCAAAGATTGGTGTTAATTTACCAACAGCTCTGGTTAACAATCACATTGACTATAATGGCTCTGGACACCAACCTTGGAATAGGGCCCATTGGGTTTTAAAGTCCATTAAGAATTTTGCCCTAGAAAGCTTCATTTATTGATTTAAATTTGAAGGAGCACGGCTTGTGGAAAACCCCAAAAAGATGGTTATCACAATACAAGTAATTCAAGAAGTGATGGTTGAGACCATGTGTTCACTTCAATTTAAGGATGAGCAGACACATTGCTGGATTTTTCTTCTGTACTTCAAGGTGGTGATGGTGCATTGTTAATCTGAATCTTTATTATTTGTCTTCAAAACAGAGCTGAACATCACCCTTATATTTTTATTTTTATTTTTTGGCCATGAAGACCTTTTTGTATAGATACTGACTTTGCTTTAAGGTAGTTTGGCGTTTTTCCATTCTAATTATTCTACATCATCCTCTAACTATGATGATTAGCTTTATCTTCAAAAGCACTTTCGGTACCAGAGATTGAGTTAATGTAATCAGTACGTATTCTAGATAATTTCAAATGGGGTCATGTGACTTTTCTTTAAGTTTTCTTTGTTGAAAACCACTTGGTGTTTAAGGAAATGCACCACTTTTGAAACACAAAGATAAAATTACATATTAGTAAAATTAAAAAGACCATTATTACTATTTTTAAAGTGCCATCAGTTTATGTAGCTTATGTTTTGAGGTTTGTTCTGACTGATTAAAAAAATAAAAAAATATGTAAGCTTTTGCCGACCCCAGACGTGCTATGCCGTCCTGCAGCAGGGGGGCTTTAACATCATAGCAGGTCCAGCAGCATTTGATCGGCAAACGGCCTGCCTCCCTTCCCAGCATACAGATCGCGGGGTGGGGGGGGGGATTGCCTGGCGGCACAGGCAGCCAATAGCAGCCAATGGTGGTGATCTGGGTCACGTGACAGCTGGTCATCGCTGTCACTGTCTCAGCCAATGCTTGTAACATTGGTTGAGACATTGTCTCTGCCTCTCTCTTCTCACTGCGATCTGAAGCAAAGGAGGCAGAGAATTGTTATTTTAAGTCAAATGTTGAAAAAACTTTTTTAACCATTTTTAGTGCAGAACTTTGAATATTTACTATATTCTCTTTATATAATTTTAATGATAAATATATATATATATATATTTATTTATTTTTTGATGGCAAATGAAAGAGCTAGTTCTCCTGAACAAAATGATATATAATAAGGGTGGGTGCACTTAATATGAAAGAGGTAAATTATGGTCGAATAGCTGAAATTTTACATCTAGAAGTGTTCCAAACTTGTAAAATGGTCTCTGTCCCGAAGGCATTAAATTTGAGACAGTGGGGAAAATGTCACTGTTTGGATAGGTAAATATTGTCACGGCCTCTTGTATAAAACAGGTATTGTATGCAGCTTTGTGTTTAGAAAATAGAGCGCGAAATCTATTTTTCTAGGTATTTTCATAATCCGGTGAATGTAGAGAAGAATTTTTACTTTCCAGAGAAGGAACAACTATGTTGGCATGGATTGAGCGTAGGAAGAGGTTTGACTCCTCGTGGAAGAGATAATGCGGAGAAGCCACGGATGATCTATAGCATCTGATACTGCAGAGACATCCAGAAGGATTAGCCGAGGAGTGACCTTCAGATTTGGCAGAGAGCAGCTCTTCTGTCCCTTTCTCAGCATTGCTGTCGCAACCGCGCTTTGATGTCATAAACCAGACTGCTGAGGACTTGCAGACCCACAACCGACATCACACCGTTCATGTTGGCCAAACAGGATTTAGAACGTTGAAGGGTTTGTATAAAAATTACTGCATTGGTTGGGTTTCTCTCTTGGTTTGGACGAATTTGTTTTCAGCTTTCTGATTTCTTCCTGAATAACCAAATTTATGGGAGATTCTAGTACACAACCCGCAAATGCACGATTTTTTTTATCATAGGCAAAATGGCATTTGGTCATCTTTTATACTTTTTAGTTTAGCTGAATTGTTAAGGTTTTACTTTCACAAAGGTACCCAAAAGGAAACTTGTTATATCCTTGTAAGTATGGTGTGCTTTGCTACAGGTTGAGGATTAATTATCTGCCCTGCTCGGGACCAGTGGTCTGTATTTCGGGTGTTTTTGGAATATTTGCATGTTATCTTGAGGATGGGATCAAAGTCTAAAGGATTTATTCACAAAGCACCTAAATTGAGTGCGATTTTTGGTGCTTTGTGTTTCACCACATTTCGGCGATTCCATATTGTCAAGGTCCCCGCCGGAGGAAAAAAGGCAAATCTGGTGCCGCCATGTCCTGAAGTCCCCCGGGCAGTGCTTGTGAAGTGCTGCCTTTTGTGCAAATGACTTTTCCATCTGCACCAGATCACCAGACTCATTGCTCCCTAATGCTTCTGCATTATACCTGAAGTCCTCAGCTCCCTGCTCCCACCAGACTGAACCTCACCCTCCTGAAGCTCGTGCCTTCCCTCTCCTTACCGTCAGCTGCTGGATATACTGGAATATGACCTCCGCTTTGGGCTCTGACCACGCTGTTGCCTGCTGCCAACCTTGACCATTTGCTTTGAAACGTGACTACGCTTTTTGCCTACTGCCCGTCTTGACCACTGCATGGACTATAACTACGCTACCTGGATTACCCCTTTGCTGCCTTGCTGGATTCCCCTCGTATTACCTGGTCTGTACCCATCATATTCCCTGATTCTATGCCTCCTCCTTTGTTCTGTGTCATTGTCAGTAAGTGTCCTTTTGTTTCCCTCTATAGTTGCTTGGTGTGTTTTGTTTAGTCAGCTCTCTTCATGTCCTGGCTCTCTGTTGACAGTTAAAGCATCCTGCTTATTTCTTTTCAGTCCCTGTTCTGTCCACCTTGTCTCTCCTATCCAGTGTCTAGTGCCCTTGTATGTCAGCCCCTTTCCTGTCTCTCCCAGTTACCAGCAGTTATACCTTATCCAGTGTCCCCCGTTTTGGTTTTACGGTTTCCTGTACAATAAACTGTATCGGTTTACCCCACATTGCTGCTCCACGCCACTCTGTCATCGCATCCCGGGCTTGGCCTTGCTGCCCCGTGACACATATTGCCGAAAACACGGTGAGTTCACTAGTTGGTGAATAGTCACCATATTTTCCTGAAATTTATGTCACTGATGCAGTTATCAGACGTCGGTGAAAGCCTCTGAATTGTGCAGATTAACCTCTGAATTGGCAAATTCCACTGGACTATAAAAAAAAAAGTCTCTTTAAATGAAGTTTCAATTAAAAATGTGTCTAAAATTGTCCTTGGGAAAAAAAATATTGTATCTGTTACAAAATAAAATCTTTAAGCTAAAATATAAATGTAGTCTAAAAAATTACAAAAAGGTCTTTTTAAAATATAAAGTAAAAAATGTTTTTTGCAAATAATATTTAAAAAAAGCTATTGCTTTATTACATTGAAACCTATGGAATTTGCCTTTTTGAAACACTGACGATCAAGACCTTTCGGAGCCAGTTGGTTTTCTGTGAATAGAAGACACGATAGTTTTCTATGGGACAATTCTAGTGCTGCCAAATTGCACCTTGCTACACTGTTCACTTGTATTTGATGAATTGAAAAGTTTTTGAAGAGATGAATTGCCCTGAACAGATTGCGCCAATTAGGTTAGTGAGTTATCGCTATAGTTTGCCCCTTTCAGTGATCCTAAGGGACACACCATGCTTAGAGCCCTCTGATCGGCTCTATGGGCCAAATAGAGGCAAATCGACAGCTTTGCGAATGGACTAATGGCCCTGAAGTTGAACCAAACCATTTGTGCAACTCAGAGGTTTGTGAAGAATCGTGGGGGGCTGGAAGGCTTACTAACCTGGACGTGGGGGGCTGGAAGGCTTACTAACCTGGACGTGGGGGGGCTGGAAGGCTTACCAACCTGGACGTGGGGGGGGGGGCTGGCAGGGTTACCAACCTGGACGTGGGGGGGGGCTGGGCTGGAAGGGTTACCAATAGGGATGAGCTGTTCGGGTTCGGACGGTTCGGAGTTCGACCCGAACTTTGGCAGTTCGAAGGTTCGCGAATTGCGAACTTTTTGGGCGTGTTCGGGTTCGAAATTTTTTTTTGAAAAAAGTATAGAAAATGCTTAAAAAAATACAAAAAAATCTAGAAATAGACTCTTTACTGCAGAATATTATAAGCAACGGTTTATTAGATATTGAATTAAAAACTAATGTGTACGTGCAAATATTATCAACTCTAAATGACCTCTGTTCACAAGCGGGCATAACACCAGGTGTTTTTAGTCTGGTAATCAATTTGATACATTGTACAAGATTTGTACTGAGGGTGGGGTGGTGTCTGCTTCTGATTGAGATTTGAGAATTAATTTCCCTAAAACATCTAATATGCTGCATTTAACTGGTGTTTGAAAAAAATCTAAAGCAATGTTATTTTTCACCTCGGGATTAAACATTCACAGGGTTATTCAGTGAGCGGTGAAAAGCAGGAGAATAACTGGAGAAGTGAAAATTCTAGGTCAAAATAGCCAAACCAGAAAAATTCTCCCATTTATCTCACTTTCCAAATCGGCTATTTGGTCTAGATTGCTCTCTTCTCTTGCCAGTTCTCCTGGCTTTCACCTCTCTCAGGGTTGTTCAGAGAAAGGTGAAAACCAGGAGAATGGCAGGAAAAGAGAACAATCTGGACCAAATAGCCGATTTGTAAAGTGAGAAGTCTAGGGTCAGACTAACGCATTTTTCGCAGCGACCGTCAAAAAGTGCGTCCGAACGCATTGCCGTATTTTTTTCACGGATTGCGCGAAAACTGTCATACGATGCGCATTTTTGTGCGTGATTTTTTACGGATCCAAACCAGGAAACTTTGGGTGTCTGGACGTTATGTTGGCCGGACATGAGCAGGGTCTGACGTCTCCAAATCACGCACACACGCCGCTAGTGGACGCAGCGCACTCTGTACGTCCGTACTAGCGGTTCTGCGTTCTTGAAAAAATGCGTTCATTTTCCACTTGCGTTGCGCAGCCGGACTTTCGTGCAACCGTACTTCATATATTTGCTGTCATTGCCCCGTCATTTGCTGCTAGTGCGGCTGTGATTAAGTGCGCCTAAACGCACGTTAAAAATTCGCTAGTCTGACCCTAGCCTAAATGGGAGAATTTTTCTGGTTTGGCTATTTTGATCTAGAATTTTCCCTTCTCCAGTCATTCTCCTGCTCTTCACCGCTCTCTGAATAACCCTGACAGGGTTATTCAGAGAAAGGTGAAACTCAGGAGAATGACTGGAGAATGGAAAATTCTAGGTCAAAATAGCCGAACCAGAAAAATTCTCCCATTTATCTCTTTCCAAATTTGCTTTTTGGTCTAGAAGTTTCCATTCTCCTGCTTTTCACCGCCAAAAAATCAGTAAACTTTTTCTGCGTGTCCGAAAATGTCTCCTCTTTTCATACAGACTGCCGCCCCAAGCAGTTGTTTATGGATAGATTAAAGGAAAAGCATTTACCATCATTTGAAATGTCATTTTTTGGTTTTTACATATTTCTATACATCCTAGAAATCCGCCACTTCACGGGCAGGTTATGGGGACCTCCTAGGCACGATATTTGAATGAATTTTTCGTTTTTATTTTTAACCCATATTTCATGAAAAACTCATTGTCCCTTTAAAAACTTTTTGTTTTTTTTTAAACTTTTTGTCCTGGTTTCCTGTCCCCCAGGGCACTACCCGGACCCCCATACACCTTTTATGGCAAATATGTAGCATATATGCCCTCTTGGAGGGCACTCCAAAAAACCGAATTTTCAGCCCCATTGACTTGCATGGGGGTTCGGGTTTGGTCCCGAACAAATGGGAAGTTCGGGTTCGGGCTCGAACCAAACTCGGGGTGTTCGGCTCATCCCTAGTTACCAACCTGGACGTGGGGGGGGGGGCTGGGCTGGAAGGGTTACCAACCTGGACGTGGTGGTGGGGGAAGCTGGAAGGGTTACTAACCCAAGAAGTCCATAAGGCAGGGCTTTGGCAGGCATTTGCCACACTGTGAGGTGCTTTCACTGCGTGTATCTCGCAACACACCTATGCATTGCGTCAAGTGCTTGCTGATGCCACTCTTGATTTTCTGGATTAGGCTAATGACAGACACAGTTATCACGTCCGTGTTGCTGCACAGTTTAACGTCCGCTGTAGCATAGAATCATGAGCAATAGAGACCCACACATGAAGTACGTGCGCACCGAACTGCGCACGCACAACGCGAGTTAGGCAAGAACGTAAAACCGCTAGACGGACGCGCAGAGTGCACCACATCCGCATAGCATTCTGAGTGATGAGATGTCAGACGCAGCGCATTTGCAACGTCCAGCACCTTGACGCACAAAATGGCTTTTCATAACCTCTTCAAATTTTCTGGGTTTTGTCATATTTTGTTTCCCATAAGTCCCTTTTTTTTTTTTTTTTTTTTCTCTCTACGTCCGTCAAAAAAAACAGACTGTGTGGTGTCTACAGTATCTAACGTCAGTACGTCTGTCCGTTGTGCACGTGCGCTCAGACTGCGTTCTTCTGACATTGGCCTTAATAGTACTAAATCTTTATCACACGCTATGTACATTTTCTAGAAAATGCAAACCAGCAGGTAATGGATGCCAACATGCATATTTTGCTTTTATTTATTGATTTTGCAATGCTTGATATTCAAGCATTGCAATCTGCAGTGGAATCCTCATCGTCAGAGTGGAATTCCTGAGGCTTGCGTGCATATTTAATATATATATTTTTTTCCATCTCCTCAGTTGTGCTTGGTTTTTTTTTCTCCTTGATGTGCTCAGCATGCTGAGGGAGTTTCATTTTGCAGAGGTGCCTCTCTTTCTGCGGTGTGCGTGTGTATCGAGCAGCAGAGAGCACACGTTCAATGTGGCAACGCTTCCATCGTAACCTTGTGTACATTTTCCCTTCCCAAGGTTATTGACTGTGCAGAAGGCGCAGCTTTCCGAGGGTATCCGATTTCATGGAGACCATTTTGGCTACCTTCAAATGCATTGCAAGCATCCCCAGCATAAAAGCAATGTCGCCATGCCATGTTGCCAGGCATTCGTTGTGGAATTAAGAGGTGTTTTCTGTATGACAGCTTGCATGCGCTGACAATTAATAAAACACGTTTAGTTTTCTGAAAGATTAGTGAAATCCATTAGCGGGGGTGTTGAATAATTCCGCCTGACATCCATAGAATTTAACACACCTAAAATTAGCGATTACAACAAGCCTCTTCTATGAACTCCTTCTCACGTGTTCTGTGTCACTTAACAATTTTGGAGCATCACCGTAATAAAGGATCTTTCTTTAGCTGAACCTTTGTTCTAAATGTGTAATATAGAAGTGTGTATGCATTAAAATGTATATTTTGGAATGCCAAATAATTGCATAGAAAATAAACATAGTCTTGTGCTCTAATACAAAAAACTATGGTCATCTGTGGTATTGCCAGTCTCCCTTCCCCCCCCGAGGGGGGAAAAGGTGGGGTACTCTTCATGAAGAGGAGTGTTGTAGCAGGGGGGCAATTGCACCCCAGGTGCTTGTCTGGGGGGAGGGGTGTGCTGTAAGCAGACGCAGCCTGACCAACAGGGTCACCCTTTTTGGCTGCAGATGGAGGAAGACATCGGGATTCCCTGCAGCATGTGGCAGCTATCCCCCACAAGTCCTGGGTTTCCCCGTAGCTTTGTGTGTCCTCTCTGGGTTTGAGGGGGGGGGGGGGGGAGTCTCATGATAGTCTGACTTCCTGGACGTAAGACAATGCCATGGGACCTCCCCTGCCCACTGACGTCATCGCATATGGCCACGAATATGTCCCAGCTGGACAGGGAGATCCGATGGAGATACGGGGGTCCAAAGGTACCTTAGAATATATAGGACGATACCTGGTATCGTTGGAAAGGCCAGAGCTGAGCATGGCCTTTCAAATGATATGAAGCATGACTAGGTTTATTTTTTAAAAAAAAAATTTTTTATTGATTTATTATAAAGTGAAGCACTGTTGTTAACATTTAATTTGTAAAATGGACAATGATGCTGCACTAACTCACCATCTCCCATGATGCCAGCAATTGTCGAGGTGATTGAACAATGCGTACTAATGCATTATGCAATCAAAAATCTAAACTGCGTTGAGGTGCACAGGGGGTTCTTTGTATACCAACAATATAAAATATGACCCAGTAAGGTGTAAAAATAGAAAGTAGATTTTGCATTAAATATTTTTTTTCTAATTTCTAAGGTGGTGGCAATATATGCTTAGGGCAGCAGCATTGTTTGCTTTAGAATTCACCTTGTTTCAACTCCGAGACCAAGCTGCGGAGAGCAGACGTACTTTGGACCCCTGTATTTCCATTATTTAAACCCTGCAAAGTCATGTTGGGTGTCATTAGACGGGTCAGAGTCTGGTTAGTCTAATGATGCCAAACATCACCATGTAAAACGTCATGTAAAAAAAAAAAAAAACTTATTTTTATTCCAAAGCAATGGCATTGTCAATTTGCCACGTGTAAAATGAGCAATACCACTACCTTTACTGTCTCATTTCCCAGTGAGCAAGTTCAGTGTTTTATACATACCGTATATACTCGGGTATAAGCCGACCCCCCCCCCCCCCTACTTTTTCCCAAAAAACCTGTGAAAACTTATTGACTCGCGTATAAACCGAAGTGGGATATTGCCCCAGCTCACACATGGATATTGCCCCAGCTCACACATGGATATTGCCCCAGCTCACACATGGATATTGCCCCAGCTCACACATGGATATTGCCCCAGCTCACACATGGATATGCCCCAGCTCACACATGGATTGCCCCAGCTCACACATGGATATGCCCCAGCTCACACATGGATATGCCCCAGCTCACACATGGATATGCCCCAGCTCACACATGGATATGCCCCAGCTCACACATGGATATGCCCCAGCTCACACATGGATATGCCCCAGCTCACACATGGATATGCCCCAGCTCACACATGGATATGCCCCAGCTCACACATGGATATGCCCCAGCTCACACATGGATTTGCCCCAGCTCACACATGGATTTGCCCCAGCTCACACATGGATTTGCCCCAGCTCACACATGGATTTGCCCCAGCTCACACATGGATTTGCCCCCAGCTCACACATGGATTTGCCCCCAGCTCACACATGGATTTGCCCCCAGCTCACACATGGATTTGCCCCCGCTCACACATGGATTTGCCCCAGCTCACACATGGATTTGCCCCCAGCTCACACATGGATTTGCCCCCAGCTCACACATGGATTTGCCCCCAGCTCACACATGGATTTGCCCCCAGCTCACACATGGATTTGCCCCCAGCTCACACATGGATTTGCCCCCAGCTCACACATGGATTTGCCCCCAGCTCACACATGGATTTGCCCCCAGCTCACACATGGATTTGCCCCCAGCTCACACATGGATTTGCCCCCAGCTCACACATGGATTTGCCCCCAGCTCACACATGGATTTGCCCCCAGCTCACACATGGATTTGCCCCCATCTCACACATGGATTTGCCCCCATCTCACACATGGATTTGCCCCCATCTCATGGATACTGCCCCCATCTCATGGATACTGCCCCCATCTCATGGATACTGCCCCCATCTCATGGATACTGCCCCCATCTCATGGATACTGCCCCCATCTCATGGATACTGCCCCCATCTCATGGATACTGCCCCAGCTCTCACCTGGATATTGCCCCAGCGGCAGCCAGCTCTCACATGGATACTTGCCCCTGCTCCGGATCCAGCAGGGGTTGAGGGGGCCCAGATGCCGGGCAGCGGGAGTGCCTGCCCGGTCCTGAACACTGAGTCCGTCCTTGTTGAAGGGGATGCGGCTGCATGCGTGCACAGGTCACGCAGTCCGGCCAGTCAGGTGGTACAGAGACTCAGTACTACCTGATTAGCCGGACCACGTGACCGGCTGCGCCTGCATGCAGCCGCATCCCCTTCAACACGGACAGACTCAGTGTTCAGGACCTTGACTCGGGTATAAGCCGAATCGCTGTTTTTTGACTCAAAATCTGAGTCAAAAAACTCGGCTTATACCCGAGTATATACGGTGGTTATATTATTCAAAAGACACAATGCGTCAAATTTATTTTTTTTCAGTTTTCGTTAAAATTGCATATTTTCTCAGAAAAGGGAGCTTGTTACTGCATTTTTCTCATTTTCCAAACAAGAGTGCCCCCTAGAATATATACAACCACAAAGGTTTGGATGATAAAATATGCTGTAAATGATTGAAATCTGAATAGAAATTTACATCACTTTACACTTTTTGTTATAGCATTCTGACAGGACATGAGGTATACACACAATAATTAATAGATTTTGAATCTGCCGAGCCTGCTGACAATAAGGATATATAATTTGTCTGGGTCCTATGAAAAACATGGCTTCAAATCGCGTTTAAAAATGGTGAGCATGAAAGGTTCAAAATGAGCTCAGTGCATGATGATGAAATGGCTCAGTAATGAAGGGGTTAAGGGCCACGGCACTGCCTTCGTCCCAGTGCACCTCCTCTGCAGTGCTGGGAGGAAGTGATTTGTGTAATATATTCCTTCCTCCCAGCGTTGGCAGCCGCGCAGGAGAAAGATTGGATCTTTGCTGGATCCAGGGTAAGCCCCCACTCGGCTGGTAATGTTCGGTGGGGGGCATCATGGAGGGAGGGGAATGAACCGGGAAAAGGAGCATGCGTTAGTCCGTGAAAAGAGTCCCAGGTTTCACAAGTCTGCCATTTAGCGAGAAACTGAATGCAGGTTAATACACAGGAAAAAAAAGAATATGGGGGGGCGCGCTAGGGAAGGACTTACCTCCAGGCGCCTCCTGACTTTGGCTGCTCGCTGCCTGGTGCTTTACAGAAGCAATGAAAAGATGGCACCACTCCCATGCAGCCAATGAATAGATGCAATGGGCTGGAGATGTTCTCAACGTCCTAGCAGAGGAGCATCTGCCCTGCCGATAGGTACCGGTACAGAGTACTGGCTCATAGTGGCAGAAGAAAGCCCTGGGTATATCACCCATATATCCATATTGACACAAAAAATCTAGTCCTCTACGCTAGAACAACCATATATTCTCCGTTTTTAAGAATTTCGATATCGCCGCATGTTCTGAAGTGTTTTGCAATTGGGAAATATAAGAGACCTGAACGTACATATAGAGCAGACAACGCTGCCTAATGGGTATCCATTCAGCACTTTTAAGTGCTCTGGCAGACATCCCATGAGCCTGTAATCTAAACGAATGAAATGGACATGAGGCAGAAGTAATTGGAGTATGAAGCTAGTGGCCAGATAGAGTATAGCAGGTAACTGCATGAGGAATAACCTTGTGTTGAAATCGGAGGGGCATAAATTATGGATTCCAGGTGGATGGGGAGGAGAGGTGGCAATGATGGCTGGGGGTACTGTGCTTTGCTGCTTCTTACAGTGGAAAGATGACTGATAACAGGGGGATACTGTGCCAATGATAAAGGATCAGTTTCATAAACACTTAATCCTTATGCTTTCAAGGAATTTATTATATGGAATGGGACAGACTGAGCAGTAGATTAGAGTTTGGGTTGTAAATTGTGTGTCTCCTGACTCAACAGCTACCGTAGCTCTGACAGTTTAACCTAGGAATGTGGAATTTTGATGGTGCATTGGTTTTATGATGTAAGCACCCACTTAGGATGGAGTTTTGGAAATTCTGACCCTAAGGGGGGGGTGACTATTTTAAACAGGATATCTATATCTCAAAAACTGAAGAGGTTACAGATGTGAAAATTGGTATTTATATTCTTGAGGGGGGGGGGGCACAAATTTTACCATTTTCTGAAAATCCAGTGGGGGGGGGTGAATATTCTAAAGGGGATACCTATATCCCAAAACCCAAATATGTTACAGGTGTGAAAATTGGTGTTTACAATCTTCTTGAAAAATGAAAGAAAAGAACATGTTTTGCCATTTTCCAAAAATCCAGTTAATACACTAGATCAGCAGATCAGAGGGATGCTGTTACTTAACACTGAATGGAGTCTCTATGCAGCTCCTCTCAGTTAGGGCTTGCACACTACCTCACTGCTCCAGCATGTCTGCTTCCCTCTCACAGCCAGAGCTCACACACTCCCGCTCTGCTCTTTGTGAGAACCTGTGATTTATTATTGCAAAACCTCAAACCATCTAAGCTTTGTAATGGCACCAGATTGCAAGTGAAAGCACTCTGTAGAAATGTGAGGCTACAGTGCTAACCTGTTGTGGCCGGGAGATTCATACCATGATTACCTGTTACACCTTCAGAATATTCATTTCACTTGAAAAGACTTCAGTTCACCCTAAAGATTTGTTTCGCAATGACTATCAACCTCGAACTAGACTTTAATGGCAGCTGGGATTGACCTAAGGGCAGACTGCTTTCCACATGGTCAGTTTTACATTGCCTTTTCCAGACTGAGCTCACCTTACTCTGCTCATCCGAGCACCTGAAAGAACAGGTTTTTGTTTTTTTTCTATGTTCCAGATGCAAAAAAACTTTTTTTCTGTCTTTGTCGTTTTTGTATTCAAAACACACAAAAAAATTCATGGACGCATGTGAATGAAACAACTTTGTTTTGTAATGAAGTGAAGTCGCGGGCAAAAGCTAGTATAGAATAGAATATATATGTATAATGCATCTTAAGTCAAATATGCAACGGGTAAAGCTGCATGAATTCCTTAATTTTCTATCATTTGGAGTTTGAGATCTACTTTGCTTTTTCACATTTTACAAAAATCAAGGAAAGGCAATTTTTATTTATTTTATTGTAATATCCCTCTGAGCATCGCTGCATTACTTGGAAAGGCTGGTCAAATAATAACGTTTATGGTCAATGCTAGATAGCCAAATGAACACTACAAGAATATCCATATTAAAAACTTTAGGAGGTGGACAATACCACTCTATACATAATGAGCACAGAGCTTTGGTGTCCTGTAAAACACTGTCCGTTTATAAGGGAAACTCGTCTCCTATATTTTCACTTCTCATACATGCTATATTTTCTGTTGCACATGCTCTGGCAAGATCTGCCATGGAAAATCACCTATTTTACAAAACCCTGATTTTCTATATAGTGTAGAGTTCTAGTAACTTGATTGTTTATTCGTAACAATTATATTTCCGTTCTTATTCATTCTTTTATTAATTGCTACTTTCATGGCAGAAGAACCCATAAAGGGGGGGGGTGCGCCGCAAAAGTCTCCATTATAATGCTAGTAAATTGAGATATTTAAGATGTTATTCACAAAGCATTTACATTTTGGTGCACTATGGAGATTCCATTTCAGCGAAAATATGGTGGATTTACTAATCCCCCCCCCCCATAGTGTCACTTTAGTGTGAAGATGGATTCGCAGAAGTCTCATGAAAAAGTAGACTGTTGCCGAAGAGCGGCCAACTGGCCTTGGCAAAATCCACCTACCTGCAGAAAATAAAAACCTGAAGTCGTCTATTCTCGTAAGGGGTGATTAAACCAATTCAAAAGAGTCTAACAATAATAGGTACCTTTTTTTTAAAAAGATAATTTAAAAAAGGCTTAAATTGGGTAACACAAATCTAGTTTAACCCCGTAAAGTACCACTGACGTACATAGTATGTCCTTGGTCCTCATGGGGAATTTTCCCCAGGACATACTATGTACGTCATGGTCCTTAAACTCCCCCATCCCTCCCTATATTAACCTCTCTGGCTGGTCTCCCATGCCAGAATGGCTACCTTGAAGCCAGCCTGACGTTTTTATGGGCCCCAGTCGTCGTGATGATGTCATCGCCGCGCACAATGTCATTTTCAGGCACCCACCCGGTGCCTACAGGGGGAACCTGAAAGGAGGGGGGTCCTTTGGTCCACTCTCCCTCTAACGTCTGGAGATGGGGAAAAGGTACTGCTAGGTTCAATGTAAAAATAAAATGTTAAAATTGTCTCGGGTGAATAATAAAATAGGACTTCGAATCATGTTTAAACATTATGAGCATTAAACCATCAAAATGATCTCTGCACACAGAGGTGAAATGGCTCAGCAGTGAAGGGGTTAAAAAGCAAAAAACATGTAAAAATTGGGTATTTCTAAGTTCAGGACAAAATTTAGAAACTATTTAGCCGGAAGTGTTTTGCGCCGAGTCTTGCTGGAGAGCTTAGCCGGGTGCGAGCTAGCAAGGTGGGAGAGAGATTGGCAGCGGTCCCTGGATGGTCTGGAAGCGAAGGATTCAGTGATTATGCCCTCCCAAATACTCATCGAGACGCAGTATAGGTTGTAGGTAAATCAGAGTGTATTTAGAATGGGAACAGACAGTGCTTATATACAAAATACAGCCATGCACATTCAGAATTCCCGCCCACCCCAACAGTTCTGATTGGTTGGTTCCAAGACCACTGCAGGCTTCTTTCAGGTCCTCTTCAGTCTTCACTTGGGTCCACTGGTTGTATGCAGATTAAGTCTTGACCCCACAGTGACCACATACAGTGATTTACATAACCCAATGTGACTCCCAACCTTTTCAAAGAGAAGGCACTTTTGCATAATCCACAAGTTACTCAAACCTATTGTACATTCTATACAAAGGAAAGCATTTGCCACTAGTGGCAGGTAGTGTCTTTAAAAAAAACACATTTAGCTAAAGAAATATAAGTCTATTTAAAACTAAATGAGCAATTGACAATACATTTAAAACCACACAATATAACTGAGCATGAAGTATTTTGGAGTTTGAAGTGTGGAGCGCTACATCTGTGACTGATACATTGTTGCAAGCATGTACTCCATGGTTACTAGCAGGATGGTGCAGGGGAAAAACATGATTAATTAAAAGTCTAGCAACAGTTTTACATTAAATCTACCAAAGGAAATTAGTTCCTATAAATAAAGGGTAAACAAAATATAACAAAATAAGAATGAAATTAAACTAAATCCTGTGGCGGCTGATCCGTCACACGCACCCCATACAAAAATTGTTAGTGCAGCATCATTGTTCACATTATAATTGAAATGGGAACAATATTGCTGCATTAACAAAATAAAACTTTTTTTTTTTTCCATAATATTTTTTCATTTTTTTGTAACTTCATTGGAATCCCCTATCTCCACCATTGGTGGCAGCTAGGGGATAACTCCAGAACGGACTTCATCACGCTATGCACGATGACTCCAGTTGTCAGGGGGAGATCCCGGAAGCTTGGCCGACATCAAAGACGTCTGCCAGCTCCGGGAGAGTATTGCAATCCGGCACTTTCCAAACTGTGCCTGCCTTTTAATCGCTGGCCCCAGCCGATCTGGAGGGAGAGGGGTCCAAAGGACCTTCCCCCCCCCTCCCTTTCAGGCACCTCCTCCGCACTCGCGGGGGGGGGGGGGCGCCTGAAATAGATGCCAGCGCAATGACATCTGTTGTCCCTGCCGGGGTCCGGGAGTGCCGGGCTGACATCCAAGATGTCAGCCCACACCAGGGGGGCGCAGCAATCAGCCAGAATCCCGGCCGATTGCTGCCTCCTGTGCTAGGACGCGCTCAGCGTGTCCATAGCGCAGGAGCAGCAGTTGGCAGGACACGCTGAGCGCGTCCTTAGCAGCCAAGTGGTTAAAGTTTGAAAAAGTGTTTTTTTTTTTTTCGTTTTTAAATATTTTTTTTCCAATCATATTTCATAATTGTTTTAGTAAATTATACAATATGATGGAATTCAGTTTACTGAATGAATGAACTGCCCTGAAATGTCAGTTTGCGACTTAGTGAATAACCCCTTTTTAGTCTTATCAAATATCTATGGAATACAGTGAAATTAAAAGTTTATTTCTTATTTATTTTTGTCCATGATGGCCTCGCTGGGCATTCTAAAGAGAAGCCACAAGGTCTTGATGATTGAGAATCAATCATTTTAAATGGCATTCTCGGGTCACGAGGTCAGGTCAGCGTTTTAATGCAGAGTGGATTCATAGAGGCTGTAGCCGCGCGCACATTTGTAGTCATGGCATGTCCAGATTATAAAAACAGAATTTAATTTGAATAAAGAGATCTCCCAGGCACTTGTGTCTTGTTAAAAATCAAATACAAAAAACTGAATTTATGACCGTAATAGAAATGTAAAGTAGCCAGTGTTAGAGATGGCTCTGGTTCTTTTACAAATCTTTTTATTTGGCGGGAGACTGTAAGTTTAGTTTTGCATTTTATGGAAACTTAACTGCCTTTGTTTCTAGGGTTTTGTTTTTTCCCCCTTATCTCTTTCTGTTTAATATTTCCTGCGGAATTATCGGCTTGTGTCAAGCAACTGCATAAACGAGAAGAATGTCAAGTCTGTTTTAAAACACAGCCTGCTAAAGGATGCATGTCCCTTTTTTTTTTAAGTGGAAGTGCTTTAACCATACCTTCCATGTGTCTGTATCTGAATAAGCAGTCATGATTCAGAGTACGTTCCCCCCCCCCCTTCTCCAGGAAAATGGGACAGGGTCCTAAATCAGGAACACTCTGCCTTCCAGAATAATCAGAGAATGTTTGCAACGTTCTATGCTGGTGGTCGTCTCAGATGTCGTAAAAGCATGCGCCCAGGGATCATATATTCATTACACACTTGGAAAATTCAACACCAAATACACGGTTTTGTTTCGGACGTGAAGTACAGTTTCATACAAAACGGGGCAGGCTGCAGAAGTTCACCTCAGGCCTGGTGCAAAGCCGTGCATACCTATGGCTGGGGTCAGACGAGCGTTTTTGAAGAGTGGAAGGAACGTCCATGAAAGTGGAAGTTCCTTCCACTCGGGAACCCGTCTGGCCGTCTCGCTCAGCGCAGTTACTGAGCTCAGTGCTGCAAGGCGTGATCCTCCTATTTGCAGCCTTGTCAATGTGCGTCCTAGCTCTTTGACAGTGAGGCTTGCAGCACGGCCGCTGTCGCGCGTGCTTAACAGCATGTGGCCCGTCACAACGCTGCGATGGGTGCCGGAAGGCACGTCAGCACGGGCACACGCAGTACTCTCGTTTGACCCCAGCCTATGACTTGAAGTTTGTTCGAAGGCCACTTTATTCAGATCCAACGCTAATTCCCAAGTTTGAAGATTGTGTTCTTTCGCCACAATAAACATTGTATAATAACAATGTATAATTTATTCATAATTTTTTCTTATAGGCAAAACTCATTGGATTTTTATTGAAATACAAACACGAGTGATTGTTTCATCTACCTTTTTGTCCCTTGATACAACAGGCAGAGTACCTCGTACTTGGTTTTTGTTGATTAGTGGAATGGAGAAGCAGGAGTGCGACCTTCTTAAAAGCTGCTGACCTGAGATTTTTTTTTCTGCTGTAATAAAAATAAATCCAGCAAGGGGGATGTTATGTGACCCAAGACTGAAATGGCGTAACCATTTCTCTTCATGGATTCAATCAGGCAAAGGACATAAATTTCTGAAATAACCTTTAGTGACCCTGATGCTTGTGAAACCCCTGTGCAGTGCATTCAATATTAGGAGCTCAGGGAATTCTGAAGATCATAGTGCAGATTCTTGGGTACAGCCCCAGCCAACCAAGAACCGTAAAATGAGGTTACGGCAGGAACATGTTGGATGATTCACAGATTGTGATATCACCTGGCCAGAATCCTTTTAGTGTGTCTTTCAAAGTACATGATGGTGATTGCTCCAGTCTAGACCAAGTCCAGAGGTTTTAAATGTAGATAATGGTGAAACGTGACCATTTTTTAGTTGAGGAACAGCTTAGTTAAATGACACTGACCTGGTGTTCACAGCTTAGCCTTTATTTTGGTCAGCTTGATGAGTTGCTTCATGCAAAGGATCCCCCATCTCTTAATTCAGAAAGAAATTTCATGGGAACAATTTTTGTTTGATTTAGGCTGGGGTCAGACCAGCGCACTTTTAACGTGCGTTCTGGCGCACATAATTACGGCCGCACTAGCAGCAGATGACGGGCAATGACGGACAATATACGATGTACGGCCGCACAAAAGTCCGGCCGTGCAACGCAAGTGGAATTTGAACGCATTTTTCTGAACGCTGAACCGCTAGTACTGACGTACTGAGTGCGCAGCTGCGGCATAGCGGCGTGTGTACGTGATTAGGAGATGTCAGACGCTGCTAATGTCCAGCCTACAGAACGTCCAGACGCAAAAAGAGTTTTATTGACGATCCGTACAAAATCACGCCCAAAAATGCGCATTGTCTGACCGTTTTTGCGCATTCCGTGAAAAAATACGTCAATGCGTTCGGACGCACTTACGTCAATGCGTTCTTTCTGACCCTAGCCTAACAGGTCTATTCAAAGAAAGGTGAAACTCAAGTGAAAATTATAGGTCAAAATAACCAAACCAGAAAAATTCTCCCACTTTCCAGATAGGCTATTTGGTCTAGATCAGGGGTCTGCAACCATGGCTCCCTGATGTTTTTGGGAACTACATTTCACATGTGGCTCAGTCAGGCTAATGGGTGACTGAGCCACATTGGAAATGTAGTTCTCAAAACATCAGGGAGCCATGGTTGCTTACCCCTGGTCTAGATAATTCTTCTCCCGCCAGTTCTCCTGGTTTTCACCTTTCTCTGAATAACCCGGATAGTCTGTGTCCATGCACTCATGAGCACAATTTGCATTAACCTGTTCACTGCAGACGGCGTCTCTAACCCCTATGTACTTCCCTCTCTGTTGATGTCATCCCTACTACGTACTTTCCCATCACTCCTGCGAAAATCTAGCTCTCTTCTCTGGGTTCGACTTGCTGACAGCCATTTTGAACTAACTGAATCAATTGTCCCGTGGCATTTTTGGAAACCAAAATGATTCGTTTTCATAATGAATAGAAAACGTAGAACAAAGTTTTCAGCCCGTGCATATGTCTAATTCTTAATATGTTAAATGATATTTATGGAAATGTTTTACTTTACCGGTTAAACGGCAAGTTACATATTTTTAACAGCAAACGTGGAACAGACCTGAATATAACCGGTTATGTACTAAGATATGTTTACACCTACACCGTCTTAAGACTGTGTGCTGATACTGCTAGTATCTTAGAGGGTTAAATCATGTAATCAATAAAAGCTTGACAAGCGCATGGCTGGTCAGTCCATAAACTGTTCTATAAATGTCAAGAATAAAGTCCAGTCCACTAGAATCCTACCAATTTGCTTGATAATTCCCAGCACAGCTGTGATCTGGTTATCCGCACTAGTCTAATAACTCTACGATGGTTTGAACCCATTAAAGCTACCATGCCATTGTGAAATAATCCAAACATTACACGCAAGAGTTGCTTTAACTTGCTATTTTGATAAGCTCTCGTGCACAAAAAACACCGCTTTCCAAATTCTGTGATCAAGGTGATTTGTATGTGGTCAGGAAATCGCTTTCACAATCACCAAACACTGTGTGCATGACGTCAAACTAGTCGGACAGAATGCCGTGCACTGGAAGTGTTCAGAGTGTTGATGATTTCCCCGTGTCTACACCAGTGATTGTTAAAGTGGTTTCATCCAGAAACAAAGTAATTTTTGTTTGTCCTTTTCAACATGGTGTATGCAGTGATTTTTTTTTTTTTTTTTTTTTATCGTCTATTGGTCTCGAGCCATGATTTGTTCCAGCCTTATACAGCGGAGATTGATACTCAAATGGATTTAAATATGGCATCCACAGGCTTCCACGAATGGCACTTTAGGAAAGTGGTGAACGTTTGAGTTTCTCATGTGCATTCGCTTCCCTTGCCATGTATTTTCTATTTCTTTCCATGAACGACATTCAGTTGACCTAATCTCATTTTTAGAATGCAGATGTTCTTAACGGAATCTGGTTCTAAATATATCGGCCTGGGAATAAATCATTTATGGTTGACTGACCCAAAGAGAAAGGACCGGAGATCACGGATTGCAATTACTACAAAAGGAACTCTAGACTTTACTCATCCGTACAACTTTTATAGGTTTAGAGTGTCGCTTTAAAATGGTCAGAATGTAAGGAGTGCACCCCCTCCCCCTTGCCCCCGTCTGGCAGAAAAGCTGGGTGGAGGACTTTCTCCACCCAGTGTCAACAGTAGCTGGAATTTTTTAATTTCTCTGCTGCCAGTTACTAGTGACATCAGCACACAGAGCGTGCTGACATCACCCTCTCAGACCACCTTTGCTAGTGAGTGGATAGGAACTGCACATGCGCAGGTAGCTATGATGCATCGCTCCGCACAGGCGCTACAGAACTTGCATATGTGAAGTTTCCCCCGGGTTACCAAAGGTGTGCGTATTCTGACACATTGGGTACCTCGGGTTGCTCTTTGCAGCCTGTTCTTCCCATTTATTATGTATTTTACCAGGAAGGATACATTGAGATTTCTCTCCTTTTCAAGTATAGCCTGGGTTCAAGAACATTGAATTGATTTGTTACAGTAGGTACAGAAATACGAAGTAATAAGATGTAACATACTGAATATACTTCCTACATAATGTATAGATTTGAGTTGTTTAATATCTTACATGTTTACAGGTGCATTCTGTATCGCGGTATATTAACCCCTTAAGGACGGGAGTAATTTTACGACTTTGGCGCTCTTTCGGAAGTGAAGTTTGCTGATGTTTTTGCTCATCATGTTTAAACGCGGTTTTAAGTAACGTATTATTATACCACCCAGACAAATTATATATCGTTCTTTCCGGCAGACTCGGCAGATTAATAATATATCATAATTATATATATACGTCATGTCCTGCCAGAATGCTATAACAAAAAATGTAAAAAAATGTGAATTTTCAATAAAATTTCAATCATCCACAGTGTGTAAAGTGTTTTTTTTTTTAACATTTTATTATCCGATCCTTTGCGGTTATATTCTATGGGGTAGACTTGGGAACCCATTTTTTTTTTTTGGGGGGGGGAATTACGTGATTTTAGCTAAACCCCCCCCAAAAAATCATTGGTGAAGCATCATTGTTCACATTATAATTGAAATGTGAACAATAATGCTGCATCAAAAAAAAAAAAAAGCACGTTTTTATTTTTTATTAATTAATTGTTTTATAATTTTTATTTTTTACACTTTTATTTTACTTTTTTCATTGTCATGTTTGATATCGTTGGAAAGGCCATGCTCAGACCTTTCCATCGATATCAGGCATGACCCCCTAGCTGCCACCGATCAGGAGATAAAGGGGTTCAAAGAACCCCCCTATCTCCTGCAAGGGATTTCCATAGGAAATCCCTTTGCAGCTAGGGGCTTCCCCAGTTAACTGACATCATCGCGCATGGCGCGATGAGTCAGTTGACGCGGGGGGGGACCCAGAGGTGGGGGCTACCATCCAAGATGGCGGCCTCCACCGGAAATAGGCCGCGATCGGGCACAAATTAGTGCCCGGTCGCGACCTGGCAACTCATGGGTTAACCCCCATACATCGCTGGAAAGGTCAGGCTGTGACCCTTCCAGCGATGCTGGCCACAGCCTTGTAGCACCCGGCGATGGGGAGATAGAGGGATCTGAAGGATCCCTCTCCTCCCCTCCAGGCGCTTCCCCATGCTCCGGCGGGGGGGGGGGCGCCTGAAACTGACGTCATCGCGCCAGCGCGATGACGTCAGTGCGCCGGGAGGCTTGAAAATACGCAGATCAGGCTTCATCGAAGCCAGATCAGCGTGGGAGCCGCCGGGGAGGTAAGTATTACCGCCGGCTGGGCTCCTAATGCCGAGGACGTTCCATGCCGTCCTGCGGCATTAAAGCCCGCCAAATGCAGGACGGCATGGAACGCCCTGCGGCGTTAAGGGGTTAAGAGATCTCTTAAGTAATTTAAGATTGAGGGAAGATTTGATGGCGTCTGGGAGGTTATTCCATAATTGCGGTGCTCTGTAGGAAAATGAGGATAGAGACACTTTTTTTTTGTATTGTGGTATTGCAAGTAAGGTGCTGGTCCTGGTTCGGAGGTTATGAGAGAACTGCTGGGGGAGGCAGCCTTTTAAGGTAGGGTGATGGCTTCCCCGAAAAGCTCTTAAACACCAGGTTGGAAAGGTGAAGGATTCGTCTAGATTCCAGCTGCGGACAGTTTAGCTCTTTTAACATGTCACAATGGTGGGTTACTACTTCGTATAACTCATTCTGCCGCTTTGTGCTACAATGTAGTAAGTTTATGAAGGTGTGTTTGCGGGGCAACTGCATACACTACATCTCCGTATTCAATAGCCAGCATAAGCATTTGTTGTACAATTGCTGAGGTCATATTGTGTATAATTAAGGTTTTTCTGCATTGTACAGCTTCCCCCCCCCCTCCTGAATTTTTTTTTTTTTTTTTTTTGACGGATAGTGAAAGGAACCCTATTTTTCTAGATGTGCAAGGTAGAACGTGTGTTTGTAATCATGCCAAACATTCCAGGGTATGTAAACTTTTGATCAGGCCCATTTGGGTAATTTCTGTTATTAGGATTTGAAAAGGAGCCAAACCAGTATGTGATAAATGGCTTCCTATGAACACTATCTGTAAAAAAATGCACTTTTTTTTTTGGCATGATCACTCCTATTTTCAATATCCATGCCAAAATTTTTGCGAGGGTATGAAAACGTTAGAGCACAACTCAGTCTATGGGTCGTGGATCAGTCTATGGGTCGTGATTGACTGAGAATTGTTGCATTATGGTTGTTAGTTACAATCTTTTTTATAAAGCGTCAACAAATTTTGTAGCGCTATACAATAGGTAGAACCTAAAAAGATACACATTGAGAATAACCTGAGAGGAGGACACAACACAAGCGCTTATACGCAGTCACTTTTTAGATTGCATAAACGGCCTCTGCCCCCAGACTGCATTATCATCTGCTTTTTGGCTTGTCCAATAATGACGTGCTTTATCCTTACTGCACAAAAATAAGGAACAAGTAGTTTGTGTTTTTCAGATACTTATTTAAACTATAATTTTGTATCAAGAACCTTCCTCCTTCTTATTGTACATTATACCACCGCCATTATAGCTCTAGAGTTTCCCTTTAACTGGATTCCAGATACCAATGTAAATGATGTATGAGGTGAGCGATCTATGTTCACTTTGGTTTCTGAAAAGCTGTTGTATTTTGCATAAATATGCAAAATCTTTTATAGATGCTTTAAACAGGCAAAAGTTAATCTTCAAAGTTAAATACATAAATCCATTTTTTTTAATTTATTTTTTTGGATTGTCCTGCAGTTTCTATAAGCATCCAAGCTTGGTCACACTTGTTCTGAGCCATCAGTGATTTAGATGCTTATGTGGGCCAATTTAGGGCATAATCGTTTAAGCATAAATTACTAAGCCTATAAAAGCACAATTTAGACATCCACCGGCATCCCATGATACCTGTGTTCTTTTTGAGACATGCCTGATTTAGGGCGCTGTCCTGCTATCCCATGTTTCTTCTCGGCTTTCACAATTCTTGGGGCACCATCTATAGCAGCATGACACTGGAGCAATAAACATACGAATGAAGCCCTAAATAAACTCCTATGGTCTTCTCTAGAAGGGCAGCCCATCAGCCGAGACACGCTTGGTTGAAATGTGGAAGCAGCCCAGCCTACTGTATCAGGAATGATATGTCAGAAGGTGTGGACACACTCAATTTCATCACTGATGCACTTGGTGTGAGGAACCCCTATCCATTCATTTTCGTGCATCCCAGTGGCTTCAATGCTTGTAATCATGTGTGCTGTAGTACTTGAGAAATGTTTAAGCGTGGTCTGTGTGCACCCTCTTCCCATCCCTCACGTTCGCTCATTATTTCAATAATTGTTCTCCCTGTAGTTTCTTATTTGGGTTTTTCAAAGTATATCCTAATTTGGAACTGGTCCCAGAGCAGCCGAAACTGAATCCTCTGTTCAGTCTCTCCTTTTGTACCTCATTACTTGATTCTTGTCTGCCTCGGGGATTATGTTAATTTTAGACGCTTTACTAATATATTTTACTGAAGTGTGAAAGCGCTTCAATTTCCCTTAGTGTACGTCTGCCAGAATAATATTCTCAAAGTGGTTAAAATGGGAATAATTTGTTCCAGTCACTGTTAATTTTGATTTTTTTTTTGTTCCTTTCCCCTTTATGCCAGTTATAAAATTAAAGTGCTGGGATGCGAAATCTATAATTGCAGATTTGTTCTCGTTAGAGGTTAGTAGTTGTTTGTGTTTTTTTTTTTTTTTTTTTTGTCCAATCTGTTCGCCTATATGCTTCAGTTTTAGGGAAAAAAAAAATATGTGTGTGAATACACCCCTCACGTTTTTGTAAATATTTGATATCTTTTCATGTGACAATACTGAAGAAATGACACTTTGTAGAAAAGTAGTGTAAAGCTTGTTTAACAGTTTAAATTTGCTACATCCTCAAAATAACTCCACACACAGCCATTCATGTCTAAACTACTGGCAACAAGTACATCCCTAAGTGAAAATGTCCAAATTGGGCCCAATTACCCATTTACCCTCCCTGGTGTCATGTGACTTGTTAGTGTTACAAGGTCTCAGGTGTGAATGGGGAGCAGGTGTGTTAAATTTGGTATCTCTCTCTCATACTGGTCACTGGACGTTCAACATGGCACCTCATGGCAAAGAACTCTCGGAGGATCTGAAAAGAATTCTCTACATAAAGATCGCCTAGGCTGTAAGAAGATTGCCAAGACCCTGAAACTGAGCTGCAGCACTGTGGCCAAGACCATACATCGTTTTAACAGGACAGGATCCACTCAGAACAAGCCTCGCCATGGTCTAACAAAGAAGTTGAGTGCACGTGCTCAGCGTCCTATCCAGAGGTTGTCTTTTGGAAATAGACGTATGAATGCTGCCAGCATTGCTGCAGAGGTTGAAGGGGTCGGGGTGGCTCAGCCTGTCAGTGCTCAGACCATATGCAGCACACTGCATCAAATTGGTCTGCGTGGCTGTGGTCCCAGAAGGAAGCCTCTACTAAAGATGATGCACAAGAAAGCCCGCAAACAGTTTGCTGAAGACAAGCAGACTAAGGACCTGGATTACTGGAACCATGTCCTGTGGTCTGATGAGACCAAGATAAACTTATTTGGTTTAGATAGTGTCAAGCGTGTGTGGCGGCAACCAGGTAAGGAGTACAAGGACAAATGTCTTGCCTACAGTCAAGCATGGTGGTGGGAGTGTCATGGTCTGGGGCAGCATTAGTGCAAACACCACAGCCTTGCTAAAGAAGCTGAGGGTAAAGGTGATGGAGTGGCCAAGCATGTCTCCAGACCTAAGCCCTATTGAGCATCTGTGGGGCATCCTCAAAACGGAAGGTGGAGGGGCTTTAGCATCCACCAGCTCTGTCATCATGGAGTGGAAGAGGACTCCAGTGGCAACCTGTGAAGCTCTGGTGAACTCCATGCCCAGGACGGTTAAGGCAGTTCTGGAAATTAATGGTGCCACACAAAATATTGGCACTTTGGGCTCAATTTGGACATTTTACACTTCGGGGGTATACTCCCTTTTGTTGCCAGCGGTTTAGACATTAATGGTTGTGTGTTGAGTTACTTTGAGGGGTCAGAAAATTTACACTGTTATACAAGCTGGACACTCACTACTTTATATTGTAGCAAAGTGTCATTTCTTCAGTGTTGTCACATGAAAATAAAAAATTTACAAAAATGTGAGGTGTGTTCGCACATCTGAGATACTGTGTATATATCTCTCTCTCTCATGATGTGGACATGGTTCCTTGCTGAGACCTGCTAGGCTCCTCTCTGAAATATCTTCTAATGTAGCCACAACTATGCCATTCTCTGGCAGTTGACACAAGATGTGCCAACTGCTGCAGAATGCCAGATTGCACATCTTGTTTTGCGCCATCTGCCATTCTCCAGCAGTTGTTGTATCTTGTGTGTTGAAGTGTTTAGAACCGCTTACCAAATGGTGAAGTTATTGGGTTTGACAGCTCTACGATCATTGTGCCTCTGGCCGGTAATCCAATACTATACAAGCAAATTACATGTAGAAATTATGCCATGAAAGACTATCCAAGCCAAGGGAAGAAAATTAAAATCCAAAATGTTGTCCAGCAGTTTTGCAACCTCGAAACAACTTTTTTTACCTGAAATCTGCAAGAGACCTACTTTCATTTCTGTCTAAACAGCCTCTTGCTCTTTCCATTTCAAATGTTTCAGCTGCTACATCCGTGTTTTCCAAACTTGTCTTCAGGACCCACTGACACCCCAGGTTTGCCAGATATCTGAAGCACAGGTGACATGCTTTGTTGCGCAGTGATTGCAGGATTCCAAGGTAATCCTTAAAATCTGGCCTGTTAGGGGGTCCTGATGACATGTTTGATCAACCCTGACCTACTTCTTTTTGCAAAACTGTCCATACCAATAGCAACCAGTGTAAAAAAAAATAACGGCTTGACAAAAAACTTAGATGGAAAGTAGTGCATTATATAACCATGGTTATTGTTCGTTTTCATGGTTTCTGATTTTCACCTGTCATAAGATTTTTGGATGAACATATCCACTCCTGTTGAAACACAAGTGTACTTGAGGGATGTCTTATGCCTGGCTGTTATTTGGAATTGCCGTCCTTTTGACCAGCTGCCCTTACTATATTTGTTTTGATTACTGCACAAAGTTCCTGTAGGTCCCTTACAGGAAGAATTTTTTGTTCTGCCAGGGGTTTGACACCTTTTAAATGCATTATTTTATGGAGCAAATGCATGGCTCCATCTGCTTTTTTGTTTTAAACATTGAATTGTATGCTGTATTACTTTTTACAAATCCTTTCATTTGAGGTGTTTTTTTATTGTGAGCATGAGGTAATACATCTGTGGGTAATCTATATATTTTTTTTTTTACCTAATAAATCTGGGCAAAGATATTACATCACAATTTTATCGCTCAGTCATGATTTCTGACGATGAAGGAAAGTTCTTCCAATTAGCTAGAAATTTGGTCGAATCAAAAAATTGTGTACAAGAAAAAACTTAAAAGCTGGATTAAAGTGCACCTGTACTGCCCAAGTAGACTTTTGCTGCAATATCCTGGCACACCATGGATAGCATATTGATTTAAATATCAATGAAATGGCTTGTCCCTTGATATGGGATTGCAGGTTGTATATTCCTTGATCGAGGGATGGGTGCCGCCATGTTTTGCACCCTGTTTAGGCGGGACTAACTGGAGGTTGCAGCACAGCGATTCGCTATTGGTCCTCAGGTGTTAGCATGCTGACTGACAACTCTCTATGCAGACAACAGCCAATGGGCTGGGTGGAGGACTGTCCTGTATGCTTGCTGCTCACCATTGGCTCTCCGCGCTACAGTTTGACACGGGGGACAGCAGAACTTTGACCAGCAAGAATTCCTAACACAAAGGGAGTTATTCCCTGTCAACTGAACCCAACTTGTTTAGTGTCGCTTTAAATTGCTTTGACATGTTAACCCCTTAATGACTAAAAACAAAATGCGGAATTGGAAGAATGCCCAGTGACCCACATTGCAGTTGCTAAAATAGAATCAAAGTTGGCAAAAGTTTTGCTTTCTGTTCATCAAAAGGATGTAAAAGTTCCAAAAACATCGTTTTTCTTCATAACACTGCCAAATGGTGCCAAGTCATTATCTGCAGAATCTTCTCACCCCCAGCTATATTGTATCCAGAGAAGCTTAAGCCTGAAAATGGTTTTAAAGAAAATATTTTTTCTCCCTTTCGGAACTGTATATTTCACGTTCTATTGGTAGTTGTGTATTTTTTACTTGGTAAAATTTCCAACGCTATATTTTCTCTAATACACTCAGAAATGGGAACATAGTGGGTGTTCCCTGGTATTCTCTCCACTGTCTCCAGCTTTAATATCACTCTTGAATATATATGAAAAATTAAGGCTCTCTCAGGTTTTATTCATGAAACATTGAAGAGTTGACGAGGGAATATCCGAGGTCAACTCTGCTCTTTTTGCCCACGGGTTTCCAATCCATCTGTATTTCTGCAGAACGAAAGGCTTACAGGTAGAAACGCATACTTTCTTTCCCCCAAGGTCTTGAGGTTTCATTCAGTAAGAGAAAAACATGGAGAGCGCTAAGTAACAATACGTCCTTCTCTAAGCAACAGAGCAAAATAACTCCATTTTGCAGCTGCTGACCTCTGGTCCTGAGGGAGATGTTGAATTCACAGTATTGATTTAAAGGGATACTCTAGGTTCCAGTCTATACATTCCTTATTTCCAATGCTGTTTGTGTAGACTAGGACTTGACTAATAAACTACACTTAACGTGTACCTGCCTTCTGTTGTAGAGACTTTTTTGAAATGTATTCTACTTCCTTAAACCAGGAAATGTATTTTCAATTCTCAAATCGAGTTTTATAGGTTATTTTTTTAACCTGACGCTTCATGGAAGCGGCCATCTTATCTGCTTGTGGGAGTTACCCTTTTCTCAAGCTGTGTGATTGACAGCTCATCTGTGCAATTCAGGGAGCGCTCCAAGGATGAATGTAGTTTTAACTCCCAAAAACAGGTTGTTTCCTCCACCATCCCACTGGTGTGTTGTGCGCTTTTAAACCTTGTACGCACACACAAACTTGACCTCCTAATGACCGGACTGTACTGTACAAAAGTATCCACTGCTGTTTGTACATTTCTGCAGTTTTTGGCTCTAATTTTCGCTTACTCGTTTACTGTACCCACACATTATATACTGTTTTTCTCGCCATTTAAATGAATTTTTCTAAAGATTCAATTATTTTTATCACCTTATTTACTATAAAAAAAATTATGAAATGATTAATAAAAAATGGGGGGGGGGCACCTTTTTGTACTTTGACTCCCCTCCCCCCCCCAACCACCTCCCCAAATCTCTTGCACTTCTACAACTGCCAAAAAAGACACCGGCTAAATGATATATAAATTTTGTCCTCAGTTAGAAATACCCAATGCTTAAATGTTTTTTGCTTTTTAGCCCCATCACTGCGGAGTCATTTCACCTCTTATAATTGAAATGTGAACAATAGGGATGCACCGATACCACTTTTTTAAGGCCGAGTACGAGTACCGATACTTTTTAAAAGTACTCACCGATACCGAGTACCGATACTTTTTATTTAATGTCATGTGACGCTTTCCAATAAGAACAGACCTCATATAAAAATTTATGAGATTTGCCCCCAGCACTCATGGATTTGCCCCCAGCACTCATGGATTTGCCCCCAGCACTCATGGATTTGCCCCCAGCACTCATGGATTTGCCCCCAGCACTCATGGATTTGCCCCCAGCTCTGATGGCTTTGCCCCCAGGTCTCATGGCTTTGCCCCCAGGTCTCATGGATTTACCCGCAGCTCGAACGCTGGGGAAGCTGGCCGCATGCATGAAAAGCACGCGGCCAGCGTTCCCTTCCGGTGCGCCACGATACTCACACATCCTGAAGGTCCGGTCGCTTGTTGGCAGTGATGCAATCACGTGGCCGCCGGGCGCATCTGACGCTGCCTCCAGCCGAGAGAACGCATCACTGCCAAGCGACCGGACCTTCAGGAAGGGTGAGTATCGCGGCGCGCCGGAAGGGAACGCTGGCCGCGTGCTTTTCATGCACGCGGCCAGCTTCCCCAGCCCAGCGGATACCGGCAACCCAGCGCCGGCTTCCGGTATCGGCGGGATGTATCGGGCCGTTTGCACGAGTAACAAGTACTCGTGCAAACGGCAATATCGGCCCCGATACCGACACTAGTATCAGTATCGGTGCATCCCTAGTGAACAATAGAGCTGCATTAATAAAGTTTTTTTAAAATAACATGCCATGCTCTGGCCTTTCCAGTGATACCAAACATGACCTAGCTGCCATCGGTCGGGAGATAATTCCATAATTGACGCCGTTGTGTGGATCGGCACCTAAATTGTTAGACATCGCTGGAAAGGTCACATGCACACGGCGACATCAGTTGGGGAATTAACCTCTAGCTGCTAAGGGATTTCCCTATGGTGGAGATGGGTGGGGCGCGGTCCTTTTTGAAACCCCTATCTCCCGATCGGTGGCAGGGGTCAAGTTTGGTATCATTAGAAAGGTCAAGTATTTTTTATTATTCAATACTGATTTGGAGGGGGATCCCCCTCCCTTTCAGGCACTCTCCCAGCTCTTTCCCGGGGGAGGAGGGGGTACCTGAAACTGACGTCATTGCGCCTGGTGCAATGACTTTCTGTGCAATGGCCAGCATATAAATTGGTGGTCTGACTTCCTTGAATTCAGACCTCAGTGGGACCTTGTGCCATAGAGGGGAGTATACGGAGGTAGGGCCCCCTAAAGACCTAACGTAGCAGGTACGTTCTCAGTCGCTATGCAACCGTTTTCGTAGGATGTTCTTGGTAGCTATGGGTTTAAAGATCTACAGACAAAAACGATATATGTATTTAGATGGAACTCACAGCGGGATCTCAGCACTGTAGGGAAGGGTTAATGGCTAATACTTTCAGAGAATCTGTATCTGTTCAGAAACTAGTGAGGGCAGCCCAGTGTTATCGATGCTCTGTAGGTATTTTGAGATCAGCCAGCAGCTCTGGGGGCGTGCTTGTTTAGATATTTGTTCAGAATTTTCCAGAGGTTTAGGAGACAGATCTTCTTGGGTTCCCAAAAAACAGATTTTTAGATGTTTTTTTAAATTATTTTTTGACAGCGCAGAACACTAAATTGCAGGGATCCTTTTAGGTCTTGATGCATTTGCTTTGTATCCAGTTTTTGCAGTCGTTGCAGTGAGCACTGCCCATACCAGGATGTGACTCGGCCAATCGGGCTACCTCTAAATGTTTTATGGGACTTTTAGTTAATGGGAGCATTAGGGTTGCTGGAAAATAATGTTCTGCTTGGAGAGCCTTACTGAAGAGGATAAAGAGATGAGCTGCACTAGCTAGGAACGTCTGCCACATTGATTTCATGTGATAATCTTGTGTTGTAGAGCGTGCCATAGCTGCACTGATTTTCTGTAAGTTTTGGTGCTGTGGGTTCTTCATTAAACAAAGTTGAGAATGAACAGTGCGACCTGGTGGTTATTGGCGAACTGCATTTGTCATGGGCAATTTGGCTAGTTGCATAAAGAAGCATCCGCTAATCCTCTTGGAATAGCCAGTGTTTCATTTTGCGATTAGCCGACCCGCTTCAACCCCGGCCCTCTACATGTTTTGGAACTAGATTTCCTACTAGGTTTTGTCAGCCGAATGAGTGGCTAAGTATCAAAGATGTAAGTACCGGCTGGGTGGAGTAGAGGTGACATCACTGCTCTGCGTGGAGAGAGCGTGTGGAGACATGGGTTCGATCCCAGCAAGAGCACCTCTCCAGTAAGTGTCCTTGGGTAAGACCCCTAACGATACATACTCGCCACCCAGGACATCTTGAAAATGAGAGACATCTCAATGTATCCTTCCTGGTAAAACCCTTTCTCAAAAAAAAAATATATTTTTTTAAATTCCCAAACCTCAGGAGGGCCAAGGTTGAGTAGCCCTGCGTTACACGATTAGCAGAGCCGGCATTAAGTGCAAGTCTGGTCTCCAATACGTTTTACTTGGAAAGCGAATGAAGCCCGTTGTTTTGGGATAGGCCTTTTTATCAAATGTCATGGACAAAGTTGCCAGTTGTGGGTGGGTGTTCCTGCGGCTGTGCAGCTCTGGGATCCTGAATTCTCATGGTGGTGGACCTACCATTTGATCACTTCACTTTACTCTAAATGCTGCCAATCGGTCGAGCTAAAGGGCATTAAATATCTGCTAGAAAAGTGCTATACAAACATGCTGCTGTGGTATGATGGTAAAACTGGCAATGGGTATCTGCAACCCTTTTTGATCTTTTTTTTGGCCATCTTATATTTTCTAAGGCTGGGGTCAGACGAACGCAGTGCGAACGTGCGTTGAGCCACACTTTATTACGGGAGTAGTAGCAGCAAATGACAGCCAATATGCGAAGTACGGCCGCACGAAAGTTCGGCCGCGCAATGCAAGCGGCAAACTAACGCATTTTTTCGAGAACGTGGAACCGCTAGTACTGACGCACAGAGTACGCTGCGTCGGCATAGCGACGTGTGTGCGTGATTAGGAGACGTCAGACGCTGCACATGTCTGGCCTACATCACGTCCATTTGTTTTTTATAGCTCCATCAAAAAATACGGCCAAAATTGTACATCGTATGACTGCTATTGCGTCTTCCGTGAAAATATGCCTTCGGACGCATCAATGTACTTTTTGACGGTAGACGTGAAAAATGCGTTTGTCTCACCCTAGCCTTAAACAGTCATTTCTTAGATACTGCTTTTTAAAGCGCCTTTTAAACTGGACAAGTGACGGATGTAATGCTTATGACAATGGCCTGTTTGCTATTTATATCAGGAGTTTCAGTAAAGTGCTGCGTGTGATCAGTGGGAGCCTGCATGAGAAGACACATAGCCATTAATAGATAGACTTCCCGGTGCGGGTGTCTTTTACATAATATACAGCAGCTGCTTGGGAGGTTGGTATTTGAATGGCAACTAAATTAAAAAACTTGAAACTTTTCACTTTGGTTCTGCCTCCTGTAGATATTTGTATCTGCTCTTCTCAATGTTTAAGTGTCCCTCAATGCTACGCGTACGTGTGTGCATATACCGAAGCTAAAACTGCACATAATGGGACATTCCTGTACTAGAATACCAAAACACTTTGCAAAATAAAGTAAAAAAAAAAGAAGTACCTTTTTTAAACATTGCAGGTTATTGACCCCACATTTTCAGCAACCCTTCCGATTTGAAATATATAAAAATCACAAGCTACAGATGTATTAAGCCACTGGTATGATTTATTTACTCTCTGATCCCAGAATTCTCACCAAGTCCACTGAGACGACTGCATTAGTATATATTGCAATGCTTTCGGCAGCTGTAAAGCACACAAGGTGCTGCTCACTTGATTAAACTTTATTTGGCATAACACAATGTTTTACTTTTGGCTTCTATGAATCTCTGTAAGCGCTACATCCTGAAGCATATAACTATGAGAAATCCTGATTACCCCGAGTGTTTAAAGTAACTAGTGCCGGCTGGGTGGAGTAGAGGTAACATCAATGCTCTAACCGTGGAGAGAGCCTGTGGAGACGCAGGTTCGATCCCGGCAAGAGCACCTCTCCTGTAAGTGTGCTTGTGCAAGACACTTAAAGGTACATACTCACCACTCAGGACATACTTGAAAACGAGAGAAATCTCAATGTATCCTTCCTGGTAAAATACTTTCCTTAAAAAAAAAACCAAACTAAAAAAAAAAAACTGAAAAGTGTGTGTGTGTGTCTGAGCTGTCCAGGAGTGGCTGTGACATAACCTGACTTTTTCATAAAAAAAAAAAATCTAGTATGGCAAGACACTGGCAAGGAGGAGGGTTCTGTGTTAAAACAGACCCAGGATGCAAAAAGTGGGAAATTGCAGACTTCATTTGCATGTCCTTCCCAGAGTTCCTTGCTCCATAAGGGGAATGTAGCAAATGAGCTCTGTAAGCAGTACTCTAAATTGCCGAGATGTGTAAATGACGTCTGCAATAATAAACTTAAAAAATCTATAATTTTATATTCTATTATTTCTACAGATTGTTGGCCATTTAGAAAGCCTGATGAATGCAAGTGGCAGATATTCCCTGGCTCGTAGAGTTGTACCTCCCTAGCTCCAAAATATTTGAAATATTATTATATGGTAACAACTGTGATTTATTTTTCTCTTGGCATTCTTAACCCCTTAAGGACCAAGGATCTTTTAAAGTCAGTGCATTTATGAGGTAAACACAGGGTTATTCAGAGAACGTGAAAAGCAGAATGACTAGAGAATGAAAAATTCTAGGTCAAAATAGCCAAACCAGAAAAATTCTCCCTTTCATCTCACTTTCCAAATCGGCTATTTTAACCTAGAATTTTTCATTCTCCAGTCATTCTCCTGCTTTTCACGCTCTGAATAACCCTGTTAGTCTGAAGTGTTCCTACCTGGTTCCTGAATGTTGTATCTATTTTTCTATTCCTAGCTGGGGAATAGGAAAGATATATATTTAATGTTTCTAGGGCTGATTTTGTATACACAGTATAATCTTTTGGCAAAGTAATACGATGGCAATTGTAAAATTTTTAGATCTATCCAAAGTTGTTGGAATGTTCTGGTTCTGTCCCACTTAATTGTTGCTCAATTACTTATTTCAATATTCTAGACATTTGACCATTTCTCACCATGGTCGAGTATACTTGATGTTCAAAATCTCCTGCATGAGCTCAACATCAAGTAAATTCAGTCTGGTTATACTCTGGACTGAGCGATGCAAAGGAATTTTGTTTATTGCAAACGGGCTCCAGAATGTGCGTCTGCGTTTTCAGCACCTTGGCAGACATGTCCAAGGTCCTAAAGCTGTTTGAACAGCTTGGGGATCTATTTTTGTTCCACAAACCATGTATTCTAATACAGTGCAGTAGCGCTTTTGCCCAGCAGCGGGAACCCGCATCCTGTCAAATAAGTTTACGGTGTCTAAAAATGTTTATTCGTATATTCTGTAATGGAGAGATGTTTTCCATAAATCCACTGGGTCCTGGAAGTGTGTTCGTGGGAAATTACATGGTAGTGATTGGGGTTAAACAATCATTTTGCAGTCTGATTATTGTAGTTTTCAGGAAACTAAAAAAAAAGAAGTCTGAGAAAGTTAATGAACATCTGTTTATTGTTTACAACGGCTGTTCGTAAAAAAACATACTTAATCCGTTTTTTCCTTTTGTCAAAACAACCCCTTTTGAGGTTTGTTTTTTTTCCCCACATATCTCTTTTGCTTTCTCCCTTTACCCACCATCTCTACTTTTACCTTCAGGTACTGCCACGTCGGGCTAGTAGGCGGGCTTTTTTCTGTTCTTGGTTACATGTGATCTGTTTGTACATTGAATTCTTTGTGTTAGCTTTGTACAAGATCGCCTGTTAATGTTGAACAAACTGTGTCATGATTTCTTGGATATTCCTAAAACCCCTGAAAATTCTGAAATGTTAGAGGGACACTACCACTTACATAAGCTGTAACTAGATTACTTGTGCATTACAAACAAAATCACATTATTAAACACATGCTATTTTTCCACGTAATTGCGTGTAAAAGGAAAAATAAAATTGATCTCCCTACCATTTGACGACCCCCCCCCATGAGGCAACCTTTACCAAATGGGTTTCTTTACTTCTGTGGTTTATCTAATCTACAGTATTTACCATTTTAACCCTTTCACTGCTGAGCCATTTCACGTCTTACAAAAACACATTTTTTTTTATTACTATTATTTTTTTCTTTACTTTAAACATGGTCATGTTTGGTATCATGCTCTGGCCTTTCTAATGATACCAAACATGACCCTGCTAGCTGAAAACCGTCGAGATATTGGGGTTCAAAGGAACCCCCATCTTTCCTTAGGAGTCCAATGAGGACGTTCCCCACACGTCCTCAGCAGTGAAAGGGTTAAGGAGATGTAGGAGGGAATGTGTAGATAAGGCAACAGGGGGTGTTATTTTGTGGTGTAGGGCAGCTCAGTGAGATATGACAGCTTAAAAAACTTCTAATCTACCCCCTGGTGTTGTTCTTCGAATACATCCCACACAATACAATGTGATTTGATACTGATCGACCTATAAATTCCATTATATGGCCTTTGCCACAGAGTAAAGAGCAAGTGAAGATAAGGGGTCGGCCCAGTTTAAAACACAAAATTGATCCGCCCAGTGACAAATATATAGAGTAAAAATCTTTTTAACAAACGAGAAAAACAAAAAGTACATCTAAGATATCCACAACATAAAATGGGCAAAATAAGGTCATTTAATTTTTTTGGTGGTAGTGGCCCTCTGAAGTAACATTATACTTAAGCTTCAGGTTGCTGTTAAAACGGTCCCTTAAATTCCTGTAGCTTCTAAATAACGTGGATATACGTTTATAGGTAATAATTTTAACTGTAGTCCTGTTGTAAAACCTCATTGTTTTTCCACGCGTAGCAATATTAAAAGTGGTTCTGTTACTAATTTAATTACATAAATCCCCAGAATATAAAATTGTTGTCATAAAATAATTGGAAGTATATTTCATCTTGCTTACATTTTGAGTTCGTTCTACTTGCGACTTTTAAATTCTTCTAAATTTTCCTGCAGTAATGGGTAGACGCACCGGAATTTCTTGACTCCGTTTATTTATATTGGATTCCATTCAAGTTGACCTCTGGAACTAGGATTTGTATGAGCATTCCAGATTGAAGACTGTACCATTGTTTCGTTCCACATAGAGCGGCTGAAACACTCAAATGTTAATTGTAGCCTGTATTAAAAGTTGCACATTTTTAAGGTGAGGAACCGATGGGGGAAAAAAAGACTAGTCCACCATGGCCTCTTTAATTGGCTTAAGTGGTCATGGTGACTAGTATATTCTCTGTGACCCAGCTGTCATGACAGTGTTGCGTGACTCAAGCATCCAGCCAGTCCAATGGCTGTCAATGCAAGCACCTTGAAAGACATTGGCTAGGCAGGAGTGTGTTACAGTACGTCCCCCAGCCTTTTGCCCAGAAAGCAGGTCCGTGAGCACTGATGGTTGAATTTCTGGGTGTGGCAAATTGCCCCCTGTTTGGAAGGCTGAAGCAGTCCTCCAGACCCTTGTGGAGGAGGGGGATGGAGGATGACACTTGTATTACTGTGATTATGCGGTTTGTGTTCAATGGTTACAGTGCCTAGAGCAGTGTTTCCCAAAACTGTAGTGAGGACCCTCAACCAGGCCAGATTTTGCAGATCACCTTGGACAATAGCGGACTGAATCCTGCAATCACTGAGCAGCAAGTCAGATCACCTGGGCTGTGCTTCAGCTATATGGCAAACCTGGCGTGTCAGTGGGACAGGTTTGGGAAACACTGGACTAGAGTGTACCTTTTTTAAGCAGGGATCTCAAACTCTGCCCCCCCTCCCCATGGTTATTGCCTACAATTCCCAGTATACTTTGAAGGCCCCAATGCCAGAGAATCATGGGAGTTGTAGTTCATAAACATCTGGGGGGGCAGAGTTTGAGATCCCTGCTTGTAAGCAAAGAGTGGAAGTGCCAAAAACAAACCTGGCATACTCAGAATTAAAAAAAGAAAAGAGTACAGGAGAAAAAACGTTTCTCACAATAGTTGAGCTGCTGGTATTGCTTGGAGGATTTGACATTTTCATGTTCTATATGGTACCCCCTTTTTATACCCGATTGGGGTGTTAACCTAGGTACCATTGGCAATCAGAGGGTTTTATTATGAAAGGTCCCTTTCACCTTTTTAAATTTTCTTTTTTAATCTTCCCTCATGTATTAGTGTAGTGTTAGACATTTTATTGATATGAAACGCAGTCAAACTTGGCATACAATGCCACACATTCAGAAGGCATGGGCAGTCCACCCGATCGTGATTTGCTGTATTGTCTCACATGTATAACCCGTGGCTCTGAGCATTTAATTGCCATTTATCTCTGTGGGTGACACACATCACAATACAATTCCTTTCTGATCTGCTTTATGGTCGATCATCGTTGGTCTCTTGGGTCTCTCCAGCTGTGAGCAGCTGTCTGCCAATATTACAAGTAAACATGCAGTTTAGTCATGATTATGATTAATAAACGTTCTTATGTGACTTACACTCACATATTTCTTATTAAATTGAATATCTATTCACCCCCCCCCCCCAAATGTATGTTGGCGCAAAGTCATTTCATAGCCGTGGCTGCTTTGTCAGTTTCTTTGGGATTTTTGATCAGCCAGTGTATGACTATTTCATGCAGAGTGAGACTGCGGCGGGTGTATTTTCCTGCAGTACTTAAAAATTCATCTGCCTGAGGAGGGAAATCCCTAATCAATGCAAGTCTTCGGATTTTCCTTGTGTATTGCTTTTTAATACATAATTTTTTTTTTCTTATGAAGCATCTGAATTCTATGGCTTACATGGGTCTCTTTTCTTCATGCACTGCCCTTGAGCATAAAGTTTTGTTCCCAGGAAGATATGGTTCTGGTATTCTATGTATGCTGTCTGATCACTCAGTTTCCCCATGTAATAAAGTGGTTTATGGTGAAGTGACCCAGGCTCGGCTATTGGATTGTACTCCTGTGCGGAGCTGATCGAGGCAACATTTAATACAAGCTAAGCTTTTTTGTTCAAGTCTGCCCAATTGCACAGTCTAGGTTTTGCTGTCAGGGGACACCACTAGAAGGACATTGGGTAGCGCGCCGATGTCACCCTCTCACACCACCCGCTCTAGCTATCTGTCTCAGGCAGGCAGCGATGGATCAGATCTGCGCATGCAGGCGTAGCTCCGATCCATCGCTTTGCGCAAGCCTAAGTCCTGTAGCGTTGCGCAATTTGCAGTTACTATGCTACGCAAGTTGTGTAGGAGCGCCGAAAAGCTTCAGACTTCTGGGTTCGAGAGTCCCTGAGCTGAAGTGGTAGAGCCGCACACGGCGAGGGGCAAAAGGGGAGTAGAATCCTCAAAAATAAATAATTGGGCAGAGGTTGCCAGCAGCCTCTGCCCAATTGTTCAGGGACAGAAAAAACAAGCTCTATTTTTAAGAGTATCCCTTTAAACAGTTTGTGCCTTGCTGCACTTCATGTCATGTTTTGTAATGATATGGCTTTGGCAATTATGTGATGGCTTCACGCTTCCTTTTTAGTGGAAGTAAAAAGTGAAACGGTTTTATTTCGTCATATATTCCACTTGTAAAATGTGCAAAATGAAGGAGTCCAGTTTCGGTGAATAACTACAACATTGGAATTTGCATGAACATAAATAATTCTAAAGTATAACCGTGAGACTGGTATTTTTTTTCCCCCTCTCTGTATCTGGATCTACACTCAAAATTTTAGGGGTCTATTCACAAAGCACAGATATTGAATGCAATTTCCGTGCTTTGCATTTCGGCTCACTTCGATGGGTCCACTTCAATAAATATTCTGTGAATTCACTATTTTTCAAATGTTTGCGGTATTTTGCCGAAAATGGAGTCACAAACAGTTAATGGATGTTGACAATAAGCTCCAAATTTCACTGAAATTGCCTCCAAATTCCACCAAAGTGGAGAGGGGGGAAAAGTCTCCTGTTCTCCTAATAGGAGATTAAATCCATAAAAATTAAATAAAAAATGGTCCTTTTTAAAAAATAATAAAAAGGTTTAAGTCTTAATTAAAAACAAAAATATCTCTTAAATACAAGTCTGTTAAAAATGGGTTATTTGTAACAAAATAAAAATGATCTTAAAAAAAATATATTAAAAGGATTACATTTATTACATTGAAACCTATTAGATTCCCCTGTTTAAACCTGATGAATTGAAACACTGAAAAGGAAGTCCTTTTGCTAAAATCTCAGTGCGATTATGCAGTCTGTGAATAGACAAATCAAGAGTTCACAATGGGACAATTTCCGTGCCACCAAATTGCGGTGAAATGCACTGTATTTAGAGAATTGACAGCTTTGTGAATACACATTGTTCGTGGCGACTCGGTGGCAAATTCAAAGGTTACTGAATAACCCTCTTAAAGGGATGAGTGTCATCATGGCCACGTTACATTTATTTGACATCTGTGTGTAGAACTTGTATGTATATTTGTTATTCTGCCTCCCATTGTACAATGCTTTGTAATGTGTTAGCGCTTTATAAAAGCTTGTAACTGTACCCCCCAGGCTTCATTAATCTTGTGAAAACATTGGGTTAAATGGAGGCGTTTCCTTCACTCCACCCAGCGTCATCAGATCGGTCAGCACTAGGGATGCACTGAAATTTCTGCCACTGACCTTATCGGCTGAAAATAAAAAATGGCCAAAAGAATGAGCTGAAAATAAGTCATCCGAACCTGACCTGGTGGCCCGGTTGAGCCTCCGTACTCAGGTGGGCCCCCTGCTCAGCCAGCTTCCATGCACAGGTTCAGAGAACTGATTCTCGGTTTTCAGCCACGCTCAGCCTGCATTTGTTTTGGTATTAGTTCGAAATTTTCAGTGCGGATATCCACTAGTCAGCACGCAGAGTGTATGCCGATGTCATTCTTGGATATCAATCGCTGCAGCAATCGGTCTCAGGAAGCCGATGATTCGGATCTGTGCTTGCGTGCGGCTGCGATCCACCGTTCTGCACATGCACTACAGAACTTGCATACATAAAGTACGCAAGTCCCCTAGAGTTTTGCAACTTGCATAGGGCTGCAAATTGCATTAGAAAGCTTCAGGGTCTTCCAGGTTCGGAGTCCCTGACGCTGAAGAGTATCAGCGTACAGCGAGGGAGAAATGGCGAGTTTAATCTCCCAAAAAATCTTAAAGATTTTTTATTTTTTTGTTGTTTTTTTTGAAGGTCTTTAAAAAGGAAACCCTCTTTTTAATAGTGTTCTTTTAAAAGTTGCCTTTTGTGAAGCAGACTAGATCAGTGGATGCTGGAAAAGGGTATCGTGGAGAGGTCTGTGGTAAAACGTGCATTTGTAATAAGACACTACAGATTGCATCCAGAATAGAGATGGAAGTTACTGATATACACAACAGCAATGAAGGCGATCCAATAACTATGATGACAGGGGCTGTGATTGCTGCCATGACAAATACAAGGTTTAACCTGACTGAGGGATTGTTCACATGGTCCCCAGGCCTGTAGTTAAGGGTCTAGGGCAGTGAAGCTGTGTAGTATGTTTAATGTTTTCTGTGATCTGATGATTCTTACGGTTCTCTATTTCACAGGTGCATCAGAGACTCCCTGCATGGCTTAGCCAAAGAGTAGTGTTCTGCAGTACAGCATCGCCCCCTGATGGTGAGTAGGGTTCTTGCACATATCTTTTTTTTGGTTTTTCTTTGCGGTTTTGGAATGAAAAAGGTGTAACTGAAACATGAAATGTGAATTATTATATTGTAACACAAGACTTTTAGAAGTTAAAGGTCATTAGCAATAACACTGGCCACAATACAATAAGATTGCATCTTAAATCAAATAGAACCTTATTTAATGCCCTGTGTTTTGACTAGCACTTTTCATGCGCTTTCTTGTGTTTGGCACAAGTTCAGTTAAAATAGTATTTGCTATTCATGCCGATATATATTATGTTGGTGCATAATTCTACAGGACTGGTCGGGGAGGGGGAATTTCAGTGTTTTTGTATGGTCAATTCTGTAAATCTCAACGGTCTCCCTATTCCCACAATTTCAACCTTTCCCATTTAACTTGTAGGGATGCACCGATACCACTTTTTTAAGACCGAGTACTGATACTTTTTAAAAGTACTCACCGATACCAAGTACCGATACTTTTCTTTAATGTCATGTGACGCTTTCCAATAAGAACAGACCATATAAAAATGCCCCCAGCTCACATGTATATCCCCCCCGATAGATATAGATACTTCCTGGGCGCCGCGGGAATGTCTCCGCTCGCGCTCTCTCGTTGGAAGGACCCCAGCTGCGACCACGTGATCACGGCTGGGGTCCTTCCAACGAGCGCGCGTGGGGAAACTTTCCCGGCGGCGCCCAGGAAGGTAAGTATTGTTGCGGAGAGCAGCTGCAGGGCCTATCTGAATTCAGACAGGCCCTGCAGCTGCTTAGTGTGTTTATACTTACCTTCCTGAGCGCCGCCGGGAATGTCTCCGCGTGCGCTCGTTTGAAGGACCCCAGTCGTGATCACATGGTCCCACGTGGTCGCGGCTGGGGTCCTTCCAACGAGCGCACGCGCGGAGACATTCCCGGCGTCGCCCAGGAAGGTAAGTATGCTGGAGAGCTCCAGGGGCAGCTGTCCGAATGCCGATAGAGCATTCGGACAGCCGCCGCAGCCCCTCGGATGCCGGCATGCCGGCTTCCGGTATCAGAAAAAATATCGGGGGGGTACTGCACGAGTACCAAGTACTCCTGCAGTACCCAGTATCGGCCCCGATACCGATACTAGTATCGGTATCGGTGCAACCTTACTTGTAATCTGGGAACTTTTGGCACCATTTGGTAAGTGTTCCTTTGCCTACCAGCAAGTGCAACTTTTCGGCTCCGCTAATCATGTAAGGAAACACTGACTTGATGGTTTTTATGTTTTCCTATGTAATTAGCCAGGTTGATGCTCAAGAATACATGAATGGCGGCCATTGTCTTACTATTATTTTATCATCCTAGATTGTACACTCTTGATCAGGGTCCTTTTTTTTTTTTTTTTCTCCTCCTCCTCCATTGTTCAAGTGTATCTAACTTTTTCATTTGGTTGGTTTTGTCCTACCCATTGTATACAACTGCGTAATCTTTTGTCACCTTATCAATACTTTTAATACTTCTAAAACACCTGCTAAGCTTATCAATACTTATTTGCCCTTGAAAACTGGCATCTATTGAATACTTGTATCAAGGTGGAGTAGAGGTAACGTAACATCACTGCTATGCGTGGAGAGAGCCTGTGGAGTCATGTGTTCGATCCTGGCCAGAGCACCTCTCCAGTAACTGTCCTTGGGCAAGACACCTAACGGTACATACTCGCCACCCAGGACATACTTGAAAACGAGAGAAATCTCAATGTATCCTTCCTGGTAAAATCCTTTCTCAAAAATATCTATCTATCTATCTCCACTGCTACCTTTTATTGCATAAAACCACCAAGAATCAAACGTGCATAGCTCCTAAATACTAGGGTGTACTACTTACTGCTATAGTGTTTAGCCTTGCAAGGAACACAACATATCTTTATCGCAGTCTGAATCCCAGCACATCTAATTGTTCCAGTTTCTAGGCGCACACTTGTACTTGGCAAACAAAGCGGTCAATTTTAGAATCCAATTTGCCTCAACACTAATCTTTATAATCTCATAGTTTGGCTCTATGTAGTGGAAGGACTCCAGCAAACACAGGTGTTAGCCTTTTTTTTCTTTCACAATTAACCTGGTGTATTACCAGTTTCAGTTTTTTGTTGTTGTCATTGCACATCTTATTTAGTTGCCTTCAACCAGACGTCCGTTGTCGTTTTGGGTCTTCTTTTTTTGACAATCTTTCATTGAAGAAAAACGTCATCAGGTAACAGACATGACAGCACAACAGCCACGCAGGGCCAAGTCTCAAAAGGGACAGAACAGCAAATGCACCGTAAAAAACACCTCAAAAACACAAAGTGCGGCAGGGGATATCTAAAAATAGGGGGGAGCAACACACCAAAAAGTGTTCCGGGACCCAACAATTAAAAAGAAAGTAATGGAGAAAAAGATGGCTAAGGCCCTATGTGTGACCTTAATGGCTCACTCCTGGAAGTCCAAAGGACGGTAGGAGCCCACAGAAGTGTTAAGGTCACAAGGCCAGGGCACTCGAGAGCCAGGTATGGCGGGCAGAGCCATGGGGCAATAGGGGAGTCCAGAAGCAGCTTCAGTAGCCTGAACCAAGCCATTAAGCTGTCGTCACCCACCGTCTCGGGGATCCCACCGCTGATGTCTGACCTCCAGATCCACCACGTCGCTGAAAGGGATGCCACCTGCTTCCGGAGATCCTCCATCCTGGCCAAAGACTCCAGCCTACCCTCCTCAAACACATCCAGGCGGGCGTTCATCGTTGAGGAGCTGGCCGAGACGTTGGCCTGAACCCGAGCCATGTCAGTATGCCACAGGTCACAGAGGTCTTCGTACAATTGCCTTACGTCCTCTTTAGTAGAGGGCTGTGTCAGCAGGGCCTGAGGTACCTCAGGAGTCATAGGGATCGGAGCATTTTGAGTCCACAGTTGTACCCGGGTCCTCTGCACTCCGCAGCTGAGGTCGACAGATCCGTGTTCTGCCCAAAGACATCCTGATATCCGGCAGTCGGGCAGCGTCCGGCAACTCCACTTTCTTACTCTTTACCATTCTGGCTGTTAGAGTAGGCCGTGCCGTGGGCCGCAACTAAAATGGCCACTGGCGGTAGGGTTGAGGACCTGCGCAGTATACCTCCTGGGGGGTCAGAGGTGTCACCCGACCAGCACAAAACACTGCAGATCGACTTTGGCGTCGAGCTAAGTCGTGGGCAGGGAGGAAGAAGGCCGGTAAATAGCCAAGCTGCTTAGAAGCATGATATGGTGGATATAGTTTAAAACATAACCTTTTAATAAATTACCACTAAGAAAACCTGCTGCCTTAACTCAGGCAGACACAAACTGGCAACCCGATAAAGGACACATGACAGATAAAAACGTAAAAGGTTCCCCTATGGCTGGGAGACAAAGAAATAGCAGAAATAGCCAAACCAGCATTTACAGGCGAAACTCGAAATTAGAATATCGTGCAAAAGTACATTTATTTCAGCAATGCAACTTAAAAGGTGAAACTAATATATGAGACTCATTACATTTAAAGCAAGATAGTTCAAGCCGTGATTTGTCATAATCGTGATGATTATGGCTTACAGCTCATGAAAACCCCAAATCCACAATCTCAGAAAATTAAAATATTGTGAAAATGTGCAATATTCTAGGCTCAAAGTGTCCCACTCTAATCAGCTAATTCAGCCATAACACCTGGAAAGGGTTTCTGCGCCTTTTTAAATGGTCTCTGGTTCAGTAGGAATCACAATCATGGGAAAGACTGCTGACCTGCCAATTTACAGAAAGATTTCAAAACCTTAGAGCATATATTCAGTGTTTTAATTACAACTACCAAAAAGTGTTTTGCCAGAGTTATGGCTTCCTCACCTGGCTTACAAATTTTAGGAGTGTCCTGCTGTGGTTTTATAGTGTTTTTTTAATAAGGGCTTTAATTCGCCAGCATGAATTGGGGGCTCTCTTCTGTATAACGTCTGCCATATTGAGCATGCGTCGACCCTCTATGCTTCACCCTGGAATACGGAAGTGACGTATCAACCCGTCGCCATACTGGACATGCATTGTTTGTATGTGTTCTACACTGGAAAATATTGCTCTTCACAAAAGATGGACCGTGATGAGCAATATCTTCCTTGTTCCGGTGTGGAACGCATACAGACTGCACATGTCCAAGATGGCGACGGTTGATACATCACTTCCATGTTCCGTTCTGGTAGTTTATTTTTGATTTTTTTTCTTAATTGGCTGTCTGCAGGGCTCGGCATGAACCATGACACACACTAAGAACCTGCTAACATCATCCAACAAAAGCTGTGAGCGTTTCCTAGGAGCTGTCCTCAAACTAGTTAAGATTTCCGGAGTAAGGGTGGCTTTTATGTTTACCAATTTGCGTAACTTGGTTTGTAAAAACCACCAGGTGTGCTGTCTTGAGATTCTTATAATGCGAAGCTTGACTAATGAAAAGCCCACTAACCACTGCTTTTTCCGCTGCCCATACTGTCGATAACGGAAGGTTAGGTGTCAAATTTTCTTGAAAATAAGATTTAAAGCTATCCCTCACTGCGCTCAGTACCTAAGTTCTGTGTTAATAGTGCTGGGTCCAGGTGCCACCGTCCCAAATAGTTCAGAGAGGTCAAAGCTAGTTGCAACAGGACATCAGCATGGGCGAACCATGTAATGTTTCCGATAGTAACTGCTGTAGTCTACTACTGCAGATGTGCAGAATGGTGTCAATAAAAAATAGAGCGTAGGATGAGTGGGGACGGGAATAAAAAGTTGAGTCCCTAGCCGAAGGGTTAAGAACCCTCCATATCTACAAGGCCCGTATTTTTCACAAATCAGAACAGTAGTTTATCCTGACTAGAGGTAAGAGGAGGGCAACCCCCCCCCCCTCTCTTGCCTGACCTGTCCAAAGTGGAATGCGTAGTGTCCTTGGAATCCCCTGGGCATAAGTTATAAGGAAACTCTGTAAGCCATCCCAAAAGCAACCATCCGGAACATTCAAGGCATAAACTGTTAAATGGAATAGCACCTAGATTCTAGCCATCCCATGACCAAAACACACCCCCAGAATTAAAATTATGCACTGACTCAACTAGTAAGGAACATAACGTCCGAATTTCCTAGTATCGCCACTCCCAGCTTCTTATTCAGCACACCTGAGATATATACTCTATTATACTGACCATCCCTAAGATGAAAGTTGGCATTTTTAGGTATTGCCTGTATCCAAGAAACTATAGAACATCTTTTTTTTTTTTTTTTGTGCCTGTGAATATCCCTAAATGGTACAAAATACAACGTATCTGGTAAGCGCAAATCGGTTTGCTATGGAGTTTGGATGTCTCATGCAGGTCCGCAGCACATCATATGATTTAAATAAGCACATAAAGAGATCATGGTACAATATTGCAATATATATGGTGGTCGATTTACTGTATATTAATTCCACTCACAAGGGTAGAGCCCTATCACCGGCTCAGAGTGGAACCTCGCCTTTGGGTGATTTTTCTTCCTCCTGGTTTGCAGGTGACCCCCACCTTGCGTGTATATTGATCTTCAAAATCTCATATTGGGTGAAAACATGGAGGAAAAGCTAGAGAAATGCATGCTTTCCTAGTGTGAATCCTTCAGGTAAATAGATGCAAATCACTTTTCTGCTAATTGGAAACTTACATGAGTTGGCGCTTCCAAAGCTCAGGTTGCAGTGCCCATGGATTTTTTATGGAAGATCAATCCAGAAGAAAAAAGTCTGGAACCGGATAGTGGTCTTTTAAAAGGTTTAATAAAAGAATACTAAAAAACAAATTTTATGGCCCCAGAACATGTTTCGCTGCTATAAAGCAGCTTCCTCAGCTGGTCGAGCAAATACACTATGTTTTCACCCAATATGAGATTTTGAAGATCGATATACACGCAAGGTGGGGGTCACCTGCAAACAAGGAGGAAGAAAAATCACCCAAAGGCGAGGTTCCACTCTGAGCCGGTGATAGGGCTCTACCCTTGTGAGTGGAATTAATATACAGTAAATTGACCACCATTTATATTGTACCATGATCTCTTTATGTGCTTCTTTTTTAAATCCTGTGATGTGCTGCGGACTTGCATGAGACATCCAAACTCCATAGCAAACCGATTTGCGCTTACCAGATACGTTGTATTTTGTCTATATTCCATGGTGTGGGTCAAACCACTGCTTGCTGGTGTATCATTGGAGTTGCGGTGGACACGGCGTGTTGTGTAGCGCTTACCATCTGTTTCACGTTATCCCTAAATAGTAGGCCGCGTTTATTAGGGGAGTTAAGGCACTTAACATTCAAGGACTAGATCTTAACTGTAGCTGCCATATCTCATCAGGGAGCAAGCAACAGGAACCAAAAGAGGGAGCAGAAATGGGAGGGAAGGAAAAAAGGGGGGGGGGCGACAGACATGACGACACATCAAAACAACATAAACCATAAACTTCCCTGTCTAATGGTATTACCAGTGAACCTGAAAAACTGGCAATGAACGTGATCAAAGTAAAAACCCAAATCAGCCGACCTCCCACTCCCCCCAAGTAATGTTTTTCAAGGAATAAGAGGCCATTCCAGGGCCAGGATGATGTAAACATAACAGGGTGTCAACTGCCATGTACCAGTAGATATCGCTCAGCCGTTGGTAGAGTGTCATTCTCAAGAAAGCAATGGCAGAATTGAAGGGGCTTGGGGCAACTGCGTACCCTCCAACAGTGCCAAATTGAATTGCCAAATAACTTGGTGCATCTACCAAAAGGGAACAGCTATATGTAACTGCTCCATGAGTGATGAGCAATTTAAAGGGAATTCCCATATATATTTAATGTCATTGGTTACGGCTGAGCCAAACCTTGAAGCCTGGACTGGTGTCTCTTCATAATGGATTATTTGATCTCGGGGCAGCCCGCATGATAGCTTCCTTAGATTTGAAGTGGTGAAGCCGTACAATAACATCTCTAAGAATAGTGGCTCACAATTTTGGAGGATGTAGAGCTCTATGGATGCCATCAGCGATGATGTAAATTGTGGCAACAGCTTAGCGAATATGCCCGCCACAGTACATTCCAGCATAGAAGAGGTAACCTCCTCCGTAACCCCCGAAGCCTCCGATTATTACGTTGGATCTATTCTAAATCTCTTCCATAGCAGTTTCCAACCTGAAAATGTAGTACATGAGAGCAGTGATGTGAGCCGTAGTGGCATTGTGGCGAGGCACAACCGCCTCCACACTCTCCCCCAGGGCCAAGGTGTGGCCCCCCAAGGCCTGTATCTCAGCCGCATCACAATGAGACCGCTTGAGAATTTTGGCCACCAAAAACGCCTGCACCTCTGTAAATTTTACCTGCCAGGGTTGCTACGTCTTGTTTTGGAGGCTGGCTCCTCGTCCAATACCTCCACCCAAACTGGCGGCTCCGGGTCATCCCAGCCGGCGCCTGGGGCTGCCTTTTTTTTTTTTTTTTGGAGTGCATAGCAGTGGAGTACAGGAGGCCTTGAGAGGGTATTGAAAGAAAAGTTGGTGGGATGGGTCGGAGAGAAGCTGGCAAAAGCTTACTGGTGTAGCAGAAGCTCAATCCTCCAGTGACCACCCACATGCTCTGCCAGGCCATGTTCCCCTAGCATCAGTATTTTAAAATGTATCCTGAAATATACCGGAAGCCAATTGAGGAACAGGGGGGGTATGCGAGAAGCGTCGGGTTGGAACAACAAGCCTGACACATTGTTGGCTTTGCAAAAATATAAAGCATGAACCATCTTTTGGTCGTGTCTGGGATTATATTTCAGATTTTAGGATAGAACAAAAGGACTGCTTCTTGGTTTAATTGGTGAAAGCCTGGCTCCATTTTATTCTTGCTTTCTCGGTTTACTTGAGATTCAATGACTTGTAAGTGTTTTGGGGACCCCCCCCAAACTGTATTATAAACATATATCCTTTCACCGCTTTCCTGTTAGATGTTACTTTGGTTTATCAAAACGGGTTACCTGTGATCTCTGTCAGCCTTCCATCCCGACGGGAAAGATGCCGATTCACCCTGAAGCCCATCTCCGATTCAGTTGGAGTATTTTTGCAGCAGCTCCAGGAAGAGGATCGAGGAATAGACAGGGTTGCCATCTACTCAACAGGTACCCGGGGAACAGGAACGGGGGTTGGAGGGAGGGGGAGGTGATGCTATAATGTCTTTGTTACCAATGCAAAGTAAACTGCACATGGTATGTGGCGTTTCTAAATTGTATATTGTAGTTCTTTACCCAGTGACTCCAGGTAGAATTTAAAAGAATTGTGACACATTCCACACATGCAATTGTTTATACAAGAGTATTACAATGTTGGTGCTAACTTAACCAGAGCTGTTAACTTGGCAGCTCCATAGGCTATAATGGCTTTGGGAAGTTTACAACAGCTCTGGTTAAGTTAGCACCAACTATGTAATATGGCCCGAGGTGTATAGGATACTTGTCAGTGGGGGATGTGTAGTCAGATTATTGCCACAAGTACAACTGAAACCATTTCTTCAGTGAATACAGTCATGTTACAAAGTTTATTCTCCATGTTGCCGTCTCATGCTGAAATTAAATTTTTTTTTTGTTTGTTTTTCTTCTTCACATCAGTCTACGCTCAGTATCCCATAACAATGAGGGGATGAATGACTGATTTTTGACAACACTCATTTTTATTTAAAACGAAAAAGGAAATCTCACACTAGCATAAGTATTCAGACCATTACCTCAGTACATCATTCTTGGTTGAAGTACCTTTGGAAGTGCCTGCAGTCTTTTTGGGTACACGCTTTGCACACCTTTCGGACCACTATCTTCAAAAACACAGATCTACCATGGCTAGGATTCTGTTTCAAATTAAATCAACAGGAGCATTAAATGTTGGGTAGAGGGAAGACCAGCAGGGAGAGTGGAGACGCTCCCCAGCCAGCTACTTGGAGTGTATCACAGGTCCTTGCAGCAGCTATTGGTATTTATTCAAAAGTTGTATAAGATCTATGCTACTATCCATCTTCAGTGTCCACGTGGGGCCTGTGTCACGTTCATTCCGTGCAGAATCCACGGGGACCAGATCTGCAGGTACTGTTTGTTTCAGTCTAGGTTTGCCTTCATAGTTTCCATTAAGCTAATATGGTTGACAGAAGAGAGCCTCTGGCAGTGAGTCAGGAAGATCTGTGAGCCCCACAAAGTCAGTATGACACCTTTTGCACCATTTATGAGAGGTTTCAGTAGACACGGCATTGGTGGTATAATGCAACAAAAGCACATCTGGAGATGGCCATTTTCTGCTGTCTTGAAAGTAGTCAGATTTGTTCACATCTGGGATCTGTCTGAACAATTGAAGGACATCTTGCGTTGTCTTGGAGCCGGTGTTGTCTTGGCTGTGCGTATTAAATTGAGACCAAGCAGTGCAATCTTCATTTCATCAGCCCAGAGAATCTTGTTGTACAGTCGGAGTGCTTTGTGTTTTTATTTCCTCACACAGATTCCAAGTGGCCTTTTTAGAGGTCTTGCAGTGTAGAGTCCTCTGTCTGGCCACTCAGCCATAAAGGCCAGTTTGGAGTGTTGGTTGTCCATCTGCAAGATTCTTCCCTCCATGATATTTGTAGCTCACATAGAGTGGCTATTAGCTTCTTGGTCACCTGCTATTGTCCCTCTTTTTGTCTTGTATTTTATCCACCATCATTAGTTTTATAGGCTACTGTGAAGAGCATGGTTTGACGTAGTAGATTTAGAAAAGCAGGTTTTACTTTTACTATCAGGGTTATTCAGAGAGAGGTGAAAACCAGGAGAACTGGCAAGAGAAGAGAGCAATCTAGACCAAATAGCCGATTTGGAAAGTGAGATAAATGGGAGAATTTTTCTGGTTTTTGCTACTTTGACCTAGAATTTTCACTTCTCCAGTCATTCTCCTGGTTTTCACCTCTCTCTGAATAACACTGTGTTTTATCAAGGTGCTGTCATCTGGTCTGAACTCTTAGTGGGTTTTCATTGTTCTGTAGTTAAATGTATTGTAGTTGACATGTTATGTCCAACCTAGTCCTATTGACCATAATGTACGGAATTTGCAAAATAGCATTCTTCCTCAACTGGGTGTTTTTAAAGGGTCACTGTAGAAACCTTGGTGGCCTTCATTTGCGACTTTTGCTTTTCTAGATGGGGCTCGTGTGGCTGCTTCAACGGGCATTGAAATTCTCCTTTTGGATGACTTCAAACTGTCCATAAACGATACAACTTACGATGTTCGACCACCAAAAAGAGGTACCGTGTCATTGCTTCTTTTCTACAACGTAGACTTTAATACCAAGTAAATAATCTCTATCATTTTAAGTCAGAAACAAGAATTAATGTGCGGAATAGTATACCCCATAGTCAGGTGTAACCTATAAATGTTTTACCAAAGAAATTGTCAAAGAGCAGTTATTGATGTAATGTCATTTTGTTATTTTCTGCTATTGGTTATGTAACACCCACGAGTTTTCTAGTTCAGTCCCATTCTATTCCCTGGGTTTGAGGATTGATAGATTAGTAGATTTCCTCTCATTGTCACTGGATAAGCTGTTCTGGTTTTCAGAAATATTGGTGGATTCATGGACTAGCCAAACCATATGGCCAGCTCACATGAGTATTTCAGGAAGATAAATAAGGAAGAACCTTTATTTGTGTCCAGAACTTTTAAGCCATGAAGACGCAACAACGCTGAGTGACCTGAAAACCCTTGTGCAGCAGCTCTACAGCACACTTCGGATTGAGGAACACCAGCTCATTAAGGAGAGGGAGCTGAATAGGCGGTTAGAGGATCTTCGAGGGCAGCTAGAACCTCTTGAGAAGGTACATAAGCATGATGCAAAGTTGCTTTACAACCAGAAAACGTATCAATGTGCTCTTTGCGTGCAATGCACTCCAAATTCTGATGCTCCTACCCATACAAGTTGAGAATCCCTAACTCAAAATGCTCGGGACGAAAAGCATTTCAGATACTTGGGGAATTTCTGCAGGATTTCAAAATCCCAGTCGGACACGCTGACCTTGTGCAATGTGTCACTCGCTGGAGTTGCCCAGTGGGTCCCTCAAACGCCCTAATGCCTGGAGGAATGGACATGGGTAGGATGGGAGTTAATTTTTGGGTTTTGGAGTTTTGTTTGAGGGATGCCCAACTTGAATACATACCCATGGAATTCCTACACATGTTTACAGCCTCTCTTGACTATTTGGTCAATAAAAATGTAATTTAGAACATCAGAAAAGAATCCTATTTGCACAAAGTGATCTGTAAAAATGTTATTTTTTAGAGTAGGGATCTCAAACTCTAGACCCCCTGCCCCCCCCCAGATGTTTCTAGGTCTGTTGCTTTGAAAGAATGGGAATTGTAGGCAGCTGGGGAGCCGGAGTTTGAAATGCCTGGTTTAGTGGCTTCTTTCTGTTCATTGTCCAATGTTCATTTCTGTTCATTGGACCTTTTATGTAGGGCTCTATTACATTCCCAACGCAAATCTTAACGCGTGCGCAAAAAGGCATTAACGTGAGGGGCAAAACCGTTTACACTGAATGTCGTATTACAACGTCTGTGCAAAAAATGCGTGTTAACGTCTATTGCGGGTGGACCTGTGCGAACCGTTTGCGAGCGTACTGTACTGCGCGCGTCCTATACTTAACATTGTGAGCGCAAATGCGTTTGTGCGCTGGTACGCGGGATGGTATTACAATCTATGCGCAAATTTTAACGTCTTTGAAAAGCTGGTGTTAATGGCAAATCTGGAGGAACCTAAATACACCAGCCCAAAAAAAAAAATACGCAGCAAGGTATAGTTACACGTTCTACGCATACCAAACCGATAAAATATAGAAGTTGTGCGTGTTTTTATTATTGCTGCAACATATATACGCAGATAGGTTTTTGCACCTGCCAAAATCAAACTGGAGACAATTGTGGTCCTTCTGATTGGTTGGATCGCTTGAAAAAAACAGTCCGCACACCAATTTCTGCGCGCAATGTTAATGCGCGCGCATTTCTGTGCGTCTTTTTTTACACCGTTATTTTTTGACGGATGAAAAATGCGTGCGGATATTAATACCAGCGTTAATTTACGAGCATTAACGTTTAACACTTTGTGCACAAATTAACGCTCTTTGCGAGCTTTTTTGCGCAAAGAATGTAATAGCCCGTAGTGGGTTGGGGTCGGGTAAAATGGAATATGGATAGAAGCTGTGTGCCATTCATGCAGTCTGCGTGCTCTGCGTTACTAAGGATGTATAATGATCAATGCTCTACACTTAATGTATTCTTTAATAGGATCGTCTTAAGCTTACCCAGAGAGCAGAGAAGAGGACTACATGGGTGTTGTGGGGGGGTCTGGCATATATGGCCACACAGTTTGGAGTTCTTGCCCGTCTGACATGGTGGGAATACTCCTGGGATATAATGGAACCGGTCACATACTTTATCACCTACGGCAGTGCCATGGCAATGTATGCCTATTTCGTGCTAACACGGCAGGTAAGAAGTAAAACAACATTTTATAATGTGTACGTTTCTTGCTTGGTTACCACTAATAAGTAGCCTAATATCATAAGAGACTATCCTTGTTACTCGAGTAAACCTTTTCCTTACTCATGAGGTCTAAAATTTGGGTACGTCTGTGAAAGCATAATGACCATATCTGGTAATGTATTCGAAAGCAGGATACATGACACTGACTTTTTGGTTTTTGTTGTGGTGAAGAGAATGAAACTTCTGTTTTTTATTGTGTGAACTATTTTAAACCAGCGACCAGATTTACACGGTCGGTCAGAGGGAGATATCTGCATTACAGATTGTCTATTGCTGAATTACGGATCAGTCCTTGAATGTGGTACCTGGATCAATATAAAACACAATCCCAGGCTAGGACAGGTGTCGGCAGCTTTGGCCTTCCAGATGTTTTGGAACTAGATTTCCCATAGTCTCTATCAATCCAAAGAGGAGCTGAGCATCATGGAAGATATAGCTCAAACATCTGGGGGGCCTAAACTACTGACCCTGATCTAGGATATCATAACAGAATCTGAAGTTTATATCAGGGATATCCAGATTTTAGTGACTCGTGATCTACAGTTCGGTAAAAAAAAATTCTATATGACCAACTTGTATGTTGTGTAAAGTCATGGGAAAACACCATGGGCCCTATTCAGACCGAACTATTAGGAGCCTCACCCTTTAATCATTACGGCTCTCTTCCGATTCCCCAGTAGAAAGCAGCAGAGCGTCAAGTGAAATTTGTGGCTCCGCTCTTGAGCAATGTTATTGTTTACTATGAACTGAATGTTTTGAAATGCGGAGTCAAGCAAAAATTGGAGTCATTTAGTTTTGTGGTGGAGGGCAAAGAATGAGATTAAAAGCCTCCACACAGCAAATAATAAAGTTTATTAATGCAGAAGTCCTTTACACATCCCAGCAATTCAGAGAACTACTTCACACAGCTCGTGCTACATTCCCCATATGCAGCACGGAACTCTGGGTAAGACATGCAAATGACGTTTGCAATTTCTCTTTTTTTAGATCCTGTTTTAGCACAGAACCCTCTTACCAGTGCCATGCCATAAATGACTTCTGCAATAATAAACATATTAAAAATATATATTTTTTCATGGTTTTTTTGTTATGCAGTGTGCGCTAGTATGCAACGATTCTTTGTTCTTTTTACAGGAATATATATATCCAGATGCCAGAGACAGACAATACCTACAATTTTTCCATAAAGGAGTCAAAAATATGCATTTTGACATAGAAGAATATAATCGACTCAAGGATGCGATTGCTCAGGTACTTGGACATATAAAGAATGTAAAATACAAGGTGGCATAAAATCGGAGATCCTTCTGAAATCTTGACGTTGGTAGTTGAACACTTGCAAATCCTTCTAATCCAAAGCAAACCATGTATATACCAGAAGCAGCAATGGTGCTTCTATTAACTCTATTCTGTTGTGCATAGCAAGTATAGTTATACTTTACATATTGCTTTTTTTTTTTTATTTATTTTTTTACTTCATTCATATAGGTATTTTTTGTAAATTATACTGGATCCTAGTCATCTACTCATATAGTTGGATGCAAAGAGAGGTTTAGGTTTCACCCAGAAGGACAAAGAGCATAAAGTATATACTTTTACGCTTCTTTTTATTCACCAGTCTTCTATTAACCATTCCGCCTGACTGCTTTTAACCTCCCTGGCGGTATTCCCGAGTGACTCGGGGTTAAATTTCGCTACCGCGAACGGTAACCCCGAGCCACACTCGGGCTGGATGCATACTCACCTCCTCCTGGCTCCCTCGCTGTCCCCCGCAGTGTGATCGCGGCGAGCTGCTTCCTGGAAGGCTCCCTGCGAGTCACACGATGCAGGGTGGGCGGGGCCAGCATAAAAAAATCTTTTTTACAGCTTACACTTTGGATTATGCAGTGTAATGTTTTTGAACGGCCACTAGGTGGCAGTACAGGATAAGAAATAGACCATACATCGTCTCACCCTTGTTTGGAGACAGACTTCAGTGTTTTTTGTTGTATTTTATTGAATATCATTTATTTGTATTTTGGATAATTATTTTTGGGATAATAAATTATGTCGTGTTTCAAACTTTATCGGACTCAGTGTATTTACGATTTATTTATAAAGGATTTTACCAGTAAGGACTCTTGATTGCACGGATTTAAGTGCGTGATTCCTATGTACAAAAACACGTTTCCTTTAAAAAAAAAAATTGAGACGCTTTTAGACACGAAATTTTGAAAAAATTAGACCGCCAGGGAGGTTAAGTGATAAATCCCCTCAGCCAGAATTACTATTCAAGCTTAGAACCTTGAGTGCAGCTTTTACTTTTTTTTTGCACAACTGATGGTCCACACGGATGCAGTCGTTGGACGTGACATACATGAAAAAGTTATAAAATGCTATTTTTAGAATGTTGCTCTTAAACATATTTGTGTGTGTGTGTGTGTGTGTGTGTTTGTGTATATATAAGGAAGGGTGTTAAAGAACATGCATAACTCGTCATATATAACAGATTGGTACCAAAAGTATTATGATTTTATTAGCAGAATTGTACTTGAATAGCATGTAAGTAAATCAAATTTTAATGTAGTTTTAAAATGACATTCAATGATTAACATTACGATTTTGCTGTAAATACAGCATTAAAATTTCCCTTCATACGTTTTAATTTTCTGCCAAAACACATACTGTTCATTCGCTTCTGACTTTCGCAGAAGTTTGGCATGTGACGGTTTTGAGAAATGTTCTTGAATTTTAAAGGGACGCTTTTACCTTTTACGCATCCTGACCACTTTAGGATGTGTAGAGTCTCCCTTCTCCCTCCCTTGATCTGTTGACATTGTGGGGTGAAGTAAAGGAGATTTCTCCACCCCACCCAGCAGCCAGGATCTTGCTGGTCACCAGATTGCATGCTAACCTCGGAGTGCACGCCGAGGTTACCCTGTCAGACAGCTGTAGCGATCGGTCTGAGACACAGCAGATGGGTCTGATGTCGGCTCCAAACCATCGCTCTGCACCGGTGCTACTGAACTTGCGTACATAAAGTGCATAAGTCCCCTAGTGGTGCGCAATTTGCAGTTCCTACACCAATAAAGTTATGTCAAAACTTCAGTAACTAACGGTTTCGAATGTCCCTGAGTCGAGGAGCTGTATGCAGCAAGGGACAAAAGGTGAGTAAAATCAACTTTTTCAATGGAGTATCCCTTTTAATTTTTTTCAATACCTGTCCATGAAATGGACAAGATATAAAGACCTAACCCAATGCAAAAATAGGAGGGGATAGGAAACGGAGGGATTGAACATTCTCTTCTCCTATTTTAACCCTTTCGTTTATTTAAACTAGTCTGGATCCAGCCCTGGGCTCTCTCCGACTTCTACAGGATATAGCCAGAATTCAGTTTGGCATGTCATGTGACCACAGGGGTGTCATGTGCTCCAACCAATCCAGTGGCTCTCAATGCAGGAAGTCTTTGATACCTTTGGATGGGGCTGGTGTCCAAGCTACACCAATACCAGGAAACATGAGGTTCTGAAAAGGACTAAGCCCCTGCATTTGGCTGAATCATCCCTGTGGGGAAAGGGAGCTCCAGCAGTATGACCGCTCAGATAAAATGGAGTTGTCGCACCATGTAGCTTGTCTTTTTTATAAATTTAATTTGACGGATGAGGTTTTTTTTAGATCAAGGTGTAACTATGTAAACTGTGTAACCAGATAATAGACGGGTTTGTTTTCAAATACCTAGAGATTTGCAGAAAAGCTGTTTTTTTAATATATAAATACAAAGTGATGTGTTAAATCTTTTGACAGAATAATTATAATCATGTGGTAGAGCTTAAATCCCAGCAAAGCATTACATAAAAATGTACCAAACTGAATATAGAAATGTATGTATATATAACCAAATGTATTTTTCCTCTTGCAGGCAGAGTTGGACCTTAAGAGGCTGCGTGACCCCCTCCAGGTGCACCTTCCAATCCAACAAATTGATGCTAAAGATTGATAGTCTTATTAAATCTTAATCCCCAGCAGAACCTGTGGATAACTCTTGCCTTTGAACGAAAAGCATTACAGGTGGCAGCTGGGATTTGGCATCGGGATGGTTATTCTTTGTTAATTTCATAAATTTTTTTTTCCTTTTTCCAATTTCTGTTTTTTGTTACCTTTTTAGCTAACGTTAAAGAGCTTATTTAAAAGTGGAATCTAATCAAAGAATGGGGCCTTGACATTGTTAAAAGCCTCTTTTGTAAGGGCTTTGGGGAACTTGGTCTTATATAATCCATATCTATCATCTAATTTTTAATTTTTTTTCCTGTGGATGAAAAATGCATTGCAAAATACATGGTTGAGGGTTCTGAACCAGTTGAAATGTTTCTTAGGTTTACTTTACATCGTCTTGTTTTTATGACCTGATTACAAATGTGGCAAAAGGTGCCTAAAAAAACCAAATACCACAACATATCAGAGTGATGGTCTGCCAAATCGATGGGGGTAAAACATTAATATAGCGCACAATAGATGCCATTGAATGAGAGGATGGACCAGACATAACCTCAGCTTTACGTTTACCTCTGATTTTGCAAGGTAATAATTGTGATGTCGAGGCACTAAGCCTTTTTGTCCTTTGATAAAGTCCAGGTTGGTGCACATGCCTTTCCTTGTTTAGATTTAACAATGTTCTATTTTAAATCAAGTTCCAAACACCATGAAAAACCTTCTGCTATGCATTTTAAGAAATCGCACGTGATTTTCTTGTAATCACTTTCTCAATGTCCCTCTACCTCCTCTCTCCCTTGGCCCTGGCTATATAATCCAGTGGCTCAATGCATGATAGGTTTTAAGTCTGTTCTTTTGGGGAGGGAGGACTTCCCCCGTCCCTTACACATGGTAGGTGGCTCACTTGGGTAGTGAATAAAGATTGCATGAATGTATCAAGGGTTAGCACCATATTCTGGTGTCAGCCCACCATTAAATATCTTTATAAAGGTCGTGATCTTCTGGCTGGTCCCTCGAGGGATATGCCCACCAGAAGGACTTGGGTTTTTACAGACTTTCGGATTTGTCCATGTTCTACTGACATTGCAGAAGAACTGAAGAGTGGCAAGACCTGAGATATCACCTCTATCTTTGTTCCAAAGATTTCGGGGGGATTTATTTTCCTTTTATTTCCTTTTTGGAATAAGCTGCTCTTCCACAGACTTTCTATATCAAAATGGTGCAGTCTCTCTCTTTCAGGGTGGGTTGGCATGAGTGGTACGGAGAGAGAGATGGGGGGCTACAAAGTTAATTTTACAGAGACACTTTTTTCTAAGCACTCCCCACTGTGAAAGGCTCCTACTTCAGGAATAGAATTACAGAACTAAAGAAGTGAAGCCAGATTTCTGGTGCCTTGAATATACTGAAAAATTATGGAGGGTCGGTGATCTCTTTAACATGGCAGAGCAAGAAATCATCATAGAAAAGACATCAGGTCAGCCTAGCTTGGGCCAACCCTTGGGAACACAGCTGACAAGGGCTTCAAAAATTCACTAATCACTGTAGTCTAGAGCTCTCCTTGGAAGTGAAATTCATTCTGATAGTTTGTTTTTGGTTTTATGCTTTTTTACTTCCTACCAAAAAGTGCAGCTTTCTACAAGCCCAAGTGAACCACGAGAGCCGTCTACTCAACAGGTTAGGAATTTATGGCACAGACTGGTTGTAAACAATCCTGTAATTCTGGTTACTTTGTGCATTTCCACCTGCCACCTTTCCCCGAATTGTGACCTTACCATCAAGCGTCCCAACATTGCATGTAATCGAAAATACCAGGGTTTTCTGCAATGGAGCGTGCGAGACTGACAATCATCCCTGACAAACTTCCCCTAATGATCGTATAGGGTGGGAAAAATCATAGTCTACATGATAAAGAGAAATGTGTGGAGTTTTTTTGACTGTCTTGGAAGAGGAGCATCAAAAAGAATATACTGAAATTTTCCTGCTAGGGTCACTGTTGGTTCCTTTTGAAATGTCTCATTGCTTGGATCACTGTGGCTGTTAAGAGAGTCTCTCTTTTAACACTAACTCTGCCTGAGTTTTTAGTTTACCATTTGCACTCTTATCGCTAAAGAAGCTGAGAACAGATGCACTTTGTAGCCCTCCCAGTAACGGATAGATAGTTTTATTCTGTTTATACAAGGAGTATCGATGAAGGACCATTGGAACACGGAAATTCTTGTGTCTTTAAGAGGTCCGCTTGTGTCTGTGTGTAGAGAGGTTTGGAGCATGGAGGAATGTCCTATCAATAAAGAAAAATATTAAAAAAAGTGTAAAATCATGTATCATTTATGAAATATGTATAAAAGATTAAAAAATTCTGCAACAATAAACACTTATTCAGTTTTGGAATAAAAGGCCATTGGTGTTTCATACTTTTTTTTTTATATTAATATTGTTTGCATTTGGATGCTAACATGACACTTGCCACTATTTAGAAGGTTTTTTTCCAGCAAATTCCAAACTGCAGAAATGTACAGCGGCAAAGATGAAAATCCTAATAAAATGGGATTTTACCTGAGTGTCTAATGAAAGACCATATGTTGTGCTATCCACAATAAGGGCAGCACTACCCCCCCCCCCAACCGCATACATATAATCTGGTTGTCACACAACTACAATGTGACCAAACCTTGCAACACTTTATGTATGCAGTTTGAGATAGTTACAAGTTTTTTCTTTTGAAGGCAGGTTTATTGAGCTTACATTAAGGCCAGTGTCAGTACTGACGTTCCTTTCGACGGCCAGACACACGAATTGTGCGCGGTACAGCGGATGTGCTGAAAGCCTCTCGGTCGAACGCTACGACGAGCATTTGACGGGGCTGCAAAGCACGATCCTCCATAGGAGGATCAAGCTTTGCAACGCTGAGCGCACTAGCGATGTGCCCACAATCAGCGATGTGGCCACACGGCATCAGAGTGGAAGGAACGTCCACTGTCACGGGCGTTCCTTCCGCTCTGAAAATCGTTCGCTGACACTGGCCTTAGCTAGCAGAGTGCTAACAGACGCACTAAATCACGGATAGCAACATAACGGTGACCAATGCAGTTCGTGCGTCGTGCGTGTGCGACACGCAACCAGTGAACGCATTTCTCAGACGTGAACCGTGCTACACGTCAGAGTGCGCTGCCGCATGGCAGTGCGTGATTAGGAGACGTCAGTCGCTGCTAGTGCACATAACGTTCAAACAGCCGGATTTCCCTACTTCTTACGTCATGAAAGAATTGCGCATCGTCTGACCACTTAAGCGTATTCCGTGAAAAATGCGTGCGCACGCATCGACGTACATGCGCCGCAGAAAATGCGCTCATCTGTCCAGCCTTAGACAAAAAATAAAATGTTTTTTGACCTGAAATTTGAGTCTCAACACTGTACACCCGGAGTGCCTGTCTATATAAAATACCTTGTGAAACACACTTGGTGAACATACTCGCACAAATATAAAGACATTAATTGTATGCTAACAGAACAGTCTCTTAAGGGTTTAAACCTCAAATGTGAAATAACTGCCACATCAGCATTTTTTTTCTTTTTTTAATGCTGTGTACTGGTCTCCCATCTACTGAATATAAAGAACCATAACCTGCTACTAGTAGTAAAGAGTGACTTAACTGTATCATTGCAAATGAAAAACAAGATGCTACTCAATGTCAATGGCTGATGTCAGCTGGGTGATGTCTGGAGTGGAGATGTGAAAAGCCCATGACGTTCTAACAAGATTGTTCAGAAGCTGAATTGTTTTTGCTTTACATGCAAGACTTCTTCAATGTGATTCCATGAATCACATTTTATGTGCCTGTGTCAGGGGTTCTACATGGAAACTATCCAGCAGCAAAATTAAGTGTTCCATATAGGGCCGGCATTTGAGCTAGGCCACATACTCGCACTGTTACATTTAGAACCTTGCTTCTTCAGTTTAATATGAATCCGGCACACCATGGAGCCCAGTGACATATTTCTCTTGACCTACTTTTGGTCTTTTGCAGAAAATCTGTTCTTTGTAAACCATAATACTTTAGTCGTCACATTTAAGTGCTTGTTTATAAACCACAGAGCGATCCTAAACATGGGTGAGCTGTAATTGAACAAAATAATACTCTAAAATTCAGGTCCGAAGTTTCAACTCCTCCTGTGCCCTTAGAACACTGAGACCTACATTCACGACCCAACTCAATCTCATTTACACCTTATGACTGACACTAATTCCCTCTCCCAGGTTAGATGCCTACTCAGTTCTTGGCCATTTCTGTTTGTGGTCCACATGCTGTCTGGTTAATATTTATGTATTTTTCTCTATGTAGTCACCATTCTGTTTCTCTTTCCCAATAACATTTCATGAACCTCTTAATCCAGTATACCATGGTTTCTTCATCTTCCCAATTGTCCTATCATTCTATTATATGGTAACCCAATTTCCTGTCTTCTTTACCTCCCCCCCCCCCCCCTTTACATTTCTCTCGAGTGTTAGTAACTCGATGTTTGATAAACGTAGGATTTAGGCTGGGGTCAGACTAACGCATTTTTAACGTGTGTTTAGGTGCACTTAATCATGGCCGCAGTAGCCGCAAATGACGGGCAATGACGGCCAATATACGAAGTATGGCTGCACGAAAGTCAATCCGCGCAATGCAAGGGGAAAATTAATGCATTTTTTCGAGAACGCAGAACCGCTAGTACTGCCGTACAGAGTGCGCTGCGGCGGCGTGTATGCGTGATTGGGAGTTGTCCGACGCTGCTAATGTCCAGCCTACATAACGTCCAGATGCAAAAAGTGTTTTATTGACAATCCGTAAAAATATCACGCATGAAAATGCGCATCGTACGATTGTTTTCGTGCATTCCATGAAAAAAATGTTAATACATTCCGACGCACTTTTTGATGGTCGCTGCGAATAATGTGTTTGTTTGACCCTAGCCTTAGAGAAGAGCCGGTCAGTTTATTTAAAGACTGCTCTAAAAATGGAGTCAGAGAATGGAAATTGTAGAATGAAGCTTCCTAAAGTGACTATAATGCTGTAAATGCAAGATGTAACCAAAAAAGCTTTTACATTGTTGTTGAAGTTTGACACCTATTGAAGTACGGCAATCAGTTCCTCCTGTGACTGTTGGCATGGGATCTTTTTCATTCTGTATTTGGGGGCGATGTAGGGTCCATAACATGTTATGATTTAAAGAGTAATTTCCAGTGTCACACTCCTGAATATTAATGTTGTCTTAAATGTCAAATACATTATATAAATTAGATCTATCCAGCTAGGACATCATTCTAAACAAAAGAAAAGCTAAACCAATTGAAAAACTCAACGAATCGTGTGTCTGCCTTGCATTTACATAATCCTGGACTGTTATGAGCAAGTAGTCATTAAAGGGACATTCATGTCTAGAAAAAACTGACACCTTTTTTGTAAGTTTTAAAGACGTGAATTTTCTTAACTGTTATTTTATCTTCTCTGGCCATGCCCCTCAGCTAGGGGTGTTACTTCAGCTCCCACTTCCTGAATATTCTCCACCTCCTTCCCACCCACTACTCCACCCATCCAAAGCTTCTCATGAACTAGCACAAGCTGTGCACGTGAAACCCTGTGCACACTCAATACCTCAGACTGGGGAAACTGAAGAACTGAATATTAGAATCTCTTCAACTGTGAAAACCAGACTCTCTCGCATGCTCGCCCACTGACACTCTTCGTTGTCTTTCGCTCTTCACCTGTTCTTGCTGTGTCCCTCTGCATTTTTTGTTTTTTCTCTGTCTCTCATTCTCCTTGTGTGTGTATTTCTTTCACCCCTGGCTACTGCAGAGACAGGAAAGAAAGAGTTACAGATTGGAATGGCACTCAGCCCCGCCCTCCCCTCACAGTGCAGGAGGGAGGTGGAGTAACTCAGTCGCACATGCTCAGTGTGGTTTTTTTTATCTTTACCTAGGAATGCACACTGATTAGCTTAAAAATGCCTCCTGAGGTGGGTGTAGAAAAGCCAAGAAAGTGGGTAAATATGAAAAATCTGTTTTTAGGCTGACACCTTCAAAAGGCATTACACATTTTTAAAGGAACATTAACAAAGCATGCGTGTCCCTTTTAACTAACCAGTATGTGTATTTGAACTTTGCAGTTGGGTATGAACAGGGTGTTTCACTCAAAATTTGTGCTTTGTGTAGGCATCCAGTATCTGACCATTTGTATGTGAGGCAGTATACACAATAAAATATCATTGTTAATGATGTGGTACCAAATAACCCCTGAACTGGTCCCCACAATAAAGTTTTATTCCCATTACTTTCTTGATGAACACTGGTTAATATTGCATAATTACAATCCGAAGTGCAAAAGATGGCTCACCTTTATGAAATACCACTTCCTGGCAGGGTCTTGAAGATGAGGACCATTTCCCTTGAAGCAGGTAAGTGGAAGATGATCCAGAGGCATCACAAACGAATAGAAAGTGAAGTCAGTCATGTCACAGGTCAAGGGCAGGCTGCCAGCAATGATAGTCCAAGGTGACAGCTGGAGATCAGGGAACAGGAACATACGTTGTGGCGAAAGTTACTGAATAACCAGCTCTGAACTGCAGACTCCTTGGGGTTTTCTAGGCTTAGGCTATGGGGACACACCTTTGTTACCAGATGTGATTGTATCTCTTCCCCAAGAAGGCCTTTGAGTAGGTTAATGCTAATTCTCATTGTCGTAAGAACTACTGCATTGCAAGTCCAAAAATCTATGCAAATATCCACACATAATTTGCCAATATTAGTGCCATTGTCCATGAAGTGTCACCAGCATTGCTCCTTGCTGTAGGTCATTTACACCAGACCAGTGCCGACTGCACCATGCATGGATACTGGCGTTTGACGGATGAAAGGCTGCTTAGATGCTAAGCCTAGTTTTAGTGCTGAGAAACCGTACAGGATGCCTTCTACAGTTCTGGATTGGTACTGATTGGAATCAACAAACTTCTAAAGTAACCACATGAATTTATAGTTTGACACAATTAAAAGTGCCTTCCAAACACACAATGGTGACCCTCTGTCATACCATGGGTAGAAACTTCTAAATATCTTATCGCAATGTAGTACTTGGGGATATTCTCACATTTCACAACGCACCAGTTATCTGACATAAAATAAAAAAGTTATGACAGCCAACCTCATAGGGTCACCAGTTGCCGGGAGGTAGCACTGTTGCAAACTGTGGTGTAAATAGACATTTGTTTCATCTACAATAAATGCTGGTAATCCAGACTGTAATTTAACTGCTGTTGATCACAGTTAATCTTGCCCTTCAGTAACTGATGGGACCAATCTCCTAGATCAGTGGTTCCCTACCCTGGTCCTCAACAGGCCAGGTTTGCCATATATCTACAGCACAGGTGGTGATATAGTTACAAGCATTTATAAAGCACCAACAAGTTCCATAACACTGTACAGTGGGAGAGTCAACATAACAAATATACATACAGAGTTTACAATCTGGGAGGGGTGACACTAGGTGAGGGTGAATAGTACAAGACATAGTGGTGGTGCTTGTGGGAAGGCGCAATAAATGAACCATGGGGGATTAGGGAGTGAGATGACAGGCTTCTCTGAAGTAATGTTTTCAGAGACTTCTTGAAGGATTGGAGAGAAGCGAAGAGTCTGATGTTGCGGGAGAGGGAGTGCCATAGAAAGCGGACAGCTCGGGAGACGTCTTGAAGGCGAGAGTTAGGGGTCCGGGTATGAGGAACTGCTAGTGTCAGATCATTGGCAGAGTGAAGTGGTTGGGACGGGATGTACCTGCTAATAAGGGAGGAAATCTAGTTTGGGGCACTTTTATAGAGAGTTTTGTATATGAGAACCAGAATTTTGAAGTGGATTGTAAAGGAAACGGAGCCATTGCTAGAGATTGACAAAGGGGTGAGGTGTAGGAGTCTCACACAGGCATTCATAAAGAGACTACAGCGGGAGAATGTGGGATCTTTTAAGGCCAGCGAGAAGGAGGTTACAGTAGTCAAGGCGGGAGATGATCAGAGCATTTTAGTAGAGTTCTGATTAAGAAAGGGACAGACGTCCAATATTTTTTAGGTAGAAGTAGCAAGATTTGGTTAGTGCCTGAATGTGAGGAGAAAAGGATAGATCCAAAAAGTCCAAGAGGACCCCGAGGCAACGAGCCCTAGAGGTGGAAGTAATCCTGCCACCATTCACCTGAAGGGAAATGGGCGCAAGAATGGAGGATTTAGAGAGAGCGGGAAGATGAGAAGTTCAGTTTAAGAGAGGTTGAGCTTTAGGAAACTGGAAGTCATCCAGTGGAAGACAGCCAATAGGCAGGCTATAACGGTCCAATACAGGAGAGAGATAGGAGAGGAAAGGTAGATTTGGGTGTCGTCTGCATTGAGATGATATTTGAGTCCATGGGAAGAGATGAGGTTGCCCCTAGAGCAGACCTGGGCATTGTGCGGCCCGCGGGCCGCATCCGGCCCTTTGGCTGCCTCAGTCCGGCCCGCATCCCTCTACACCTCTATTACTTGCTTTTGAAGGTGTTGTTCACTCGCACGCTGGCTGCGTGCGAGTGAGAGATGGATGCTCCGGCTCCGCTGACAAGTGGGGGTGGTCACATCACGTGGTGTGGTCGGTGACGTCATTTCAGTTCCTCCCCACTCTGCCGGGTCCGCCTCCTCCTACCATCAGCGTGTTGCAGGCTTGCTCCGGCTCAGGCAGGCACTGGCACACGTGACTAGGTTCGGGGACCTCACCACCACCACGTGCTTTTCTTCGTTGGGAGAGGCTGGCAGACAAGTGAGTGCAGCAGCCAGGTGCTCTGTGCTGTGCCTGGACTGGAGGCTGGTGGAATCATTCTGGAGAATCTGGATTCATTTTCCTCAGGCTCCAAGAATAAGGTGACAAGTCAGTAATAATTGAATCTGATCTCAATGAAAAGTAACCCCCCTCTCACCAGCAGTGTGCCATATACATAGGAGTGTGTCATAATACCAGTCTGCTAGCAGTGTGCCATATACATAGGAGTGTGTCATAATACCAGTCTGCCAGCAGTGTGCCATATACATAGGAGTGTCATAATACCAGTCTGCCAGCAGTGTGCCATATACAAAGGAGTGTCATAATACCAGTCTGCCAGCAGTGTGCCATATACATACCAGTGTGGCATGCATAGGAGTGTGCCATAATACCAGTCTGCCAGTAGTGTGCCATATACATACCAGTGTGCATTGCATAGGAGTGTGCCATAATACTGGTCTGCCAGCAGTGTGCCATATACATACCAGTGTGCCATGCATAGGAGTGTGCCATAATACCAGGCTGCCATGCATACCTCGTGCCATAATATATACGCATAATGTACTGTATATGCTACAAAAAAAATATATAATTGCCGCCCAAGCCCAACACTAGAGTGTTCGTGTTTGGCTTGAAGAAAAGGTGGCAACCCTAGGCGTAAGCAGGGCTGGTGCTTCCAAAAGGCAGCCCAAAAGGCTGCCCTAGGGTGCCAGAGCAGGGGCGCAAAAATCACAGTCCCTGGCTTATGGCCGGGGTCTCGCATTTTTTAAATACTTACCTTGTGCCCAGTAAAGTGTTTGCGTTGGTCAGCTCGTTCCGCGCGGGACTCTGCTTTTGGTGCATCATGTTCCTTTACTAAAGATGGCCGTCGTGCATTGCAGGGAAAAGAGGAGATCCTTATTTTGAAGGTGACTTCTATTTGTTTTCAATTTACAGGTGTCAAGAGATTCTGATTTAGCGGTTAGTAGTCCTCAAAAATGTCAGCTCACATTAAAAAAAGAAAGATAGATACAGAATGTAGAGTTTTTAATAAGACATGGACTTTAAAGTATTTTTTTACTGAAGTAAAAGGTAAAGCCGTGTGCTTAGTTTGTGGAGTACAGATCGCCGTGTTTAAGGAATACAATTTGAGTCGCCACTACGTAACTAAACATGCAGAGAAATACAAAAATGTGAGTGATGCAGAGAGGGCGCGGGCATCTAATGCTTTGCTAACTAAGCTGCAAAACCAACAAGAACTTTTTACCAAGCTTCACACTTCCAGGGATGGAGCAGTCAAGACCAGTTATGTGATATCCCACAAAATCGCAAAATACAGCAAGTCATTTTCTGATGGGCAATTTATCAAAGAGTGTTTGGTGGACTCTGCAGCATTAATATGCCCAGAGAAAAAAGCGGTATTTGAGAACGTGCCCCTCTCCAGACGAACTGTAACAAGAAGGATCGAGGACATCGCTGGAAATCTGGAGCTTCAGCTGCAAAACAAAGTGGACAATTTTGATTTCTTCTCCTTGGCTTTGGATGAGAGCTGCGATGTCTGCGACACAGCCCAGTTACTCATCTTTGTACGGGGGATAACAAAGGACTTTAAGGTTATAGAGGAGCTGGCAGCAATGCGGTCAATGAAAGGGACAACAACAGGGAGTGATTTGTTCACAGAGGTAAATGCATGCTTGGACAAGCTGGGACTGAAATGGGACAAGCTGGCAGGTGTTACAACGGATGGTAGTCCAAATCTGACAGGGAAAAATGTCGGACTTTTAAAGCGGATGCAGGATAAAGTGACTGAAATGAACCCTGGACAGAAATTGGTATTTTTACATTGTATTATACATCAGGAGGTGTTGTGTAAGTCAGTGCTAAAAATTAACCATGTTATTGATGTTGTAACTAAAATAGTTAACTTCATCAGAGCAAGAGCATTGAATCACAGACAGTTTGTGGCACTTTTGGAGGAGCAGGAGTCTGAACATCGGGACATAGGCTACCACACTGCTGTCAGATGGCTCAGCCTGGGCAAAGTGCTTAAAAAAGTATGGGATCTGAGAGCAGAGATTCAAGAGTTCTGTGAGAAGAAAGAGAAAGTCATCCCAGAGCTCTCAGATGCAGACTGGATGGTAGATTTCGGATTTGCGGTTGATGTGACTGCGCTAATGAATGAACTAAATACCAAACTGCAATGCAAGGGCCTTTTTGTACATGAAATGTACAGCTTGGTGAAGGCTTTCATGAGAAAGTTGCAGTTTCTTTCAAGCCAAATGGAGGACAACATTCTCACCCACTTGCCAACACTAAAGGAATCCAGACCATCAGCTGTTCACCTACGCAGGTACTCATCCATGTTAGGAGCACTGCATGGTGAGTTTTCAAGGCGATTTCAAGACTTCAAAACCGTTGAGAGTGAAATGCACATGATTTCTTCTCCCTTTTCTTGCAGTGTGGATAATACACCCAGCGATGTTCAGCTCGAACTCATTGACCTGCAGTCTGATGCACTAATGGCAGAGCACTTTAAGTCCGTATCACTGCTGGATTTTTACTCCTCTCTCAAAGAGGAGAACTTTCAACACATGAGGATGCGAGCTCAGAAGATGTTAGTTCTCTTTGGATCTACCTACATATGTGAACAAACATTTTCAGTGATGAAGTTCAACAAATCCAGATACAGATCCTCTCTCACTGATGATCACCTGTCAGCTGTCCTTCGCATATCCACCTCAGATATTCAACCAGACTTCAGAGCACTTGTTCAAGCCCAAGACAGACTGGATTTTTCTCACTGAACAAGAAAAATGCACTGAAAACATCAAAAGCACTTAATTGCTGTTTTTTACCATACTACAAAATAAACATTTTCAGTATTGTTTTTGTGAAGGTTAAATTTATGTTATGTTAAAAATAAAATTAAACAGTGATAATGATTGGTGTTTCTATTTTGTTACTGCTATATTTTACCTATTCCACAATTTCATAGCCCTATAGTTATAATAACATGTATTCAGCTAATTAAAACCATATAATTTACTGCTTTTTAAAAAGCGATAAAATTTATATTGAACAGACTTAAGTTCAGCCTATTGGTTCGGCCCTCCACTACCGTCCCAGTTTCTCATGTGGCCCCTTGGAAAAATTAATTGCCCACCCCTGCCCTAGAGGCAGTATAGATTGAGCAGAGTAGGGGGTCTTGAGGAAGCGGTGGTGAAGAAACCCCAGCAAAGGAGACACTGAAGGAGCGAAGAATGAGATCGGAAGAAAACAAGGAGAAAGCTGTGTCACTGAGGCCGTATTGACGTAGCGTGAGGGGCAGGAGAGGGTGGTCAAAAGTGTTGAATCAGCGGAAAGGTCAAGAAGAATAAGCAGGGAGAAGTGACCTTTGGTTTTTGCAGCAACTAAATCTTTAGTCACCTTGGTCAGAGCAGTTTCAGTGGAGTGCTGCACACTGCTAGATGACCCTGGACACACAGTCAATGGCCATGTCTTGTGCTAAACGTTTGTGTGTTCTGTGTGGACCAGCTGAAGACAGCTTCCACTAAAAAGAAACTTCCTAAAGAATAACTTCTCACTTAGAATATCTAATATAGAGTTTCCATCTGTCGACCCAAACATGCCAGAAAATTCTCAAGTTTCAATATACCAATAGGAGCCTTGGTCTGTCCTTGCTGAACAGAAAATGAATGCAAGCCTTTACTGATACCCTGGCATCCATCTGATACATATCTTCCATATCAACATTGATGTTGCCTTCTTGCTTTGGTAACAGTAGTAAATAAAGAGAATAATATAGAAGATTTAGAAGTTCTTTTAATTCTAATTACTGGTAATAAAATTTTATGTTTTCTCTTGTACTTTTAGGCTAATGTCAGATGAACGCAGTCTGAGTGCGCTCTGCGTGCCTGCACAACGGACGGATGTACTGACGGAAGATACTGTAGACTCCACACGGTCCGTTTTTGTTGACGTAGAAAAAAAAAAGGGAATTATGGGAAACAAAATGAATATGAAAAATGATAAACATATGAAAAGCCATTTTGTGCGTGAAGGTGCTGGACGTCGAAAATGCGCTGCGTCTGACATCTCGTCATTCACACAATGCTACACTGACGTGGCGCACTCTGCGCGTCCGTCTAGCGGTTTTACGTTCTACGTTCTTGCCCAACTTGCGTCCGTTTGCCAAGTGTGTTGTGCGTGCGCAGTTCGGTGCACACGTACTTCGTGTGTGGGTCTCTATTGCTCATGATTCTATGCTACGACGGACTGTGCAGCAACACGGGTGTGATCACTGCATTCGTCTGACGCCGGCCTTAGTCCACTTCCATATTAACCATTTATCTTCCATTACGCTAAAGAGCGTAGATTTATATGCACTGTCCACTCATCGCTTACCCTGGTTTTATTTTAGAATATTTTTTTATTTTTTTTGCATATTCTCATTTTGTTAAATGAAAAATAGCGGTTCCTCTCTATTTGCCTTTAGGTGTGAATTTGCTTCGAATGGTGGTAAATCAACCATCAGTCAAGCTACTATTTACCATTTCAGCTGGGCATTGTGGCAATACTATAGTTTTAAGTGCTGACAATCTATCACATCAGAACATCAAACCAATAGGAGGTGGGTTCTGGCACAAGCTGAAATTTGACAAATGTGCAAGTATATTTCTTACACTGAATAATACATGAAAATGAATGCAACGGGGGTAGATAATGAATATTTAATGAGGGCTGCAGTATGTTCCACGTTCATATGGTTTATTGCTTTTCTTTTGTCAATACCTTTTTTTTTTTTTGGAAACAAATCCACTCCTAGTGTGGGTTCTTGAAAAGTATGCTTCTAATACACGGTAGTATACTATAGTTTTAACTCCTATTCCCCCCCCCATATGTTTGTACCCCCATCCGCACAAGAGAACTTGCCTGATGACCTAAGCATTTTCAAAAGTTCATCTGTTTTAACCCTTCTATTGTAGAAAAGGTTAATATCTTACAGATAAATGTTCCAGCGACAACAGAACGTGTTTTCTACAGATTATTTTTAATTCTGTTACCATGTACTGTCATTATAAGAGCACAATTCTTACTAATATACACATGGAAAATACAGTGACCAGTTAATGTATGTTCGTGTTTACATACAAGCCCCACATCGAAAAACTCTCATCTAAACTTTACCCCAAACTAGGAGCCCTGTACAGAAACAAATCCTGCCTGAGCCCCGCGTTAAAAAAAACCCAGTTGTCAGGGTTATTTATTTTGACGGGTATTTTCTTTTACGAAGATATATATATCATTAATGACAGTGCCTCCAATACCAATGGTATAATTTGGTTATTTACCCTTAAAAATAAGGATTAATAACCAATCAATGAATATACGTCTTAACAAATATATAGCGGTTCTCTCAAGTTCTTTTGAGGCTATGTAGATATTTTTAGACACAATAAAATCATTAAAGAATATATGAGACTGCGTAACAGTAAAACAATTCAAATAAAAATGTATTCACACCGTCAAGTTTCATACACTCATATGTTATCAACTGATCAGCAAGATACAATTTTAAAAGTAATCATACGTAGTGATTAGTAGCAATACTGCGACACGCAATAATCTAATGAACAAGCAGTTTAGGTTTATAGACCGCACCCCACATATGCACAAATCAATTCTTAAACACCAAGTTCTATTCTACCCACTTAAACTTCTCCCATTATAAAACAATCCTCAACCTGGCTAAAAAAAAATCACAGGGTTATTCAAAGAGAGGTGAAAAGCAGAAGAATGAAAAATTCTAGGTCAAAATATCCAAACCAGAAAAATTCTCTTATTCATCTCACTTTCCAAATCGGCTCTTTTGACCTAGAATTTCCCTTTCTCCAGTCATTTGCCTGCTTTTCACCGCTCTCTGAATAACCCTGATAGTTACTGGGGCATCACCTGCAGTACAATTTAGTATTGTGGGGGACAATTCACTAAATGCAACTTTCTTCAGGGAGATACATGACAAACTCGATAGTTTACCTATCTCTTCCACAGATTAATCACAGCATCAATGCTCGGCTTACAATATCATTCACTGCAGTTACTCTGTAACACATATGATGGACCAAGCAGATAACCTGTATATTTAATCACTTGCAATCTAGACTCAGCAATTTATTCAGCATGAGTTAACAAAAACTTCCTATTGACTTAACATACATTCAATAGTCGCGGTTGCAATGGGTGGAATCGGGTTATGTTCGTTATTCTAATGGAGCTGATGGCAACTTGATATATAAAAGCTATTTCTCTGTTCCAGCTTATCTCACTATGGGGACAAATTTTATCTTTAGATGTCCAAATCCAGCATTCTTGGAATATAAATAAAGTCAATAAATTAGGGGGGAGCAACAAGGCCGCCCGTAATAGTTTTTCTTAGCGTCCTCTGCAGTAGGAACGAAAAGGCGAACTATTCTATTGTTTAGGCTTCAACAGCAAAATAATTCATTTATATTCCTTTTAATAGGTAATGGACATATAAAGCAGTGACTCTGCTGTCCCTCCCCATCCACCCACCCACCCAGTGCTGGTCAGAAATTTGTAGCTTACTTTCCAGCTGCTTCCACTTTGCAAATCACCCTAATTAACCCAAGGTTCTAGCCCCTCCCATGATGTGTTAATCTGTTTATTTGTGTTTTGTTTTTAATAGTTTGCATTTTATTACTTTGTATTTCTGTAACAACTGTAACCACTCACTGTTCTCGAACCCAGGACATACTTGAAAACGAGAGAAATCTCAATGTATCCTTCCTGGTAAAATCCTTTTCAAATAAATAAATAAATAAATAAAATAAATTAGAAAATAGATATCAAGTTAAAAATTTTCAATTATACTTTACCATCTGGTAGTGAAGATAGATACTGGTGTGAGAGGATTCGGGTGGGGTCTGGTCTTAGTGGAGTCGTGGGGTGACTGATGATATCTGGCCTTTTCTTTCCTTTCTCCCACTCCCCTTTCTCTGGAGTATCCCCTTTTTATAGCTGTCTCCCACCCAGTTTAGCTCTAGCCCATCTAAATTTAGTCACCAATATGTGTCCTCATTTGATTGGTGGATAGATCTATTGATTAAATCCAGGTATTTGTCCAGGTGTTATATAACCTGGCCAGTAGATGGTACTCTCAGATCAAACATCCTAACTTTCTAAAGGAATTAATTAATATATGTGACCAAGCAATAATAACCTATATTTAATATATTTTACATTATACATTTTATACTATATCCAGGGATTCCATGGGGTTATTTAACAATATTCATATTATTACTATTTATAAAGCGCCAGCATATGCATGATATACAGGTATATCTGATAGATATCTAGAGATATGTGTGTATGAGATAATTCTGCAGACAGGCATACATGTTTTGTGATATTCCTTAAGATTCATTCATTCGTGATATATTCCTTAAAATTCATTCATAATTAACAGCTTTAATCTACGGTTTACTGAATGTTATTTAATAATCAATTAAATGTGGTATGGGCTCTATCTTTTATAAAATATCAATACCATGATTATCTATTATAACTCCCCACATACATATTCAATTACCACCTAGGAACCTTGTATAATATAATGTTACATATTATATTAGCTATAGTGCCATTATATGTCTTTACAAACTTTATTTGTAGGTAATATCATTGCTATATAGAAAAAATCTCTAACCTTATTTTTATTTTTTTACGCTTATGCAATTCACCATTGTCCAAGGTTTTCATGGCTAGAGAGCTTAGATGTGACCAAATTAAAATGCCCTTGAATACACAAGGAGTTTAGTCTCTATGTAGAGTATCTATTGTATTCTTCAGCTTCAAGACAATGCAGTAGCACTGCACTTTACTGTGGAGTCTGTGACACCCTCAAACACTGCACATTACTGTGGAGCTCTGTGACCCCTATACAATATTGCACATTACTGTGGAGCTGTGACACCCTCAAACACTGCACATTTCTGTGGAGCTCTGTGACACCCTCAAACAGTGCACATTACTGTGGAGCTCTTTGACACCCTCATAAACCATGCACATTACTGTGGAGCTCTGTGATACCCTCAAACAGTGCACATTACTGTGGAGCTCTGACACCCTCAAACAGTGCACATTACTGTGGAGCTCTGACACCCTCATAAACAGTGCACTTTACTGTGGAGCTCTGTGAAACCCTCATAAACACTGCACATTACTGTGGAGCTCTGTGACACCCTCATGAACATTGCACATTACTGTGGAGCTTTGTGACACCCTCATAAACACTGCACATTACTGTGGAGCTCTGTGACACCCTCATAAACACTGCGCATTAATGTGGAGCTCTGTGACACCCTCATAAACACTGCATATTACTGTGGAGCTCTGTCATACCCCACAAACAGTGCACATTACTGTGGAGCTCTGACACCCTCATACACACCACATATTACTGTGGAGCTCTGTGACACCCTCTTTAACACTGCACCTTACTGTGGAGCTCTGTAACACCCTCATAAACACTGCATATTACTGTGGAGCTCTGTGACACCCATACAACATTGCACATTATGAGGATGTCACAGAGCTCCACAGTAATATGCAGTGTTCATTACAGTTCATTCCCCCCTCGTCATTTAATTCCCCTCTTGTCATTTCATTTCACCCCCTCTTCTCATTACAATGGATTTCATCCCCCTCTTTTCATTCCATTCCCCCCTCTTTTCATTCACCCCTTCTTCTCATTTCACCCTTTTCATTCCATTCCCCACTTTTTTCATTCATCCTTCTTCACATTCACTCCCCTTCTTCTCATTCACTCCCCTTCTCTTTTACCCCTTCCTCCTTTTCATTCACCCCTCCTTTTCATCACCCCCTTCCTTTTCATTCACCTTCTCCTTAAAAATAAATGATTGCCCCCCTCTCCTTCTTACCTTTTGTGCAGGGAGTGGGCCAAATCAATGGTGGTCCAGTGGGAGTGAGGGAGGCATGTCTCCCTGGTGGTCTGGGTCCCTGGTCTGTGTCGGAGGGGCCCTTGCTCCTCTGGCGCTCACCTCCTCCAGTCCTGACAGTTCGGGCATCGGTGCACTCTGATACGCGCCGGCCCTGATGCAGGTGCCCTGCAACTTCACAGAAAGATACACGCAAAAAACAATGGTACAGTACAGTAGAGAATGTCCTTTTAGGGATGACCCTGTCCCGCTTGGGTGATGCTGTTGATATTGAGCCAGTATTTATACAGGCTCAGAACCACGTGAGTCTTTTCTGATCTAATACACATTATATATGCTGTTTTTGCGGAGTTGTGCTACGATCTGTTTTTATTTCTCTGCATGATGCCCGCTGACTGAACATTACCCAAGTGGGACAGGGTCATCCCTTAAAGGACCCAATGCTGGAATATTGAGCCTTAGTCATTGAGGCTCTAACCCACATGAGTGGAACACTAGCCCTTGTTTGCTGTGCATACCGCATTCTCTGCTGTACTTTACCATTGTTTTTTGTATTTTATGTTTTTCATGTATCTTTCTGCGACGTTGCCCAGCGTAGGAAGAGATCTTCTGGTAACATCAACTGTTTATACATATGAGGGTGTCGGTTTCCCTTTTCTTCTAGACCAGTATTGCTATCTATATTGATGCATAATTATGGTGATTAGGAAGTGATCTGCACTGCATGATAAACACACATACTTTGGGTGCCTGTACTGTATGAATTAGAATTAGGACTTAAGCGCTTCCCTATTTTTCTTTGTGTTGTGGTTGAACTGGTTATTGTTGTGCACCTGAGGGAGGTGCTATTGAGTACATTTATACTAGTTACACCTTTGTCCCAGCGGCCTTGAATTTATCTGTTGTCATTACCATGATAAACCATATGAAATTTTGCATATGCTGTTGTAACGATTTTAACCAAATTTATTGACGTTTTGCTTCATATTTACAGACCGGTTTACTGTAAGCAGAGGAAATTTGTTTTCTAAAAAGGGAAAGTATTCTCCATGAGCTTTAGATCAAGGCTTGGATTCTCCAGCACATTCACTGTTTGGTTTTCTGCCTGTCCGCCGTTGCTTTGACCCAAAATTTGAGATCCATTGTTAGGTTTATAGTGGTTACAGCATCCTGAAGGCTGTTAACCCCTTGTTCGGGGGTCACACAACCCTGAACATTCTTTAAGCTCCCCTAACACTAGCTGCAGCAAAAAATTTAACCTTACCTATATGATTTTTACAAGCATGCCATATGCCCCTACTCACATGATACATTTCAGAGATGTACATCTGCAGCTCAAATGTTTAATGTTACTTCATTTACATAACTTCTAAATGCCGGAAAGTTCAACCTTGACCTCTGACAAAAGCAAACTTCTGAATTCACAGCTGGGACAAATTTTGGCTTTTGCACTGTACTGTGTGATTGGTCTCATCTGTCCTGTCAGTCCAGGGCTCTGTCTGGTAAAACACATAATACAGTATTTTGGCCCTGCATCAATTCTTATTACAAAGGACACAAGGTCATCCACTGAGACTGAACATTTTGTCAACTGCAAAGGAAATGTTTTTTTACGGTAAGAACAAAATGTGGAGTTCTCCTAAAGATGTTGTTTTATCCAATAAAAAAAGCAAATTGATGTCTTTAACAAAGGTCTAGATCACGGCTGTCAAACTTCAGCTCCCCAGATGCTGATGGCTTACAATTCCCCATGGGAGTTGTAGTTCATAAACATTTGGGGGCAAGAGTTTGACAGTCCTGATCTAGACCTTTGTTAAAGACATGAAGTGAATTGGTTAAAAAAACATCTTTTGGAACAGAATGCCACATTTCAGTTGTTCTTACTGTTAAAAAGAATTTCCTTTGCAGTTGACAATATGTTCAGTCGCCGTGGATGACCTTGTGTCCTTTGTAAAGTCATTATAACTAGAATTGATACGGGGCCAAAATATTATGCTTTACCAGACAGAGCCCTGTATTGACAGGACAGATGAGACCTGTCACACAGTACAGTGGTGCAAAAGCCAAAATTTGTCCTAGCTGTGACATCATAAGTTTGCACAACCTTGACCTCTGTCAAAAGCATTGTCTCTCATGTCAGAGCATTGGCTATTTATGCATGAGATCTGAATTAATATTTTGTGACCTTGTACTTTGATTGCCTGGCACCTGTATTATGTGTTTCCAGGAGTGTCAAAATGTTTACAAAATCTACTTGTCCAACGGACTAAACCAACAGCCCAATCTACTTGCCCCTAAAGACAAACTAAATGTCATGACATGCAAAATTATTTCAATAAAATATTAAGTCCCTCCCCACAGTGAATACACACTACACAATCACATGTGAATTCACACACCCATTGCTGTACACACAGGGTTATTCACCGTCAAACCGCATTTCACAAAACTAAAATCAAACGAGCAACCACAAGCGTTGCTGTGCACCAGCAGTTAGTGAATAACCTTTAATTAGTATTTAGTTTGATAACTGCACTTCTCTGCATACATGCCAACATCCTGGGTTTCTGTGGCACAGTCCTGATTTTCCAAACCTGCCCAAGTGAAGTTCAACATCTTCTCTGAACGATAACCCAGTACAGACAGGTGCCCCTTACCTCACAAATATCCAGATTGATTCATGGTGGTAATGGACAAATGTGTCCTTATCCGCCTCTTTATTTACAAGGAAATGATGAGACAGGGGTTCCATGTGTTCTTCCTTAATATCATATTAAACTTTGCAATAAAGAAAGGGAATATTCTTTTCATATGTAACGTTTTTTTGGCACATTATATTGAGATGTTTCACCTTCCCAGTTCCCTCACCTACTGAATAATCCCTTGTGTTAAATAAAGAAGCTCTGTAGATCTAACACCTATACCTTAACATGACAGCATTTTTTATATTTCAAATGACCCACTCCCTGTGTTTGCTGGCTTCTATGCGAGCTCCCGCAGTGTTCTTTTTCCCTGTAACTTGCAGATGGGGGAAGGCTGCTGACATCTCTATGAACTGTGTCCGAGGTCGGGGGGGGGGGGATATTACCTTCGCTCTACTAATAAGCTGCTGTAAATTTCTGCAGCTGACAAGGAAGCTAAGGCCCGTGTCAGACGAGCGCACTGATCACGTCTGTGTTGCCGCACATTTGTACGTCCGTGGCAGCATAGCATTCTGAGCAATGGAGCCCCACACATGAAGTACATCCGCACGGAAGTGCGGACGCACAACGGACGCGTCAAACGGACGCAGGTTAGGCAAGAACGTAAATCCGCTAGAACGGACACACAGAGTGTGCTACGCCCGCATAGCTTTGTGTGTAAGTGATGGAACGAAGTCAGACGGACTGCATTTTTGACGTCCAGCATTTTGACGGACAGAATGTTTTTCATTTTAACCCTTTCCATGCGGAGGACGCACTCGGCGCGTCCTGCCGCATGGCTACTTCGCTGCGGCAATCGGCCGGGATTCCAGCCGATCGCAGCGGCCCCCCCCCCCGGTGCGTGCTGACATCATCGATCTCAGCCCAGCCTCCGGGACCCTGGCAGGAACGATAGACGTCATCGCACTCATTTCATGCGAACCAACCCCCCCCCCCTGCCATTGCGGGGAAGGTGCCTGAAGAGGAGAGGGGACCTCTCCCCCTCTCCATCCGTGCGGGCCAGCGAGTAAAGGCAGGCACCACTTGGAAAGGCACAGCCTGCCCTTCCAAGCTGCGGCTGTCTTTAACCCTTAGGGGGCTGGATCGCGATATGGCGCTAACACGCGCCGTATCGCGGTCCCCTCCAGGAGCTGGCCGACACCTTGGATGTCGGCCAAGCTTCCGGGATATCCCCCTAATGACTGGCGTCTTCGCGCGATGGCGCCAGTTTCACAATTAACCCCTTGCTGCCACCTATGGTGGAGACAGGGGGTTCCAATAAACCCCCTATCTCACGATCCGTGACAGCTAGGGGTTAATGTTTGATATCATTGGAACGGCCAGAGCATGGCCTTGTACAGCGTAACAATACTAAATAATTTAAAATAATTAAAAATAAAATTAAAACAATTAAAAATTTAAAAAAAAAATTAAAAACATTTTTTGTTTTTGTTTTGTTTTATTAGGGCAGCAATATTGTTCCCATTTCAATTATAATGTGAACAGTGATGCTGCTCTAACAATTTTTGCTATGGGGGGGTGTTTGCTAAACACGTAATTTTCCCCCAAAAAAGTAACGATTCCTCGTTTCTAATTTTTTTAACAAGCACAACCCATAGAAAATATAGCCGCAAACGCTTGCATGTTAAAATGTGAAAAAAAAAACACTTTACACATTGTAAATTATTGAAAATTCTACTTTTATTGCACTTTATGTTATAATATAGAGACAGGACATAACGTATACATATAATAATGACATATTATGAATCTGCCGAGTCTCCCGGAAAGAACGATTTATAATATGTCTGGGTCGCATAATAAAATGTGACTTCAGATCGCATTTAAACATGATGAGCGAAACCGGTAAAAATTAGCTCAGCACAGAGGTGTGAAAAGGCTCAGCAGCGAAAGGGTTAATTTATTTTCCCATCTACATCAGTTAACCTCCCTGGCGGTATTCCCGAGTGTGACTCGGGGTTAAATTTCACTACCATGAACGGTAACCCCGAGCCACACTCAGGCTGGATACATACTCACCTCCTCCTGGCTCCCTCGTTGTCCCCGCAGTGTGATCGCGGCGAGCTGCTTCCTGGAAGGCTCCCTGCGAATCACATGATGCAGGGGTGCTGGACCGCAGCAAATTTCATTCATAATAAACACTGAATACAAAGTGCAATGTTTATGAATGGCCACTAGGTGGCAGTACAGGATAAGAAATAGACCATACATCGTCTCACCCTTGTTCTCAGACAGATTTCAGTCTTTTTTGTTGTATTTTATTGAATATCATTTATTTGCATTATTTTGGATAATTATTTTTGGGATAATAAATTATTATGTCGTGTTTCAAACTTTATCGGACTCCGTGTATTTACTATTTTTTTTAAATTAATGAATTAATTTATTTATAAAGGATTTTACCAGTAAGGACTCTTGATTTCACGGATTTCAGTGCGTGATTCCTAATTATTACAGGCTAACTATGTACAAAAACACGTTTCCTTTAAAAAAAATTGAGACGCTTTTAGACACAAAATTTTTAAAAAATTAGACCGCCAGGGAGGTTAAAAAAAACGTCAGTCACAAAAACGGACTGTGTGGCCACTACCTTGTCGTCAGTGAGAAAGTACGTCTGTTGTGCACGGACGCACAGTCCGCATAGAATACGTTCGTCTGGCTCTAGCCTGACCTTAGCCTGAGCATTCTGCAGAAAGTCTGACCTTAGCTCTGCTCTGCCTGTCCGTCGGACTAAAAGGACAAGAAAAGTACCAGCCCAGCACATAAATCTTAATGTCCGAGGCATGGGGCTATATGAATTCGGCACCCCTGGTTTCCCTATCCCTATCTATTCCCTCCATAACCCTAGAATTAATTATTGGGGAGTTGTTAAGGAGTGATAGTTTATTGACATCAATACTCTGGTCGTTTATTATATATGAGAGGTAGGCTAACTAACACATATTACCATGAAACCCTGTAACACTGCCTCAGATGTTTTATTCACACATTTTTATTTTTCTCTTTTTTTTAATTTAAAATTTTTATTTTGTATTCGAAGGGTCACAGACCGACCATCAAGAGTGGCCTCCAGGGCCAGATATCACAGGTATAAGAAACACATATGGGGGGGTCTTCACAGAAAAGAAAGAAAGAAAAAAAAAGTGGCAAACGATCAAAAATAAAATGAGGGGGTAGCAATAATAAAGAGAAAATTCCTCAAAGTAAAAGGAGAATAAAGTCTCTGCTAGGATGTCCCCAGCCGGGGACATACATATCACAAAAAGGGCACAAAAAAAAAGTTATAATAATAGGTGAAAAGTCCTCACAAAAGATATGCTTAAAAGAAAAAATAACATCAAAAAGGGTGAAACTGCTTCTGGGGTAATATTCTCATCCTGTGTCTCTGAATGGTCTTCGCTTCAACACAGGTAAGGTCATGGCATATAGGCCAGGTTGGTCAGCATAGGCGCACCCGGTGATGGAGAACGAAATCCGTGCCGCATACAAGCCCACGTGGCAGACAAGAAGGGCAACCAGTCCTTGGGCCTTCCCGGTGGCCGCACTGCCAGACCTTGGCCAACGCTGCCTCTCACCAGCACCAGGCCCAACAGTCTCTGCCGGCGCCCTCAGCACGGCTTCTGGGGAAGGCTCCCCCGCAGACATCACCTCCTCTGACAGGGTAGCTCCGTCTTCACGCGCCAGACTGTCGACCACACTTCCCATCAAACACGGTTCAGCATCCCCTGGTGTCTCTTCCTCCAGGTCCTCAGGCTCCAGGTCCTCAGGCTCCTGGTCAGCTCCCAGCAACGCCATCAGTCACCGCCATGGACGGCAGGTAAGTGGACTCTCTTCATCCCCCGGAGTCTGATCGAGACAAGCCTCGAGGGCATCAAACCAAGCCTCCATCCCACTGGCAGGTGAAGGGTGGTCCAAATTGCACCGCTCTGGTCGCATCTCCGGGTCCTTCGCCAGCGGGACAGCAGGTGCAGCCGGAGGATGGGGGCCCTCCATCCCCGCTGTCTGCATCCGACAAGTCCCCAGCAGAGGTGCGTCTCAGGGGAACAAAGAGCGAGATTTCCAGGTGGGAAAAAGAAAAGGCCTCAAAATGGCCGACGGCCGATCTGCATCGCCAGAAGGCTTTCACATAAAACTCAGCTGTGTTCCGGCGAGGGGGGCAATAACGGGCCCCGGAGCAATCCCCGTAATGGCCAGGCATGCAGGGTCTCCACTGGTGTGTTATCCACAGAAAAGTCAAACTAAAAACCCCCATAACAGGAGAGTCCTTTAGGCTAAGGTCAGACGAAAGCATTTTTAATGTGCGTTCAGCCGCACGAAATCACGGCCGTGCTAGCAGCAAATGACGTCCAATGCCGGGGAACACACGAAGTACGGCCGCATGAAAGTTCGTCCGCGCAACGCAAGTGGCAAACGAACGCATTTTTTCTAGAACGTCAAACCACTACTACTGACGTACAGAGTGCGCTGCGTCCGCATAGCAGCATGTGTTTGTGATTAGGAGACGTCAGACGCTGCTAATGTCCGGCTAACATAACGTCCAGACACAAAGTGTTTTATTGATGATCCGTACAAAATCACGGACGAAAAGGCACATCGTATGACCGCTATCGCGTATTCCGTGAAAAAATACGTACGTTCGTTCGAACGCACTTTTTCACGGACAACGTGAAAAATGCGTTCGTCTGACCCTAGCCTAAGAGCTCTAAGAAGACACGTCTGCCAACATGCAGAGCTGGCCACGCCCCACTATTTTTCTCTTTGTAACCTCTAATTTTAAGGACTTGCAATGTATCGTGTGTATACAAAGTGAAAAAAATGACTGTTATGGATTTTTCTAAATGCAAATTTGTTTCTTATATATGCCAAGATTTGTCAATTTGCAAAATAGTTTTTATTTGGATTCCTGATTGGTGTAGAAATGAACAGTTTTGCAAATAGTTATGGAGTATAGAGCCTTTCATGGATTTTTGGTAATTGTCTTTGCTAATCTGTTCAAAAAGCTTTCTCAGACCTATTAAAGGAAATGCAGATGGAAAATCTTATTCTGGCTCTTTTTTTACAAATTCACGGTGGCGAAATCACACAGGAAGATTGGTAACGTTTCTGTGCCGTATGGATCTCCTCTTTGCAGGGTGAGTCAACTTTAATTTTTATTTCTATGCTAGTTCTAAAGCAGATTTATGCTTCCTGAAAGCATAGTGCTTTTTGTTTGTTTTGAAGATAATAAAAATAAATGCGATGATAAATCTTGATAAATGATATTGTATTATGCTGCCATAGGTGGAGCATTTAATTGGTATGACCTGAATGTTTCATTTTGCTATTAGCCATTAAACTGAGGCCACAAACCTTTTTCCAAAGCACTACTATTGTAGGTTTTCCCTCTGCTTTTTTCTGTTTTTACTTTTTTCTACAAATACCGTATTTTTTTTTAAGTGAAATGCAGTGCGTGTGTGTGTCTGTTTTGATGCAGACGAGGAAACTGTAGGAGACAAAACTGCCAAGACAGAAATCTAGGCGGGGGAGTTTTGTCGAGGAGATAAAGACCGCACTTCCTGGTTGAAAAATGTAGACAAACGGTATGCTATACACACACTAATGAAAGATAGCAAACTGTGTGTATATATCTCAAATGGCTTTGTGTTTATTACACTTACATTTGGTAGGTTATAGCTAACGTTTCCTTAATATATAGGAATTAATAAGAAAATTTGTTCCCATTATTTCCTGCAAATTAAAAAATTTAATGAACAATAAAAAAAACCCATCAACTGCACTATAACCCCCATGCAGTATCACTCATATCCATGGGATCAACAACAGGAGAATTTTTTTGTGTGCACAATCCCGCTACTCTTGGGGAGCACAGGAACACAAGCAGACCACCACATACTATTCAAGAGACTAATATTGTATCACCTGCTTTCAGAATCCTAAAAACCTACATTAAAAAAAATAGTTAAATGCCATTGAAGTAGAATAAAACCTTTTGAATGTAAGTTAATAGGATTCTGAACGTAGGTGATACAGTTTTCATACCCATGGATGACAGCATCTTCTATTTAACTTGTTACGCGTCAAACGACAAAATCGTTTTTCAAAATTGTTCCTTAATGAGGTGTCACTGACACCATCACATTTTCTATAAGACAACGTTTTACAATAATGTACTGCAGTGCCAGTGTACATGTTCCTAGGTCCTTCTAAGTAGATAGCTGCTTGAGTCCAATGTAACGTTTCACGTATTGATAGGAAGCATAATTATGTCTAAACGAGTGACAATAATAGCCGACTGAGGAATCCGAACAACTAAATAGCGAAACGCGTTTTGGCTGATAATACATTTTAAGTTAATGTTTTAATTTCCGTGTGAACCTGTTCATCTGAAGGGTGGCTTTTTGGAATGGGTGCCCTGGCAACAGAAACATTTTCTGACCATTCTAAAAGGTAGCACTCCCCCAAGGATGGAATGTGCATAAATGAATCTGACTCCTATTTTTAGAATTTCTGGCCATACGTTTTTACACTCTGTATCTGTTTAATTTGAAGAAGTGTATATATACTGTAAGAGAAAGCACCATTTTGAAGGAGCGGAGGGTGGCTGGCAAAAAGTCCTCATGCTTGTTTGGAGAGCCATACGGACTATAACCATGTGAGTTGAATCTTTCTTAAAAGGTACATTACCTTTACATAACCTGTAACTAAAATACTTGTGCATTACAAACAAAACCACATTATAAGGGGGGCGTGGCTGACTCCGCAAGGGTGAAGACGTGTCTGGAGTGAGCTCTGCCGGATTCACCTGATGCCGGGGGTTTTCAGCTGGAGCCTCTCATTATATCACCCATTATTGAGGTCCCTGTATGACTGGCCATAACGGGAATTGCTCCAGTGCCCGGTTTTTGTCCCCGTCCCCCCTCCGGAGCACAGCTGAGTTTTAGCCGGCGGGTCTGTTGCCTGTCAGCCATCTTGCGGCCTACCCACCTGCCTCCGGACACTCGTTACCCCCTTCTTCCAAGGTGGAGAGTTGGATTGGGTGCTTGGCGGCTGTGGACCAAGGGATGGAGGGCCCCCATCTTGCGGTCGCATCCACGGTACCCATGGAGATTAAGTCGAAGGAGCGGGCAGAGTGGCGTAGTCTGGAGCGGACCCCCCCACCAGTGGCATGGTTTTGTAGCCCTCGAGGCCTGCTTGGTGCAGATGTGGGAGGAGGATGAGAGCCTGCTTTCTTGGGCCTCATGGGGGTGACTGATTGCTGCACTGAGGACTGCCCGGGCGACCGCAGAACTGAATGAGGAGGTGAAGGAGGCTATTGTTCCTGCTGCTTGCAGAGAGGGAGCTGAAGACCCAGGCGCAGGAACCAATCCGGTGGTATGTGGTGCCGGAAGCTGGGAAAGAGACTGGAGCGGCCTGTTGCTGACCCCCGGGAGTGCTCACTGGCAGCTGGCAGTCTGCCCCCCGAGGATACTGTGGACTGTGAGGCTGGCGCTGGAGGCCTGGATAGGGAGCTGTTTCTGGGCCCCTCACCTGGGGTGGTGCGTTGGGCTCTGTGCAGCGGTGATGTTCCAGATGCCTGCGGAGCCTGTGCAGTGTGGGAGTTGCTGGCCTGGCGAAGATGGCCTACACTGAAGTGTCGCTGGTGGAGGCTTTTAGCCTGCCGCTTGAGGAGGTGAGCGTGGAGGTTTCACTGGAGCGGCCAGATAATCAGGGAGACGGGACTGTGGATGGATCCACACTGGTTCCTGGCTTGACACGGGCTGAGGCAGATTGCCCTATTTTTGTTTCTCTCCCCGGTATGTGGTGATCCCCACTGGGGATGTTTTTCTCCCCTTCTCTTTTCTCCTCATGGCACTTCATGTGACACCTCTCTCGTTCTGCAGACATTTTATTTTGTTTGCAGTGTTACTTTTCAGCTGACTTTTTATCTTTTGTTTTTGTTTTTTTCTTCACTCATTAGTGATGGGGTTAATGTATTTGAGATGATCCAAACAGACTTATGGGACTGGTGACTGTTGTAGCCTCCTTGGCAGTCTAATTTTTTCAAAATTTTGTGTCTAAAAGCGTCTCAAATTATTTGTTTTTAAAGGAAACGTGTTTTTGTACATAGTTAGCCTGTAATAATTAGGAATCACGCACTGAAATCCGTGCAATCAAGAGTCCTTACTGGTAAAATCCTTTATAAATAAATAAAAAAATAGTAAATACACTGAGTCCGATAAAGTTTGAAACACAACATAATAATTTATTATCCCAAAAATAATGCACATAAATGATATTCAATAAAATAAAACAAAAAACACTGAAATCCGTCTGAAACCAAGGGTGAGACTATGTATGGTCTGTTTCTTATCCTGTAGTGCCACCTAGTGGCCGTTCATAAACATTGCACATTGGAATACAGTGTATTATAAAAACAATTTAAGTTTGCTGGCTGGTCCCGCCCCCCTGCATAGTGTGACTCGCAGGGAGCGTTACCAGGAAGCAACTTGCCGTGATCACACTGCGGGGGACAGCCATGGAGCGCAGGAGGAGGTGAGTATGCATCCAGCCCGAGTGTGGCTCGGGGTTACCATTCGCGGTAGTGAAATTTAACACGAGTCACACTCGGGAATACCACCAGGGAGGTTAAAGGAGGAATAATATAACCGTACTGTTCCACGAAAGGTTTATAATTTTGTGTCCTGAGCAAACCTGTGCACCTGATCTTTGCAGATAAAATGAGAACAAAACGACAAGATTTCAGGTGTGGAAGTCAATCGATTCTGATCTGTAGTACAGTTTCCAGCAGTATTTTGGAAATGTTTTATCTGATGTATGTACCATCCTCTAGTGTAGGCCGGGGTCAGACGAGTGTCTTTGGAGAGTGGAAGGAACGTCCGTGACACTCAATGCCATCTGGCCACCTTGCTGAGCGCAGGCAGTGTTCTGAGCATTGCAAGGCTCATCCCCCTATGGAGGATCGCACTTTTCAGCCCCATCGAACACGCGCCTAGTGTTTTGACTGGGAGGCATTTTGCACATGCGCTACAGCGTGTGACCGGCCCGTCGCAGTGCCACAACACTGTGATGGACACTAGTAGGCACGTCAGCATGGGAGCACCTAATGCTCTCGTGTGACACCGGCCTTAGGGCACATAATTAAACATGGAGAGGAGACTTGCAGTCATTTAAGGGATAAGCCAGAGTCTGGATTTTCTGTCTAGATACCTCTAAATATTTACAGCACCATTATGATCCCCACACTAAAATGGGGACACTAAGGAAAAAAACCTGCACCTGCAGGTTTCCCCTTAGCAACCCCGTTTTAGCATCATATTGAGATGCAGGCGCTAGAAAAGCTGCCTGCAACATAATCCGGCGCTAAGACCCAGGATGCGCATGGCAGCGCTAAGCGCCGCCGCGAGCATTGAGTTTCTGCTCTGCCAGTCACATGACTGGTAGGATCTCGCATTGCGAGATTCGGCAGGTCGGCGAAGTGATCCACAGAGGGAGACTGGGGGACTTTTCTCCCCAGTCTCTCCCTGCTCCCAGTGGCCAGAGGAGGTGGTTGGAGCCGCCGTTCTCACCGCGGGATGGAAGGTGAGTATGTGAATTATTTGGGGGAATTTTTGGCTGGTGCTGATGGATTCTGCAGCAGCGGAATCAGTTAGCACCAGGTCCGGTTGTGGTTAACTTTCAGGTTATCCGCAGCCGGTGGGTAATTGGCGTTAGTACAATGCAATCCTAAAGCTAATTAACACTTTGCGCTCCCCATGTTAAGCATAGGGAGCGCAAAGTACAGTAACCTCGTGCTGAAAGGCACAAGATCCAAATAGCTAACCGTTTTTTTAACCCGTTAGCGATCGGATTGTAATACGGTGCGCCCGCGCTAGGGCCACCAATGCTAACGTTAACGCTCACACAGGTGAGCACTAACGTTGGCGTCAAGATTGTAATAGTGCCCTTGGCGTTTCATCATAAAAGATGTGAAGGTACGATTACATAAACGGAATATATATATTCCTGAGAGCTGCATTGATGATTAATTTATCACCTTCGAAATTTATTAATAAGAACGTGGAATCCGCCAGAAAACTAGACTTCCTTTGCCAAGCAAATTTTACTTAAAAAAGTCATTACGTCCTCAACGGCCCTAAAATATGAACTTTAGGTTTTTTTTTGGACTCACGCTTTTCATAATTGACAGTGGATTGTGGTTCGTCTTGACAATTTCTCCCCGAAAGGTCTTAGAATACACAAGCGCAGCAAGTTTGTAGGAGCTATGTAAGCACTCTGCCCTGCTCTGTGACATTCCTTATTTGATATATCCCTTAGGCATGTGTGAAGACATCCTGATTCCTCACTTGGATCTAGCAAAGAATTTGCTTAAACTTCACCATTTGGTTAACCTCTGCAATGCGAAGTCATTTCACCCACGTGTGCTGAACTCTTTTTGATAGTTTTGTGCTCCTCATGTCTAAACGTGTTTTGAAGTAGTGTTTTATTGTAGGACCTTGACATATTATATATCCTTTTTTTCAGCAGAGTCTGCAGATTCAAAATATATCATTATTAGGTGTATACTACAGGGAGAGCTCTGGGGCACTCACTTTAGTACAGGTATAAGATTCAGGGGGTTATAATGAATGAAAATCCCTGTACTGTACAGATACAAGATGTTACTATAATTTACATATACAGGCATTATGTTGCATAAGATAATATATATATATTTTTTCAATATATTTTTATTATTGGATCAGCGGAGGATACATAGGCAAGAGCAACGTACAAGACATGAGTCATGACTAGCAGCACAAAACAAAACAATGACATCAGACGCTTAACAACAAACCAATCTCAATAGACAGGCAGAGGTATAACGATCTAAGTGTGGCCACAGACACCGGGGAAGTGGAGCCATTTCTAAATCAAAGTGGCCCAGTACCTGTAAGGACAAATGGAGGTGAGCTGTACAGGAGTCATGGGATGCCCAGTAGAGGCGAGAAACGTGAGCTAAAGAATGATTGGGGGATTCATGGATCGGTGGGGAGCCTCGCAGCATTTGTAGTACCAGGGAGCACAGAGGAAGGTATTGCGTAACGAAGTTCTTTTATCATCTTGGAGGACCCGGATAAAAGGGGACTAGTGAAGAAAGTCCAAGTCTTCTCCTCTTGGTGCATAGAAGCTTCGTCTCAGTCAGCCAGGAATATAGAATAAATTCTGTCGTACACCATGCAAGTGAGGGAGGGGTAGATGAGATCCACTGGGACAAAGTAGCTTTTTTTACCGGTTGTGGCCAACAGGCCGAGCCAAAACCAATGAAATTTAGAAAAGGGTCAAGGTGGGGGGGGGGGGCAGATTAGAACTGGCCCACTCCAGGTTGAAAGGGACCTCTAAACTGAGAACCAAGGAACTGAATCCCAAAACAATTGAATAAAGGGACAGGACCATAAACAATGCCGCAAGTCGGCAGGGGAGAATTGACATTTTAAACAGCAAAGATAATATTTTTATATTGTGCTGATATTTTTCAGAAGCTGCTTTGCTACCAATCAAGCTTATGTTCAGTACAAATCCCAATAAGCAGGCGATCCAAACGTTTTATTATTTATCTTTACCATAGTTACAGTAGTTGACACAAAGGAAATTTCTGCCTATGCGAAAATGCAGACTCCATATAAAATCGTGTGAGATAAGGGATACCATCTAGAGTTCAGAATCTTTCATTCCACCAATATTTCTGTGAAGGATAAACATGAAGGAGTACATGAAAAATTAAAAATGACCACATTTCCATTATATTTGTTAACTATCTCAGAGCAACAATCTCTGTGCAATTTTTCCCTATATTTAATTGATAACTTTGCATTCCGTGTTTCAAATAAATGATATAATGACATTTCAACAAAAATAGCTTGATAATGAAGGGGATAAATGGATCAAAGCACTGACTGGCAAAGCGGCAGCTTCCCACACTGTTGTGTATGTGCTGGGGTGACATAACCCTTTTGGGGCATGGCCATGATGGCAATGCCACCTATCGCAACAAAGTCCTGTCCCATATTCCCAGATCTCACACCTGCCAAAAGAACCCCTAAGGATTCAGAACTAGGAATAGGTCAAGATGCTGCAGAGTCCGGTCATGTGACTTACAGGCAACCACATCCTGTCACGTGATGCAGCACCAAGGAAGCCCAGAACTGCAAAGGAGTTTTTAATCAGTCATAAGTATTAGCGGGAAGAGGGGCAGAGGGGGTCATTGTTTAACCCCCTCCATTTCTCTCGCTGCTGTTATAGCCCTGGAGCTGCAGGCAGCAAGCTTGATCCTCTAAATGTTATGGAAGCTTAGCCAACCTAATGAATGTCTGAGCGTCATAGGGAATGTAGTTTCAAAACATCTGAGCTTAGAGGATCTGTTGACAGAGTACATTGCTGTAGCTGGTAGTAACTAGAAAATATTTAGATTACCATTGAACTGAATTAAGACGAACACATGCTGTTTTGATACAGCAGCATGCGGTACTGTTCGCAAGAACCGCGTAGGTTTCCCAGCACAGCTTGTCCGCACCCGGTTAAAAAGGGGGGAGACCTCAGCTCTGCGCCAAGAGGAGCTGTTGGCGGTCAAGTACAGAGACAAGAAGGATGTATACCTTCTATCCACCATCCACACTGAGAGGTCTGTGGAGGTCTCTGTACGTGGCAGAGCTGAGCGCATCAGGAAGCCAGTGTGCATCAAAGCCTATAACCGGCATATGGGTGGGGTTGATCTGGCAGATCAGCTGCTCCAGCCCTACCAGATTATGCGGAAGTCAAGGGCCTGGTACAAAAAGGTTGCAATTTACCTGATGCAAATTGCAACCCACAATGCCTTTTTGCTGTAACAAAAATAAAAAATTGAAAAATTACCGCCACACACCTTCTCAAATGTTTTGGGCTAAAACCGTTGCATCCATGGCATCAAAGCACTCCATATGCAATACCTTGGGGTGTCAACATAACAAATATAAACAATTTTCTGGCAATAATTCAAACTGGGGTATGCGGTAGACCCAAAACCAAAGCTAGGCCTAGCTGAAGAAATAATCTCAATTTCAACTCCAATGACAAAGTCATAAAAATTGTATTTGAACCTTCCCAAAATCCTGGCAAACCTATGCATGGGGGGCATGGGTGTACTCAGGAGACCTTGCAGAAAACAACCTGGATAGTTTTCATGCAGTAACAAACAACAGTGTCTCCTAAATCACAGTCCAAATCTAATGTGGGCGTAAAAATCTGAAAATTGAAAAATTACACCACACACCTTCTCAAATGTTTTGGGCTAAAACCGTTGCATCCATGGCATCAAAGCACTCCATATGCAATACCTTGGGGTGTCAACATAACAAATATAAACAATTTTCTGGCAATAATTCAAACTGGGGTATGCGGTAGACCCAAAACCAAAGCTAGGCCTAGTTGAAGAAATAATCTCAATTTCAACTCCAATGACAAAGTCATAAAAATTGTATTTGAACCTTCCCAAAATCCTGGCAAACCTATGCATGGGGGGCATGGGTGTACTCAGGAGACCTTGCAGAAAACAACCTGGAGAGTTTTCATGCAGTAACAAACAACAGTGTCTCCTAAATCACAGTCCAAATCTAATGTGGGCGTAAAAATCTGAAAATTGAAAAATTACACCACACACCTTCTCAAATGTTTTGGGCTAAAACCGTTGCATCCATGGCATCAAAGCACTCCATATGCAATACCTTGGGGTGTCAACATAACAAATATAAACAATTTTCTGGCAATAATTCAAACTGGGGTATGCGGTAGACCCAAAACCAAAGCTAGGCCTAGCTGAAGAAATAATCTCAATTTCAACTCCAATGACAAAGTCATAAAAATTGTATTTGAACCTTCCCAAAATCCTGGCAAACCTATGCATGGGGGGCATGGGTGTACTCAGGAGACCTTGCAGAAAACAACCTGGAGAGTTTTCATGCAGTAACAAACAACCGTGTCTCCTAAATCACAGTCCAAAACTGATGTGGGTGTGAAAATGAAAAATGACCACCAAACAGTATCCAATTTGTTTGGAGCAAACGGTTGCATCCATAGCATAAAAACACTCCATTTACAATACTTTGGGGTGTTAGCTTACCAAATATATGCACGTTCATAAAACTGGGGTATGTAAAAAGGCCCCTAAAAAGAAGATAAGCAAAGAAGATACACTGTATGTCAAATTAGAAAATTGACAAGCACATGTCAAAGATTGGCGTAGCACCCCAAAAACAACAGAACAAATCTATATATGGGTGGTAACACTTTACTCAGAAGATGTTGCTGAACATATTTTGGGGTGTTTTTTGGCAGTAACCCATAACTGGATTTGACAATTCATGCCTAAAGTACAATGTGTGTGAAAAAATAACCCAAAAAGTGACTACCTGAAAGTTTGACATAGAGCTAGTGCATGGAAAGTGTTAAAATACAACTCTTTGAAGCACCCTAGGGTGTGCCCATTCTAAAAATATATGGTTTGATGGGGGTAAATTACTTTGGCCGGCTTCAAAAATGTCCCAAATAGGACATGGGTGCATGATGACGAAATGTGAAAATTCCAAGTTGGAAAACTGAAATGCGCACCCCCCAAATAAGGCCTGTTAGCCCCCAAATGACCCGACATACCTATACATGGGTGGTATCAATTTACTCAGAAGATGTTGCTGAACATATTTTGGGGTGTTTTTTGGCAGTAAACCATAACTGGATTTGACAATTCATGCCTAAAGTAACAATGTGTGTGAAAAAATAACCCAAAAAGTGACTACCTGAAAGTTTGACATAGAGCTAGTGCATGGAAAGTGTTAAAATACAACTCTTTGAAGCACCCTAGGGTGTGCCCTTTCTAAAAATATATGGTTTGATGGGGGTAAATTACTTTGGCCGGCTTCAAAAATGTCCCAAATAGGACATGGGTGCATGATGACGAAATGTGAAAATTCCAAGTTGGAAAACTGAAATGCGCACCCCCCAAATAAGGCCTATTAGCCCCCAAATGACCTGACATACCTATACATGGGTGGTATCAATTTACTCAGAAGATGTTGCTGAACATATTTTGGGGTGTTTTTTGGCAGTAACCCATAACTGGATTTGACAATTCATGCCTAAAGTACAATGTGTGTGAAAAAATAACCAAAAAGTGACTACCTGAAAGTTTGACATAGAGCTAGTGCATGGAAAGTGTTAAAATACAACTCTTTGAAGCACCCTAGGGTGTGCCCTTTCTAAAAATATATGATTTGATGGGGGTAAATTACTTTGGCCGGCTTCAAAAATGTCCCAAATAGGACATGGGTGCATGATGACGAAATGTGAAAATTCCAAGTTGGAAAACTGAAATGCGCACCCCCCAAATAAGGCCTATTAGCCCCCAAATGACCCGACATACCTATACATGGGTGGTATCAATTTACTCAGAAGATGTTGCTGAACATATTTTGGGGTGCTCTTTGGCAGTAAACCTTAAAGTTCACAGTACATGTATTCTTAAATTGCGTTCAAAAAAAAAAAATCACCCAAAAAATTTTTTTTCTCAAACTTCGGCATAGATTTGTGGTAAAATGGTTTGCATGGAAAGAGTCAAAATACCCCAAGTTTAATACCTTGATTTGTGTACTTTAAAAAAATATGTGGAGGGTTATTCAGGAATTAGTGACAGATATCAGTGTTACAATGTCACTATCACTAGTTTTGAAAATAAACTCTTTGGAAATGGCAAAGTGCTACTTGCACTTATTGTTGCATAAAATAAGGAAAAAAGCGAGGAATATGTAAACATTGGGTATTGCTAAACTCAGTACTAAATTTAGAAACTACTAAGGAATTAATTTTTTTTTGACGGTTGTTGATACATAAGAAATTTTGGGGGTCAAAGTTCGAAAAAGTGGTGTTTTTTCAATTTTTTTGTCATATTTCACAATATTTTTTATAGTAAATTATATGTGTGGGTTACATAAACGAGTAAGAGGAAAATTTGACGTAAACACTAACAGTGCAGAAACGTAAAAACAGCAGCGGTCACTAAAGGACGGATTTGTGTAAAACCGCCCTGTCACTAAGGGGTTAATTTCTGAATAAAAAAAAAGTCTGTTGTTTAGGTCTTATTGGGAACTTGAGAAAAAAAAGAGAAATTATTATGTTTTAACTTTATATTTGTGGACTAAATGCAATGATGACTGTTCTTTCAGCCAATTAAGAAAACAGCCTCCTATTACTTTGATGTAATTCTTTAGAGGCCTCTTTTCACTTGCCTTAAATACTGTGTGTTTAAAGCCAATGTTTTCAAGCTCTATATTTTAATTAACATTCATCTAGCGAGACCTTGTCTTAATTTACAAACCGTAATAGTATATGATTGTCTTGGGTGTGATTGCAAACTGAGCAGGTGTCGTTTTATGTCTAAACCACTTTTAATGGTGGAAAGAAGGATACATCTTAATTATGTTCTCTGATAGATTAAAACAACCACTTTCTAAAATAAAACCTTGTAGCAATTACAAATCTGTAATGAGCTCCTCCTTCTGGCCCAATATATAAATCATGCCAGACAATAAAACATAATATGGTTTTTAAAACCTACTATAAGACTGATTTAATTCTCGTCAATATGAATATCAACGTGCCACCCAATCCCCACAGCACTGGAAATAAAAAAAATGGTCTGTAGCTCTACATTAAAGGGTTAAAGGAACACTCTAATCAAAAATCTCCCCCCCCCCCGTTTTTTTACATTAAACTATCCCTATACCCTCAATAAATAGGTAGGGATTTTTTTTTTTAACTGTAATACTTACCCTAAAATCCACTTGTTTCCAACGGCGTTTTTTTTTTTTTATACTCACCTCCCTCCTCTTCCGCTCCCGGCCTTCTTGCTTTCACTTGGCTTATGGTTTACGTGAGAAGCGTGCATGCGCGCCTCTCACGTAAGCCAGCCAATCGGCAGGCTTCCTCCCGGCTCCATCCGCTGAGGATTAGTGTTGCGCGCAAGAGGATGCGCACAACACTAATCCTCAGGCTGCCGCCAGCTACTGCGGCGAGTTGGAGAGCTGAAAGCGCGATGACGTCTCCTACTCAGCAATAGTCGGCAGAAGCGGGAAATATGAATCCCGCTCTGCTGACTGACAGCTGGGAGGGCGGAGTAAAGTCCTCCGCATCTCTCAGCCGTTTTCAGCTGAGCGGAGGGAGGGGGGACAGACACGGGAATACTCAGGGCATCATGACCACCTAAGATAGCTTAGGTGGTCATGTTGCCTAGAGTATCCCTTTAACAAAATGTAAAAAAGCATTTAAATTGCAGTAACCAATAAGAATGAACAAAAAATGTTTCCATCGTGAGGCTGACTGGACCGCAGACACCTACATGACATCACTCCTGTCTTCTACTGATGTCAATAATGTCAAAACTGCATAATTTGCTGCAGCAAAGCGTTTCATTACAGGAACATAATTTGTAAAATTACAATAGATTTATTCAGGCTACCCGAATTATCTGATGCAGTTCTAGGCTTTCAAGTTAGAATTATTAAAAAACAAAACATAATGAATAAATATCTGTAAGAGATTAGCTTCTCAGAAATGTATACTAATGTTCTCTCGCGTAACATTGGCCCCCAGATGTTTCTGAACTACCATGAGTCTCCGTTCATTTATTGTTGTCAAAGACCTATGGGAATTGTAGGCCACCACCATCGGGAAGAGGGGTGGTGGAATTGGAGATCTCACCCCAGTTTACAGAATACTGTGGTGCAGACATTTTCTGGCAGATTTAAAATGAACTTTTCATGGCTCACACATCTTTACTACAGTGGTTCCTAACCTCAAGTTCCTGTAACAGGCCAGGTTTGTCAGATATCTGAAGCACAGCGCAGGTGATGAGATTTGCTGCTGTCATGTGCTGATTCTGGGGTGGTAGGTTCGAGCCCATTATGCAATGGACAAAGCAGATAAATGAATAAAGGATTTTATTTCTAGGCACAAGGAGGACTAAATAAAAAGGCAATAAGTAATTATTATAAAAGAGGCTGAGCGAGACAGGGAAGACACTGGATAAATAATAAACACCAGTAGGGTTATTTGAAGACACTGAGGAATAGACAGGACGGGAAAAGGGTGGACAAAGGTAACATTGAACTTAGAATAAAGACTGAGGAACAATACAGGAATGAGACTGGTTACGGATACTGAAAGTATAGTGTGATGTTGGGGGCCCACAGAGCGCTTGCACAAGTCTTTGGTGAAACAAAATCAGCATTATTTTCTCCCTTTCAGGGCAGTCAAAATGGCAACATAATACACACTTGTCTTCAGCGAAATTAAACAGTCCTGATCTTCAGCACAATGTAACAAAATAACGGTGGCTCACAAACTTGTACAACGTCCCAAACCTGGGGAATCCTTTCCCAGAAGTGTAGAAGCCTCTCCAGCAAGGCACAGCAAGTCTCCTGATTTGGAAAACACACAGCTTCAACTGATTATTTTCTCCTTAACTCCCACAATCCTGTCTGGGAGTTGCTGGCTTTTAAACCTCTTCCTGGACAGGAAGATTAACCCTGAGGTTGCCCTTAAAGGGACCACAACGCGAATAGGGGTGAAACATATTGCCCATCCAGGACCCAGCCTTGCTGACCTCTACAATAGGTATACAGGGAAATCAGAAGGGAGAGGGAGTACTATGGATGTTGCAACATTGAAGGTAATGAGTAGAAGGGGATGGAAGCTGGAGCATGGCTAGGCCAAATATAAAGGGAGTATGGATGAGGATATTGGGAGTAGGAGTGGCAGGAATAATCTTTGGAGTGGGGAGCAGTAGATGCAAGTCCTTAGGGCATAAACTGTAGTATGCTGAAGGTAAATCCTTAAGGGTAGATGGCGATGCTGTAGGCAAATCCTTAGGGTAAATGCTGATGGTAGAAGGGGGGAACAGAAGGCAGCAGAGTCCAGGTATACAATACAGGGTCAAGGGATCCAGACGGTAGCTCCCTGCTTTTGTGTTGTTTGATAGAATAATGCAGAAGCATTGGGGGTTAGGTGTGGCTTCCTTTTGTTGGCAGCTCCTTAGCACCTGTTAACTGGACAGACTGATTGTTGGGAAGGCTATTCTTACTCTCAACATTATGAGGCAGCACGGCTTAGCCTTTTTACGGTGCCGGTGGCTAGGAACTTGACAGCTGCTCAGTGATTGCTGGATTCAGTCTGCATTTCCCCAAGATAAACTTTAAAATCTGGCCTGTTAGGGGGATTTGAGGAGCTGGGTTGGGAAGCAATGCCACTGAAGTATAACAGAGGATGAACAAAATTGTACCAAGAAAGACCCACAAAAATCTTCAGCTCCAGGCCCATGAGGCTCCTAATCCAACTCTACTCACTGTGGGTAGTAACCACCCAATTCACTAGCCGGCCATTGCAAGGGTAAGATGTTAAAGAGTACATTAGGAATACGATCTAGTGGTTTATGACCACAATTAATAGGACTTAAGGGTGGTTCAATACCAAATCTCCATATAATGGAGCATAATGTGTTCAAAGTCTTTTTTTTGTGTTGTTTTGCTCAGTCTATACTTGTTTTACCTGCATAGCGTGTATATCTTGAATGTATATTGATATCTATATATATTGGCAGATTACATAATGTTATTTTGGGATAGACTGCCTATCTTGGACAGTATTCTAAATATGGATTTTGCATCAACATCATGTGATGCGATGTGTGCAAAGTGAAGAGGAAGGGCAGATTCCAGCTAATGGCCTGTCTCCTGGAATCCCCTCTTCATAGTTCCCTTTCCGGATAAGACACTGTCATTTTCAGGATTTTGACATGTGGAAAACAATAGGAGGATGAGGTATTGGGTATCAATCCGTAAAAATATCCTTGTTTACAATGTCCATATCTACTGGAAGGGTCAGAGGTTTGGTCCATTTCATCCTCTTCCTTCTGATAGCGCGTTCAATGGATATGATAAAGAATGGGAGCTTTGTGATAAATAAATTTAAACAAGACTAGAATAAACGCGCATAAGAAAGCCAGTAAACACTGGAGAAGGGCAGAGGAGCAAGCAGAGTGGTTTAGGATTTTGGAGACCAGGGAGTCGCTGTGTGCTTCACTGATTGGACATTATAATAAGATGCTGCGACTCCTAACAATCTGTCTCTACTTCAGATTCAGGATGGTGGTGTCATTGGGTGAGTCCTATTCGGTTCCCGTGCATGATATAATATATTGAAAGGTGTGTGGAAGTATTTATGGCACACATAACAAAGGAGAAGCCTGCTGTAAAAGACATGCAGGGCTCTATTACAATCTTCACGCAAACGTTAACGCGTGCGCAAAAACGCATTAACGCGAGGGGCATAACGTCATATTACAAAGTCAGCGCAACAAACGCGTGCATTCGTCTAACGTGGGTGGACCTGCTCGAACCCTTTGCGAGCATACTGTACGCATCCTATACTTAACATTGTGAGCGCAAATGCGTTTGTGCGCTGGTACACGGATGGTATTACAATCTATGCGCAGCTTTTAACGCACAGCGTTTGCGCGCATAATTTTAACGATTCCTAAAAGCTGGTGGTAACTGCAAATCTGAACGTCCTGGCCGAAACCAAATACACAAGCCCAAAAATAAAAATACAGCAAAGTATAGTTACACATTCTACGCATTCCCAAAAAATAAAATTGAGAGGTTGTGCGTGTTTTTATTATTGCTGCAGCATATATACTCAGATTGATTTTGGCAGACGCAAAAACTGAACAGGAGACAATTGTGGTTCTTAATTCTGATTGGCTGAATCACGTGAAAAAACAGTCCGCACACCGATTTCTGCACGCAATGTTAATGCGCGCGTTTTCGCGTGTCCGTTTTACGCGTGTTATTTTTCGACGGATGAAAAAATGTGCGCGGATTGTAATACCAGCGTTAATTTACGCGCGTTAACGTTTAACGCTTCGCGCACAAATTAACGCGCTGCGCGAGCTTTTTTGTGCAAAGATTGTATTAGGGCCCGTAGTGTGCAAAGCTTGAGGTACTATATAACCATTTCACATGATTATACCACTGGCAGCCTGGTCATGGCGTAACTCATGATTTGTATGTATAAGAACATTAAAAGGGGAGCGATATATAATAAACATATACAATATATATGGCATATATGAACAACCTTATATAAAAAATAATTCTAATACAAGCTAAGGATAAGGTCAGACGAAAGCAGTTTTAACATGCGTTTAGCCGCACGAAATCACGGCCGTGCTAGCAGCAAATGACGTCCAATGCCGGGGAACAAAACCGACGAACGGCCGCATGAAAGTTCGTCCGCGCAACGCAAGTGGCAAACGAACGCATTTTTTCGAGAACGTCAAACCGCTACTACTGACGTACAGAGTGCGCTGCGGCCACATAGCGGCGTGTTTGCGTGATTGGGAGACGTCAGACGCTGCACACGTCCGGCCAACATAACGTCCAGACGCAAAAAGTGTTTTATTGATGATCCGTACAAAATCACGGACGAAAATGCGCATCGTATGACCGCTATCGTGTATTCCGTGAAAAAATACGTACGTTCGTTCGAACGCACTTTTTCACGGACAACGAGAAAAATGCGTTAGTCTGACCCTAGCCTAAGTCAGGAGTCATTTATTTCTTTTTTCACTATAATTGCCCAATCTTGTAGTTCCGAGTAATTAATGATGACATTGTCTAATACAAAGCTTCGTTAGTCCGAGGCATAGAGCTCAAAGTGCTCCATGAAAAGGACAGGACTGGGACCACAAAAAAAAAAGGAAAACCATTGGACATGTGTAGTTCAATCAGCAATTATTATTATTATTATTTATTTATAAAGCGGCAGCATATTCTGCAGCGCTGTACAATAGGCACAGTATAGACAGGGTTACAATACATTGTACAACATTTGACAAACCGTACAGGAGGAGATGAGGGCCTTATTCCCGTAGGAACTCACAATCTAGGAGGGTTGGGGTTGGAAACAGGAGGAGAGGACTGCAAGGTGAGAGTGATTGATGGTTGTGTCAGTGAGTTGGGTGGTAGGCTTCCCTAAATAGGAACGTTTTAAGGGAGCATTTGAAGGAAGAGAAGTTAGGGGAAAGTCTGACAGTACGAGGGAGAACGTTCCAGAGAGTGGGGGCTGCGCGTGAGAAGTCCTGCAGTCTATCATGGAAAGAGGTGATGCGGGGAGAAGCTAGGCGCAGGTCACTGTTTGACCTTAGGGAGCGGGCTGGGGTGTATTTGGTGATTAATGAGGACAGGTAGTGGGGCGCTGAGTTGTTGTAAAGATCAGTAGCATACAAAGACAACATGGATATATTCTTGCACCTCAACACCAAGTGTGTCTCCGCTGATACTTTTTAAGATGACAAGCCTGGTCTGAACTAAACTGGATGATATTACATAACCTAGAATTTGTCTTTTTATATGTGTGATATGTGTTAATAAAAATTCCCTTTGACTTCAAAAATAGTATTTTCCTGTAATTATTTAAAAGAAATGACTGGTAGCAGTTGTAAATTCTGGTACTCTACGTCTGCTCAATACCATGATATATTTATCTCTCGTACCCTCTTTCCAGATATCACTTAGTAGTTGGCTTACACAATTATATGAACAAAATAATTTGTAATGCATGATTCATGGTGGTAATCTGGTTTGGTAAAGGGGGGGGAGTACAATAAGCTGAGAATGATCTTATATTTAAGTGATGTGTCCCCTCTCTACCTAATGATAAATTCATACGAAGAATAAGCAAACATATTGTGCAGTTTAGCTCTGGAGAAAGGTCCACCAAGGACTTGTTGAAATGGTTGTAGATAATAATTATTTGGTTTGATGTTGTACAAAATAATATTGTGATATGTCAAAAGTAATCTTTGCAATACAGTTTATTTACAAAAAACCTTTTAATGAGTGGACACATGATGAAAGCTGTGTAACAAAGTTATACGTATATATATTCATGTTTATGGGTATGGTGACACTTGCAAGTAAATATTTATTACATAAATTAACCAACCCAGCTGACTCTTTGCCAGTGTATGGTGTCATGGCATTGTCACAAAGTGTTAACGTTCATTTGTAACAATGATGTAAAGCAATAATTTAACAAATACTTGACCTCTAAGAGGCTGCTGCCGCACATTAATTAAATGGATCCTGTTTAACGATTTAATATAGTATTGGATTAATTTATAAAAGGAGCAATGCTGTCACCGATTCTAATTTACTGCAATAATGGCTTTTACTTTAGGACATTAGTTAGGATTATTTTGGCACTTCTGTAATTATATCTAATTTAAATTTAATTTAACATAAAGTTCCCTCTTTTAATTTATTATACAGATGGTGTCATTTTTATTTTAGGTCTTAAATTTGACAAAGAAAAGAAATCGAACCTGGAGCGTCACACTCCAGATAAATGTGATTAATCCGCATCTTATTGTATATTCCTGCTGTGAGGATTAAACCTCAATTAATAATTAATTATTTAACTTAATTGAAATAGAGGTGATTTTTTTTTCTGAAACTATATACAGCCCAATTAACCATCAAGTGAATTAAGCCTCACTTAGCTGCACGCGTTATATTCGCTAATTGTCTTTGTCTTGATTTTGTTGTGGTTTTAACATGTTTTGAAACTGATTTAATAAAGTGTTAATTTTAACCAAATCCCGTACTGCCGTTAAACAAGGCATGTTCTCCTCGTTGAGGGAACAACCGATGGCCTTAAGAAATTTGATGACCCCTAATTTTTCACGCTGAAATGGAAGAAGAGAACTTTTTGCTTGTGAGTGTGTGGAAACATATTTTACACAAATAACTTGCATTCAGAAAGTGTTCAGACACCCACATTTTTTATTTTAGTGCCTTATGCTAAAATTGTGGGGAAATAATATTTTATCCATCAATCTACACTCAGTATCCCATCATGACAAAGCAGAAACAAATTATTTTGACGGATATTTGACTACATTGCAAATTGAAAAATAAGAATAAAACTGAAATTTCACATTGACATAAGTATTCAGACCCTTAATACATCATTACTAAGTTAAAGCACCTTTAGCAGCGATTAGTCTTTTTAATTATGATGTGACAAGCTTTACGCACCCAGATTTGAGTAATTCTTGCCATTAAAATCTACAGATCACCTCAAGCTCTGCCGGGTTGCATTTGGAGCTGTGGTGGATCGCCATTTTCAGGTCTTTCCAGAGGTGTTCTATTGGGTTTAAGTCCAGGCTCTGGCTGGGCAACTCAAGGACATTGAGTTGAACCAGTCTTGTGTTATTTTGGTTGTGCTCATAGGATCATTTTCATGATGAACCTTCGATCCAGTCTGACAAGCTGGCGGATCCAGAGACGGGGCACAATGAGAATTGGTGGGCACCCTAGCCTCCTCATCCCCAATAAACCCCCTTTGTATTTGCAACACTATAGCCTTTAATACACCTGAAAAATGTTGCATTCAACAAACTGTGTTTACATAGTTCACGTTTGTTCAACCTTGGCCCTCCAAATGTTTTAGATTTCCCACAAGGCTCTGTTGTTTTAATGAGTGGCTGAGTAACATGGGAGATGTAGTTCTAAAGATCTGGAGGGCCAAGCTTGAGCACTCCAGCATAGTTGAACGTTACTTATAATTCATGTTGCATATAAGACATTTGGGAACCTGCCAATTCTGCGTATATTTATTTGTGTCATTTTGGTCAATAATACTCAGATATTTACATTCTTCCATTCTTTTCTTTAGCTCTCGACCCGTGTTCTGCCTACATAAGCTTGAATGAACCCTGGAGAAACACAGATCACCTGTTCAACGAGTCCCAAGATAAACCAATGTGTGACAATCATCTAGAAGGAGAATGGTATCGGTTTACTGGCATGGCCGGCGATGCCATGCCCACTTTCTGCATCCCTGAAAATCACTGTGGCACCCATTCCCCAATATGGCTCAACGGGAGTCACCCAAGTGAATCAGAAGGTGTTGTTAAAAGGCAGGCTTGTGCCAGTTTCAATGAGAACTGCTGCCAGTGGAATACTACAGTGGATATCAAAGCCTGTCCTGGAGGATACTATGTCTATCGACTCCCAAAGCCTGATGTCTGCTTTCATGTCTACTGTGGACGTACGTTCCTAACCCTTTTTTTGTCTTGTATATCGCTTAAATGATCTGTCTAAACATATCCATTATTATCTGTATTTTCTGAAGAACGTTTAGCTTTGCTTTTGCCATATTTTGTGTTCGTGTGGTTGACCGGAAAAAGCTATTTGGATTTGTGGATTAAATACACACATTTAGACACTGGCAAACACACACTTGCAGGCAATAACACCCATAAGTATACAACCCCCCACAGACACACCCACACATACTAACATGTACACACAAATACCAGTGGTTGGTGTGTGGGGTGTTTAATGAGGAGATTGTCGAAGAGCTCTGTATGTGGCTGTTTGGTTCAGTGGGGCCTCTGTAGCATGGCCAGTGTACAGACCGGAGTGTACACGTTTGCCTTTGTGCCGTTCTCCTTTACCCTCTCATTTTGTCAGTCTTATTACTTGCACACAGCAAATTCCTGTGACACACCTCAGGACCATCCACATCACAGCACACCAGCGGGAGATGACCAGTGGTTGAATATAACTGGTATAATGTGTCAGCACTTTGTAAAAGATAATGTAGTCAAGACTCGATGTCATATACAATACCATAGGAGATGCACTCAGGGAACCTTAAATAAAATAACAAATTCTGGATCTTTAAAACATATAGCACGACGTTTCCGGTTGTGCTGAGCCTTAAGGTAGTTTCATAAATATGACATACAAAATAATTGACACACTACCTCTAGTGTACCTCAACTCTCGGTATGCCCTAAGGTCTCAGAAGTGATGTCGGCTAAGAAAATCAAATGACATTCAAATCGTCATTAATTAGCGATTTTGAACGTGTCATGTATTTACGAGATAACCTTGATAAAGGCTCAGCATGAGCCGAAACGTCAGAATATATGTTATTTTAAAGATATTTAAGAGTCCCTGATTGCATCTTCTATGTTATTATATATTGAGATTTTTTTGCACAGGGCACATTTGTATTTTGAAGGAGGGTGCTGGATACAGCCAAGGTGCTGTGTGTGTATATGTGTGATATATATTATATATATGTGTATATTACACCAGACGGGCAGCACTCAACCTTTACTAAGCTGGCGGCTGCTTCTCAAGACAAAAAGTACAAGAATCCAGAACAAGAGCACTCTAACTCATACATGTAAAGACTTAAACAGAAGCTCATACATTAAAGATTTGAACACATTTAACCCTTTACAGGTTCTAACAACTCTTAACCCTTTCAAGATTTCAACAGCTGGTAACCCATTGCTGATTTTATACAAGGTTTTTTTTTTTTTAATATCATTTTTTATTATATATAAGGAAGATTGTCATACATTAATGAAACGAGATATCAATCTTATATCCACACAAGTAATAATAACAAGGGGGGAAAAAAAGGTAAGAGATGGGGTGCCCAGACCCATAAGAGAGAGAAAGAGTAAAAGAGAGAAAGGAACAAAGAAGGAAAAAGAGCGTCAAGAAGAGAAAAGAGTAGAAAGCAAGATATCATTTACATTAAGCAAAGTCAGGTTGTAATATAATAAGCGCCAAACATGATAAAACATCAACATAGCGAAAATCTAATTCAAGCTGAACCCATTTGGTCTAGCCAAGGTGTCCAGATTTTGTAGTAATTCGGCAAGGTATGAGTAGTGATAGCTGTAAATTCGTCCATTAGTTGTGCGTCCCTAATCTTAGAGTAGATTTTTGAAAAGGGAGGAATCGTTGGGCAGTTCCAGTGTTCAGCAATGATGCGGAGAGCCGCGAGAGTTATCTTGGCCATTAATTTTATACAAGGTTTTTAACCCTAAACTCTGTTAAAAAATGATGGGAGTTTAGTTCCCAATGTATGGCCATAAATTGCTTAAGTCTGTGACACCGTCAATGTATCCCATCTCGACAGGTCCTATCCTTGTCACCTATTGACCGCCATTATGGGACCAACTTACTGAGGACTGAATCCTTTCTGGAGCTCCCTGCGATTCAAGGACAAATAGATCCTGAAGGTGGAATACCTGTGACAGGGAGGGGGAGGAACACCTGTGACAGGGAGCAACTGGGCTACCAGTTGTTGAAATCTTGAAAGGGTTAAGAGTTGTTAGAACCTGTAAACGGTTAAAATGTGTTAAAACATTTAGGGCCACATTACAATGTTGGTGCTAACTTAACCAGAGCTGTTGTAAACTTAAAACCTCCATAGGCTATAATGGCTCTGGGAAGTTTACAACAGCTTTGGTTAAGTTAGCACCAACTATGTAATATGGCCCTTAATGCGATAGCTTCTGTTAAAGTCTTTACATGTATGAGTTGGAGTGCTGTTCTTCTGGATTGTTATCGGTGTATCTATATATATAGACCAGTTGCATATACCTTATCTCTGCTAGAAAGCCACAGTGTGGCATAGCATTGATTTTAGGGTTATGTGTAATAACAGACCCAGGATGCATAAAAGTGAGACAGATGTAATTTGCATATTCTACCCAGAATTCCTTGCTGCATATGGGGAATGTGGCACAGTAGCTCTGGGATGCAATTCTTGAATTGACATTGGCTTCTGCAATAATATATACATGTATATAAAAGCTTCCAGACCTGACGAAGAGAGGAATACTCTTGAAAGCTTGTATTTTAAATGTAACGTTAGTCCAATAAAAAAGGTATCACTACATACTGCTATACTTGTGAGATATATATATATATATATATATATATATATATATATATATATGCGCTATGATGTGCAGGTGGCTTCTGCAATATTAAACACACTTATTATAGTGTGGAGGGTTTTTATCTCCCTTTTAGTCCTTCACCACAACCCTTTATAGACACTTACTTACCTATGGTCTAAGCATCCACTGCAACTGGTCATCATGCCTAGCTCCTAGCTGATGAGGGTCCAACAAACCCGAAACAGCGCTGTCCTAGGAGTGGCTTTGACCAGTTGCATAACCTTATCTTTGCTACAAAGCCACAGTGTGGCATAGCATTGATTTTAGGGTTCTGTGTAATAACAGATCCAGGATGCATAAAAGACAGAGACAGAGGTCATTTGCATATCCTACCCAGAATTCCTTGCTGCATATGGGGAATGTGGCACAGGAGCTCTGGGATGCAATTCATCAAATTGCTGGGATGTGCGGGTGGCTTCTGCAATATTAAACTATATATATATATATATATATATATATATATATATATACACACAAAAATCGGAGTATCCAGCACACAAACTATGGCCTTAGCGATATCCTATGCCGTGGTGCTGTACAAATCCCAAAAAGGGATTGTATTCTGCTTTTGTATATATATATATATATATTAGTTTAATATTGCAGAAGCCACCTGCACATCCCAGCAATTCGATGAATTGCATCCCAGAGCTCCTGTGCCACATTCCCCATATGCAGCAAGGAACTCTGGGTAGGATATGCATATATATATATAAAACCATAACCTATCAGGGTTATTCAGAGAGAGGTGAAAAGCAGGAGAATGACTGGAGAATGGAAAATTCTAAGTCAAAATAGCCAAACCATAAAAATTCGCCCATTCATCTCACTTTCCAAATTGGCTATTTTGACATAGAATTTTCCATTCTCCAGTCATTCTCCTGATTTTCACCTCTCTCTGAATAACCCTGAATGTGTTTGTAAGTAAATGTTCAATACTGTATTGTCTTAAGTATTTCCTTCTACGTGATCCTGGTCAGTGCAACGCCTGCCACAAACGAGGATCTGAAATTCGTAGGTCTACTTTAGGCACTAGTATTAGACTCTATAAATGAGTGGACTCCATTGTCTCAAGGTTGGTCAAAATATACATAGTCCCTTTAGTGTAGTCATTCTTATTATTCTTTTGAATTCAGGTCTGGAGTTACTTTGAGATATGTTTTTAAGTCTTTGAAATTCAGACTTGTGCGCAACACTATGCAATGAATGTCCAAAGTGTGATGTGGATCAGTTTGCTTTACCTTCTTTGCTTATAACCAGTGATAGAAGATCATCTTTTCCCACAATCCTTGTTGTTGAAGGAAAATGCTAGTTTAAATGATGGAAAGGTAATTTTATCCCTCTTGGTAATATTTTACCACAGCACAGGGGTTGGTTTTATATTTAAATTTCTAGGAGTTGAAAACACTTCACAGCCTGTATTTGCACAAGATAGGATACTGTTGCTGACTTAAGGATCGAAACAAATCAGAATATCACACACAAATCTGCATGAAGTATAAAACGTCACAGGTGGTGGAAAAACTCCTTAGCAGATCCAGGAAAACAAGAAACAGGCCAGGCAGGCACCTCTAAAGCCAAGATGCACTTTATTAGAAATTTTTCAGCTGTCGCGAAGCTAAAACTTTCCTTCTATTAAAGTGGCATAAATACAAATTTAACCCAATAAATAGTTCTTTTAAAGACTAAAAAACTAACATAGTAATGCTTATTACCTGCAATGTAAATGTATTTTTGTTCTCTCTGTGAATATATTTTCCTCTAACTGCTCTTAATTTTTTTGTTTTCCAGACTTCTACGATATCTGTGATCTGATGGAGTGCAAGGGAACGTGTTTGGATAGTGGCGACTGTGTTTGTGGTCCTGGGACTGTTCTTGGTCCTGATGGTCAAACTTGCCTTGGTAAGTAAAAAGTCCAAACTGTCACCCAATGACATGCTTTTTCTTCTTCTAAATTCTTCCTATATAATCCAGGGAGTATTCATTCTAATATAAGAATGAAACAAACATTTTTGACTACTATACATAAATGTAAGCTCTTGAGCAGGGTCCTCTCACCTATTGTACTGTGTGTTTAACCTGTATGTTTATTTGTTGTTCGGCCTCCCACTGTACAGCGCTATGGAACTTGTTAGTGCTTTATAAAAACTTGTAACTGTAATACAGAAAAAAACGGTGTCGCGCCTGATCCCCACCAGGGCAGCTACAACTACCAGACGTATCCAGCCCAGTAACATGTATAAAACGTAACAAGAAAAAAAGTGTCACCTGCGCTTATCCCTATAACACCAGAAATGCAACAAAATATGCATAATACAGTCTTTGGTGTCATTAGGCGGGACTCACCTTTACTAGAGGTGCCTTGACACAGCAGGCGAGCTTAAAACTTTAATGGCCATTCAAGTAAACTAAAACCTCTAATTGTGTTTTGTTTCACACGGTGTTATAGGGATAAGCGCAGATGACACTTTTTTTTCTTGTTATGTTTTATAAATGTTGCTGGGCTGGATACATCTGGTAGTTGCAGCGGTCCCGGTGGGGATCAGGCGCGACACCGTTTTTTCTGTATTATGCATATTTTGTTGTATTTCCAGCCAGGTCGTCTTCGCAGCTATTATGGTCCGTGGTTTTGATCCCATGGTGGATTTGTTTCTGAGAGGGTATAAATGAAAGCCCACCTGTCTTCCTCATGACTGAGAAGCAGCATGACCATATATGGTTTGCTAGAACTCACCTTTGTAGGACTCACCTTTACTAGAGGTGCCTTGACGTGGCAGGTGAGCTTAAAACTTTAATGGCCATTTTTGGCTACGATGTCAAGAAAGGTATTAAAATTCTCAGCACCGTGTCACTGTCTGGCATCTACACGATACACCCAAAATCTGGGGGGGGATTGTGCTGTTATGCACATGCCGCAGCTCTTCTCTGTAATGGCACAAGTGAGCTATAACAGCTTTTAGATCAGAGCATGACCTCACTGAATGTCCGGAAATGTCATTTGTGGAAACTTTTTCTCTTCTATAAATGTTCTATTGGCTTTTCATGATGCCGCCTTAAATGTTGGCATATTTTGCTGTTCCTCCTCTGTTTGCTGAGCAATACCACCGAGCTTTAGAGTGTGTCAATACTAAAAATCAATTACCCACTATTTCAAACGCTGAAGAAGGAATATTCTCAATTGAGTGTATCTTTCTTCTCCGATGTCCTCCATCTTTCCTAACTTAGGTATTTATTTAGCTCTTCCTACGTTAGCAAGTCATTAAATTCCAAGTTCCAGCCTAATGTGAATATGATGTATTGGCAGGAGCGCTGATCATCTAAATGGATAATCACTATCTACCTTCCTAGGACCTAAATAATAGGCCGGCTGTAACAATGCATTTCACATCGGCAAGAATATTTTTAGTTTCCATCTGCCAGAGGAACAGAAGATGATCACTTGCTGATTTATAGCATCGCTGACTCTGATACACGATAGAAAAATCATCTGTCAGCTGCTATTACTGATCCATTTATTTGTTGAGGCTCAATCATGTTCGAGCGATGGTAACTTCAAACGAGATGGGATGACAGAGGGCTGTTAAAGAGTTTTGGAACAGGGATGGAGGGAAATGTGAAGGGACGGAGGGAATGCGTGAAATATTAAATAAAACTGTTGTGAGTCACAAATGTGTGTAGGTCAATTTACAAAAAGTTGTAATTTAAATAGTCTATAAAAGTGGGAAAGGATATGTTCCTCACAGGAACCTGTTATCCGTATATGTTAACCCTTTAGTACAGTGATTCCCAACCGCGGTCCCCAAGTACCCCAATAGGTCAGGTTTTCCAGATATCTGAAGCACAGCACAGGTGATATGATTTGCTGCTCAGGGATTGCAGGTTTCAGTGATCTGCAAACCAAGGTGATCTGCAAAATCTGGCCTGTTAGGTTACTTGAGGACCAGGGATGGGAACCACTGCTTTAGTATAACACTTCCTACATTATATTTACTTTATATTTTTATTTCAATCTATGGTCATATTCAGTGCTTTTTTTTCTAGAATAAAAGTTTTTTTTGAGAAAGGATTTTGCCAGGAAGGATACATTGAGATTTCTCTCATTTTCAAGTATGTCCTGGGTGGCGAGTATGTACCGTTAGGTGTCTTGCCCAAGGACACTTACTAGAGAGAGGTGCTCTTGCCGGGATCGAACCTGTGTCTCTACAGTCTCTCTCCACGGTTATAGAGCAGTGATGTTAAATTTACTCCACCCAGCCTTTGTTCCACACCATACAGTGATGTGAGTCAGCTGCCTGACCTATAGACTCCATTCTGTGGCCAACGCCACAAAGTGAGGAGCAAGTGATGTGAAAGATACTGTGGTGTGGGGGGCAGTTTACAACACAAAAGATCACACAATGGATGCACCCAGTGACAAATATAGAGTGAAACATTTTCTTAACTAAACATATAAAAGAAAAACAAAGCACATGTAAGATATCAGCAACATAAAATAAACACAATAAGGACATTTAATTTTTTGGTGGTAGTGGCCCTTTAAATTTACACCAACCTTGGAATAGGACCCTTAGTCTTCCTAATGGACTCAATGACCCCGGTACCAAGGCACATTTGGAGAATCTATACATTTTATATCCCTCTTCTGATTGACTTTTAAAGATTCATCTCTCTTCACTTTAAAGAATTCCTAGGGTACTGCTGTGGCCCCATTTAGATGAGCTTACACGTGACCATGCTGCTTTCCATGGAGTTTTGCGGACTCCAGGAGACGATACAAGCCGCAGCGCACAGTGACGCTGCCAATATTGTGTAGACTATGCTTACTATTATGAATGGAGAGGCTACCAGGGGAATTCAGATGGTAACGGGGAGCCACTAAAGTTCATTTAACTTTTTTTTTTAGCTCTTTAAATGTCCTCATTTCAAACAAGATCTACCTGCAATGTAAATGTTTACATTTATTTTTTATTAAACCTATTTCATAAACACATCAGTTTATGATGACTGGAATAGACCACTGGCGTCGCTAGGTGGGGGCGGGGAGTGTGGCCCGCACCGGGTGACACCACCCCCTAGGGTGACACCCTAAAAAAAAAATATATTATTATTTTTTTTTTTTTTTTACACAAAACTATTTTACCAGGAAGGTTACATTGAGAATTCTCTCATTTTCAAGTATGTCCTGGGTAGGTAAGGCCTAGGCTGGCACTTTCCAGGTGGCAGCAAAAAAAACACCACTAAAGGAGATATTCACAGAGCACCGAAATGACACAGACATTTCAGTGTTCTGTTGTTCCCTGCACTTCAGGGAATCAATTTTCCCTGGTGAATTCACTGCAGGGTCCCTGAAGTGCAGGGAATCAGCCACCGAATACCACCACGAACCCATCCCCCGCGGTTTTCAAAAAAACTACTGAACGAAAATGTCTGGAATTAACATATAAGATCCTATGAATGATAATAAAAAGGAAAAAAAAACGCTATTAGAAAGAAAAAAATGTTGAGCTTTTTTCTAAAAAAAATGCCTAATAGATACTAAGAAAAAAAATTTCAACAAATAGACTAGGGACGTGCATCAATTTTATTTTTCGTTTCGGCTCGTTTGTAATTCGACAATTTTCATTTCAGATCATTTCTGCCAATTTTCGGGAAAACAGAAATTTTCAAGTTTTCAGATCGGCTCTTTTTTCGTATCGACTTTTTTTCGTGATTTCAGACATTTTCATGTATTCGGTGTGGGAAATGTTTTGCCCCATAGACTTCAATGTTAAAAATATTCCTGTTTTAATTCAATATCTAATAAACCGTTTATTATTATATTCTGTAGTAAAGAGTCTCTTTTATTTCTAGATTTTTTTAGGATATTTTAAGCAATTTTTGAAAAAGAAAATTCTGAGCCACAGGGTTTGGGAAATGTTTTGCCCCATAGACTTCAATGTTAAAATATTCCCGTTTTAATTCAATATCTAATAAACCGGTTATTATTATATTTAGTGATGCACCGATACCATTTTTTTAAGACTGAGTACAAGTACCGATACTTTTTAAAAGTACTCACCGATACCGAGTACCGATACTTTTATTTAATGTCATGTGATGCTTTTCAATAAATAATTTAGGATTTTGCTGAAAACCTGTCCTGTTTAAGTTAATATTGCAATGTATGGCCAGACACCCATTTACCCACTGCCTGCATACACCCTGACCACACACAGACACCAGATATACATTCATATACGTATACACACACACACTGGTCTGGGGTCTGTTGGGTATACATGTATCTGATGCCTGTGGTGTATATTATTTATATATAATATACCCCACAGGCATCAGATACATGAATACCCAACAGACTCCAGCCCACAGTGTGTGTATACACACATGCCCTCAGAGTCTGTGTGCGTATATTTGTAATATATATATATATAAACTGTATATACATACACACACACAGACTTACTTCAGACCTCAGTGTGTGTGTGTGTGTGTGTGTGTAATATATATATACACATACACACACTGGCACATTTCAGACCTCAGTGTGTGTGTGTATGTATAATATATATACACCTACATACACACACACACACACTGGCACTTTTCAGACCTCAGACCAGACATGGGGCGGCTTCCGGTACCAGGGGAAGTATCGGGGGCATCTGCACGAGTACCAAGTACTCTTGCAGAACCCGGTATCAGCACCGATACCGATACTAGTATCAGTATCGGTGCATCCCTAATTATATTCTGTAGTAAAGAGTCTCTTTATTTCTAGATTTTTTAGGATATTTTAAGCATTTTTTGAAAATTACCGAAGTGGAACCGAAATTATGAATTGAACGAAAATGATTTCCGATTCCGAAATTTTTTCGTTTCGGATCGGAAATCGTTTCGTTTCAGACGTTTTCGGATCCGATCCGATTCAGAAAATCGTCCGAATCCGAATCACCGAATCGGGCCGATTCGTGAAAAAAACGAATCAGTCTGAAACGAAACGCACATCCCTAAAAGAGACTTTTTACTACAGATTAATGGAATAAACGTTTTATTAGATATTGGGTAAAAACGGGAATATTTTTAACATTGAAACCTATGCAGGATTATTCAGAGAAGGGTGAAAACCTTGAGAATGACTGTAGAATTGAAAATTCTAGGGCAAACCAGAAAAATTCCCCCATTTATCTCACTTTCCAAATTGGCTATATAGTCTAGATTGTTCATTCTCCTGGCAATTCTCAAGGTTTTCACCTCTCTCTGAATAGCCCTGATGGTGTTCGCCTGAATAAACCTGTCTAATGAAACCACTGAACATCAGGACATTTCTCTGCTGTTCGATGTCTCTGAACAGATTAACCATTACTTCTCTATGGGGACTTTCACTGCCGTCGAACAGGCACCGTACTTGCTGGCAGTTCACCAAAATTTGTGTGTGAGTATATGAGAGAGCCGCACAGCAATATACCTCACAGTAATGTGCGTCGTGTATTATGAGCATTCAGTATTATATGGGAGTACTGCTTTATGAGTAAGTAGTTTAAAAAAAAAAAACACACGTAAAACTCAGGGGGGGGTGACACCATGAGTCACCGCACCGGGTGACACCAACCCTAGTGACGTCACTGAATAGACTGAACCAATATGAGCGCTAGGACATTAAAGCTTGAAGATCTTTATAACTGACTGACTGTGAGCAATGTGTCACTCCTATAATTAAGATTGGTTACGTGTTAAGGCTGATCAGTATTTTTGCTGGTTTAGTTATAATACAATGTAGCTCTCTCTCTTTCCAGATGAAAATGAGTGTGAACAAAGTAATGGAGGCTGCAGTGAGATCTGTATAAATCTGAAGAATTCCCATCGCTGTGAGTGTGGAAAAGGAAGGATCCTAGGGAGAGATGAAAAAACATGTGAAGGTAAAGTGACAAATACACATATTATAAAATAGATATATATGTGTATATACTGTATATATATATATACACTGTATATACATACATGTGTTCATCTATTGCTTGATATTTCAACACAATCTAGAATTATAAATCCTAATAAATCCTTGTGCTTGAGGTCTTGCATTGATAACCAATCTAACAATAAATAAAAAAACTCTTTGTAATTTTCTATATATAAACATTATTATTCTTTACTTAACCTCCCTGGCGGTCTATTTATTTTAAAATTCCCTGTCTAAAAGCGCTCTCCCCCCCCCCCCAGCGGCATCCTGAGTGTGGCTCAGGGGTTAAATTCCTATCTTGGAAGCGGTAACCCCGAGCCACACTCAGGATGCCGCTGGATATATCGCCTCTCCTTGCGCTCCTTTGATGTCCCCCGCAGCCTCCGCCGGCAATCGCGACCCTCATACTTCCTGGTTCCCTCCTCGCGAGAAGGAAACCAGGAAGTATGAGGTCACGTTCGCCGGAGGAGGCTGCGTGGATCAGCGAGGGAGCGCAGGGAGAGGTGATGTATACAGCCCGAGAGCGGTGAAATTTAACCCTGAGACACACTCGGGATAACCGTCAGGGGGGTTAACTAGGCTTGCGCACGACGTGTGCCATATGTAATGAATGCAGGGGCCAGGCTTATTTTTCTCACCAAACGCACCTCGCGTACCTCCCCACTCTGCTGGTTCCTCCATTGGCTTCCTGTACATTCCAGGATACGGTTTAAAATACTGATGCTCACGTTCAAATCACTCAATAACTCAATTCCTCCCTACATGTCTTTGTTACTCCGCAAGCACGTCCTGTCTATACAACTCCATTCAGCAGGTGATTGCCACCTGTGATCGGTCTACACGTGCACAGCCAACTCTCGCCTCCAAGACTTCTCAAGGGCAGCACCGGTCCTGTGGAATGACTTGCCTCGCCCTATCAAACTCTCCCCTGATCTTCAGGCCTTCAAGAAATCCCTCAAAACCCATATTTTCTGATTAGCGTACCACATCCCTGATACAACTAAACCCTCTGCTCAACTACTTACACATGATTGAAGCTGCTTCTATGGCCCCACCATTCCCAAACCACTGGCACGAATGATCCTGCTATCTAGTAAAATTCATCTAGTCTTCCTCAACCCCAATTCCACTAGATTGTAAACTCCTATGAGCAGGGCCCTCTACACCTCGTTTCCATCATATGTCCTTTTATCTCGTTCCCTTTGGCTATTGTAAATCGCTGCGGAAACTATTGGCGCTATATAAATGACGACAATAACAATAATACTCTAAGCACACACCTGCTCCCTTAGCCATCGGCCCACCGGGAATCTTCTGTTTTTTCTGATGGCCAGTACATGCCTGGGTGCCGGCCAGCAAGAGGTTAGAGGGGTCCGCTACTTTACCATGTTCCCCTCTTAACCTCTGCACACTGAGGGTGTGATGACATCAGAAAGAGGGTTCCCCCTCCCAGCTGGGAAATCCCTTTACTAGAGATACAGGGGTAATTTGCGTCCCTGAATCTCGGGTACCGTAAGTGTTACAGGGTCATGTGAGACATTATTGGAAAGACCAATGACCATTTCATTTATATACAGTATACACACAAGTGTGTTTCAAGGTTTTGGGTGCACACCCTAGTGCAATAGGCTACATTCATCTATGTTTACGTACAAGTGGATTTTAGAGCCATGGAATAGCTCTTATTCAAATTATAATGTAATTCTAAAACTATTAAATTGTGGAAATCAACCCTATTGTTACATAGGAACCTCATCCTTGAGTCCGTGAGTTGATACGTTTCAAAACATAGATGTTTCTGGGCCCTACGACCACGGTTATCTTGGCTTCCCTGCTGTTGGCCTCTTGACCGATAACGGGACACAGAAATGAGACACACACAAATAGTGATTTCAAAACTGTGCACTCCCTCGGAGCTCGCTTACACCTTTTTTTTCAAGAGAAGGGGAGGGTTGTTTCGTAACAAGAAGTTTCACAGGAATGTATGTGCTTATGTTTTGGCCTTGTTAGCACAGAAACATCTCCGTGAAAGGTCTATATCTATTTATGCTCCTTACCATACATCATCAATTATCTTTAAAGCCGTGTTAATTTCGTTGACTAAAAATTTTAGTATAGTTTTTGTCGACTAAATATAACATGTTTTTGACTAAAACATGACTAAAATTAAATGGCATTTTGGTCAAAAGACTACGACTAAAACTGAATCAAAATTTGCTGGAAACTGGATTTTAAGATAAATGTTATTTATTACATAAGTTATATTTGCGCCTGTATTGCATGTTCAGACCTTAATACCATAAATAATGACAGGTTAATAGATGTTTACTCCAGGAGTATAGAATGAGAATTGCTGAAATAATGCATTATTTACATTTTAACGAAACCCATTCGATTTTAGTCAACTAAATTAATTTACAGTAGATTTTAGTCGACTAAAATCGAATGATATTTTAGACGACTAAAACTAGACTAAAATTAAAACCATTCAGATGACTAAAATTTGACTTAAATACTATTTTAGTCAAAAGACTAAAGACTAAAACTAAATCAAAATTTGCTGTCAAAATTAACACTGCTTTAAAGGGGCTAGCAACTTTTAGAAGCAGCAACGCATTTGTCTTAATTTCAAACTCAAAATAACCAATCGTACAATTCAATAAAATACAAATATTTAAAGAAATAAAAATAAAACACATTTACTAGCACGGCGCTCATGTAGAGCAGTATACAGTTCCTTCTGACAATTTTGCTGCAGTACTTTTTGACAAGCTGAAGGTGGTGTGTTCTAGTAATAGAAAGTGATGGAAGTGATCTTGTGGTTAGGACCTAAAAGTAATGGTTGGGCTGACTAGAATGTTCATCACTGGTTGCCTTATACATGGGATCACTGCATACAAGTTGACACAGTCCAATTTAATTATTTCTAAAGTATTTTGCCAAGAAGGATACATTGAGATTTCTCTTGTTTTCAAGTATGTCCTGGACTCAAGAACATTGAATTGTTACAGCAGGTACGGAAAATTACGCAAAGTAATAAAGTCCAGCTTTGAACAAAATATTGTTTGTGGCCTCTTGATGACGACCACAAATGTTGCCACCTATTAAATCTTCTCCAATGCATCTACATCAAAGTGCCTCCTTATTAATTATCCTTCATAGCAAGGTTCAGGACTTGGAAGAGTTAAATCACCAGAGTAACCTGTGCTAACCGCAATGTACACGTATCCCCAAATGCATTGATAGAGGAAATACAACTTCAATTACTATCATTTATTTTAAAAACAATGTTTTTAATAACAATCATAAATTTTCTCATTAACTGTACAAAAACGTTTCATAGATTAGACAAAATAAAGTTTTCAGGATATTTTCTAGATTGAAATAACTGATCTGACAGTTACATTTATTGCTCTGGGATCTCTGGGAATGATATCGAATCATAATGTTATCGTTTTTTACTTTTACCGCAAGTTATTGCTTGACAGACTCCATCCGAATGTGTGTTTTGCCTCAGTTCACCTGTATTTTTTTTTTCTCCTCTGCAAAGCTTGTCGGAGTACATGAAGGAAACCAAAATATTATTCTGTCTGGATTTATTGCTTCTTCTGGATCACATAAGAAAATAATACTTAAAGTTTATCTCCGTGGTTACTTTTTCCACTTAGTGGTGCTAGTAATGTGATTAAATATTATAAATAAAAAAATTAAGATTATTTATTTGGTACAGTCGGTTTTTGTAGAACAACATTATAATGGGTATAATAAAAATGTGCAGGTTCTATTTCTGCGTATGTCAACACTTCCTCTCGCCCTTCCTGAAGCTGATAATAATGGTGTATCAGTGAGCTGCATGCATTCCTGCACAAATTATAGGAGGTATTTGGAAAAGGACAGACTGTTCAGTGTGTGTGTGTTCGCTCGCGTAAAATGGTTTTTCTCCTATAATTATTTTACTGAACTATTTTAATATTTTTTAAAGGTTTACAACTGGTTCCTTACTGTACAGAGTCATTAGAGACACAATTTTACAGCTCCCTCTTTTGAATGCAATCATTTCGTATAACCTTGCAGAATCAATAACGTAATCTGTAGCTTCTGTTTATATCAATAAGTCATTTGATTTGGGGTCTATTTAGTGGCATGGTTGCACATAGGATTTTACAGATGTGGGGCCTGCTCTGACAGAGCCATTACACCAGTGGTTACAAACCCTGGTCCTCTAGTACCTCTAACAGGCCAGGTTTGCCAAATCAAAACAACACGTGATGACAAACAAGGTTGTATAGTATACATAACTTCTGTAGTTCCCAATCGACTTCCCTTCCCACTGGTGTCACGACCAAGATACTGTATGTGTATAATGTAAGGAGGGTACAATCTAAAGAAGAGAAAGCATATACGTTTCATAGTGTAATAAACAATGTGCATTAAGATCGCACTCACAAGATAGTGAAATAAATCCGGCACATCAATTGTGTTACCACACATTCCTAGAACCCTGGACTCTGTGTAGCTCTCCGCCGCAGGAAACACCAAGGGGGACACCAGCTGTGGGTAAATAGCAATTTATTCAGTTTAAATCCAACATGCTACGTCTGGTGTCAATCCAGACTTCATCAGGGATAGAAAAAAGGTATCTGAAGCACAGGTGATATGATTTGCTGGTCAGTGATTGCAGGATTCAGTCTGTATTTCCCCAAAGTAAACCTTAAAATCAGGCCTGTTAGGGGGATTTGAGGACAGGGCTGGGGACCACTGCTTTACGTTAATGAGCTGCTATTCTAGTGAGCCACAAAATGTGCTGGCAGTTTAGGCCGGGGTCACACGAGCATGGAGGGAACGTCTATCAGGACGGATGTTCTTTCCGAGCGGACGCCTGCATGACCACCTTGCTGAGTGCACATTAGTGCCCTTAGCCCAACAAAGAGCAAGTCTCCTGTGCAGCCTCTCGCTTTGTAAACCCATCCAACTTCCGCTGTAGCATTAAAACGGGGAGGATTTCAGCCCGCCCGTTCTAACGTACAATATTATTACGCACGTTAAATCGTGTGGCCTACCAGTCGAGACGTCGTAACGCTGAGAGGAAGGGTCACTACGAATGCACTCAGTGTGCTCGTGTGACCCCGGCCTTACCTGTTACGTCCCTGTAAGATAATGTTCCCTATACTTTATATGAAAACAAACTAATGCTACTTATACAGAGACCTCTCATTATGCTCATCTCGAGCTAGTGTTAATAAAGGGCTCTAAGACGCTGATCTTAGCTGAGCCTGAATAAAAGCCATGTTTCTTGATTTTAACGCGTGTCCAGCTGAATGTAGATCGACACACAAAATGTAAATAATAGGTATATAACTGAAGATGCAACTTGTATAAATGATAGGTGTTCTGCCTTGTTTAAGCACTATTCTCCAAATGCTTTATCCATGTGTAGAAGCGGGACTTTCTCTGTGAATAGCAGCAAAAAGACTATTCAATGTGACAGGAACTGCAGGAATATTTGCCCATATTTTCTCTTTTTTTTCTCTCACATTAGATATTGAAAGTTGCCATAACAACAATGGAGGCTGTAGCCATTCCTGTATGCCATTTGGAGAGTCGTATATTTGCCAGTGCCCTCGTGGGTTAATCCTCTCTGATGATAATCACACATGTCAAGGTATGAGACAGAATATTTCACAAGTTACCATTTTATTTTACTTCTCAGGTGGCTTAACATTGAACATAGGGATTATCAGCTATTATAACAACCTGAGTCTTTTGTATGTGCACTGCAGTAGTTACTGTACAAAAAAATCATAATAAAAATTAAAAAAAATAAACCCTTATCATTTGTATAGAGCGTTTTCCAGAGGTGACTTCCAGATCTTCATAGAGGAAATGCAAAACAGACAAGAATACAGAGGCTCTGTCCTTTATAAAAAAACAAAACCACATATAGTGTACTAGAATATAAAGCAAATATGTGCTATATGGATGAGTCTTACAGTATCAAATAGAAGGAAAGGCTCATGTCACCCTTCGATTGGAACCACATCCAATCTTCAGAACGTTAAAATATTCCCAGCATGTTTCGTCCTTTTCAGGACTTTTTGAAGGGCTTAATAAAATCGTATCAGTAGACATACCAATAGTGACCTCTAATCCCCAACAAATGGGTAAAGAGAGAACCACCAACGCCGGTGTACTCCTGTGCAATGTTGATGGCATGGTTTTTTTTTTGTTCTTTTTTGAGAAAGTATTTTACCAGGAAGGATACATTGAGATTTGAGTATGTACCGTTAGGTGTCTTGCCCAAGGACACTTACTGGAGAGGTGCTCTTGCCGGGATTTGAACCTGTGTCAACACAGTCATAGAGCAGTGAGGTTACCTCTACTCCACCCAGCCGGTACAATGTATATTACCTATTTTTTATTGGTAAGTTCTTCATATCCCCTCGCTTTTGTATTTTGCAGTTCCTGTACTCTGTAAACCAAGTTCTATAGAAGTATCTGTTCCTAAGGACCTAGTTGAAGGATTGGAACTTTCTCTTTCGAATTCATCGTGCAAAGGAATATCCAATGGGACGCACGTCAACATAAACTTCAACATGAAGACTTGTGGGACTACTCTAAACGTATGTTTGAAAATCGAAAGAATCATGATCACATCTCAGATTTAGGTTTACAATTTGTTAATAAACTTTTAAACTTTTTCACATATGTAGTAACACATATACACTCACACATAACATTGCTCAAAATTTTGACTCAAAGGCTACGAATTCAACCCTTTTATCATTTTACATAGTTTACATAGTATACATAGGCTGAAAAAAGACATGCGTCCATCGGGATCAGCCTCTCCCACATCACCTACTGCTGTTGATCCAAAAGAAGGCAAAAAACCCAGTCTGAAGTCCTCGCCAATATGCAACATACTGGGGAAAAAAATCCTTCTTGACCCCAGAATGGCAGTTAGATTTCTCCTTGGATCAAGAAGCTTTTACCCACATATTAAATATTGTAACCCTTAATATTTTGTGTCTGCAGGAAGTCATCCAGTCGCTTTTTAAAAGTCTGTACGGTCGCTGATCCAACCACCTCAACAGGCAGAGAATTCCACAGCTTTATTGTTCTCACCGTAAAATAACCCTTCCTATGCTTTAGGCAATTTTCTCCATTTGACGCTTGGATATATTGCCTTATGTCTTTTTTCTATTCTATATATTCTAGCATACATCCTCTAAATTCTGTTACTGCATATGTATTAAAAAAAGCAAAACCAAGATTGAACATTTGTAATTATTCTTCAGTGTCCAAAAGAGCTACAAATAACATTAAAGTTACAAACGTTGCTTTCCTGCGCTACATAGATTTGCAGTAATATATTGGTGTCAGTTTATCATTAAAATAAATTCTCGATTATAAGAATAAGTCACAGATGCACCAATGTTTGTACATTTGAATAAAACCATTTAAGACCTATTTACACATTCTATACACGTACAAGATGAGACTGAACAGGTTGCGTTGTGTAGCAGGAATAGCTCCATTATTTATACAATGATTTCTTTCAGAAATTTCCTTTAATTTATCTTCAAGAGGTTTCCTGATATTTGCATCTGAAATACAGCAGAATCTTGCTCAGGGTGAATTTGAGGAGCAGATAGAATAATGACTGGATTAAAAAAAGGATAGAATGTCAATTTTTCTTATTACAGCTAAATTATGATCAGCTCTGCTATATAATCTTAATGTTAGTGTTGGAGGTAGAGGATTGTTTGGTCTATCAGGCTCAGCTGAAGGATCTCGATTACTTGTTGGACATGTACGTTTACCAGGCAGAGGCCAAGTTGAGTGGAACCCCTGGGAAGGCAGTTCCGTCACTGGTTTAGCAGGCTGTTTGGCTGACATACTAGACCAGCATTTACAAAATTTGATATTTATTTATTTATAAAGGATTTTACCAGGAAGCATACATTGAGATTTCTCTCGTTTTCAAGTATGTCCTGGGTTCAAGAGCATTGATATATGAAAGGTTGTTTCCAGGTCTTGAGATTCTTCTCTATTTGTCACAGAAATGGCATTCGTTTACATCGAAAAAAAATACTGCAGCGGCTACGGGTTCTGGTAATCTTTTCTATGACCAGAATCATGGGGGAAACAGAAATTTTGCTGAGCTTCCACACTTAATTTTTAGGATTTGACCATTGAGACCAAGATCTCAATCTCTGACCCCCACCAAGCTGTTTATGACTGTTTAAATTCCCCGAATTATTTGAATGCAGTAGCTGGCCAGAGAATCATGGGGGTAGTAGTTGAGCAATATCTGGGAGGCCAGAGTTTGGGATCCCTGATCCAGACTGTCACTCCATGAATTAAATTAAAATGTGTATTTTTATTAATATAAATTTTTATTTTTATAAAGTACACCCTGTTGTATTGATTTGAAATTAAATGTATTCTCCACAGATAAATAATTTGATTATTATTATTTCCAGGTGGTGAGTGATAAGATCATTGCTGCAAATTTAATCACTGGAATGCCAAAGCAGACTCCTGGCAGTAACGGGGATATCATCATTCGTACCGGCAAGCTGCTAATCCCAATAACCTGTGAGTTCCCCAGACTATACACTATATCTGAAGGCTATGTGCCCAACCTCAAGAACTCACCACTGGAAATAATGGGACGTAACCGGGGCAGCTTCCCTTTCACCCTGGAGATATTCAAGGATCAGGAATTCGATGAGCCATACAAAGAGAACCTCCCTGTACTGAAGCTCAGAGACTCCCTTTACTTTGGGATCGAACCCATAATGCGGGTGAATGGGCTGGAGACCCTGGTGGAAAATTGCTTTGCCACTCCAACATCTAAAAACGATGAAATCCTGAAGTACTATTTAATTCAAGATGGGTAAGTGCATTTTAGTTATTATATTATAGTTAAAATACAAACACATAGCCCCAAAAACCATAAATAATGCGCCACTGAGCCACTCACCTGCTTTTCTTATATATGTTTGTATCATCTCATTCACTCATCCCAAAATCGTTTTATGAAAGTCCCACAAAAAAATGATAAAACCAGTAATATCCACATTTATTGTGCTTGAAGGTTAAAAGAATCAATAAAACATGCTTCACCCAGTCCTTGACTCCAAAACGCCAGCTGGTCAATTGAGATCTGCAATATGGTTAGACTGGTCTCCAATAAATAGCTTAACGCGTTTCTTCTGCCAAGCCTTCCTCAGGATGTGGATGCACTCTCCCATCCTTGAATAAACCCACCACTCAGTTCACACTGATAAAACAGGCGTCTCGTCGGTAGCTTGGTCCGTCTCTGATGACGACAACCCTAAGCGATGGTATAGGATCCACATCACATTTACGATACATATCAACATCTGGCAGCGGTCTCATAATCTCTCTATATATTTCATTTTATCCATGACCAAGAGCGAACCCCCCTTGCTTGCAGGCTTAATAAGTAAGTTTTTTTTCCAGCTATAGATGGTTCAAGGATTGAAACTCTGCTCCAGAGAGGTTGGCTCGCCCACAGTCTTGGAAATTGGACAAAAAACTATTAGAGTTATTCAGAGAGAGGTGAAAACCAGGAGACTGAACAATCTAGACCAAATAGCCAATTTGGAAAGTGAGTTTAATGGGAGAATGTTTCTGGTTTGGCTATTTTGACCTAGATTTTTCACTTCTTCAGTTATTCTCCTGGTTTTCATCTCTCTCTGAATAGACCTGAATGTCTTAACAAATTCCACAAATGTATCCATGACTGAAGGAGTGAAACTACTCGTATTCAACCTTCCGTCTTCCGCTATAAATTTACTATGTTCAATATTCCTTTCACAAGTTCCATCTTGATAATCTTTAAAGAATTCTTTTAATTTAACATTTCGAAAAAGTCTCTCCACATCAACTTGGAACTTAAAAGTATCTATACTTGATAGATGAGTTGGTGCAATTCCATTCCATTGTATTTTATACAATTCACAACGGAATATAGTGATGAGGTCATACATTTTTTTTTGGACCTTTAGGCTGCGGTCACACGAGCGCACTTTTCACGTCCGTCTGACCGCACTGTTTGCTGTCCGTTGTAGCTTTTCAAAGGAGTCAATAGAGAACAACACACAAAACACTTACGCACTTTTTCACACGCGGGCAATGCATGTTGCAACGGATGCAAAAATGGCATGGACGTGAAAAAGCTACACGACATAGAGAAACTCCTGCATACAGCTTATTTTTTCTTTCTCAGTCAGTCATAACTAACTGATACAATGTAACCAGAATCTCATCCGTTATGAAGTGCATACATTTCAACAGACGCACTGTGCGCAATCAATGCGCTCGTGTGACCGCAGACTTAGCTGGAACTTGAGGCGAATAAGATTAAGAGTGATATATGTTAAACCTACAGATCGTAATAGTCTGTTACAGGATGAAAACTGGAAAAATGTAAGAACACTACACTATCTCTCCTTAGGAGTCCGTTTACCAGGGTGGTTCGTAATGTATTTTAGGGAGTCTATATTGAGGTCTATCAGGGTCTGATACATTTTTAGATCGAGCCTATCCAAGTGAATTATTGGAGTGGGCACTTAATTAACTCTTTATGATCTAAAGGAATTCAAAACACCGAAACAGGAACATATCTTCTAGGATACCAATTGTGATCACTTTTAGATGAATCCGTATGGGAGTTGATGCTGTAATTCGTAGACATTGGAGGTTGTTACATCGGGGATTCCCAGAGGTTAAGGAGTTCCAGGCACCCCCATTAGTCCCTCAAGTTTTTATTTATGTTATGAAACGATCTGGTGAGAGCAGATGTGGGTTCACTTGGCAGAAAGAAACATTTTTTTGGAGAAAGGAAATATGGGACATTTCCTTGTTTATCATGCAGTTGTTGTAATGCTGTGATTAAGGGCGATACTTTTGTTCACCCAAATACAAATCATGGATTTAAAATCTTTACATGTTCTAGTACTTGAACAAATAACCCCCAAGGATGTAGACACTCTAGAAAAAGAAGGGGGATATACCAGAGGTGTGGTGATCACCAATAACTCAAAGGGTAGTACTTCCCACAAAAAATAGGATTGGTCCTTGTAAAATGTAAACGCAAAAAGAAAAAAAAGGTACCGGACGACCAAAGTCACTCGGTACATAGGGAAGAATGGAGAAATTTTTAATCTTTATTGGGATGCAATGGTGGTGAACAGAACAACAAAAAACAAGCAAAATTGGCTAACTCAGCAGTTCTTGCTTCATTATTCAGACCAATACATAAACCTGACAGTACAATGCATTGGATAATAGTGTCAATAATTGGGTAATAAATTACAGTGAATTACTGATGCCGATATTAGACCCAGACACACAGGCCCGGCCCAAGCCACTGTGCTGGCTGGAGCCAAGGATGAGTCGCTGCCCCCCAAATAAAAAGCATGTGTAAGTGTATTACAGAGCTCCACAGCAATAAAAAGCACAGTAACAAGCGGCCGTATATCTAACCCACCGTCACACACATTAACTCCACCTACAGTCACACACATCCACACAGTCACATACACACACATCCACCTACAGTCACACACCAGTGTTGGAGGGCTTGTTGGACGCCGCTGGGCCTGGGCTAGAGTCGAGGCCTGGCCAACCTGCTGGAATGCTTGTTAGAGGCCTGGCTTCAGGCCTGGTCGGCCCGCTGGAGAGCTTGAAATACACCTGGCACTGGCACACTGAAAGGGGCGGGCCTGGCTTCTGAGTGAAGAGGGCGGGCGCTGGCCCATAGTAATGTGGGCGGGCGTCGGCCCATAGTGAAGGGGGTGGGCAGGCCTGGTTTCTCAACATGCTGCAGGGCCGTGCCTGGTCTAGGCAAAATGCCTCCCCTGACAAAGGGCCGCGTGGAGCCGCTGCTCCACCTTGCTCCATGGACGGGCTGGCCCTGCAGACACATTAACTCATTACCTCGTATTTGGTTCGTAGATCTGAAAATCCTGGCAGACCATAGGAGCCCAGTGGGTGTAATACAAGGAGGACCTCGAAGGGGTGAAGGGGGCACAATGCTGGCCCCTATGCTGGAGGATTTCTATCCTTGCCCTACCAGACCTCCAAAGATACACTATCAATTATGCATACGTAGCAAAGGCCAAAATTAATTAGCTTTAAATCAAGCAGGACCTACAACCCAAATCTTTAACCACAATTGGTTCCCCCTTAGGCAAGCCCCTAATCATTGCCATCCATATTCCTTCAAAACAAAAATCACTGCTGCGTAGCACTACAAAAAACATTAGACCATTTAAAAACCAATGCTCAACACCTGTTTCACCGGTATAAAACCGGCTTCATCGGGAGCAATAAACACATTGTCATGTTATAGTACATGTGTTTTTAATGAAGTGTCTGAGTGGACTGATATGTGTGGGTGAGAGAACAAGAAAAGTGGATAGATAGGATACCACAAGTCAACCATTCATACAAAAAAAATGGATTTACTGATACCAGATCATTTTGTGAGAGGGAATTATTCAATATCCCAACTTTGTTTTCAAATTATTGATCAAGTGCCACCTTTGAGACATGGAGGGGATCATGCTGCATTATTGAAGGAGAAAATGTGGATATTTAAATTGGATACTTTATGGTCTCGTGGCCTGAAAAGAGAATTTTATTTGGATGTTATACTGAATAAATACATACTATACATATATATTGAATAGGTTTTAGAATTGCGTGCATTGAAGTGGGAGTGTGTGGGGGGCGTGGCCAGCCGCAGAGGTGGACAGACGTGCTTTAGAGGAGCTCTGCTTTCTCCGGTATTAATTGCGATATTGCAGACGTTTGCCCCTGCCATACTTCGTCCCAGGCGACTCCTCGGCGGCGGGTCATAGGGTGGAGTGTTCCGGGGCCCTGTTAGCCCTCTCCCCGGACCAGCGATCCACGTGCTGGCCGGATCGGCAGCATACGAGCGCCATCTTGGAGGCCTAGTGGACTGGGGGAAGCCTGACCTCGGATTGCGGTGCTCAACATCGAGATGGGGAAAAAGACCAAGCCCAGCGGAGTGCAGGAGAATACCCCAGACATCCGGCTCTCGCTGAGTGGAGCCCCGGGGCGCAGACTACTGCAGAGACAGCCTTCCTGTTCTGGCACGGCGGCGCCACCGGAGGCTGGTGCGCTCGCCTCCCCCCCCCACACTACCCTGCAGCGGATTCAGGAGATAGAGGATGGCGATTTGCCAGCCACAAAAAAGGACATTAAGGCCCTCCTGGCAGATGCCAGGCTTGCTTGGCAGGCTGAACTCCGGGCCCTGGAATCTGGCCTCGCTGCTACCCGGGCCGAGATGAAAGCAGTACAAGCACGCACGCTAGAGATTGAGGAGGGGCAGGCCGAAACCTCCTCTCACTTACGAGCACTCCAGACACAGGTGGGGAACCTGCAGTCGGCTGTGGTGTCTCTTGAGGCCCGTCATCGCCGGCGAAACCTGAAACTACGAGGCATCCCCGAATCGATACTAGATGCTACCCTGCTGCAATACGTTACCTGCTTCGTGATGGCCAGTCTCTCGCCTGATGTCGTCGTCCAGGATCCGGTGCTCTCGGCGGTCAGAGTGCGGAGGGCAGCTTTGGCACCGGCTGGTGTCCCACGCGACATTGTTGTGGTCCTCCGTGACGTCCGTCTGCAGATGCAGTTGCTGGAAGCGACTCGTAATATCCCCACAGTTTCATTTGAGGGATCCTCCGTTGCGATCTACAGAGACCTTCCTTTTTTAGTTTTGGCTGCTAGACGCCAATTTAAACCGGCCACTGCACTTCTTCAGGCCCACGGGGTGCGCTACAAATGGGGGCCACTCGGCTCCTTGCTGATAGCCCATGGAGATAGCCACGTTACAGCGACCACTGCGGAAGATGCGATCACCCATCTCCAAAACATGGGAATAACCTCTGAAGCCTCGAGCAACATGGCGAGCGAGTCAATGGCAGGCTCACCCCTCCCTCCCCGGGACCCGGACTGAGCGGGCCACATATCTCCTCGGCTCATATCCCCTTTACCTAGTTTCTTGGAGTGTTTACTGGTCACTGAGTCGAACTGTACAGCCTAGCTTTCCTTGTTCGGTCAAACTTCGCTGCGACCCCATGCTGAGAATTTCCCCCCCCCCTTGTCCTCCCAGTCTATACCCCCCCCCCTCATTATGTCTACTGGCGAGACTTGAGACTATTGCGCTCCTCACCTATCCAGCATCTGTTTTGTGAGACAAGACCTACAGCGAGCTATGGTGGATTCTGGGCCCTCACCCCCTCACCCCCCTTTTTTTTTTTCTTTTATTTATTATTTTTGGGCATTTTCTGGACGGTTCTGGGGTGTGCCATCATGTTTTGACATGCCTGGCCCTCGGACCGTCTAGGCCTCGTGACATCATACCTCCATGGCCTGCTTCGGGAGCGCGCCAGGAGCGTCACGGTGATGGCCACTGCCCTCTCTCCCCTCCCCCCCTTTTTTTTATTTTATTTTTTTAATTTAACCTTCTTATCCCTGGATCTACCAGCGTCTACTGTCATTGTACCTATGGTCCTGATCCCCGCCCTCCCACACTCATCGCGTTAGATACCCCCTCCCTGTTTTTATGTGATGTCTCTGCTATATTAGCCTTGCATGGCTTTTCTGCGGGTCGAGTTGTGACCCATTGCATTATAACAATAAAATTGTTTAAAATAAAAGAAGTGGGAGTGTGTGAGTCTAATTATACAGAAAATTGCAAATTTTGGGTAGTTGGAAACACTAATGTTGATTTGTTTATTTACTCTGATACTGACAGCTAGAGATTTTGAAATTACTCGTTGATTTAATTCATGCAACTCCTCCCACTAATCAGAGTATGTGCTTTTAAGTTTATAAGGAGAGTCTGAGAACTGAAGTATGATGCATGACTAGGGTTCCCACCCGTCTGATTTTCACCCGGACCGCCCGGTTTTCGAGTCATGTGTCCGGGTTTCAGATCCCCTGCCACCCGGACACATGACTCGGCTCGGACCCGTGTGCCACATCCCTCATATACACATGCCGCGGTGGCCGCCCGATCAGCTATTTCACAAGCAGGTGACCAGCAGAATTTTGTTGTGCCAACAGCCTGTGAGCGAGTGTCTTGATGGACGCTCCGGCGGCTCCGCAGACCAGTGGGGGTGGTCACATGGTGTGGTCGGGACGTCACTTCCCACTAGTCCCCTACTCTGCCAGGTACGCCTCCTCCCATCAGCCACTACATGCTCCCGCTCAGGCAGTGCCACATTAACAAACTGCAGACACCATGCTCTGATTTGTTGGGACTCTGGAGAGGTAGCAGGGCCAGCCCGACTCCACTGAGACGACTCTGGATCCATTTTCCTCAGGCAGCACCTCCTCCTAGCAAATAAAGGAGAATGACAGGCAACAATAAACTGACCTCAATCATGGAAGTAAATCGCCCCTCACCGGCAGTAATGTGCCAAAATATGCCAGTTTGACATGCATAGCAGTATTGTGTCAAAATATGCCAGTCTGCCATGTGTAGCATTGTGTCAAAATATGCCAGTTTGACACGCGTAGCTGTGTCAAAACATGCTAGTCTTTCATGTATAGCAGTGTGCCAAAATATGCCAGTTTGACATGCATAGCAGTGTGCCATATTACCAGTCTGCCATAATACCAGTGTGCCATATACATACCAGTCTGACATACCAGTGTGTCGCAATTCCAGTCTGACATTCCAAGCATAGCAATGTGCCATCATAGTAGTCTGCCATGCCATGCAACAGAGAGGCCGCAGTCATCCTTCATACGCAAAGTATGTATACGCTACATAAAAAAATATATGATGTGCGACGTTTGAGTGTTCAGGTTTAGCTTGAAGGAAAGGTGATGTATTTTATATGTCAGAATCGGTCCAATTAATCTAGCCCCCTAGCGGTATAAGTGCGGCTCGGGGGTTAACTTTCAATACTGAAAGCGGTATCTCCGAGCCACACTCGACCGATACTTACATCTCCTGCCGATACTTACATCTCCTGCGCTCCCTTGCTGTCCCCGCAGTCACACTGCAGCCGATCGTGACGTCACACTTCCTGATTCACTCCTCGCGAGAAGAGAATGAGGCAGTGTAACTTTGCGAGCGGCTGGAGGAGACTGCGGGGATCAGCGAGGGAGCGCAGGACATGTAAGTATCCAGCCCAAGTGTGGCTCGGGGATACCAATTTCGGTACAAAAAGAGCCACACTAGGGGAAAACCATCAGGGAGGTTAATGAAGCATGGATGGAAGGAAGGAGTGGACCTTTATTTCAGGCAGAAGGGTGTGGTGTGTGTTTGCTGTGGTTAACCATTTCACTGCTGAGCATGGGCAGCACTTTACTTGTGCTGCCTGAACCTGAATGGTGAGCACAGTGCAGTCAGCAGTGGGGGCATAACATTCAATGGCTGTTGGATTGCATTTCTTGTTAAATAACCCAATCTGCTTTTTGCTGATGAAGACTTGGGCCTGGAAGGACTGCCACAGTGTTGCTGATCGCAAGAGGGCAAATATATGGACTCTGGAATACATTTCAAAAAGCCAATCTCTGATCCTTGAAAAAGGCAGAGATCAGATTGGTGCCATAATTAATATGTAAAGAGGCATAATGGATTGAGAGGAATGTGGCAAAGGCACAAGGGAGATAGGGTAGGTCAGGGGTCAGCAATCTTGGCCTAACAAATGTTTTGGAACTAGATATCCCATGATGCACAGTTACCTATTACCCTCATCGGAAATGTAGTACCTAAACATCTGGATGGCCAAGGTAGATGACCACTGGGTACAGGCACAATAAGAGTGAGGGATGAAGCAGAGGCAAATGGGAATTAGATGAATGCAGACAGGTGCGAAAGATGGAACAAAGGAACACCAAGGGTGATGGGGTGGCACAAAGGGACAATATTCAATCCAGGTCAATAACCCAGCACGCAACTGGGGAGAGGGTCATGGAAGTTAGAGAGGTTTATAAGAGCGGGCGGACTTTGGTGTATTGGTAGCGTTAGGTGGTGGTATGTTGCCGCTCCCTCTCTATCCAAAAACCATTGGGTGAGACTAATAGGCTTTAATCTTTTTTGTAATTCAAGGTTTTTATTTTGTAAGCAAGAGCAGGAACAAAAAGCAATCAACATAAGTGGCCTCGCAGGGCCAGAAAAACTCACATATGTACTACAAAGACATAAGCGATCCATCAACATAAGCATATGTGGATAATAGTGTCTCAGATAATAAGGGTGGTTGTGGGAGAAGAAAAAAAAAAGAATAGGGAAGAGGGGGTTATGTTCACAACGCTGTCAAAAAGATGGACCCAAATAACAGCAAAATAAAAAATAAAAAAAGGGGGGTGGGGTGTGTGAAGAGTGGCAAAGGCCATTGCCGTGACGCTCCTGGCACGCTCCTGAAGGAGGCCATGGAGGGACAATGTCACGGGGCCCAGGACCCTAAGGGCCAATCATAACGCAAAGTCATGGTGGCGCGCCTCAGGCAGCCCAGTAATGCCAAACACAAAAAAAAAAGGGGGTGGGGGGAATGGATACACCATCTTCTGCAGAACAAGTATTTGACATACCAACTAAGATAATGGGGGAAAAGAGAGTCCAAACCAAAAATACGTCAGAAGTACTCCGCACGAGGGGGGGGGGAGCGAGCGACCGAGGAAAACCTCAGAATCAGCCATAAATCCTCAAGAACAGACAGCGCAGGAGATTCAGCTGGCTCCCGAAAACAAAAGTGTCCGCTAAAGACATCTCGACAACCGGCGTGAACAACTCAGCCGTGGGGGGCAAAAATTAGAAACAGGCGACGGGGGGTCATCTCGGAATAACATTCTCAGGTAGGGAGTGGGGGAGGTTCATCCCCGAATGGGGGGTCTCAGCAGAAAAGGAAAAAACAACAACAAAAATAATAATAAAAAATAATAAAAAAAAAAAAATGTCCTCATCTGTCCATTGCTACACAAAACGCAGGGGGGTGGAATCAGAAGGTATACGGGGGGGAGAGAGAAACTCAGCGGGCCAGACAGGGGTGCCAGGATTAAAAAACAGGGTAAGCAGCAGGTCAGCTAGATAGTTCAGCCAGTGTCCAGGGAAAACATGGGGCAGAAAACATCCTCAGGCCTGCGTTTGCTGCCTCTGGCACCTGGAACATATGGCAACCAGGCCCCTCTCTCTGCCGCAATGGGAACGGCCCGGGGCCAAGGCAAGCAACGTCCCTCAACGGTGCCCAAGCCCAAGGCCGAGAGCAGCGCCGCCAGCACAGGCCTCAAAGCGGAAGCCGCATCCTCCGGCTCAATAGTCGCCTTCACAGCAAGGCCCCAACACGCAGAGCCCCCAGTAACCTCTCGCCTCTCCAATGTCATCTTTGGGTACGGAGATCTGCGCACAGGAGCAGGCTCCCTCTCATTCTTGCCGTCAGGTATGGGATTGAGCGTCAGCGCCCTGGCTGGGACGCCGACTGTATCGCAGCTCCCCCTCTCAGCTGTAAGGCATGCCCCAGACATGCACCCGTCCGACGCAGCCTCCTCAGGTTTCCGTTCTCCAGCCTCCCAGGAGCCCCGCAGCGCCAGCATCATCCGCTGCCAGACTCCTCTGGTGAGTGGCAAGTCCGCATCTTCCCCCTCCAGGCCTGTAAGGAAGGCGTCAGTGCCTCTCGTGGGGGGAGGTGGTCCGCTCCGCCCTTCCTCCGTCGGTCCATCCTTTTCTCTCATCAGGCCACTATTACCGGCAACCGGGAGACGGGGACCCCCCACCCCCATCCCCCAGTGCAGGTTCAGGTCGGATGGAGGCTGCAGAACAGCCGGGCGCAGGGACCACAGGGGCCGGGATGAAGGCCGCAAAATGGCCGCTGGCACCTCACTCCAGCCACATATTAGCTGCTGCAAAGCACGTCTCAAGTCCGGAGGGGGGGACAAATCGGCCTCCGGACAGCTCTGATCCGGTGGCCAGCTATCTGGAGACCCAAATTTAAGATTGCACCGCTCAAAGAGTCTGTTATCGAGTCCCAAGGGCGGCAGATGTGCGGAGCTCCTCAAAAACACGTCTGCTCCCTTCGGCAGCTGGCCACGCCCCCCGGCTCCCTCCGACGCGCAATGAATGAGTGTGGCTGGCTACACAACTCTCCCATCTCCGTCCATTTTGTGGCATGCAGACCCCAGTATCATCCGCGGACTAAAAAACTAATAGGCTTTAATCTAATGCATATAAGACAATATCTGGAGTACAATCTCAATCTATATTGTAAGGAGTTGTCATTATTTCATTATGCGGACTGGGTAATATAAAAACATTTTGCCTCCAACATTACTAAATTTCTATAGACACGCAGTTGTTACATTAAGCAATTGAATTTCTCCAGGGCTTCTACAAAAAGCAAAAATAAATTTCATAATTGAAAAATATAATGTGTTGTTTTTCTCTCTAGATGCGTCTCGGATGAAACTGTGAAACAATACACATCAAAGGATCACCTAGCAAAGCACTTTCAGGTCCCCGTGTTCAAGTTTGTTGGTAAAGATAATAAGGTAAATCAAATCATGCGCAAACTAATCAAGATGGATATAAACAGTGATACTCTAACCGTGTTTGGATTTAACTGTTATCTGCAGATCTTTGTAGCTATCAAATACTTACTTCATCTTCTGTGCTTCTATAGGTCTGCTGAAATACCCACTTATTTAGGTGGCCCAATGGTTCGAGAAAACCAGTGGTTCTCCAGGGCCAGATTTACATCTCTGGTGCTGGTGAAACACACAGAACCTACCCTCAACTCGCTGGTGTTTTCCTGGGTGCCCACTCCCCATCAGAGCCCAGCTGTGCAGAATGCCTGTAGGCAGATGCATACTGTGCCCTATATGTCTGGCCCTTGGTATCGATGAAATACTCTTGGTGTCTCAATTCCCTCTGTGACCTTGGTCCTGTTGATACAGTACACGGCCCTCTTACTGCTTCTTTAAGGTCTAAGTAACAGTTACTTATTTATACAGTATTTTACCAGGAAGGATACATTGAGATTTCTCTAGTTTTCCAGTATGTACTGGGTATGACCCTAGTGATTATATATTACAATAGAATTGACCATTATAAAGGGACACCCGTGTTTCTGGCTAGTCTTCAATATTGGCTAGGCTAAGTCCCATTTGCTCCCAGACCACACACACCTTTTGATTGTCCCCAAATCAACATGTTCATATTGATCATAGTAGCCTTCTTTCTTTCTCTCCTGTCACTTAATCATCTGCACAGAGACTCTTCTCTAGGCACAGACTTCTATGCCAAAGAATTGACTGACAGGTGGGGCATGGGGGCATCAGATTTTTTTATATTCCTAAGCAAAACCATAGATTTGGTGACAATTTCTAGCACAATGCATAAATAGAATCTGTCATTTGAGCTAAAGTGAACAGAGCACGTTCACCTAAGCCTACAATTAAAAAAACAGAAATTGTTACCTTTTCACTGTCCCAAACTCCAGTGTACATACACATAATGGAGTCTTTTTGTACCACTGCAAGGGCAGAGCTTAGAAGCTCAACTTCAAACATCATGACAAACAGCTTAGATAAACTATGTTCTATAGAGATGTGTATTTATTTTAACATATCGGACAGGCATTTAACGGTTTGTTAGTAATAAGGGCAGTAAGGCCACCTTTCAGCACATTGTGTGTAAACTATATAAATTAGCACATTCCAGAGCAAACCCGTCACAGGGTTAATAAATGTTCAAGAATTTGTGGCCTTCAGTGTCAAGAGGATAACAAGAAACGGCTTCTTTGTATTCATTTTTTTTGGAGGGATCAGCTTTTTAATGGATCTTAGATAAGCCTTTTTTCTGAGAGTATAAAGGTTGTTTTCGTCTTAATGCACAGACAGATGATTCAAACAGTAAATCGTATTTTAAATAAATCGAGGCCGCTCTGCTGGACTTTTAAGATTAAGGAATTGCAGACATAGCCATGGATAGTTTTTTTTCCTTCAAAATATTTTATGTATGGAATGAGCAGTTCTATGTTTTTTCTAAATTTTGAAAATCTCTCAAATGTATTGTTACCAAGTTGTACTATGATTAATCATTTGTAAAGTGAATTTAAGTGTTAGGCCGGTTAATACATACAGCATTTGATCACTATCCCCAAATCACAGGCTATGGTCCAACGGAGCCGTTAACGAGCGAAGGTGCTATTCCAACCACGTTACAAGCTTTGCTTGGAAGTTGCAGAATGCTACTGTAAATGAATGGCTCCTATACGTTGTATGGAGGCATTAATTTGTGGCTAGCCAGAAAAGAACAAGCTATTCCACGATGGTTTGTTATTCTCGGCTCTAGCCTATCTTCTGAAATACATATTAACTCCCAGGCCCTGGTGTTAAGTGATTTTGTGTTTGCAAAATCACTTAAACAGAGATTTGGATAGTTAAAAAAAAGGTTTACTTATTCCTGGTCCTGAGGTGCAGAGGGTGGCGTGATGAGGTGTCTCTTCTGACCGCACGCGGCAGAAAACTGGAAACAATTCCCATTGTCCTTTTGGGACGCCGGCACTCCATATACAAGAGCAGATCCTAATGATTCAAACTAATAGCAGCGAATACAATGACTCGTTTGAAATAAAGCCATTAATAAAGCCTGTGGTAGGATGACCAAGTTTTTCTTCAGGCAACACAATATTTCCAAAATAAAGGATGCCTTATTAGCATATAGGCCTTCCAGCAGGCATAACAAAACAAAGTGAGGCAATAACAAATAAACTCCTACTCCTCTTAGGAGACTAATTTACAGGAATGTCCCTCCCTATCCCACCCGTCAACTACCCTGATCCCAGTGGTTTTAACGATTCAAAAATAAACAGTTTTTAAACAGACTCCCTGTCAAGCTCTCCCTGGCAGGCTTCCAGTCTCTGTGTCAGCACACACCTCACAGGTGAGACCTTAATCATCCTCATCAGAAGGATTTTGTAGTTCCCCAATTAGCATACTTAGGTTTAACTCTTGCGGCGCTACAGCTATGCAGGGTACACTGCTGCAAGCCATAAATGAGAGATGTCTCGCAATCAATTTATCCAAACAGAATAGAATACCGCCAAACAGCTCTAATTACAATGGGGTGGAGAGCTTAAATATTTTAGGCAAAATTGAAAATTCTTCATATTCCTTCCACTCACCTATTTTGGGATGAAATTTGAAATTCTTCACAGCTTGGGATATATAAAACCTTGTGGTTATGTACTTATCATGGGCACGTTATTTTGTACCATTTGTTGACCAGAGCAAAATGTTCCTAGTTTTCAAAGCACAGAATTAAATGAACGCTACTGTGTATCCACAATATAAGTTTTGGGGTAAAGAGTTATGAAACCACATCCTTACAATTCCAAATACATTAACAACAGTATTCTTTTCAACAGGAGGTATTCTTACACTGCCAGGTTCTAGTCTGTGGAGCAACAGATCAACGATCTCGATGTGCACAAGGGTGTCGCCGACGCATGCGCAGAGAAGCAGATATGGCGGAGACGAGCAGCCCTGTGGCAAATCACATCTTAACTGGAGGCCCCATTATAATAGATGTAGAGGAGTAGCTTTCCTCTGCAGAACCTTTTTGTATATAAATATGTGATAATAGTCCATTCTTTGCATCTGTACCATAGCTGCAGCTCTAATTACTGTCTCAATTTGTTTATATGAAAATACATCATTTTTAATTACTGCGTAAAGACCATTTTGTAATATTCCAAGTGTCCTAAATTTTGAAGGCGCCCACCTCTTTATCTTCAGATACTCCTTTTAGGTACAACTAGGAAAGGCATCTTCCAAAAATTAAAAATGTGTTACATTTAAATACCGTTTATTTGGATTTATTTTTGGATTAATCTTTCCAGGTCTGATTATTAAACTCCTAAAGCTGTAATTTGTTAAAGGAAGACCAAAATGAGGAACCCTCACTAATGACAAATTATCCACTCCTTGCGCATGGACTCTACCTATAAATCGAATAGGACAACAACAAGAAGCTTACATAATTACATTATTGGGTGGATGAAATCCTCAAGAATAAAATGTCACCATTTAAGTCACTCATAATTAAATATGGTATTTTTTAATAGTGTAAAGAGAAGTCTATAAAATTCGCAATGATTATTCATAGTAATATAAGAGTAAGTTCTTTTCAATGTGTACAGTGATTTCATACCATAGTAGTGTATATATTATCTGCATACCAGACACCAGTTTTTTATATACACCATTACAGCCTCTAACACACAGTTGCAAATGAAATTTATAGGTAACTGTGCTTTAAAACACTTGTAAACGCATAGCATGTCGGCTGACGCTACTGCAAATATGCTATGAGTTCCTACAACACTCTTACGGCTTCTCTCTATGGGCCATATTACATAGTTGGTGCCAACTTAACCAGAGCTGTTGTAAACGTACCAGAGCCATTATAGCCTATGGAGGTTTTAAGTTTACAACAGCTCTGGTTAAGTTAGCACCAAGTATGTAATACTGTCCAATGTATTTAATGACCCATGTAGAGCAGGATGGAGATTGAGCGAAGAAGATGGAATGCGCCAACAGAGGGAGCCTTCTGCCAAATCCCATAATCAGCACTCCTACGCACATGGACTCTGAGTTCCAGGGTGAATAAATGTGTGATAGTTATGGGGGTAAGGGGTAATTTAAGGGATTTTTATCAACATGGCAAAATCCCTGGTTTACCAAAGTCTTTTGCTGGGTAAACCAATGGGTAGTGAAAGGGATAAATGTATGCAAAACCTTAGATCTTCTATCCAAATGTAACCATGTAACGGTTTCGTAATCACAAATGTGCCTGTAGTTTCAATCGCCTATTCCAGCTGTTAACAATTCCACACTGTATATCAACACTCCAATCATGCAAGGCCAGCCAAGTGCCACCACAGTTTGTGGAGCGATGACCTCTAAGATAGCCATAGAATGAAAGAACCAGACTGAATTACCCTGTAAGTGTTTAAGGTTCCAAAGAGAATCGAAAAGCCACCGCACGTTCGGTGACTTTTCATTCTCTTCAATTCAGTTTGATTTGGCTCTCCGATTTCAGCAATCCTGCAGTGTATTCAGCAAGCACCACAGGGTCCCCGAATTGCAGGGAAAGGCTGCCGCAAACCTGGCGAATGCACGCCAAAAACCTCTGGATTCACCCACCAAAAACCACGGAAAAACCCGAGCAGGAGCCGATCACACGCATTGAAGCCGCCGGAAAAACCCGACACCGCAGACGAGTGAAGTGAATAAATTAGAAAAACAGTTTGCTTGAATGTTTGAAAAGTGAAACACTGTTTGCAAAGAAACTAATGTCTGAAATTTACATATGAGGTCCAGGGAATGATAATAAAAAGGGCTGTTACAGAAAAAATAAGTAGTTAAAAAACAAAAATCTGAATTTTTTAAAAAAGAAAATTCCCGAAAAATGCTTAAAATATCATAAAAAAATCTATAGAGACTTTTTACTGCAGAATATTATAATGAACGGTATATTAGATATTGTATTAAAACGAGAATATTTTTAACATTGAAGCCTATGGGATTCGCCTGAATAAACCTGCCGAATTAAACCACCGAATAGCAGGGCATTTCGGGAAGCTTTCACTGCTGGTTTGTGTTCAACGAATAGTCGAAGCATTGCTTCTATATGGGGATTTCACTGCCCTCGAACAGGTACCGAACAGGCACCAAATATGCAGACAATTCGCCAAGATTTGGCGAATTGCCTGCTCTCTGGATAGTCGAATGGCCAAGAAAGGTAAACGAACGCTGATTTTCAGCGTTCGGTTCCCTTTCGGCAGCCATTCGGATCTCTTTGAATAACCCTGTTAGAGAACACAACTCCACAGCAAAGTTTCAGCAAAAAGCCTTTGTCAAGCTCAAACATATCTCGACAAAGGCTTTTTGACAAAATGTTGCTGTGCTGTAGTTGTGGTGTTTAACAAACCTGTCTGAAAAATGAAGTTGAGTGCCCGGACCAGCTCTTCTTTCTTATTATAGGTGCTTAAAACTGCCATTCTGAGTAAACCTATAATCGTACAATGTATAAAGTCCATTCATGAGGGAAACCTTTGTTCCCTCGTTCGTTTACGTCACAACATAAAGAGAAGAGCTACTGCAAGTAATGCTAGAAACCTAGAAGAGCGCATACATTGGCGCATTGTCCTGTCCTCTACATTCTCGATGGGGAGAAAAATGTAACCTGAACCCCTAAAAGCACAGATAATGAGGTTTCCTTCATTAAAACAATCCTTCTATATACATCTTAAAGTTAATTATTGACAGTTTATTTGTTTGCAATGTCTCATGCAACTTCATACGCACAACTCTTTTGGAAACAAGTGGATGTATTCATACCAAATTTTATATATCCGTAGACTGCACACCTGGTATGCTATTCTCTATCATACACAAGGCCCGGACCAAGACACTGTGCTGCCTGGGTCCAAGACACTGTGCTGCCTGGGTCCAAGACACTGTGCTGCCTGGGTCCAAGGATGAAATGCTGCCCTCAAAAAAAAAAAAACCCATGTGCCGTGTATGAGCATATCACAGAGTTAAACCGCAATACAAATCACAGTAATGTGCGGTGTGTGTATATGAGTACTATTGCTGCGGAGCTCTGTGATACGCTCGTACACACTGCAGATTATAATATCAGAGCTCCGCAGCAATAAAACTCCCAGTAATGTGTGGTGTGTGTATGAGCGTATCACAGTGCTAAATAGGAATAAAACTCAATAATGTGTGGTAGTTGAGGTTCAAAATGTTGCCCCTGGCAAAGTTCTGCCTGGAGCCATGGCACCATCTGGCCCCATGAATGGGCCAGCACTGATCATACAATACCAAGTTCAGGTAAGGGTCACTATGAAAACCATGGGAAGTGTTAAAATCCTTTCCTAGTAGGAGATTCAGACTGGTTAGATGGATCCTATCTTCATCTCATACATCAGATACTACAGGCAGAAGTACATTTTGTTGCTCTGGTAACGTTTCACCTATTGATATCATACACTTAATCGTGATGGCTGGCTGTCCTCCACAGTAGAGTGCTGCAGAGTCATGTGGGTGAAATGTTGTATAATACTGCGATGATCACTAGAGTCCTGTGAGTGGTAAAGCAGGAACTCCAAATTCAAAGTTCATCTCGCTCCTCTTCATTGCAAATACAGGACGATCTCTGGCTGTTCATGAAGGGTTTGCATCCAAGAGTCCAGACAGTATTGAACACTGTGTCTGCAACAGTTTCACAGGCTAAAATAAAAGAAAAATATACAATTTGAACCTTTTCTGAGCTTGTATTATGCAGATAAATATGTGAGAATCAAATATTAGTGATTTCACCCACCTTCGACTTTGGAGACAAAACCCAGGCTCTTTTTGAGGTCAGAACAGATGGAGTGGAGACACCAACGGAACTTCGCATCACATCTATACTTATTAGCCCCGCATGTGTCATAACACATATCCAGCTGGTTGCAGCATTTGGTCATTGCTGGTATCCCCATGTCCAACTAAAGGGAAAAGAAGAAGGTTATTCAATAAAATATTAATTTGTTGTTAGAGTGCAGAAAGCGTGAATGAAAGTTATGTATGTAAAAAAGTAGAATTTGTGAAATAGATGAATATTTGGAAAAATGGGGCTGCGACATGTTGCAACCGCACACTGAATAGAATTAATTGTACCCATGTACATCTGTGTAGGAACCCAACAAAAATTCACAGGTAGAAGGGGTAGCGTTCTTATTGTATGGCAATGCAAATGCATAACACAATTACACCAATAAAGACTAACAAGCAGCGTTTACTACCCTCACATTTCATGACACAATGGAGGAATTTAATATGTTTGAGGCGGTAAATTAAAGCCTAACTAAATATAACAAATCCTAAATCCCGGGTGCACCTATACCAGGAAAACTGTCCTCAGGTACAACACACATGCACATATACAGTATAATGGATCAATCACAAGCTAACATTGCATTAAATGCACACAATAAGGCTAATGTTAGACTAACACAGTCAGAGCGCACTCTGCGTGTGTGCATAACGGACAAACGTACTGATGGAAGATACTGTAGACACCACATGGTCAGTGTTTTTTGACGGACGTAGGAAAAAAAGAACTATGGGAAATAAAATTACTATGAAAAATTCTAAAAATTTGAAAAGGATATGAAAAGCCAATTTTTGCGTCAAGGTGCTGGACGTCGCAAATGCGCTGCGTCTGACATCTCATCACTCACACAGAACGCTACTTGGATGTGGCGCACTCTGCGTGTCCATGGTAGCGGTTTTACGTTCTTGTCTAACTTGCGTCAGTTTGCCACGTGTGTTGTGCGTGCGCAGTTCAGTGCGCACGTACTTCGTGTGTGGGTCTCTACTGATCAGGATTCCATGCTACGACGGATGATAAACTGTGCGGCAACACAGACGTGATCACTGCGTTCGTCTGACATTCGCCTAATTTACACACCATATACAAACTCAAACTCCAAGCCTTTTCAGATGTTTAAACTCTGAATACTGTGAAAGCACGAATGGTTAGACACATTTGACCCTATTCCAACCTAGTCAACGGCTCGAGCTGCTGGAGTCAAGCTTGGCTTGCTGCTCAGCATCAGTGGCTCCTTACTGTAAGGTAACGCTTCATATACTTTGTATAGGAGCCATTAACAACAGGTCAGCGCAAGAATTAAAAGCTATTCCCGGTTAGTTCGTTACATGTGGCTTGATTCAACATTCAAGAATGACTGAATGACTGCAGCCTGTAAGACCCTGGTGTTAATTGATTTTGCAAAATGTAAATTTAATGGAATAATCTCTTATGCAACTGACCCGAATCAATAAAGCCCCAACTTCCATCCCACCCTTTTAACCATTTGTACATAAAACATTTAAAATCAATGATGTGAAAAACAAGCAGGACAGAAAATATGAAATATTCATTCTATTAATTGCAATCTATCCTATACCTAGGCAATTAAACCCATGGAAGCATCTCTCCTGAAGTGCATAGACAGCCCTGTGCACCTCACCCTGCAATTAATCAGCAGAGAGTGGTGCTGGGAGGCTGTGGCTCACATCTCCTGTAGGTCTGTTGCTCAGGGGTCAATTACGTTCCATGACTCTCCCTGATGGTGGCAATTGAGGTTTCTAAAACACAAGGGATTTAACAATCCTGTTTCCGGGGCACACTGTGCTTGTAGTTATAGAGCTTGTGAAGCCTTCTAAGTGCAAGCCTTCCAAGTGAGGCACTTAGGCTAGGGACAGATGAGCGCATTTTCTGCGGCCACCGTCAAAATGTATGTCGATGCGTGCGCACGCATTTTTTCACGGAATACGCTTAAGTTGTCAGACGATGCGCAATTCTGGACGTATTTCATGACGGTGGGGTAAGAAAAAGAGAAAATCAGAGGAATCTAATCAATTGAGAACTGATAAAATAAGGGCAAGGGTTATAAAAAGCCATTTTGGGGATGGTGGGGTTTTTCAAAGATGGATCCTGCACACGTCTTTGTGTTTGGTGCGATGGGGTACCTGTACCTTAAGAGGAAGAGAAAGCGGCGAACCTGGGTTCATCAAATTAACGCTGCCAGACCCACGCATGGACACTTCGTGACGCTGTACAGGCCACTGCGAGAGAGGGACCCCGTGAAGTTCTTCAACTACATGCGGATGTCCATCGCCTCCTTTGATGAACTGTTGTCGCGGGTACGGGAGCCGCTGACCAAGAGGGACACCAACATGCGGGCCGCCATACCACCGGAGGAGATGATAGTCATCACTTTGAGGTACGTACTGTCACACACCTGCATACATGACATCGCTGCCAGTCACCTGACATGAGTGCATCATGTCTGTAGTCACATGCCCACTGTTACATGCACACACACACACACACGGGCATCACATCACACGTACATAATCATAAATGACTCCGACAACAATGTAGAAAAATAATAATATAATATGAAATAAAATAACTGTAATATATTCTGGACATATATTAAAACTCGTTAACTCAAGGTCAGGATATATAAAACATCAAAACAAATAACACATAACAAACAAAAATAACAAATATTTATGACATGTATCACAGTTGGTGATACCGCGGAGCATCTGGGTCATGAGGGCCGGTGGTGTGGCTACAGCTGGACCCCGACTCCGTGTGTGGCCTGGCTCCAGGGGGCATGGCTGGGCGGGTGGACAGCACCTCACTGGAGACGGAAGATCCACTCGCATTGGTGGATTGTGGCACAGCATGGTAGGCGGCTGCGTGATGGGGACGGGAAAGGATGTCCTCCAATATTTCCAGGGATCTGTGCCGGTACTCCATCTTCTCTGCCTCGCTCATCCTGTTGAGGAGGAGCATACATGCATTGAAGAAGGACATGTCCACAGAGTCCGCAATCATGCAGCGTTGGTGTGCATGGTTGGTCTGAGCCTCCATGAAGGTGACCATGGCCTGCTCCAGGTCTGCACCTTGTGCCCTTCTCTTCTGGCCAGGTCTGGTGCTGACCGTGGTTGCGGTACTTGCCACCTGTGGTGTCTCCGAATCCTCCTCCATTTGCGACTCAGCACCACCCCGGTTCTCCTCCTCCTGGCAGCTGGCAGAACCTCCTGGCACCATTTGTTGTACCTGTGTGCCAGAGGTCGATGGCTGGTCCATGCTGCTGACAGTCCTGCGCGGCTCCTGGGTCCTGCGGAGGAACGATAGTTGCTCGGCATATATGTACCCACGGACCTTCTTCGCACCAGCTCCAGAGTGCGCAGCCATGGCCTGCTTCTTCTGGACGCGCATGTAGTTGTCGCGTACTGTGCGCCATTTGTTCATCGCCTCTTGTGCTGAAAAACATGATGAGAGTGACATTAGCTTGTGTTCATGGTATGTGATCATATTCAAACATTTTTGTTTTGTCTTCTAGGTATCTCGCTAGTGGGTGCAGTTTGAAGGATCTGCATTATAGCCTCCGCGTTGGCAGATCAACAGCTGGTGAGATCGTCCGCAAGGTGTGCCAAACCATATGGGAGACCATGAAGGGCGAATGTGTGCCAAGACCGACACATACGGCATGTCTGGAAATTGCAGCAGGATTCTGGGAGAGAGCCAACTTTCCAAACTGCCTGGGGGCCGTGGATGGCAAACATGTCCGCATAGTGAAGCCACCGCACAGTGGCTCACTGTATCAGAATTATAAACATTACTTTTCTATAGGCCTACTGGCGGTGGCAGATGCCAACTATAATTTTGTGTATGTGGATGTCGGTTCATACGGCAAGGACTCTGACTCCACACTGTTCAGGAACTCCACACTGTGGAATGAAATTGAGAGTGGGACCCTGAACATCCCCAGAGCCGCACCATTGCCTGGCAGTGACGTGGCAGTCCCCTATGCCTTCGTGGGTGACGAAGCATTCGGCCTATCCACACACCTCCTACGGCCCTACTCTGGGACACACCTGACTGTGAAGAAGCGGGTGTTTAATTATAGGCTGTCGCGGGCGAGACGGTATGTGGAGTGTACCTTTGGCATACTGACCAACAAGTGGAGGATTCTACATAGACCGCTGGATGTAAATGTGGACCTCTGTGTGGACATAGTGAAATGCTGTTGCATTCTACATAATTATGTGCGGGCCAGGGATGGTTTTAATTTTGACGATACCCTCACAGTTGTCGGTCTTGAGGATGATGTGAACTATGACATCATAGCTGTGAATAGATACAGCAACAGGTATCGCGATGCTCTATCTAATTATTTCATCAGTGATGCAGGTGAGGTGCCCTGGCAGCTGGGGAGCATTTGAGTTTCACATCAATGATTACATTTGTTTGTTTATTAATATTATTGTGATTTACATTTATGGGATTATGAATTAAATAATATTATACTCACTCTGTATGTGCTGCTCTTTCTCGGACCACGTATCATAATCCGGGTACACCTGACGGGACACCTCGACCCATGCGCTCGCCTTCTTCCCCTTGTCCTTATACCTCTCGCAGGCCGTATCCCAGATCCCTGGATGCTCCCCCACAGCGCTGATGAGCCTCTCGACGTCCATCTCTGGTCCAGACATCTTTCACAGTCGCAGGTACTCACCAACGCAATTCTGGGGAATTCCGGCTGTTTGAGAGTTATGTAGGCCGCACACTAGCAGCGTCTGACGTCTCCTAATCACGCACACACGCTGCCATGCGGCCGCAGCGCACTCTGTACGTCTGTAGCGGCGGTTTCACGTTCTGAGAAAAATGCGTTCATTTGCCGGTTGCGTGGTGTCGGCAGTGGCGTCACTAGGGTCGGTGTCACCCGGTGCGGTAATTTATGGTGTCACCCCCCCCCCCCCGAGTTTTTCAAGATTTTTTTTTTTAACTACTCTTACTCCTAAATCAGTACTCCCATATAACACTGAATGCTCATACACACAGCGCACATTACTGTGAGGTTTATTGCTGTGGAGCTCTCTCATATGCTCACACAACTTTTTGCCAACTGCCAGCAAGTACGTTGCCTGTTCGAAGGCAGTGAAAGCACACATGGATATATATTGCCCCCAGCAGCTCTGGATATATATTGCCCCCAGCAGCTCACCCATGGATATATATTGCCCCAGCTCACATATGGATATATTGCGCCTCAGCTCACATATGGATATATTGCGCCTCAGCTCACACATGGATATATTGCCCCAGACCAGCTCACATATGGATATATTGCGCCTCAGCTCACATATGGATATATTGCGCCTCAGCTCACACATGGATATATTGCCCCAGACCAGCTCACACATGGATATATTGCCCCAGACCAGCTCACACATGGATATATTGCCCCAGACCAGCTCACACATGGATATTGCCCCAGCTCTCATGGATATTGCCCCAGCACACATGGATATGCCCCAGCTCCTCTCATGGATATTGCCCCAGCTCCTCTCATGTATATACTGCCCCAGCTGCTCTCATTGATAATGCTCCAGCTGCTCTCATGGATTTGCCCCAGCTCATGGATATACTGCCCCAGCAGCTCATGGATATACTGCCCCAGCAGCTCATGGATATGCCCCAGCAGCTCATGGATATGCCCCAGCAGCTCATGGATATGCCCCCAGCTCATTGATATGCCCCAGCTCCTCATGGATATGCCCCAGCTCCTCATGGATATGCCCCAGCACCTCATGGATATGCCCCAGCACCTCATGGATTTGCCCCAGCTCCTCATGGATATGCCCCAGGCCCCCATGGATTTGCCCCAGCTCCTCATGGATTTGCCCCAGCTCCTCATGGATATGCCCCAGCACCTCATGGATTTGCCCCAGCAGCTTATGGATTTGCCCCAGCAGCTTATGGATTTGCCCCAGCTCCTCATGGATTTGCCCCAGCTCCTCATGGATTTGCCCCAGCAGCTTATGGATTTGCCCCAGCAGCTCATGGATTTGCCCCAGCAGCTTATGGATTTGCCCCAGCTCCTCATGGATATGCCCCAGCAGCTCATGGATTTGCCCCAGCAGCTTATGGATTTGCCCCAGCAGCTCATGGATTTGCCCCAGCAGCTTATGGATTTGCCCCAGCTCCTCATGGATATGCCCCAGCAGCTTATGGATATGCCCCAGCAGCTCATGGATTTGCCCCAGCAGCTTATGGATTTGCCCCAGCTCCTCATGGATATGCCCCAGCAGGTTATGGATTTGCCCCAGGCCCCCATGGATTTGCCCCAGCAGCTCATGGATTTTCCCCAGCTCACCTCCTGGTCCTGGTCCCAGCACATGGATAGCGGCCCAGGCAGCACCTCTCCGCCGCGTTTTTCGCTCCTTCTGAGCGTCCGGCGGCGCGCAGCTTGGGCGCTCGTCTGGGGGAGCCACATGACCAGCCGCGATTGGCTGGTGACGTATTTCCTCCAGGCGAGCGCCGAAGCTGCATGCTTCGGACGCTCGCACGGAGCGAATACGCGGCGGTGGCGGGCGGTGGGTGAGACACCCGCCCTTAGGGTGACGGTGTCACCCTAAAGGCGGGTGTCACCTGGTGCGGGCCGCACCCACCGCCCCCACGTTACGACGCCACTGGGTGTCGGCGCACTTTTGTACGCACGTACTGCGTATATTGGCCGTCATTGGCCGTTATGTGCTGCTACTGCCGCCGTGATTTAGTGCGCCTGCACGCGCGTTCCGACTGCCCCACTCTGACCCTAGCCTTAGACTACCTCCAGAGTATCTCCAGAATATCTCTGAGGTTAGACAGGAGGTAGAAAACCTACAAAAAAGGTAATATTTGCTTGTTTTAAATCCATTCTTTCAATTTATAATGGCAGGCTTGGTCCAGTGTAATAGCTGTCATGCATTTGTTTTTAGATCCAATTTTTGGAGGTTTCAGGAGTGTGCCTGATATGCAGGCAGTTCTCTTTATTGCAGCAGGAAATTGCATGTTTGAAGTCTGAGATTTGTAAATTATCTGTTAGACAAACTCAGGCTATGACTGTTACAAAGCCACTGCCACAGAGGCCTCCTAGGAGCGGCAGATGGACTACTGTAGGATCTGGTAGACTTAGAGTTGTGGATAGAAGGCATGTCCCACAGTCTGTGGCTCTTCTTAATTCTTTTGAGGCACTTTCAGAGTATAGTGGTAAGACGGAAGTAGGCTCAGACACCAAAGTTGAGGAACCACCATCCGCTATGCCTAAGGTATGCAAGACTGCAACCAAGGACAAAAAGGAAAAGGTGGGACTTGATAGAAGGCAATTGTTGCTGGGTGATTCTATCACAAGAGGTGTTGAGCTGGAGAGTAGTGGTTTGGTGAGATGTCTTCCTGGGGCTAATGCTCGTAGAGACAGGAGGTGTATTCTCAATATTGTCAAACAAGCAAAGCAGGAAGGGGAAGTAGACGTTCTAGTCCATCTAGGGACAAATGACTTGGCTAGCAATGAGGTTTCTGAGATTAAGGAAGATTTTTGTGTTCTTGGAGATGAAATACAGCAGATTGCGTCCACTGTGTCATTCTCTGAAGTTCTGCCTGTGCATAACATTCAGGATAAGCAGATGCGCATTAGGGAATTTAATTTGTGGCTTCGGGAATGGTGTCGGGAGCAAGGATTTGACTTTGTGTCCCATGATAGCTCTAATTGGTGCAGAAAGGAACTGTATAAAAAAAGATGGTTTGCATCTTACTCATAGTGGAACATATCTGCTCAGTGAGAAGTTCAAAGGTTTCACAAAGGAATATTTAAACTAGGAGGGGGGACAAGAAGGTAAAAAAACAGTCTGCCCGATTGTCCCCCAAAACTAAATCTGAGGGTGCAAGCAACATGCTGGGTAAAAAATGACAAGCTCAGAGTCGTGTCTATAAATGGTCGCAGTTTAGTCAATAAAATCAATGAACTGGAGGCAATGATGGCAGCTGAAAAAGTAGATTTAGTGGCGGTTACTGAGACATGGTTCAGTGAGAAAAATAACTGGGACATAACAATACCGGGGTACTCTTTTTATAAAAAAGACCGAGAAGGTAGGAAAGGAGGAGGAGTGGTCCTGTATGTGAAAAACAACATAAAAACGAACCAAATAAAAGTGAGCGAGGTGAACATAGAGTCAGTTTGGGTTACGCTAACATTTGGCAATCATACAGTAGCTCGTGTAGGTGTGATCTATAGACCCCCTGGACAAGTAGAAGAGCTAGATAATCTGCTGTTTGAGGAAATAGCCAAAATGGCAATGAAGGGGGAAGTTATTCTCATGGGGGACTTTAATCTTCCTGATGTGAACTGGAAAACCAAAATAGCTGGGTGCACCAGGAGTACAAATATTCAAAACTCCCTACTGGGATTATCTCTAACACAAGTAGTTGAGGAGCCGACCCGTAAAGAGGCCATATTGGATTTAATACTCACAAATGGAGGTTTGGTATCAGACGTTGTAGGTGAAAATTTGGTATCTAGTGATCACCAGTCAGTGTGGTTTAATAGAAGAACAGGGATGGAGCTGCACCACACAAAAACAAAAGTTTTAGACTTTAAAAAAAAAGATTTTTCTAAAATGAGATTTTGTGTGAATGAGTCATTATCAGACTGGAGGAGTTTAAAGGGAGTCCAGGAGAAATGGGATTATTTAAAGGAGGCATTATTGAAGGCCACAGGCAATTGCATTCGGCTTGTTAGCAAAAACAAAAAGGGGAAGAAACCACTGTGGTACTCTACAGAAGTGGCCAAAATAGTGAAGAACAAAACGATAGCATTCAATAATTAAAACAAAGTGAAGAAGATAGGCAAACCTATAGGATTAGGCAGAAAGAGGCAAAGCAATTTATAAGAGCTTCCAAAGCACACGCAGAAGAGAAAATAGCTCAGTCAGTAAAAAAGGGGGACAAAACATTTTTTGGATACATAAACGAGAAAAGAAAAGTAAAACAAGGATTAGTTAGATTAAAAACAAAGGAAGGAAGGTATGTAGAAGAGGATAAAAGTCTCGCTGACTGCCTCAATGAATATTTTTGTTCAGTCTTTGCAGAAGAAAAGGAAGGAAAGGGACCTCAGTTAGGAGGAAACACTGAAGAGACATTTACATATGAGTTTACAGAGGAGGAGGTTCTACAGCAGCTGTCTAAAGTAAAGACAAATAAGTCAATGGGGCCTGATGGGATCCACCCTAAATTATCAAAAGAGCTCAGTGGTGTAATAGCAAAACCGTTAACAAGGATAGGTTAAATAAATCTGTTAACGGGAGTCGTCCCAGAAGACTGGAAATTAGCATATGTTGTGCCAATTTACAAGAAGGGTAGTAGGGAGGAATCTGGGAACTATAGGCCAGTTAGTCTTACGTCAGTAGTGGGGAAATTAATGGACACCATGTTGAAGGAAAGGATTGTTGAACATCTAAAAACACATATTTACAGGATCAGAAACAACATGGGTTTACATCAGGGAGATCATGCCAAACTAATCTTATTGATTTTTTTGATTGGGTAACAAAATAATAGACAAAGGTGGTGCAGTAGACATTGCTTATTTAGATTTCAGTAAGGCTTTTGATACTGTTCCGCATAGAAGGCTTATCAATAAATTGCAATCTTTGGAGCTTGGATTCCAATATTGTTGAATGGATTAGGCAGTGGCTGAGTGACAGGCAACAGAGGGTTGTGGTAAATGGAGTTTATTCGGCGCAAGGTCTTGTTACCAGTGGGGTACCTCAGGGGTCAGTACTTGGATCCATTCTCTTTAATATTTTTATTAGTGATATTGCAGAAGGTATTGATGGTAAAGTATGTCTTTTTGCTGATGACAGAAAGATTTGCAACAGGGTTGACGTTCCTGGAGGGATCAGCCAAATGACAAATGATTTAGGTAAACTAAAAAAATGGTCGGAGCTGTGGCAATTGAGTTTTAATGTGGATAAGTGCAAGATAATGCACCTGGAACGTAAAAACCCAAGGGCTGAATATAGAATATTTGATACAGTCCTAACCTCAACATCTGAGGAAAGGGATTTAGGGGTTATTATTGCAGAGGATCGAAGGGTAAGTAGTCAATGTAATAGAGCAGCAGGAAATGCTAGCAGAATGCTTGGTTGCGTAGGGAGAGGTATTAGCAGTAGGAAAAGGGAAGTGCTCATGCCACTGTACAGAGCACTGGTGAGACCTCACTTGGAGTACTGGGTGCAGTACTGGAGACCATATCTCCAGAAGGATATAGACATCTTAAAGAGAGTTCAGAGAAGGGCTACTAAAATGGTGTACGGCTTGAAGGAGAAAAGTTACCAGGAAAGGCTTAATGATCTTGACAGAGGAGATATGATAGAAACATTTAAATACGTAAAGGGAATCCACAAGGTAGAGGAAGGGAGTATATTTAAAAGGAAACAAAGTAGCAAAACAAGAGGACATAGTCTTAGATTAGAGGGGCAAAGGTTTAAAAGTAACATCAGGAAGCATTATTTATACGGTGGTGGATACATGGAACAGCCTTCCAGTTGAAGTGGTAGAGGCCAAAACAGTGATTGAATTTAAGCAAGCATGGGATAGGCATAAGGCTATCCTAAACAAAAGATAAATCCAGGTAAAGTATCCATGTAATTGGGCAGACTAGATGGGCCAAAAGGTTCTTATCTGCCGACATTTTCTATGTTTCTAGGACATACGAACTCTCAATCATGGAGGTGACACCCTGGTTTCATTGGATGATTTCATGATGAGCGCATAAAACTCAGGGCCAGATTAACATAGGGGTTGATGGAGCAGCAGCTTCAGGCACATGCCCCAGAGAAACGATAAATATGTCTGCATTGATGGGTATTTGGACCCCTGTATCTCCGACTCCATAGCAGCTACAGATTTCAAGCGTACGGTTTTTTTTTTTTCTTCCACCTCATTCGTCTGCGTGACGGGATTTTCCAGCGGCTGCTCTGCACTGCGATCGGTGGCTAGTCGGGTTTTTCCAACGTGGTTAATCCAGCTGTTTCTGTGGGTTTCGGTGAGTATTCGTCGAGTTTTGCAGTGAGTGTTTGGCGGGTTTACGGCGGGTTTTCCCTGCACTACGACGGCCCGGTGGTGCTTGCTGAATACACCGCAGGGTCGTGAACTAGGATTGCCGAATCGCGCCGAATTGCAGGGAACGAAAGTCACTTTTCGATTCTCTTTGAATAACCCTGAAAAAAAAATTTAATTACTTATTTTTAGTTCCAAAGCGATGGCATTGTCCATTTGTCACGTTTAAAATGAGCAATACCACTGCCATTACTCACCTTCTCATTTCCCAGGCTGGGAGCAAGGTCAGTGTTTTATACATAGTCATATTATTCATTAAACACCATCCATATTACCATATTAAATTTTTCTCATCTTTTGGTAAAAATTGTGACCTTTCTCAGAAAAATTCAGTAGCAGGTTCCCATTCCAATTTTTTTATAACAAGAATTCCCTATAGAATATATATTCAAAGATTTGAATAAGAAATAATTTTAGATGATTTTAAACGCTGTAAATGATTGAAATCTGAATGGAACTTTCCTCACACAGTAACTGCCTGGTTAGATATACCCGCATCTGCACTATTAAATAGCATAAAATATGTTTTCATTTCACTAAATGCAAAAAAAGCCACCAAAATCTTCAGCTCCAGGCCCATAGAGACCTTAATCTGGCTCTGGCCCCACTGTATGTAGAATGCAAAATGATGTAAGGCAGACCTGATCATATGCTGTTCATCAACGTGAAAAGAGTAATTTGAGTCTATGGACACGGGATAGCCAGATCCACCATACTACAGGGTGCAGTGCGTCCACAAAGCAAGGCTGCGAATGAAAACGTGCTGCCACAGGCTATGGAGAGTTTTAAATATCAGTAGCAAAAACCGTGTTATTGACTAATGAGAGCTTATATTGTTAGCGATTACTTAGATCGTTTAGTGTCTCATTTGCTGGAAGTACCTCCTCCTGGCAGCCTGTCTCTGTTGGGGTGCCCCAAGGGTCAGTACTGGGCCCTCTACTTTTATCAATCTACATGGCCTCTCTAGGAAAACTGATCAGCTCCTTTGGATTCCAGTACCACCTATACGCTGATGACACTCAAATATACCTCTCCTCCCCAGATCTCTCTCCGGCGCTCCTGGATCGAGTCACTAACTGTCTCTCTGCCGTCTCGAATTGAATGACTTCTCGCTTCCTTAAACTCAATCTTGCCAAAACTGAAATTCTCATCATTCCTCCCTCCAAGAAGAACCCAATACCACCTATCTCTCTACGAGTAAATGGAACACCCATTAGCCCAACACCCCAAGCTCGCTGCCTTGGTGTCACTTTTGACTCCGACCTAACGTTCTCTCCCCACATCCAGACAGTGACCAAATCCAGTTACTTTCAAATCAAAAATATTGCCTGTGTCCGCCCCTTTCTCACACAAGATGCTGCGAAGGTGCTGGTTCATGCGCTTGTCATTTTACGACTTGACTACTGCAACTCACTCCTTATTGGCCCCCCCACTCCCGTTTTGCCCCTTTGCAATCTGTAATGAATGCAGGTGCCAGGCTTATTTTTCTCACCAGATGCACCTCCCCCCTCTGCCGATCCCTCCATTGGCTTCACGTGCGTTCCCGGATACAGTTTAAAATACTGATGCTCACATTCAAATCGCTCAATAACTCATCTCCTCCCTACATTTCTTCATCACTCCGCAAGCACGTCCCATCCAGACAAAGCCGTTCGGCAGGCGATCTCCTGTTATCTGTCTACACGCGCACGGACAACTCTCGCCTCCAAGACCTTTCACAGGCAGCACCAGTCCTGTGGAATGACTTGCCTCGTCCTATCAAACTCTCCCCTAATCTTCAGGCCTTTAAGAAATCCCTCAAAACCCATCTCTTCAGATTAGCATACCACATCACTGACGCAACTCATCCCCCTGCATAAGATCGACTCACACATGACCTGGACTTTGCAATTGACCATGCCCATGCCTCGCTGCGTAAAGTGCGAGTCAAAGGGGCACATCTCCCCTGGGTTACAGCGGACCTCACACACATGTACCAGCTTAGAGATTCACTCTCGTCAAATTTCAAGATTACTGGATCCATGAACGATCACTGTGAATACCGAAAATGGCGGAATGCTTGCACAAAGCAAACAAAAATGGCCAAAGCCCAATACTTCAATGAAAATCGAAACAATAACATATAAAACCCGAGAAATTTTTGGAAAATCATAAATAACATACGATCGCCCCCTGTCCACTCCCAACCAGCTGCTGTCAAAGTAAACAACCAAACCCTGCAACATTCCCTAGATGTAGCAAATGACTTTAATAACTATTTTGTTTGATGCGCCAACACCCTGATTGCTAAGCTAGCAATTGAAACACATTCAGAAAGGCAGCACACAAGTCAGATCCTTCCAACTGTGCAAAAACCCTGTATCAAAGAGCAATTCAGTTTTAGACCGGTGCCTGTCAGTGCCATTACTAAACTTCTCTGTAACCAAAAAAATGAAACACCAGTCAGGACCTGACCAAATCCAAGCAATGCTGCTCAAATATCAGCACGCTGGCAATTGCAAAACCTGTCACAACCCTAATCAATGAATCACTGGCGACTGGATATATACCCAAACTCTGGAAGACTGCGAGAGTGGTACCTATCCATAAAAGTGGAGACAATACTTTGGTATCCAACTACCGTCCAATATCATTGCTTTCTGTAATGTCAAAAATCCTGGAAAAATGTGTTTACACCTCAATTACGTGATTATTTTCAGTATCGGAACTATTTAACCCCAGATCAATCAGGCTTTCGTCCAAATCATTCAACTACAACTGCCCTTTTAAAAGTTTGTAATGATATCCAAGCAGGCATGGAACAAGGAAACCTAACTGGAGCCATCTTCCTTGATTTTGCCAAGGCCTTTGACACAGTAGACCATGGCATCTTATTACAAAAACTTAAAAACTCTGGTATTGGTGATCGCACTAGAGCTGAAACAACTAATCGATGATTAAATTAGTCGTCAACTATTTCCACTATCGATTAATCGATGTCGATTAATCGTCCTGTGTATAGCACACACTGTTTAGAGTTAGACCGAGTTAAACGTAAATAGCCTCAGCTTCGGAGCTGATTGGGGAAGACGCGCCGCTGCTTTACTAGATATGATTTAGTTCTAGGGTTATGTCAGACACAACCAGTTTGTTTTTATTCCGTTTACAACAGTAGAACTATAACACAAACAATAGGATTCTGCCACTGGGAGAAGGAGCTGTATGCTTTGTTTTATCCTTACTTGAAGCTGGAGTCCTGTACCACCACCCCACCCTCCCTGCCACACCCTCTTCGGTTGAGAACTGCCATTCCCTCCCTTTGGTCTGGTCCCTTTCCCCAAACTCACTCACACTCCGGTCAAGACACATGAGCAAAGCCACTCCCTTCCACCTCCAGTTTGTTGACAAAATTATTTAAAAGGGACACTCTACGCACCCTGACCACTTTAGCTTATTAACGCCGATTTCATGTTGACATCATCATCGATGACCAAGTGCTTGTAGCCACGTTCATTTGAGAAAGCAAACATGGGCTTAAACTGCGCATGCAGCATCATCCCATCCCTCTGACCAAGCACTTGCATGCCTTGTGTGTGAAAAGTACAGAAGATACACAATTTGCATATGTACGTACGAAGGTTACGTACATTACGCAAATTACTTATGAAAAAAGGGGGAGGGGTTGTGGTTATTTAAGTACACAATTTTTTTTCTAATTTTTTTTTCTTTTATCCGATGAATCGATTAATCGAAATAATCGGCCAACTAATCGATTATGTGTCCATTTCTGACAGCACTTCCCTCCCCTTCCCAGTCACGTGCGGTGTACCCCAAGGCTCGATACTCGGCCCCCTACTATTCACAATATTCATAAATGATCTGCCCAATGTCTGCAAAGCCTCAACTGTACACATGTACGCAGACGACACTGTAATCTATACCAGCAAACCAGATCTCCCACATTTCACAGAGGTAGAAAAGTGGATCAAAGATAAACTTTTTGTAAATGCTGACAAAGCTGTTACAATGCTCTTTGGAACAGCACCTAAACTACGCAAATTGCAAACACCCCATCTATGTGTCAGGACAATATCAAATGGCACGCTGACACAGTCACTTCTCTCAAATATCTAGGTATGTGGTTAGACCCAAATCTATCCTTTGGCCCCACATCAAAAAACTTTCATCTAAAATTTACCCCAAACTAGGTGCCCTGTACAGAAACAAATCCTGCCTGAGCCCCACGGTAAGAAAGCTAATTGTACAACAAATGCTTATGCCAGCTATTGAATACGGAGATTTAGTGTATGCAGCCGCCCGCAAACACACCTCCAGAAACTTACTACATTATATAACTCATTCTGTCGCTTTGTGCTACAATGTAACTACATGTCCCACCATTGTGACATGTTAAACTGGCCGTCGCTGGAATCTAGACGCACCCTTCACCTTTCCAACCTGGTGTTTAAGAGCTTTTCTGGGAAGCTACCACCCTACCTGAACAGGCTGCTTCCTCATCCTATAACCTCCGATCCAGGACCGGCACCTTACTTGCAATACCACAATACAAAAAGAAAGTGTCTCGATCCTCAGTTTCCTACAGAGCACCACAATTATGGAATAACCTCCAAGACGCCATCAAATCTTCCCCCAGTCTAAAGTCCCTTAAGAGCTCCCTATTAACACACCTAAATAAGGAATGCACCTGTAAACATGTAGCATAGGGACTATATTTCCTACATATTTATTTTCTGTTAATCTGTATATTTGTTTTGTGTTAATTTCTTGCATTTTGCTACTTTGTATTTCTGTAACCATGTTCTTGAACCCAGGACATACTTGAAAACGAGAGAAATCTCAATGTATCCTTCCTGGTAAAATCCTTTATAAATAAAATAAATAAACATGATTGTAGTTGCTTCTATGACCACACCATTCCCATTCCACTGGCATTAATGATCCTGCGATCTTGTAAAATTCCTCTGGTCTTCCTCAACCCCAATCCCTCTAGATTGTAAACTCCTATGAGCAGGGCCCTCTACACCTCTTGTTTCCATCATATGTCCGCTTATCTCGTTCCCTTTGATTATTGTAAAGCGCTGCAGAAACTGTTGGCGCTATATAAATGATGACAATAATAATAATGTTATGCTGTAAACCAGAACATGTTCACTGTACATACACTCTCTGGTACCTTGAGACCAAGGAAATATGAGCTGCAGCCATTGGGTTCGGGAGATTTGTAGTCGGGCCTGGGGAGCGGAGCTTTACCTGTAGAAAAGGAATTAACAAATTCCAGTTAATCTATTAGTTAAAACAACAGTATTAGCAGAACTGCAAGCACAACATATTAAAATATGTCACCTAGAAAACATCTGGGAACAACTTTGTTAGGATGCAAGACACTGAACCTATCTAGACCATAAGGATGTGCGGACAAGCGTGCACACTCTGTTAATTGTTCCTCCTTTTGATTTTTAAGGTTCAATATTTTCTTGGTTTTTCCTACTTGGGTCATAAAGAACATGAAAACGAACATGTCTATTCACTAAAGATGAAACTCCGGAGAAGAGAAATTTGGACCGAGATAAATGGAGAATTTTTCTGGTTTGGCTATTTGGTCTAGATTGTTGTCTTCACCTTTAGTGATTAGACTTGTAAGTTTGAAGTTGTTTGCAGCATGCTACATTTAGCCTCCCTGGCGTTACAATTCTGACATCTTTTAGATGTCAGAATTGCTCCATTATTTTTGGCCCCCTAGTGGTATTCCCAAGTGTGGCTTGGGGTTAAATTCCTATGCTGGAAGCGGTAACCCCGAGCCACGCTCTGGCTGGAGGCATTACCTGTTCCTGTGCTCCCTCGCTGACCTCCGCAGTCTCCTCTGGCAATCGCGACCCTCATACTTCCTGGTTCCCTCCTCGTGAGAAGGGAATCCAGGAAGAAAAACAATGCGATCGCCAGAGGAGACTGCGCGGATCAGCGAGGGAACGCAGGGAAAGGTGATGTATACAGCCCGAGTGTGGCTCGGGGTTACCGCTTTCAGCACTGAATGTTAACCTCGAGCCACACTCAGGGAAAACCGTCAGGGGGGGGTTAATACTTACAAACTGTAAACAAATTTCATTTGCTTTGGGCTGCAGAAGGTGCCCCCAAAGTTTTAGCCCTGTGGACATAATGCCCAACGAGCTGAGGCTATTGTCAGATGAACGCAGTGATCACGTCCGTGTTGCCGCAGAGTTTAACGTCCGGCGTAGCAAAGAATCATGATCAATAGAGACCCACACACGAAGTACGTGCGCACTGGCCAACTAGGTTATTTACAGTAATAACTATTAAAGTATAATTAATTAAAAATGATTTTACAAAAAAAACACTTGCTTCTGACAATGGTTTGTTGGAAAAATCACTTGGTAGTGAAGGGGCTAAATCCTGCTTAACTCCTTTTATAAATATTCTATAAACCATTTAAAAGTAATGCTGCACGCAAACAAGACTAAATAAATCTAAAGTATAATGTAGAGTAACAATACTGAATTGATACGGATATTGTCCTAACAATTCCTTTATAAATGTGCAAATTAACCCTGTGGAAGCCATATCTCCTGCAATCCTGTGTGTAGACTACCCAGTGCTTGTCACACTGCCTTAGTCAGAGGAGTAGAGCTGGAAGGTAGGGGATACATTTTTAAAACTGACTTTTTTACTGTTGCAATACTACCGGCGGCCACATGGTGGTGAACTGCTCATTATAAAGCATATCACTGCTAAGTATCTGTTTCTAGATGTGACCCAGACCATAAAATACATAATTACTACTAGTGTATTTATCATTTCTTACTAGCTTGACTGTAATACTTTTTATGTAGATGCCCCACAAAATACAGCCTTGTATTACTTTTTTTTAAAAAAGGGACATTTAGCACGTCCATCCCTAAGGTGTATTAAGGTACATAAATTAAGGGGAAAAGTGGGGCAGGAATCTGTTACCGAAGTGACTCAGAGTTCAGAACAAAAAAATCTATTCTTTTCACCGTAAAGCCAAAGAACGGAAGATTAAAAATTCCGTTTATAGTGTCCTTTGTCATTTAGTTTGTAGTTTTTCACTCCATATTCTTAGTTTAATGACGCATAAATGATGGCTATGCTATCGTGCACCAGACATGTTATCCAAGCACAATGTTTGCAAAGGGCTCACCTACTTGTTACAAATGTTACCACATCTCTGTAATCTAAACTAATATTAAGCCACTTCAGCCCTGCACGTTGCGAGGCACTGAGCAGTGAATAGCAGTGCGTTACATAACCTGACCCTCCAAAGGTTATTAGTACAGAAACCTTGCAAGCAGATGCTTATATTCTCACACCGAAAACAAAAACAAAGAAAACAGAAAATATATGTTCCTTTAGAACAGTGGTCAGCAACCTTGACCCCCTCAGATGTTTTGGAACTACATCTCCCATGATGCTCAGCTACTCATTCGGTTGGCAGAGATTCATGGGAAACGTATTTCAAAATCATCTGGTGGTTGAGCAGAACGGTTTTAGGGTTTGATTAATTTCTAGTTATTGGATGTGGGAAATCAGGCGGGGTGGGGTCAGCAGTAGCACATTATCTCTTTGATACAACAGGAGGGGGGGAGAAACAGATGATGGAGAATATATGGATCCTATGCATGCTGGGGATGGCGCTTTAGCACTGCCCTCAATATCCACGAGCTTAGCGATTGCTAAGGGGCAGGCTGCCGTTCTCGGCGCCTGCCTGGCGATCAGCTGTTGGGAAATCAGGATGCAAAGGGGAAGCTAGTTTTTCCCCTTTGCCTCCCGGTTTTAGCGAGGGGCAGCTGATAGTGCCCTAAATGTTCTTCGGTAACTCAAAGCTCCAAATTCTTTTTCAAATTGTCAGAAACGTTTTAGAACACAAAATAAATGTATTTCAGAAGAGAAAGTGTTCCCGCTGTCATCGCATAGTGAGAAGGTTGCTACAATTGTAAATGGAGATAGGAGGAGCTTTTCACTATAAAAAAAAACAATGCCTAAAATGTGTGTGGACCATATGTAGCTCCATTTTTCATCACATATTTCCATTATGTCTGGGTGATTTTTGCACACCTTCGATATCTCTATAAACCAATGATAGGAGAGAGAATTGTCAGCTGGGACCTATGGATATAAAATTACCTGTAAACTTTTTACACTATAATTTGCATTTTATTTTATCTGGATCCTTTTACTCTGTCATTAAGAAGCCAGTAGTAATTTAAAAAATCATTATTAACCCTTTCACTAAACAAAGAGAAAAACACTTGTGTATGTGATTTTGCACTGAAATGCAATTAAACTAAAATTTGCATATAATACCCCATCTGACAAACTGGAGCAGCTCTGGGGTCACTCACTGCTGCACAGGGATAAGAGTCAGGGGGTTACAATTGCTCAAAATCTATTTACAGTACAGATACAAGATATAAAGATTATTTTCATATTCTATTGGTATTTTTGGAAGCTGCATCCTCATCACATCCACTGTATTTGACACCATCGGATCTATTCAAAGAATGGTGAAACTCAGGAGAATTGGCAGGAGAAGAGAAAATTCGAGACCAAATAGCCGATTTGGAAAGCGAGATAAAAGGGAGAATTTTTCTGGTTTGGCAGTATTTTGACCTAGACTTTTCACTTCTCCAGCCATTCTCAAGAGTTTCACCTTTCTTTGAATAGACCTGAAAGTCAATTTCTTCTCGTATGCTAGTAATGCAGAACCCCCATTTGAAATTTTACAAGGTAAGGCACACCATCTAGGGTTTAGGACTTTTCATCCCAGTAAAATTTCTGTTTACCATAAACGACGTAAAACAAAAAAAATTGATTTAAATTATTCTATTCTTTTAAAGATCTGCATATTACAGTTTCTCAGCAAAATTGCTGTTTAATCCTGTGGTTAAAATGCATCCCACGTTTCAAACAAATGTTTTAACCCTTTCATGAAAATAAAAAATGAAATCTATATTTAAAGAGATGAAACCTAGTAATGTAAATTTGAGTGGTTTCAATCTGAAAACGTGGATTGAAACCACTGGGCCTGAAAGATGACATGCTTTATAAAAACTCAAAGCGCTTGGTAGTAAAAGGGTTAAGGATTAATACATAAACAGATATGTATGCTTCATTTAGCATTCATTTGGAAAGCACAAATACAATTCACGATACAAGTCACATAAGGTTGTTCATCAAATATAAAAAAACCATAGATATGACTATATTGTTAACTCACAAGGGAGGTTGTCATCTGCTTTTATGTGTGAATTGCGGAGGCCATAAATCTACATTCAGTGGTAAATAATAGAATTTGAAAACAAATACACCCACGATTGTGTTATTGAACAAAACCGTTATCGTTATATATTACGCAGTGTGTATAACACACACACACAAACACGTATATTAATAACAATCTGCTTGTTTTTAATGTATACACATAATTAAACTTAAATCACACATCAGGTCATGAGTGAATTTGCACTCACCATATCTACATTTGTATTGGCAGACTCCATTTCTTCCACCCAATAATTCCAAAAATGAATCGAACACACCATTAACAGCTTCAAACCCATTCCGTATGGTCCCGATGCCCCAGTCTGAAGACTCTTCTTCTGGGTCTTGGATGTTTGTGCTATTTTGAGTTGTATCTTCTACGCACGTTCCTATAGTCAGGGATAAGAAAATCACAGTTAAGCAGAAACACAGCTTCATTTTTAGTTCAATCCTGGGGAATCCAGATGGAGGCAAACCACAGAACTGAAACGTTGTGCTGTGGTAGGAGACAGACTTGTATAATCTCTGAAGATGGACTTTAAACGTTGCAGCGGTAACAGAGGTGAGGTCATAGGAACAATAAAAATAAAAAAGAACAAACTGTCCAAAGGTTGACTGAGGTGGCAGTCAAAGCAAAGCCCATAGTAGACATTGAGCGGGGCATTTTACTCAGAGGATTAGAAAGGATCCAGATTATAATGCTACGGTGTTTAATGATAATAGAAAATTCAAGACTGCAGGTATAATCCAAATATGTAACGGTGTTCAGTTCATGACTGCACGTTTTGCTGCTAGATCTACCAATGCCCTTAAATTCTACTTCGAGGCACGAATTCGATATTAAAAGGGGAGCTCAAAACCAATAATGTGGTCAGAGTGAATAAAGTGGTCAAGATGCGAGGAGAGTGCCCCTCCCTCCTGCCCCATTCAGGTGTTACTGATGGGTGAAATTGAGTTGTTTTCTTCACCCCACCCTGCGTCACCAGCAGCTGGGATTTTTGGAGTTCACCAGGTCACTAGTGATGTCAGCACGCAGAGAGCTCACTACAGAGAGGCTAAAGTTAAACACACACACACACACACAACACACACACACACACACACACACACGCAGAAATTCTTAGATTATAAAAAAGAGGGCCACCGAAAACTGAATAATAAGGGGAAGGGGGAGAAGGAGGGGGGGGGGTTGACACAAACATGTTTCCCAGAAGAACAAGGGAGGCAGGGTCACCACGGGGACATCAGGAGGTCATAAAAAGAAAAAAGGGAATCCAAAATAAACAAAAGAAAAATAGGGGAAGGGAAGTGGAGGTGGAGAACTGCCATATATAAAGTGGCATTCCAGGCTCACTCTGGGGCCCAAAAAAGAGGAGCCAGAGGCCATGGAAGGGGCCACTTGGCCGGGTGACCTAGGGCCGGATGAGGCAGACAGGGCCATGGTATCCACGCGAGCGGCTCGCCTACATCAAACCCAATGTCCTGCCACCTAAAAAAAAAAAAAAAAGGAGGGGGGAGGATGTGTCAAATCGAAAAGGAGACCGTACTTCAGGTAGGGACATCAAACGCGAATTCACAGCCACCTCCCAGGCAACCGCGAGTATATCCCTCGGAGCCCCAGTCGTGGCTTTGCGAAGGCAGATTGCAGAGTTGAATACCGCGGGTGCATCTGGAGGGAGCCGAAGAAGATGACGGGCGACCCCGTTAATATAGTCCAATATGCAGGTCGGATGTATAGCGATGACGAGCCTCCACCGTTTCCAGAGTCCTGGAAAGAAGGTCCACATGGCCTGAAGAGAGTCCACGCGGGCCTTTGCCGTCAGCTGTGCCGCCTCCACGTCGTCAGCTCGGGACTGTACCGTCTCCACTGTGCCCTGCAGCTCTGCCATCTCACCGCGCAGGCTATGAAGGTCTTGCTTCCAGATCGCCCGCAACTCCGACGAGATGAGGAACGTCCTCCTTCATGAAGGGCCTAGGGCTCTCCCGGGTCGCTGCAGAGACATGGTGGGCCTGGTCTGCCCCGCCTCGAAGGAGATCTGCACTCTGGGGAAGCAGTAGCTGCTGGGGGTTCAATCCGCTGCCTGCAGTGCCAGGACGGCCGCAATTACCTCCCAGGCCTGAAGCGGCATCATCTTCCTCCGAGCTGAAGTCCTGCGGTGTAAACACTGCAGCGTCCTTTAGGCGACGTCAGTGGGCCCTGTCCAGTCAGGGGCGGATCCAGGGGGGGGCAACGGGGCAATTGCCCCCCCCCCCCGAGATTTGGCCCGGGGGTTGAGGGACCCAGATGCCGGGCAGCGCGAGAGCGCCTGCCCGGTCTTGAACAGTCCGTCCTGTGAAGTGGATGCGGCTGTGTGCGTGCGCAGCCGGTCACGTGGTCCGGCTAATCAGGTGGTACTGAGTCTCAGTACCACCTGACTGGCCGGACCGCGTGACCGGCTGCGCACGCACACAGCCGCATCCACTTCACAGGACGGACTGTTCAAGATCGGGCAGGCGCTCCCGCGCTGCCCGCATCTGGGTCCCTCAACCCCCTGCCGGAGCTGGGGCAACAATCCAGGTGAGAGCTGGGGGCAAATCCATGACCTGGGGGCAAATCCATGACCTGGGGGCAAATCCATGTGTGACCTGGGGGCAAATCCATGAGCTGGGGCAAATCCATGTGTGACCTGGGGGCAAATCCATGTGTGACCTGGGGGCAAATCCATGAGCTGGGGCAAATCCATGTGTGACCTGGGGGCAAATCCATGTGTGACCTGGGGGCAAATCCATGAGCTGGGGGCAAATCCATGTGTGACCTGGGGGCAAATCCATGTGTGACCTGGGGGCAAATCCATGAGCTGGGGGCAAATCCATGAGCTGGGGCAAATCCATGAGCTGGGGCAAATCCATGTGCTGGGGCAAATCCATGAGCTGGGGGGCAAATCCATGAGCTGGGCAAATCCATGAGCTGGGGACAAATCCATGAGCTGGGGGCAAATCCATGATCTGGGGGCAAATCCATGAGCTGGGGGCAAATCCATGAGCTGGGGGCAAATCCATGAGCTGGGGGCAAATCCATGAGCTGGGCAAATCCATGAGCTAGGGGCAAATCCATGAGCTGGGGGCAAATCCATGACCTGGGGGCAAATCCACGACCTGGGGGCAAATACATGAGCTGGGCAAATACATGAGCTGGGCAAATCCATGACCTGGGGGCAAATCCATGAGCTGGGCAAATCCATGTGCTGGGCAAATCCATGACCTGGGGGCAAATCCATGAGCTGGGCAAATCCATGACCTGGGGGCAAATCCATGAGCTGGGGGCAAATCCATGTGCTGGGCAAATCCATGACCTGGGGGCAAATACATGAGCTGGGCAAATACATGAGCTGGGCAAATCCATGACCTGGGGGCAAATCCATGAGCTGGGCAAATCCATGTGCTGGGCAAAT